>JAOWBW010000187.1:99513-751096 GCA_026119855.1 Campanula takesimana | reverse complement strand
TTAGAAAAGCTGACATTTTCCTTGTCCTCATCCCTAGGCATTGAACCTTGTCCCCTTTATCATGAATATAACCGCAGCCGCCCTCTGAAATCCGGGCTTGATTCAGTGTTGGTCATTAATCGCGAGTCGGTGTCAATAAAAAAAAAAAAAAAAAAAAGAGTATCCGGAATTTCAGAATAAAAGAAAGATTGTGTTCGGTCAGAATAATCCAATTTTTATCTATGTGAATCACATCTGCCACTGCATGCAAAGCTAACTTGCAGATCAACGGACGAAGCCGATCCTGTTATCCCTCCCAATAGCAAAAAAGAATCAGTCGGGGTTAAAACAGCACCAGTGGATCACACAAAGCGGTGGTCTCTCGCTTAAAAAAGTACAAAAATCTCTTCACACAGCAAAAACAAAGGCAGAAGAATCTGGACGGCGCAGAATGCAGCGTATCCTTGATTGTAGTTTGTGTACATAAATGGCTTCAGTTGTTTATTGCCCTCAGTTTTCTCGAAAGATCGGGATTACTTCCCCCGAACTGCGCAACGTCGTACGTTCTCCCTTCATGATTTCCATCCCTTTGCAAAGAGAGATCAAATCTCAATGCACCCTTACTCGGATTGTACCTTGCGTCAACCCTTGAGTCGTGTTGGTCTTAAACCTTCTCTTAATTGTTCGAGTCGGTTCTAATCAGAACTACGACTCGACTTGATTCCCACGGCGGGATACGTAGGCAGTTCACAACGTTGGACTCAGTCGCCAATTCTCGTAATTTGTTGGTCAAATACCAACCCCCCAGCAAAGAGACTTCGCTTCTCAATGCAACTCCCCAGCAATGCTATGTTGTTCCACCCTGGTCTTCTCGGGCGCCCGAGATTACCTCCCCCGAACTGCGCAACGTCGTACATTCCCTAGTTGAAGTTATGTTATTCCACCTTGGTCATCTCGGGGGCCCGAGTTGTACCTCCCCAGAACTACGCCGCGATTTGATTCCCGCAAGGGATACGTAGGCAGCTTACCTTGGTGAGCTCAGTCGCCCATTCTCATAACCATGTCTCAATGCCAACCCCCATCCCCAGCAAAGAGATATCGCATCTCAATGCTACCCCCTGCTTTAAATTTTAATAAACATGAACTACGTTTGGTCTGATTCTCGAGAGAGATACGTAGGTAAACCGGGAAACCGGAACCGACCATTGTCTGTGTTTGATTGATAGTTTGAGTTAGAACTACGGAGGCTTGATTCTCGAAAGAGATACGTAGGAAGTCCTACCTTGGACCCAGCCGTTACACTCTAGACGAGATCGAGTGTCTCTTAGTGAATCATAGAATCCCCTTTAACCAGGATATTCAACGAGGGGCTCTGTAGATACCCTGATCTCGCACCCCTAAAAACCCACCTTGAATAGGTCTAAACCCGAAAATTGACCTAAAACCCTCGATTTGGCTGTGCGGGACTTCCGTGAGCCTTATCGGTGCATCGAATGGATAAACGGACTTCAAATTCATGATCAGAGCGAAAAAACGAGCAAACAGGCAAAAATTTCGTTTTTCGAGGTGCGGGACCGGAAACGGGCCCGCAACCCCCCGAACTGCTCGCTGTTATCCATTCTGTGCATTAAAATATATTATTACCTTTCCTTGCTAATTGACATATTTCAGATATACCGGCGTGACCACAAAATTATTCCAAGCAACTTTCATGTTGGGCCCGCGGACAACCGGGACACCGGAGCGCGCACGACGGAGCGGAAAGCTGGAGCCGGAAAGATGGTTATCCAAATTGGAAAATATCTCAAAATATCTTATCAACTGGTCAAGAAGAGCAAAAAATATATTATTGTCGTTCCTTGCTCATAAAAATATTTCAGATATACCGCCTGACTAGAAAAATATTCCGAGCAACTTTCATGTTGGACTCGCGGACAACCGGGACACCGGAGGCGCGCACAACAGAGAAGTTACGGAGCGAAAAGCCGGAGCCGGAAAGATGGTTATCCAAATTGGAAAATATCTCAAAATATCTTATCAATTGGTCAAGAAGAGGAAAAAATATATTATTGTCGTTCCTTGCTAATAAAAATATTTCAGATATACCGGCCTGACCAGAAAAATATTCCGAGCAACTTTCATGTTGGACTCGCGGACAACCGGGACACCGGAGACGCGCACAACGGAGCAGTTGCGGAGCGGGAAGCCGGAACAGAGATAAGGAAGATGACTTTAAGCCTTAGTCAAGAAGGATAGATGATGAATCCACCAATTTACAACCTCCCCCCTCCAAGTTACAACCAATTTACCACCTCCCTCCTCCTATATACACCACTCTCATCCATTTCAAAAAAGAGAGACACAAAAAACAAAAAGAAAAAAAAACCCTACCATCCTCCACTCTCATTCTCTCTCAACAAGAACACCACCACCACACCATCACTCATACACCACCCCTACACCACCCATAAATCACCAAACAAACCACAAAAAACACATCAAAGCCAAAACTTTGATCAAACACAAAGCAAAAAGAAAAGAAAAAGTCTTCCCTTGGTTGACAAAGGGAGCACCCATAATCTCAAAATCTAGGTAAAACTCTATGTAAACCTTGGCTCTTTAGATATGTAAGCAATATTGGGAGTGGTTTGGAACCTAGTCAAATAATGACTAGGTTTCCTTCATCTTCCATGTTTTTTTAGCTTTGTAAGCTTTGTTTATGTATATAAATGATGATCATGTGATGCTAATACTAAGTTTATTATTTTTATATATGTTCATAATAGTCATAATATTCATATGCTTTAATTTGTGTATGAAAATCTTCATGTTTCTCTCAAAGGGCGTAAATCTGCCCTCTTTGGCTTTCCTTCATGATCATGCATGTGAAAATCATTATTTGTTGAGAAATAGCTCTTGGATAATGTTTTTAACATGTTAAATATCAAAGTCCTTGAGTTTAATGCCTTGGTTTGAAGATATAGTAGTGTTTTGAGGTCTATAATCATGCCTCATATAATCAGTTTTTACTTTCTGTATAGAGTCTTGATTTTGATGAGCTTGTAAATCCATCTTAGATTGGTTTTATGGTTTATGTCAAAGAACAAAAGTTGTTCATAACATGTTGAAATATATTATCCTAAAGTTTCATGTTCAGATTCCATGCCTAGATCATATTTTCATGCATAAATTTGGGTCTCAGTGATTCTGAGTTGTTTATTCACTGTGGTACCTTGCTGTGTTCTTGGGCTTCAAACTTGATGCAAAATAATTTTATGGACAACGATCAAAACATGTATTTTGTTCTACAAGAACTCAGGATGATTATAATATTTTTTATACATTTTTTGGATCACTGGAAGTGCTCCTTTCAAACTCAAAAATTCAGATTCTGCACTTCCAGTTTCTGACATTGAAATGTCAGAAACCTTTTGAACCACTAAAACTCATTCTATGAACTCCAAATTTTGGGATCGTAATTTTTTATGCGTGGTATTAAACTTTTGTTCTTTGGGTTTTGTCAGATTCCCAAGCTAAGATGGTGAAAATTGGTGATAAACATGCTAAGGTTTCTGTTTGCCTTTTCTGGGCTGAATTTTGTGATCAACTTTATTGCATGTGTTTGGGGCCTAAAATTGGTCCAAAAAGTCTACAAAAACTCCCTTGTGATCCCTAATATTCAGGGATTAACCCCCAATTTTTATTTTTGGAATCGGATTGATTTTAGGACAGGTACGACGGCTCGGGGACGGAAAGTGTCACCGAAATCAACAAAAGCACCGTCGAGGATATTTATTATTATTTGTGGGATTTGTCTCCCCTATTTTTTGTATATGTGTAATTGTGTAATCTCCCCTCCCGTGGATGTATTATTTCTTGATATGATCAAAACCATTCTTGAAAACCAATCGGGGAATCCACTCAAACCGAGTTCCCGGTTGTGAATAAAAATGAAACTTCCTAGAATAGGAAGACCTCCATATATATTCCATCACCATTTTTTGGTAGGGCATAAAAATCCAAATTAAAAGTCATAAAATTGAATATAAGTGGCACGCATATAGAGACCATCACGGGCGAGAAGAGTTCCTAACCCCTTCTCTTCTCGTAACTTAGCCCCCGAACCCATTTTCTCAAAAAAGGTTTTTTCTTCATTTTTCCTAAAATCAAAATGAGGTGGCGACTCTTGCAATCAAATCACAGCATCAAGAGGAAACCATTGTGTGAGAACCGAGCGCATTTCCAAAAGCTCATCAGCACGAGACGGGCGCGAACCGCTTTCACGGGCGGTCATTTCGCGGTGATCCGATCATCTCGGGCGCGGGCTCTCACACACGCGTATTCACAGGGGGTTAGGTTACGAAATGGGAAGTACTTAAACACCCATTTCGCCCGACCAATGTCGGTCTTGTTTGTTCATAATTCACTTTAATGGTAGATGTGTTTTTCCTATTTGAATGATGATAAAAGGGGTTTTATAGTTTAGAATGTAGGGAGATAACTCCTAAGCCAATTCAATGTAATGAAAGGACCATTGGTGTCATGTCCCAAATGGTTTTGGGGTGATTGCACATTTGATTGAAGAAGAAGAAGAATTAGAAGAAGAAAAAGAAATAAAGAATGAAGTCAAGACATTTTACCTATAATATCCTTCAAAGAGAACCTCTTGAAAAAGTCTTGAAGAAGGGGTTGAATACTTGGAGAGAATATCTTTTGTAAATTGCCTAGAGCTTTGTTTAGAGAAAAGTCTAAGGTGGAAAAGTTCTTTTGTGCCAAAAGTCCCCTTTCAATGATGGATTGGGGGCGGGGGTTATAGTTAAAAATGTGTGTGTTTTGGAGCCAAACGGAGTCTCCAAGAAATCTTTCCCGGGCAAAATCATGTATAATGAGCAAGGGAGAGATTCTTGGGCAGAATCTGTAACTGACACACCCCAGAAGCGCGCGCATCCCACCTAGGCGGTGGAAGGCGCGCGCGTCTGGCCTCAAGGGGCGGAGGCGCGCGACTCTGAAAGGAAAATTTTGACAGAATGGACTAGAATGTTAGAACTGTTATTCAGTTTAGTGCCTGGACTTAACGGAGCCCGTCTAGAACTTAACCAAAGTAACAGAAACTAACAGAAAACACTTAAAAGAGGGAGAAACACAAAATCAAGTGTGCAATCGGGGTGAGTGGTCCAAGGCGGAGTGTCTACAGAGCCCCTCGGCGGCGTGGATTGCAAGGCAAATGCGCCGACGAAAGACAGACATCCGCCTAGGACATCACCAAGAAAAGGAAAAGACTCGATGAAAGCAGGAATTTAAACTTGCAAGAGATAGAGGTGCGCTCCCTGTGTGAGCGGCTTGGTTGATCATAAAAGGTTGGGCGGCATGAAGCGGCCCACCGTGGCCGACAGCGGGACCTGGGGGTCCGTTTGCTGGAATAGCGGGTACCGAGGTACCGTCTGCTGGAGTGCGGGATCCGTTTGCTGGAAGCGGGACCTGTTTGCTGGTAGCGAGATCCGTTTGCTGGAAGCGGAACCTGATTGCTGGTAGCGAGATCCGTTTGCTGGAAGCGGGACCTGTCTGCTGGTAGCGAGATCCGTTTGCTGGAAGCGGGACCTGTCTGCTTGAATGCGGGACCCGGAGGACCGTCTGCTTGAGTACGGGACCCGGAGGACCGTCTGCTTGAGTGCGGGACCCGGAGGACCGTCTGCTTGAGTGCGGGACCCAGAGGACCGTCTGCTTGAATGCGGGACCCAGAGGACCGTCTGCTTGAATGCGGGACCCAGAGGACTGTCTGCTTTAATGCGGGACCCGGATGACCGTTTGCTTGAATGCGGGACCCAGAGGACCGTTTGCTTGAGTGATCTTGCTTGATAAGGAGGTGGTGATTTTGTGGCTCACCCAGGACCAAGTTGTTGCCGTGAGTCATACTTTGATGTTGACTGTTTGACTTTGACTTTTGGTGGGGTGTGGGCACAGTTGACTGCGGAGTGCTTTCTGCTGGGGATGAATTGTCAAAACTGATCCTTGAGGATTAAAGAAGACACTCTAACTTTTTTTTTTTTTAGTGAGAATTCCTGTCCTACTTTCAATTTTAGACATGCCTTAAGGGCGGACCAAATCAATGTGTGCCCAACTGGGTGCTCAAGGATTGGAGCTGCATCTTGATTTGGGCGGAAATCCCTTGCATAGATTTCCTGACAAGGCCTACTGAAATGATCCTGGTTTGGGAAGCGCGCGCCTCCCTTTGTAGGCGTGTCATGCGCGCGCTTTGCGCACCGGTGACGGGTGGCGCGCGCGTCTGGGGGGCGGAATTCTGGGCTTGACTTTTGCTGCCCAAAAGATCCCCCAACAGCTATAATATCAGCTTCTGGTCGACAATTTGATTTTAACAACTCTCTTCTGCCATTTTTGAACACCGTTTTATTGCCCAATTTTGCTTGCAATCTTCTTTCCCATGGCCTCTAACCTTTTCAGTCTTGATGCCGAGGTTGTTAAGAGTTACGAGAAGGACTTGTCGACGTTCGTGTATTCCTTCAAGACTCATCCCAAGAAGGCTTTCATTAAATATTTCGGGTTTCGAATTCTTTTTACTTTGCGGACATTGAAGCCGGATTGGGATTTGTTGAAGGCCGCTGCAGCCTTTTGGGATTGTGATAGCCATACTTTCAACTTTTTGGCTAATGAAATGGTGCCGACAGTCGATGATTTTGGGGCCATTCTTGGTATGCCTTTGGCCGGTCGGATTGCCGTCCCTAAGTATCACCGCGGTGTTGTTGACTCTTGGGTTGACCTTCTGAATCTCCCTGTCGGAGAGGTGAAGAAGATGATGCACGGGACTGTTGTTGACATATCTGAGCTTACGATGTTTTTCAGCTTGCATTCGGAAGATGTCGCGGTTCAATCCTTTAAGAGAAATGCCATGGTTGTCTGTCTTTTCAGCGAGGTTTTGTTTGACGCTCCTCTGGGTACTGCGGATGCGCAGTTGGCTGAGATTGTGTTGCAGGCGAAGGAGCAACGATTCAGTATAATCCCTCTCATAGTGGGGGAAACTTTGCATGGTCTGGACGAATTGCATCGTACGGGCGAGATGCGATGAGGAAGCCCCTTGCTTTTGACCATATGGCTTCGAGAGCATTTCAGGCTTTATGCGTCAGACGGCGACCTCGGAAATTCGGCTAAATCGTCCGCGAGGACTCTTCCTCTCATGGATTTCTGTGTGATGTAAGTGATATCGTACCCCGCGAGCATGAAGTACCATTTGGCTATCCTAGAGGAAACATGCGACTTCTCAAAGATGTATTTCATTGGGTCCATTCGGGCAATTAGTTCAGCACACGACTTTTCCAATGCAGAGTAATTCAGTTCAGCCCCTTAGAAGCGACGGCTGACGAAGTACACGGCGTTCTCTTTCTTCGAATCGGGTTGCTCTTGTGCTAGCATGGCCCTAATGCAGTGTCATTTACTGTGAGGTACAAGGTCAATGGTTTTTCTTTATGTGGCGGGAGCAACACTGGCGGATTCACTAAGTATTCCTTGACCTTTTCAAAGGCTTCTTGGCACTCTTCGGTCCATTCTAGGGATGCATTCTTCTTGAGGAGATTGAAGATGGGTCCGCACATCATCGTGAGTTGATTAATGAAACGACTAATGTACTGAAGGCGACCCATGAATCCCTTGACTTCTCTTTGCGTCTTAGGTGGAGGCATGTCAATGATGGCTTTGATTTTAGCGGGGTATGCTTCTACTATACCACGCTCAGTGACCATGTACCCAAGGACCTTTCCTTTCACTACCCCAAATGTGCACTTGGTCGGATTAAGTCTCATCTTGTGGTGTCTCAACCTTTCAAAGAACTTTCTGAGGTCGACAAGGTGTTGCCCATCAGAGCCTTTGGAGTGTATGATCATATCGTCAATGTACACCTCCATTTCTTTATGTATCATATCATGGAACAATGCAGTTACAGCTCTCTAATAAGTGGCTCCGCATTTTTGAGTCTGAATGGCATGACCGTATAACAGAACGTCCCCCAAGGTGTGGTGAACGCTGTTTTGTGTTGGTCCTCCTCGGCCATGAGGATCTGGTTGTAACCGGAAAATCCGTCTACGAATGAGCGGACTTCGTATTTCGCGGTATTGTCAACGAGCATGTTTATGTTGGGGAGAGGAAAATCATCTTTTGGAGATGCTCTATTAAGATCACGGAAATCAACACAAACGCGGACTTTTCCATTTTCCTTGGAAACATGTACAGTATTAGCCAACCAGGTTGGATACTCTATCGCTTTGATGAACCCAACATTCAGGAGTTTATCTATCTCTTGTTTGACTTGTACCGACCACTCTGGCTTGATCCTGCGGAGTTTCTGCATGACTGGCTTTGAATCAGGAAGCAGCGGTATCTTGTGCTCAACAATCGAATTGGCTAGCCCCGGCATATCCTTGTAGGACCAAGCGAACACATCCACGAATTCTCGGAGAAGCGCTATGAGGGCTTGTCGGTCTTCCCCTTTGAAGAAACTACCAATCTTGGTCTCTTTCGGATCATCGTCCGTCCCTAGATTAACTGTCTGCATTTCTTCGGCATCAATAGGACCATTTCCACCACGAAGACCTACTTGCTTATTAATTTCTTTTAATATTTGTTCGTTTTCTTGATCTATCTCGTCATATGACTTATTATTATCTAATTCGTTAGAGTTATTAGTTAATTCATCATCTAGGACGCTAGCAATCTCGGGATACTCAGAAAGATCTATTTTTTCATTAAGAAAGTAGGGGAATACATGTTCCGCGATGGCATCCAAGTCCTCTTGGGTGAGCTCATCGGTAGCGGTATCTGACTCTAAGGTAAGAGTTACAAATTTTCTTTCTCTATGGGGATGGGGAGTACATCCTAATTCTTTGGTTAGGAAGTCTTCGCTTGCTATGGGTCCCCCAGTTGTGTACCAATTATGGGTAGGCTCGTCATTCTTCTCGATGAGCTTGGTGTAGTCTTGGTTCGGAGTGTCCCCCTTGTCTATTGCATTAATCTGAGTGTCCTCTAGCTTGCAAAGATTGAGAAATTGGCGCAGTAGGTCTTCTCCCAACACAAAGTCCCACTCACTGAATGCTTCGGCCTTGGTACCCCCTAGTTCTCGAGGTAGCTACGAGAATTGCATCGGTTCTGTTTCTAGTGAGTACGGATCACAGTCACTGAAGATTTCAAAGCCCGGTTGGCGCTTCCCCCTATGGTCAATCTATGGTTCAGGGAACGTGAAGTATGGCAAGTTTTCCCCCTCGCGTACAAAGTTGTTATTTTGCATACTAAGTACTTGATTATGAGACAACATGTAACCGAAAGAAATTTTATTATCAAACTTTGGAGTGCTCTCGCCCACATTTGGGACTAGACGAGTAGTCTCCTCTTCCTTACTAGCCATTTCTATTACATTGATCCGTCCTCCCGCAGTTGGGAGAGGGTTTGTCACTACATTGGGAACCCCTAGCTGTTTAGAGTCTATGAGATCTTGGATCACATCTTTGAGGTGGTTGCAAGTATTGGTATCGTGACCGTTGAACTGGTGGAACTTGCAGTAGAGATGATGGGCATGATTCGGAGGGAGTTCCCTTGGAGTAGAAGGAGGCTTCCTTGGTGCGACCTTACCGGCTTCTACGAGTATGTCGTAGAGCTCTCCTTGAGTGATGCCTTCCAATTTGTTGTAGACTCTCTCTTTCTTCTTTTCCTTGTTGGGTGGAGGGACGGAGGAATAGTTGCTTCTCCCTTGATTATTGAAAGCGATGGCATTGACAGATGTGTCTTTGCTAGTAGAGCCCTTGCTAGGGTAACGGTACCCACCATCTCTCTTAGCCTCTTTCCTACTTTTGAAGATGTCATCTAGTCGAAGACCGTCTTTATGAAGTTCAGAGAAGCTTGGGAAGAAAGTACCGGATAGGCGGTCCTCATACTCATTACGGAGTGATTTTAGGAAGATATGCATTTGGTCATCCGTAGTTGGCCTATCAACAATCTCGGTGAGCTTGGCTCTCCATCTTTTGACAAAGTCACCAAATGTCTCATTAGCACCTTGTTGGATTTGCTCGAGGTCTCTTTTAGTGGGACGGTAAGTAGTATTATCCTCGAAGCGCCTTTGGAAGACTTCACATGCGGTAGCCCAATCGGTCCTTGTGGATAAGGGGAGAGACATGTACCAATCCCTCGCCGCCCCCTCTAGGGTTTGGGGAAAGCTTTGGGCCAAGATGGTATCATCTACTTTCATCGGAAGCATGGCCCAAGTGTAAAACTTGGCTATGTTAGGGGTGCGGAACATTCGTGGTATCTTAGTGATTGACTTGCGGAGCGCAATGGGGTCAAACGGAATAATGGAGCCCTTTGCTAGACCAAGATGTGCAAACCTCTTTTCGAGAAACTCAGCAGTGGCGGAGTTGATGAAGTCGGTGTCATCACTAGCCTTCTTTTTCTTATCACTTGCCTTAGTATCCTCGTCATCGGAGGAGGAGGAGTCGGATGTATTTGAATTAGAGTCGGAATCATCATCCCTCTTATTCTTTTTCTTAGCATGGGACTCCCCGTCTTTGGAGGGGGTTTTTGACTTTTGATTGTTCTTTTTGAGTTCTTGGAGCTCTTGGAGAACAGAGTGTATGTCTTGGGCGTGACGGTCACTCTCACGGGCAGCAATTTCAGCTTGCTCTTTGATTTGTTGCTCAAGCCGGGCAATGACGGTCTTAGCGGTTTCCAGGTCAGTAATGGGGGTGCCAGCCATTACTGCAACCTTTTCTAGTCTCTTGGTCGCGGGATCACAGATGTAAATTACTGAAGCGATTGTGTTGGGAGTACGGAGCTACTTTGCTAATCGGACGGACCTAGAGTGCAGAAACTGTGTCAAATCCAGGCTGGGGTCCCAACAAGTCGACTTTTATGAAATAGGGGTTGACCAACACGGCAGATTCACAGAAAAAGGAGGATGGCTCGCACGAGACAATGGATGTCTCGTACGAGGCATCCAGCCTAACAGTCAGGTTACAGATTTTAATCCTATTGGTCGGATGGAATTTAATCCATTTTGAGAGGTTACTACTCTAGTTCATCCTGGAACAGTGGATTTTGTCACCCTAGAATATGAGCCCCTTGTTTTTCACCTGTATTGCACTCTCCCAAACGGACAATTCGGGCAGAGGTCTCATATTCTCATTGGAATCCACCATTCAATTAACCAAACCTAAGTGATTCCGTAGTTGTTTTGCACTTTGTTAAACAACGCATTAATGCAATCAAACCTTATGAATTGTAAGGGACAACCGAAGGGACATGTTGAACGGTGCGGTCGAAACTAAGCCAAAATGGCATCCACAATCCCGCACAGAATAATGAAAGTAGGAAAACACAAACTCGGATTTTTGTAGAGAGGTTCTCCATTCTTTCAAAAATCCTTTGTTCGACATTTTACCGAAGGGACATTCGTCATATTCACAAGGGAGGATTATAGATTGTAAAGATGCGTTATCTTGGGCAAAGATTAAAACAGCCCTAAGAATCGAACCGACCGGTCTTGAGGAGTGTCTTATTAACTAATATGTATGTATGAGGTTGATGCAAGGCTTACGGATAAGTCTCCCCATGAACATAGTCTAGGAGCGTGTCACGGAGTGGGTACACCATCTTTGGAGAGTCAGGCGAGGGCCATTCGTTAGAATGGGGGTGCTGATCGACATCCGTCCTCCGACTGGGACCCGGGTTTATAGGGTATCTAGTGCAACTATTCTACATGTGTGCACGTGTGTGAGAGTCAAGATCTAGGTGTCAAGGATAAAATAGAGAAGTTTTTTTTAAAGTAAAACAAAAACAAGCAATGGCCGGGCCAAGTGGCTGCCTACGTTTCCCTCTTATGGAGGAACTCAGGCCGTCGTAGTTCACACATAAGGCAAACACATGTAAATCAAGGGATGAAACAATTAGCAAGTACTCCTGCAAAATAAAGGTTAGCCTTATAATATATGGGGAGTTTCTTCGTCGTTAGGAAGGTCCCAAGACTCAGAAACAGAGGGGAGGGCAGATCTGAGACCCTGTGTACGTGTTTGAACCGAACAAAAATCCTTTTTTCAAACCAGAGAATCAGATCAGCCGGGCAGAACTGAGATGTCTCGTACGAGTCAAGGGATCCCTCGTACGAGGCATCTCGGCTGAGGAACAGATTACGGTATAAATGAAGAATCTTGAAACAACGATGATTTCTTTCAACGCAAGTCTAACCCACTTACTGTGATTCTCTGTCCACAGTGGAGTCGCCACTGTTTGCGCGCGAGGTTTTCCTTCGAGGCACATTTTCGTCCTTCGATTTACCTTTTTGTTGATTTGAGAGTCGCCACCATGTTATTGTCGGAACACGGACCGAGATGTCTGGATTCGGGGGTTAAGTTATGAATTGGGAAGGTCAAGGAGCACCCAATTCACCCAATCTAGGATTGGTCTTGCTAAGAAATCATCATCACCGTTCCAAAATCATGCATTCATGTACCAAAAGGAAAAAAACAAACAAATAAATAATTGCTTATTTATTTGGGATGTCGGATCATGTGCTTCGAGACCATCTCCATGGATTGGAGAGGCTCTAAGCTGATCCTTTGATGGAATCACACTACTTCGAAGCAAAGAAGGAGATGAGAAGATAGAAAGCAAAGATTTTACCTAAGCTTTTTCTTCAAGAATCCTATGGATGGCCTTGACTAAAGGCCTTGATCTTCCAAATTTTGTGGGTATCAGAGAGGGGCTGATTATGAGAGCTTCTTTGATCAGATTTGGGGTCTAGAGTTGACCGTTAATTCACCATTAGTCATTCTAGCCAAGAACAACTATATTTATAGTGGGTTTGGACCTAGGGTTTTGGTCAAGAAGGTAAGTTGAGGTGGGAATCCAAGACTTGATTCTCACAGAGGTATATTTGGACTCTAGGATCGTCCATGGGATTTTCCCCGGATTGCATGAGTGTTTTCCAAGAAAAGGGGTTAAGATCAACAAGGAAACTGACCAAAACCCGACTGTCAAGGGGGGATACCTCGTACGAGACATCAATGTCTCGTACGAGACATCCATGTGCTGGAATCAGATTTTTGCCCTCTGCAGCAGTTTTAATGTTCATTTTGGCCCCTGACTAACAGAGTCAGTCATAAACTTAACGAAACATGTCCAACTTAACGAGTTTTAACCCAAATCAAAGGCGAGACACAGAAGTAGTGTGATTATAAATGAACGTCCAAAATGGGGTGTCTACAGTACTACGACGTATGGCGTATCCTCCTAGACGGAACATTCCCATCATACACATCACCTAAGGCAAAGATAGCTCTTAAAATATTCTCTACCCAATTCGTGATTATAGGTGATCGGCTCTATAAGAAACATCACAAACAATGTCTACTCTATGCTGATGAGCACGAAGCCGTGGAAGTCATGGACCAAGTCCATCAAGGAGTTTGTGGAACCCACATGAATGGCAATATGCTAGCATAGAAAATTATCCGACTAGGGTACTATTGGGTTACGATGGAAGCTGACTGCACCGACATGGTTAAGAAATGCCACAAGTGTCAGATACATGCTAACTTCAAACACGCACCACCGTCCGTGTTATACCCCATGACATCCCCTTGGCCATTCTCTACGTGGGGTATAGATTTCATTGGCAAGGTCTCACCGATAGGTCACAATGGACACTCGTTCGTATTAGTCGCCGTAGATTACTTCACCAAATGGATCGAAGCTCAATCCTACAAAGTCTTAAATGCCAAGAAGGTGGCTGAGTTCATTAAGACTAACATCATATAACGATATGGGGTACCTCATGAGATGATATCAGATAATGGCACACACTTTGAGAAAGAATGTGACCAGCTACTCGCAGCGTACAAGATAGAAAGGCATCAGTCGTCACCATACCGGCCACAGACCAATGGAGCAATCGAAGCTGCTAACAAAACCATAGAGACCATAATCAGAAAAATTGCTAAGACTGGCAGAGACTGGCCCGAGAAGCTACCTTTTGCAATCTAGGGCTACCGTACCTCAATCCATACAGCCACCGACAAAACTCCATACGCCCTAGCCTATGGGATGGAAGCACTGTTACCAATTGAATTAGAGGTACCGTCGCTAAGGGTTCTCCTAAAAACCAAGTAAATGAAGTCACGTGGTTAAATAGTCGCTACGAACAACTAGCCCTGCTAGATGAGCGACGACTTCGAGCCGCCGAGCATATCCAAGCATATCAACGGAGAATGGCCCGAGCATTCAACAAGAAAGTCAAATCCAGAAACATCAGAGAAGGGGACCTTGTTACGCGAACATCATCCTGGACCATTTAATCCTATAGGAAAGTGGGGACCGAGGTGGATAGGTCCTTACATAGTCAAAAAAATCTTCTCTGAAGGAGCGGTACAACTCGCAGATCTAGATGGAGATCAACTGCCGAAGCCCGTCAACACGGACAAGCTGAAGAAGTACTACTCATAGCTCCATCCCCTATTTCAAAAAAAAGGAGAGAGCTCGCTAGGTTGAAAACTCGCAAGGGCGGCCTAGGCAAAAATTAGAGCCGCGGCACGAGAAGAGAAGCCCGCTAGATTGAAAACCTGAAAGGGCGGTCTAGGCAAAAATCAGGGTGTGCATATAAAAAAAAACAAAAAAAATAAAAAAAATAATATAGGGGCCAGTCTCGTACGAGACACCCATGTCTCGTACGAGGCATGTCAAGCAGTCAGCAGACATATTTTCTCTTTCTTGAACAAGAACTACGATGACCTGAGCTCCTTACTTAATTGATGTAAAAGGAGAACGTAGGCAGCCTTTTGGTCCGGTCTATTCAAAAACTAAAATCAAAATCTTGTTCTTTTATTAATTTAATGCATTTCAAAGGAAACAATAGGAAAATTCCCAACATGAATACCAACTTGCAAAAGAAAATAAATAAAATACTAAAAATCTAAACATTAGTCTATCTATTGCAATCTCTCGATACTCCTAAGGATCTATTTCTTCCTTAACTTAGTAGGGGCTTGACCACGATCCGCCTTGTCTTCCCTTTTCCTCTTGTACCAAGGTATCTCGTAACCGGGAGGAACATCAAGTCTACTGAAAACTGAGGGAGTCAATCTTGTAAACACATGAGGCCTGTCTAGAGCTTAAAATTTGCCGGGAAGTCCGTTCGCCCTCTTCTCATAAAAGTCGCCATCCAAAAAGTCTTGAGTAGCATCCACACTGATATTAGAAGGATCCTCCTTAGCTTCCTTCTTCCTCAAACTCAAGCTAGGCTCAAATCGGTCCCCCAACAAAGGACGACGGATCTCATCAATACCTTCGACGTTGGGACGGAGTTCTTTGAGGAGCTAATCCAGATATTTATCAGACAAATAAATGCTCCCTCCATCATGACGAAGATTGGTCCAATGATCCATAGTGGTGCCCTGCCCCCAATCACGAGCCAAGCTCGTAGAGAACTCCGAGTCCATGAAAGAAATATCCTGGGCACGTCCCCTTAGCATAAAAGTATCCTGCTGCTGACCGAACTGTCGCATCACCCTTCGAGCAAAATAGAAGGAGGAATCTCTCAAACCCGGAAGAACGACCCTGTCGTATCCAAGGGTATTAGCTACAAACTTCTTGATAAATGACTATTTTATAGTCATTTAGGGTCTAAAAGTAGTATATTTTGTACCTTAGTTTAGTCAACTTTAGCTTAATTTGATTCATTTTATATTTTGTTTCGCGAATTTTACGCCCGGTATATGTTTTTAGTGTTTGACAGAAAATTAGGTGCTTTTTGGAGCAATTATGGTCTGAGAACATGATCGGGAACATCCAAGGACACTTTTTGCACAAAAAGAAAACAAGAGCAGAACATCAGGAAAAAGGTCCGCCCGGACCCCTATAAAGACCCGCCCGGACCCATCTTGGTCCGCCCGGACCCAACTAAAGACGCGCCCGGACCCATATTGGTCCGCCCAGACCCAACTATAGACCCGCACGGACCTCCTTCTACCTGTTCCGAAACAATGCCTCCAAGAGGTGTCTTTTGATGCTGAATTCAGGAAACAACACATCTTTCAGCCCCAATAGGGTTAATTGCAATTTGGTTACCTGAGTTTTACAAAATTCTGCAATCGGTTACTAAATTTGTCAAAGTTGCGATTGGGTTCCAGAATTTACTGAACCAGAGCAATCAGGTGTAAAATCCGTTAACTTGTTAAAATTCTAACAAAGTCGTCACATGTGCCAAACACGTGACATTTAACTGAGGTCAAAAATGTCTTTTCTCAACTAAATTGCAATTAACCCTTCGTTGTCTTCTATTTCTACCCGTTTTTATAAAGCCCCAAATTCCATTACCATCCACCATGGTTGCAGGCTAAAAATCACACCTTATTCTCCCCGTATTCCCCAGAATTCTTGTCGTCGATTTCCTTCTAGCTTCCCAAGTTCGAATTTGTGAATCAATCTCAAAATGAACTCCAGATCTGACCATTTTATTTGTTAATATGGGTTTTGATTTGTTTGATTTTGAATGTAGGTGTGTTGAAATCTGTTTGTGAATGGCAATTTCTTGAATTTGTTCATTGACATGGGTTTTAAGAAATGGCTTTGTTGCCAAAACCTACGACGAGACTCCTCACCGGAAAATTTACAATTCCTCTGTCTCCGGCGATTCCGATGACGACGACGGCAGCATGATTCTCCCGTCGCTGCTACCGCTACTGCTGCCTCTGCCGGCGTCGGAGAGGAAGAAACGGCGAGCGAAGAAGAAGTACTCGAAGTTTAGGCACCGCATGAGCACGTCGTCGGTCGAAAGCGGACTGTTCATCAGCGAGAGCTTCGATGAGAGAGAAGAGGAAGAAGATGAAACCGAAACGCTCGTTTCGTCTTCCAGAAGCTTCTCGATTTATTTTGGATTTTGTCTTTATGGTTGTGATGGGTTTCCTTATTTTGTCGATGTATTTTGAAAATGGGAATCCATGGAGTGGGTTGATGTTATTTGAAAACTTAATGTTCGATGTTGGGTTGGTGGTGGTAGCTGGTAGGTGGGCTAATGACTGGAAAGTAGCAAATCGTGAGAGTTAGGAACAACATGGCACAATTGCTTACTTATTCATGTGATTTCTATATGGAAGCCTTTTTCCCAAATTGCAGAAAACGTGACCGGCGAAAGGAGGGGGTGACCTCTGTTTTTGTTTGTTTTTGGACTTTGGTTGAGAAAAGACATTTTTGACCTCAGTAAAATGTCACGTGATTGGCACATGTGACGACTTTGTTAGAATTTTAACAAGTTAACGGATTTTACACCTGATTGCTCCGGTTCAGCAAATTCAGGAACCCAATCACAACTTTGACAAATTTAGTAACCGATTGCAGAATTTTGTAAAACTCAGGTAACCAAATTGCAATTAACCCGCCCCAATACCTATAAAAGAAGGCCAATTCAGCCTTAGAAAATATCTAGATTTGATTGTAAAGTTACTATAGAGAAATCTTAGTTGAAAACAATATTTATTTCCAGATTTTGAGTGAATTATAGAGGGAATTCCTGAGTGATATTGAAGCAATAAAAGTGAAGTATTTTAAGTCATTATTTCTCTCTATTTTCTGAATAAGTATCTCTCATCCTTTCTTATTTTTATCTTATTCATTGTTTACACAAATGGCTTGTTAGTAATCCTCATCATTCTTGGGGTTGGAAACTCATTCATATATGTCCATCACTTTAAATTATGCTCTACTTTTCTTCTCTTCATCTTAAACAATCTCTTCATATTGTACTAAAACGCCTACAACCATGATGAGCTCCATGTTTTGTATGAATCTTAGTTAATCGAGAGAAGTACCTAGCGGAGAATCTCGATTAACGGAACCATATGAAGCGACTGGGTTTCTATTAAGCACGAGAGTAGGTTAATGGCCTAGGGGTGTTCCTTGAATGGAAAGTACGTGGATTTTCTTAAACATTAATGGGTTCTTACTAATTATGGGCCATCGAGAGATAGGGCATAATTAGTATGAGAATACAAATGCTACTTGCTTGATCGTGAGAAGTAGCATAGGCCTAATGTACCATCCTTGTATTAAAATGAAACTTTAAATCTAAAGAGCATAATTACTTTATGTATGTATATATTGTTTGAGTCCCAATCCCGAGAGTTCCTCAATTATAAGAGTTTTCAATTCAAAGTTATAGTACTTGCAATTTATTTTTAGACAGTGACAAACGAAATAAAACACCCAATCATTCTTTTTACTATAATTTTCTATTCAATCAAAAATTTTATAAAGTAACCTTGTCCTTGTGGGATCGACCCGCATTTGCCTTTATCTCTACTATAACAACACCGTGCACTTGCGGTATTTTATAAATAAGCCTTCGTTTAGGCCTAACACCTCTTCACCTTCCAAAAGGGTGGACACCAAGCAATATCATTAGTCTCCGCTTCCGCAAAAAGATGGGCCCATCCTTCGATGCTGAGATCCTTCACTAACAATCTCCGCCTGTGAAAGGTATAAGGAGAGTACTCGGTTGGAGGGTTCAACAAATTAAAATGCTCCCTAAGCCAAATGGTCAGCAACAGTGGACTTCCCCGAGTCATAGAGCCGGTTCGGTGTAGCTCATCAAGACCATGCAGGGTATCCCCTAATATAAGAGGAACGATATTGAAGGCCCGTCCTCTAGCTTTCAGAACGATGTCTACAAGCTCCGTGTCCGCCATGCCACACTTGCTCATGAAAAGTATGTTTTGGAACAAGCACAATGCCAAGAGGCAACATTGGGAATCCACACCATGAGTACGTGTCACGCGACCCCGAAATCTCCTAGGAAAATCATGGAGATCAACATAGCGGTTGTGAATATAACTTTGTGCCTCGGGAAGGCCTATGCTCAATAAGTCCCTAAGAGACTCTGTCGGTGCCTTGTCATATTTGGGAACCGCAATTACCCCGGTCAATAGCATATCCAGGATAGTCGCCATCTCCTCTACAGTAGGAACCATCTCATTAAGTGAAAAATTGAAGAGGTGGGTCGAAGGATCCCAAAAGCGTGCAACTCCCTTTAAAAGGTCCCAATCCGGTTTTAGGTTCTTCAAGGTGAAAGGAATCTTAAACCCGAACATCTCTACAAAACTCTCTTGACGAGACTTGTCAAACGAACGGAAGAACGTTGCCAAATCATCCTTGTAGCGTTCCACCAACTCCGAGTCTAGAGAGAATTCGTCAACGATCATTGATGAAGGGACGGACTTGCTTGGGGCCATTAGGAGAAAAAGGTTGAGAATTTAACTCCAAAAGAAGAGTTCCCAGAACTGATTCAAGGTTGCATGGTATTCTAGGACGGACTAGAGGTGTTTATATACAAGTTCGAATACCAAATCCTCGAGGAAAAAGGAGAAACAGTCGATGATTCAAGGGATGACTCGTACGAGACATCGATGTCTCGTATGAGACATCTCCCCAGTTCAGACATCAGAAACTCTGCTCAAAATCAGGTTGCCCGACAAGTCAAAACATGTCTCAATCACCTCAGAAAACTCACTCGAAATTGTCAATCATCACGTACAAATGACCCAACACGAATCCATCTCATAAAAGAACTGTTGGTAGTGGTGCCCTAGGCACGTTTAATAAACGTTGTAATTGTTATCATTTATTTCATATCAATAAAGAGATGTTTTGATTATTATTGTTGTTCATGTTTACTTATAATAATCCCCGTCCCTAGTACTTGTTAAGCACTAGTATAAAGGCTAAATGATCATGGGATGATCATGTTAGATTTATGGGTACTTGTTTGGAACAAGGTACTGGACATGACCCGCTGTATGAGATTTATGTCATGGTCTATGTCGTACATATATCTCATATTAGTTATGTCATTTGAATCCTTAGACATGAAGTTATTATAGTCTTCCACTTGATGAACATTATGTTTGACATATTCAAACGCTATCTTAACACGGTAGTTATAAAGGATATGATTGGCATAATCGGATCCCGTTGGGAAGAATAATAAGCTAAATGGATTTGTCCCTCTTCGGAGAGATGTCAAGCTTGGGCCTCTCGTAGGAATGATGTTGATGAAATGTTCGGCCGGACTCAAATGAATTGATTGGATCAATGTCATTTGGATTATCAACATATTCGGAATCGAGAAAGTATTGAACAAAACAAGTTGACCGTTTGACCATGACTTGTGTTCAATGACATCATGGACAAAGGGATTGTGACATATTCTAAAGGAATGCGAAATTGTATCTAGTTACACTATTTGGATAGGTATGACGGTTTGCTAGAACCTAATCATATCTTATGGGTTCATGTTTGAGCCCATTGCCAACTTAGTGTAATCCTAGAGGGTCACACACAAATAGAACGAATCATAAAGGACTAAATTGGAATTATGGAAAAATGTCAGGTTTTGGCTCTGGCACGGTCGTGCGCCTTAAAATGGCACGGCCGTGCCATAAATCCAAACCAAGGCAAATCTATCGACATGTTTGGCACGACCGTGCCAAGAAGTCAAGCACGACCGTGCCGAAATTGATCGACCGGGGGAAATCACGCGGACCTGATGGCACGACCGTGCCAGTCAAGTCGGCCAGAATTCCTTGTTGCCTAATTTGGTGACGGGATTTAGGATTCCTAAGTCCTTAAGGGTTAAGGATTGGGACCTATTTAAAGATCCTTTCAGCAGCCATTAGACATATTATTGTGAGTGCCTCCATAAGGTTTTGAGAGGTTATTTTTCTTGTTCTAAGATCCCAAAAAGTGAAGAACAAGAATACTCATAATTCCATATAGTTCTTGCAATTGTGAAAGTGTGTTTCACAACTTGGTCTAGCAACCAAGATCAAGAAGTTGCTTGATATTCGTTCGTGGTGTGGATACCGCTAGAGGGTGAAGCTCATCATCTTCAAGGTTCGCGTTCTTGATCAAGTTTCAAAATCACCACCAAAGTCAAAAGCTAGAAATCAAAATCATCAAGGGTTAGTTTTTCTGATATTCATCTTACAAGTAGTTGACTTAACCACATGAATGGATCTATGGCTTTGGGTTTCATTAAAATTTTAAATGCTTTATTCCGCTGCGCATGTTACAACAAAACCCAACAAGAACCCCTCGGTTGACCAATCGGATGTGAAACAATTCATTTACACAGTCATAAATAAAAACTTAAATTAACAAAAATATTGTGTGTTAGAGTTAGGATTTAACTGTTTCATAGGTACAAGCCCAAGAGAAAGAAAAATTGTCTTCGCCTACGCCGAGGCGATAAATACATCAACCACAAATGAAAGAAGGGAATAGGAATCCTATCTACTCCAGCCTCAAATAAGGAGACGTCGCCACCGCCACGTGATCACTCGTCAGTCCGAGGTTTCTTCCCGCAAGAAGCCGACTCAGCTGTCTGGCGAGCCAATCGGCCTAAGAGTCCCACGGTCTCTCTCTTCACCCTCTTGGCATAGGCCATAAATTGGGCGAGCCGTCCTGCGACCTCCCTATACTCAGCAATGGGCACCTGTTGAGAAGAAACAAATAGAGATGTCAAAATCTTCAGATAAATGATAAAAGGAGGCATGAAATGGTAGAACGACAAACATGACAGAAGAAAAGTCATAAATCATACCATGGTCGCATCAGCAGGAGGTACGAGTCTCTCAGGCATATCGTACTGGGCGGCAAGGTCCTCGATGCTCTCTATCCCCTCAGCCATGTTGTAGGTAAACGAAACCGGTCCGAGCTGCGGACGGAAAGGGACATGGACAACTCCCTGGGCCTGAGCCTGGTCTCCCTCTATGATCAGCCGGGGCATAAGGCAAGTCAAAAAAATCCTGGTAATCCGCCTCCAAATGCATGTGATCAAAGGCAACCTGGCCGATAATGAGGTCATCTCTCTCCTCACCCTCGATGGCATAAGAATTAAGCATGTGAGCCGGTGGATCCAGTGGGACAATAAGATCCAACCTGCCACCATCGTGCTGGCGAGAGACTCGCTCTCCCAAGTAGAAGCATCCCCCACCAAGGCCAATCATCAACAACCTCAGGCCTAACTACCAGTAAGCCTGCTCAATCCCTAAACTCCTCTAAGGAAAGAGAGCAGTAGCAACCTCAGGAACGGCAACCAAGTCATCAAGGTATCGCCGCAAGTGCTCCACTGACAAGTCTTCCCCTCAGCATGCTCACTGCTGGTATCTCTGTTGCCCCTACGCCACCTCAGTGTGTCCGGAAACATAATGGTGTTGTCCCGGAGTTCAAAGTTGAAGAGGCCGAATATGGCGTATCCCCAAGCCTACAAATGGGTGAATCATGAAAAGTGTTAATATACAATGGTCAAAATAAACATGCCATCAAGACGGAATAAACTAGGGGCTGAAATAAAAGGGGGAATGCAAAAAAGTGAAAAACATACCTCCCAAGCATGGCTGTATCCGCCTAAGCCAGCGTTCACCCGATCCCGCGAACTCTTATCCATGGCCACGTAGCAATGGCCAAGCCTGCCAATCCCCAACTAGCATCAGTCACATGCTGCATATCCCTCAAGCAGCTCAACAGAGTAAACAAGGCAGTCGACGCATGGTTAGCGAACAGCGTCTCAGAAAAGGTCCACCACAAAAAGCCGCGGACAGCTATAATACGAGTGTTAGCAGATCCCCTCTGACCCACATTGACAGCGACATAAGCATCCACCTTGTCCCTCAAAGACTTGAGAGGGACCGCCTTGCCCGAGGTGCGCACAGAAAAGCCCAGAAAGTGCCTCATATCATCGCTGCTGGGAGAAAAATCCGTATCAACCTCAAGTGGCTCACCGGCAATAGAAATACCGGTAATGGCATGGAAATCAGTGGGAGTCATGGTGACCTAGCCCCACCTCATATGCATAGTGTGGGTACTATCCCACCACCACTCCCTAATCACATGTAACACATGGGCATTCCGCCGCTCGCCCACCAAGCCATCAAAGAAAGGCTTAAGCCCTATGTTCTCGATCTCTTCCTTCATCTCACCATTGAGAGTTTCCCACCTCTCGGCAACCGCTCGTACACTGCCTCTACAGTTGTTGACAATTCTGAATGGCTGCAGACAACAAAGGCAAAAGGAAACGAATGTCAGAAATTTGGTAAAATCCTTATTTAAGCATTTTATCCAAAAATTGCAGAATTGCCTAGAACGAAAGTCAAAATCATGTACTACTATACTAAAATGATTTTCAACATCAATAAGGGTGAAATCCCATCGAAAGATCAGCCATACATGATAAACCCTAGCAGCGATAATTCTAGGCAAAAATCGAAAAAATCAACTGCGAAAGCATAGAATTGAGGCATGCAACAACGAAATTGACATGGAAACTCAGTCAAAGGAAGAGATCCTTACCCGCCTCGTCCGAACGGCGTGAGAGATATGATCCTCGGAGAATGGGCACAACTCATCCGTCGCCCACACTTTACCCTTCATATGCCTACTGAAGAGGTGTTCCTTATGCAAACGATGTGCACCATCCATTTGAAAGGGTTGGGAATCACTAAAACTTGGTGAAAATGGAGATTTTTAGGAAGAAAATCGCCTAGGGTTGAGAACTCTTGCAATGAAATAAGAAAAATGATTTTGAAATCACTTTCAGCGCCTGATATGCGCATGTTCTGCATAAAATCAGAGATGACTCGTATGAGGTATCCATCCCTCGTACGAGGTATCCCCAGAAAGCCTTCAGAAAACCTTGTTTTCTTGGGAAATTCTAAAAAAGCCCTGCTTTTAATAGAAACATCAGAAAAGCCCTGCTTTTAACAGAAATGTCAGAAAAGCCCTGCTTTTAACAGAAATATCATAAAAGTCATGCTTTTGACTAAGAGGTCAAATCTAAACCCGGTTCAAGATGGAACATTGAGTCGTCAACAAAAAGAATATTTTCAGAATTGGAACAAATAAAGTTGTTTCTCAGTATGAATCTATTCTCACCGCACATCCAAGATCATGGGTGAGCAACAAAAATCTGCATCAACAAATTCTAAATCTGATGATTGTCATCAAGACGTATGTTAGTGGCACAGGATTCACAAAGCCGGGAATCCCACAACTGTTATCGAGACGTAAGTTAATAACACAGGATCCCCACCATTCAGAGTCCCATAATTGTCATCAAGGTGTATGCTAATGACATAGGATTCATTTTTTTCAACGGAAATGAAGTCTCGTTGGAAGGAGAAGAAAGGTCTGAGAAATTGGTGTCTCCAACATCTGGAATCCCATAATTGTTATCAAGGCGTATGCTAATAACATAGGATTCTCATCAAAGCACCCTATGGTCACTGAGGCACACAAGGAAGCCCCTCTATGGTCATTCCGGCATCAAAGCACCCTATAGTCACTGAGGCACACAAGTAAGCCCCTCTATGGTCATTCCGGCATCAAAGCACCCTATGGTCACTGAGGCACACAAGTAACCACCTCTGTGGTCATTCCTGTAAATACCCCGGGAGAGCCCACATCTTGGCTAGAACGGTAGAAGGATCCTAGGATGTCTAATTGGTTTTATTTGTAGACTCGTCACCTATGTTATTAAGGGAACATAAGAAAAACCTAAAGAAATAGCCTAATTTATGTACAAAACCAGAGATTCGGGAAGAGGAAGTGTGCATTGATTCTAGCTGAGGATGAGAGACATGCGAATTTTGCGGTGGAGACCTTTTGTCAATAATGATGAGTGACATTGACTCGACTAGGGAAGTAGCCCTAGTATTGACTTCATGTATTTATATATTTTTGAACGACTCACGAAGGCAAGTAAGTCATTAAGAGAGAAGAGAAGGAAAGCCCCAATTTGATTGCAAGAAACTGGGAGCGTCGCTGAAAAATAAGAAGCCCCTAGACTCGACAAGGAACGTGAAATGATTTCAAATCTAGGAAAGTTGTTCAATCTTGAGGTGATTAATTCATTGGCAAATAACTCGTACAAAGATGTCTTGACAAGTTCGAGATGAAGGCTAATCACCATAACGCCCTAGGGCTAAACATATCTTCTTTCTTGTATGACACCGGACCCACAGGTTGCCTACGTTCCTCCAGTGTAGAGGCTCAGGTCACCGTAGTTCTTGTGGATACTCCATTCTTCGTGATGGTTGTTTTGTCCTTCGTTGGTGGATGATGATGATGCTGTTGTGAACTTCGTTGAATGAGGGGATTTTATTTTATTTTATTTTATTTTATTTTATTTTTGTGCTCTAACATTTGCCTAGGTTGTTTTGAAGATTCAACCTAGCGAGCCTTTTTTTATTAGTTCCCCCTTGAAAACTTTGCTTGATGTTGCTCCACCTTGTTTTGCTTCTTGGTTTCGTCGTTGATGTTGTTGCCTTCGTTGCGATGTTTACCCCCTAGGCGTTCAAGTGATGGCCTTCATTCTAAAACTTGTTTAGAAATCTTTTCATCATTTTTCCAAGAATTAAATTGAACAACTTGGAAGAGTGTATGAGGATAAGAACGACTTTTATTAAGACCGACTCAAACTTTAACATTGATGAGAAGGAATAAAACTTAATGCACACAAAAGAGGACTTTTGACTCTTTTTTTTTTCATTATTCCTATTTTTAGGTAGAGAAAGAGAAACGGAGATTGCTATCGTCATCGTTGTTGTTGTAGTTCTCCCCATTTCAAACCCGAATCATTATTCTTTGATGAGTTCTTGCATGTTGCCACTCTCTAACGGTTGCTCTTCATCCACAGTAAATTCGCCGTTGTCGATCAAATCTTGGATGATGTTTCGGAGAGTGAAGCATTTCTCAGTAGTGTGGCCGCTATGCTTGTGGTAGTTGCACCATTCACCAAATGCATGATTCTCCGGTATCATCTTCAGCTTGTACCCTTCCAAAGGCTTAACCTTTCCACTTGCCACCAAAATTTCAAATACTTCGGCTCGGGTCATTCCTAGGAGAGGAGTGAAAACTCGGTTGTTGGCAGTACTTTTGTGGCTTTTGAGGGACGGGCCACTTGAGCATGTTTTACCATTGAACTTTGCTTTGTTGTCGGTGAGCTCTTGCAAACGGGCCTTGAGTTTGGAAACCTCTTCCACGTCAATCCTCCTCTCAAGAGAAAGACGGGCTTGCCACCAATCATCCTTGCAGCGGGCATCCTCGACAAGTCTATCCATTTGTTCCCCCACGTTATGTTGAAAAGCCCTTCGTTGGACACGGAAATGCACTCACCCTTGTTGTTGTTTCCATTCGAAGCCATTGGACATATTGGAAGAACACGGTTGATCTTAGATTGGCCCACAAACACCTTTTGAGTAAAATAATTTCACCAATAAACAAGAAAAGACTCAACCACATAGAGAAAAATGACTCTTTTTTTATTTACAAAAGTCGGAAGGACGGAGTCCTTTTTCGGGTTTCTAGAAAAATAGTGGAATCGTCACACTAGTATATAGACCTTCTCGCGGTCCCATATACTCATCGGATTCCACCACGCTTGTGATTCCTACATGTGTCGGGATTAAACTAAATTAATGTAGTAAAGCATACATGCGGGGACGGATTTTTTTATTTTCGTCCATAATAACCACTTGGGGACGGAGTTTTATTCCGTCCATGATAACCACTTGTTTCTCTTGGAAACGGCATGTATGATTTGAAAACATTAGTTTAGGGAAATCTCGGTACATGAAAACCGACTTAGTCACGGAGTGTTAGACCCTAACTAGAAATGTGTTGGATTGTGCTAAGTTAAAGAGAGGCTTAAGGTCACCCCCGGCATGTAGTCGTGAACTACGCCACGAGTTGAGATTTACCTCTTCAAGAGAGTCAAGGTCGGGTGGAGCTTGAAACTCTCTAGGATGGGCCTCGACGGGTTTGGGGTTATGAACTTGTGCGACTCGATAGTGAGCAATTGATAGGAATTTCGTGCACGTAGTGTGAGGTCCAACAAGTGACAAAATATTTTTTACTTTTTTTTAAACAAAAAGAAAAGCAAATAAGAACGTAATTTACAACTCTCGAATCACCCGTGTGATCAATAAAATAAACAGAAACTAAAAGAGGTCATGTGCAGGCCCGGTGCCCACACACTCTCAAAACTGTTTTGTTTCTGTGCACAGTTCTGTTTCTGGAAAATGCCCAGAAGCGCGCGCATTGGGCTGCCTACTCGGGAGGTGCGCGCGTTAGACAAAGGGGGAAGAGGCGCCCGAATCTGGGTGAAACCTGCAATTTCATGGGTTCAAGGGACTGCCTTGACCCTAAATAATAAAACTTTGCCCTGCAGTAGTTGTTAGCAAAGAAACATGGAATGGAAGGACAAGAAGAGAGGCGGGCGATTCTGGTGGTGAAGGTCGGAGGCGCGCGCCTTAGGCCAAGAAGGGCAGAGGCGCACGCTTCCCACCTTTTTCCACCAGAATGCCTAGAATGCATAAATAAGAACACCAAAAGTTAAGAACGCAAGTTTAACCCTCTAAGTTATTCCCCAGCGGAGTCGCCACTGTAGATACCCCGGGAGAGCCCACTGCTTGGCTAGAGCAGTGGAAGGATGCTAGGATGTCTAATAGGTTTTATTTGTACAGTCGCCACCTATGTTATTAAGGGAACATAAGAAAAACCTAAAGAAATAGCCTAATTTATGTACAAAACCAGAGATTCGGGAAGAGAAGGGTTCGGGGGTTAGGTGACGGAGTGGGAAGTACTTAAACACCCACTCCGCTCGGCTTACACGGGTCTTGATACTAAAGGTGTTCTAATGATAAAAGTCCTTATTTTATTGATATTAAAAATGTGCTAACAATTATGATGTAAAGACAAAGGGGAATTACAAAAGAGAAATAAAAAAGAAACTTGTTTTATTGATTTATGCTAAAGATTACATTAAGAGAAGAATAGTAAATTAAACTAGAGTTTAGAATGTTGGAATATAACCTTGACCAAACTTCAATAGTGAAGTGGCTTTTTGGTTATGTTCCCTTTTTATGGAGATTGCATACACTAGTAAGACACAAATAAAATAAGAGAATAAAATTTGTACCTTAAAAGGAGAACTTCAAACTTTCACTTGAGAAGTTTTGTGTAGAGTTTTGTTGTTAGAAATCTTGTAGAAAGAATTCTTGGGAGAATTGTGTATAGTGTAAGTGTTGAGAGAATTTGAGGTCTTTTTTGTTTTAAGAGCGAGAGTCCTTTGAAATGAACCAAGAAGGTCCTTTTTATAGGTAAAAATAGGAGGGAAAGGATGATCAATCCATGTGAAATGGAATTGACCAATCAAAAATAAAATAAATAAAATAATAAATAAAAGAAAGAAAATGCTTATTTTTAAGAGAATGCTTGAAATGGGGGATTGAGAGTTACAAAATAAAATGGGTTTAATGCTAGAATAAAACATGTGACCAAAAAGATGGTTTTTTACTCTAAAAATGGAGGGAAAAGGCTGCAATCCGTAACAGTCAATATGGGAGGCGCGCGGGTCCGGCCAGTTAGGTCAAATGCACGCGCGGCACATGGCTATTATGGGAGGCGCCCGCGGGTAAAAGGGACAGAATGACCCTAAAAGTTAACTCTGTTATGCAGTTTAGTCCAAAACTAACGGAATTAGTTAGGAACTTAACTGAAGTAACAGAAATTAACAAAAGTAAGTTAAATAAAAATACAATGTATGCAATCGGGGCATGAGAGGTCCAAGGCGGGGGTGTCTACAATTCCGGCACCAACAAAACTGAAGGCGGTTCGTCATCAACAACAGGGTATATTCAGAATTAGGTCAAAGAGATTGATTCCTCAGTATGGATTACAACTGGAGACGGTTCGTCATCAACAAAGGAGTATATTCAGAATTGGGTCAAAGATATTGATTCCAAAGTATGGGTTACTCTCTAAACTCTAAACTTTACTTACTGCAGTATTGTTTTCAAAAATGATTTTCAAAATACCCCAAACCCCCGTTTTTGCGTATTTTCGGAGTCGAACTACGTTTGGTCTGATTTCTTTTCGAGGAATACGTAGGCAGCTTTTCAGCACGATCATACCCAAAGTTCTAAATGGTGTCATTTCTATCGACGACGTTACTTTTTTCATAAGTATCGTCGCCGAGGGGCTCTGTAGACACCCCATTTTGAACGTTCATTCATAATCACACTACTTCTGTGTCTTGCCTTTGATTTGGGTCGAAACTCGTTAAGTTTGACATGTTTCGTTACGTTTCTGACTGACTCCATTAGTTAGGGGCCAAAATGAACATTCAAACTGCTGCAGGAGGGCAAATTGTGATTCAAACACAAGATATCTCATACGAGACATTGGGTGTCTCGTACGAGACATCTCCCTTGACAGTCGGGTTTTTGGTCAGTTTCCTTGTTGATCTCAACCCCGTTTCTTGGCAAACACTTATGCAATCCGGGAAAACCTAATGTGCGATCCTAGAGTCCAAAAATACCTCCTTAGGAATCAAGTCTTTGATTCCCATCCAAACTTACCTCCTTGGCTTAATCCCTATGTCAAGAAATCCTATAAATATAGAGGTTCTTGAACCTAAAAACCTGGAGAATGGTCACTCACCCAAAATCACTCAAAATCTGATAAAAGAGGTCTTCATAATCATCCCCTCTCCTTGACCCACGAAATTAAAACCTTCATAACACCATTCAAGTCAAGTTCATTGGATCATCAAGGCCTTTAGTCAAGGCCATCCATAGAATTCTCGAAGAACGCTTAGGTAATTCCTTTGTTTTTCTCTCTTCTCATCTCCTTCTTTGCTTTGAAATAGTGTGATTCTATCAAAAGGATCATCCTAGAGCCTCTCCAATTCATGGATATGGTCTCGAAGCATATGATCCGACATCCCAAATAAATAAGAAATTACTTATTTGTTTGCTTTCTTTTAGTACATGAATGCATAATTTTAATGATGATGAGGATGATTTCGTAAGCAAGACCGATCCTAGATCGGGTGGATTAGGTGCTTCTTGACCTTCCCAATCCATAACTTAACCCCCGAACTTAAGAATCTCATGGTCCGTGTTCCGTTAAACATGGTGGTGACTCACAACAATCGATAAACAATCAAGCCCTTACAAACAACACCCTTAAACCGGAGGAAAGAGAGAGAGGAGGGGCACGCGCAAACATCCTGCACCCCATAAAAGTCAAGAAGTCAACAGCAAGTGCAGCTCCAAGCAGTAGTTTGGTCCACGGTGAACCACTGTAATCACCACCTCTTCAGCAAAACAAATGGATTCACAAACGGATTCAGCAACGGGTTCACAAACGGACTCATCCATCGGATTCACAAACAGATTCGACCCATGGATTCACAAACAGGTTCAGCAACGGGTTCACAAACAGACTCAGGTATCCATCACGTGTGGTTGGAAGTTGACTCAGAGGTTCTTGCGAATATCCTTATTAAGGACTATCACATACCATGGGGAATTCAGTACCTCATTCATCATATTCACCATCTCATGCGTCTTCTCACGGTTCGTGTTACTCACATTCTTCGCCAAGGAAACAAGGTGGCGGATGGCTTAGCAAATATGGCGGCAGATATAAAGCTAGATAAGGTTTGGTATGCGGCATCAAACCTTCCCTCGAGTTGTCGGGGTGCTTTCATTCTTGACAAACTTGAAATCCCTTCTTTTAGATTTTCTTAGAGTGGTAATGGCTAGATTCCCCCTCCCTTTATTGTAGAGGATCTTACGAGATGTGTAAGGCCTCTCCCCTAGTCTTCTTTTCTTGGTGGTTGAGGTTGTCATGTCCCCCATCATGTTTGTACTGTTTTTTCTTTATTAATAAAATCTAGGGAGGTACCGTCCTCTTTTCGCCAAAAAAAAAAAAGCGGACTCAGCCATCGGATTCACAAATGGATTCGACCAATGGATTCACAAACGGATTCAGCAACGGGTTCACAAACGGACTCAGCCATCGGATTCACAAACGGATTCGACCAATGGATTCACAGACGGATTCATCAAGCGGATTCACAAACGGACTCAGCCATCGGATTCACAAACGGACTCATCCAATGGATTCACAAACGGATTCATCAAGCGGATTCACAAACGGATTCGTCAAGCGGGTTCACAAACGGACTCATCCAAATGGATTCACAAACGGATTCATCAAGCGGATTCACAAACGGATTCGTCAAGCGGATTCACAAACGGACTCATCCAATGGATTCACAATTGGATTCATCAAGCGGATTCACAAACGGATTCTTAAAGCGGGTTCAAAAACGGACTCATCCAAATGGATTCCAAACGGATTCATCAAGCGGATTCACAAACGGATTCGTCAACCGGGTTCACAAACGGACTCATCCAACGGGTTCACAAACGGACTCATCCAATGGATTCACAGACGGATTCATCAAGCGGATTCACAAACGGATTCGTCAAGAGGGTTCACAAACGGACTCATCCAATGGATTCACAAACGGATTCATCACGAGGATTCACAAACGGATTCAGCCGATGTAAACACCCCGCCTTAGACATCTCATGTCCCGATTGCATACACATTCTCTATCTTTCTCTTTTCTGTTAAGTTTTGTCACTTTTCATTAACTTTGGTTACTGTCCGTTAAGTTATTGACTTACTCCGTTAGTCTTGGACTTGACTAAGTGACAAGGTCAACCTTGAGTCTTTGTTTACTTTGTTTTTGTTGACTTTCGTGGTGTTCGTTAAGTTTCTGACTGATTTCGTTAGTTTCGGGGCTTAACTGCATAACGGGGTTAACTTTTGGGCTAAAATATGGGTTTTCTGAAGGTGGGACGTGCGCGCCTTTGCCCTCCTTTGTGAGAGGCGTGCGCCTCCCATAGGGGGGTGGGACGTGCGCGCTTCCCACCTCCAGAATCTCAGATTTTGCGAAATTTCCCTCCTTTTCTGATTTGTAACCCCCAAGGCCATTTTGCCTTGGCTTGATCCGGGGAAAAGCCATCTTTGTGACCACAAACACTTCCCTAGAACCTATAAATACCTCTTTATTCCACCATGGAAAGGAAGGAAGAATTCTTGACTCAAAAACTCTCTTAAACTAAAAAGTTCATTTTCAAGAGTGGTTATTATAGACAAATTGGCTCTTCCCCATTCAAGCACAAGGTACAATGTTCATTCTCTTCTTCTAAACTCTTTTATTTCTCTTTATAAAAACTCTTTATTTGCTTTCTTCATCTTTCATCTCTTCTAAATGTGTATGCAATCTCCTTAAAAAGGAATACAACCAAAAGGTCACTTCACTATTGAAGTTTGGTCAAGGTTACATTCCAACATTCTAAACTCCATTTTAATTTACCATTCATTTCTTAATGTAATTGTTTGATATGTAATCTTTAGCATAAATTTATAAATAAAACAAGTTTCTTTTTATTTCTCTTTTGTAATTTCCCTTTTCTTTACATTATAATTGTTAGCACTTTTCTCATATTCAAATAAGGACATTTAGCATTAGAACACCAATAGTAGCAAGACCCGCGTAAGCGGGGCGGAGTGGGTGTTTAAGTACTTCCCACTCCGTCACCTAACCCCCGAACCCTTCTCTTCCCGAATCTCTGGTTTTGTATATAAATTTAGGCTATTTCTTTAGGTTTTTCTTATGTTCCCTTAATAACATAGTTGGCAACTCTAAACAAATAAAACAAGTTAGACAGCCTAGGATAATTCACCGCTCTAGCCAAGTAGTGGGCTTTCCCGAGGTATCTACAGTGGCGACTCTGCTGGGGAGTATTTAGAGGGTTAAACTTGCGTTTCTGCTTTTGGTGTTCTTTTATTCTGTTTTCTGGGCATTCTGGTAAAAAGGGTTGGAAGCGCGCGCCTCTGGCCTTCTTGGCCTAAAGCGCGCGCGTCCGACCCCAATTACCAGAATCGCCCGCCTTCCTTCTTTTCCTTCCATTTCATGTTTCTGTGCTTACAATTACTGCAGGGAAAAGTTTTATTATTTAGGGTCAAGGCAATCCCTTGAACCCACTAATTTGCAGGTTTTCACCCAAAAGCGGGCGCCTTTGCCCCTCTTCCTCTAACGCGCGTGCCTCCCGAGTAGGTAGCCCAATGCGCGCGCTTTTGGGCGCATTTCCAGAACAGAACAGTGCACATCATCGGAACTGTTTTGACAAGTGTGTGGGCACCGGGCCTAGACATAACTTCTTTTACTTTCTGTTTATTTTATCGGTCACACGGGTGATTCGAAAGTTGTAAATTACGTGCTTATTTGCTTTTCTTTTGTTAGAAAAAAAAATATATATTTTTTGTCACTTGTTGGACCTCACACTACGTGCACGAAATTCCTATCAATTGCTCACTATCGAGTCGCACAAGTTCATAACCCCAAACCCGTCGACGCCCGTCCTAGAGAGTTTCAAGCTCCACCCAACCTTGACTCTCTCGAAGCGGTAAACCTCAACCTGTGGCGTAGTTCATGACTACATACCGGGGGTGACCTTAAGCCTCTCTTTAGCCGAGCACAAGCTAACACATTCTTAGTCTAGGTTCTAACACTCCGTGACTAAGTCGGTTTTTCATGTGTCGAGATTTCCCTAAACTAATGTCATCAAATCATACATGTCGTTTCCAAAAGAAACAAGTGGTTATTATAGACGAAAGAAAACTCTGTCCCCAAGTGGTTATTATGGACGAAATAAAACTCCGTCCCCGCATGTATGCTTTATGACATTAATTTAGTTTAATCCTGTCACATGTAGGGATTAGGGATGGCCAAACCGGACCGGAACCGGACCGGAACCGGAAAACCGGACCGGAACCGGACCGGAAAAGCCCGGAACCGGAGCAAACCGGGGAGTAAACCGGAACCGTGGTAAGCGCGGGCCGGTTCAGGGTCACATATATGGCGAACCGAACCGGAATCGGATCGGCATTTCCATTAAAAAAAATAAAAATCCCTTATTTTTCAATAAATTTTAACATGTTTATTCATTAGTGTATTATAAAATAAAAATCTCTTGTCTTTTAATAAATTTTAACATGTTTATTCATTATTGTATGATAAAAAAAAATAAAAAAAGGTAGCGTGGACTGAACCGGAACCGGACCGGAACCGTACCGGAACCGGATTGTGATGACCGGAACCGGAACCGGTGTAAGCGCGGGCCGGTTCAGGGTCACATATATGCCGAACCGGAACCGGGCTCGGAACCGGTTTTGGTCATCCCTAGTAGGGATCACAAGCGTGGTAGAATCCGATGAGTATATGGGACCGCGAGAAGGTCTATATACTAGTGTGACGATTCCACTATTTTTCTAGAAACCCCAAAAAGGACTCCGTCCTTCCGACTTTTGTAAGTATTAAAAAAAATCTTTTTTCCTTATGTGGTTGCGTCTTTTTCTTGTTTGTGGGTTATATCATTTTACTCAAAAGGTATTTGTGGGGCCAACATAAGATCAACCGTGTTCTTCCAATAGGTCCAATGGCTTCCAACGGCAACAACAACAATGGTGGATATTCTTCCTTGTCCAACGAAAAGCTATTCAACATAATGAGGCCATGGGGGAACATATGGATAGACTTACCGAGGATGCCTGCCGCAAAGACGATTTGTGGCAAGCCCGTTTTGATCTCGAGAGAAGAATTCACGAGGAAGAGGTTTCCGAACTCAAGGCCCGTTTACAAGAGCTCACCGACAACAAAGCAAAGTTCAATGGTAAAGCATGCTCAAGTGGCCCGTCCCTCAAAAGCCACAAAAGTACCGCCAACAACCGAGTTTTCACTCCTCTCCTAGGAATGACCCGAGCCGAAGCATTTGAAACTTTGGTGGCAAGTAGAAAGATCAAGCCTTTACAAGGGTACCAACCCAAGACGATCAACGCCAACCATGCCCATCACAAATATTGTGGCTATCATCAACACAGTGGCCATCTTACCGAGGAATGCTTCACTCTCCGAAACATCATCCAAGATTTGATCGATAATGGTGAATTTACTGTGGGTAAAGAGCAACCATTAGAGAGTGACAACATGAAAGAACTCATCAAAGAAGAGGCTTGGTTTTGAAATGGGGCTTCAACAAGAGATGATGCCACAAGGAGAACTACAACAAGGACGACGACAACAATCTACGTTTCTCTTTCTCTACCTAGTAATAGGAATTAAAAAAAAAAAGTCAAAAGTCCTCTTAAGTGTGCATTAAAGTTTTCTCTCGTCCCATGTTAAATTTTGAGTCGGTCTTATCAAATAAAAGTCGTTCTTGTCATCATACACAATTCCAAGTTGTTCAATTTAATTCTTGGCAAAATGATGAAAAATTGTCTAAACAAGTTTTAGAACGAAGGTCATCACTTGAACGCCTAGGGGCTAAACATCGCAATGAAGGCAACAACATCAACGACGAAGCCAAACAAGGTGGAGCAACATCAAGCAAAGTTTTTAAAGGGGGATTAAAAAAAAAGCTCGCTAGGTTGAATCTTCAAAACAACCTAGGCAAAATTTAGAGCACAAAAAAAAAAAAAAAAAAAAAAAAAAAAAATCCCCCTCAATCAAAGAAGTGCACAAGAACTACGATGACCTGAGCCTCTACACTGGAGGAACGTAGGCAACCTGCGGGTCCGGTCTCATGCAAGAAAGAAGATATGTTTAGCCCTAGTGCGTTATGGTGATTGGCCTTCATCTCGAACTTGTCAAGACATCTTTGTACGAGTCATTTGCCAATGAATTAATCACCTCAAGATTGAACAACTTTCCTAGATTTGAAATCATTTCACGTTCCTTGTCGAGTCTAGGGGCTTCTTATCTTTCAACGACGCTCCCAGTTTCTTGCAATCAAATTGGGGCTTTTTAGAACTCTTAATGACTTACTTGCTTTCGTGAGTCGTTCAAAAATATATAAATACATGAAGTCAATACTAGGGACCACTTCCCTAGTCAAGTCAATGTCACTCATCATTAGTGACAAAAGGTCTTCACCGCAAAATCACATGTCTCTCATCCTCAGCTAGAGTCAATGCACACTTCCTCATTAATCGAGTCAAAATGAAGACGCAAAAGAGATGCCCGCTAGATTGAAAACCCGAAAGGGCGGTCTAGGCAAAAAACAGGGTGCGTCATAAAAAAACAAAAATGATGAGAGAGTGAGAGAGAGAAGGGAAAGAGAAATGGAGATCCCCGACCTCTAAAGAAGACAAGTTCTACATTTAATCTCCTCAGCTAGCCAATTCCCCACCGAGTCAACTTTGGGAATTGCAAAAGGTTTGACAACATATGGCACGATCAAACGTTGTTTGGGGTTATTGAAGTAAGAATTTTCTCCAACAATGTGCATTATTGGGTTCATGAGAAGGAAGCCCTATGGTAACCAAGATTCATCCGAGAACGAGCCCATCATTGAGGGGTACGAGGTTGCACAAATGGTCCCCAGTGAGTCAATTGGTTTGGGCAGCGAACAACATGTAATTCAGTTTTCAAGCTTCTTCAAGCATGTGCCCCTACAGTATGTCAAAAGGCTTCACGAGAATGGAGTAGCTCTTGTCATTTCCTCTTATGTTTGTTCCCTCGCACGAGGACGAGTCTTTTGCTTTGCTCGACAAATGATGACGCCCTAGGGGCTATGTGACTCAAGAAAGAGAGCTTCTTTTGGCTTCGTTTGACAATTAATGAGCCCTAGGGGCTATGATCAAGAAAGATGTGTGAGACTATCCTCAAAGTCTCTCAAAAGGAATGACGGATAGCCTTCTCGTTCTACTTACGATCAATGGTGGCACCCTAGGGGCTACACTCGAGTTTGAAAGGCTCCCTCAGCAAGAAATAATTCACGTCGCCTCCCAACAATGGCCCTAACAAAGTCATATGCAACATTGGAAGCTTCCTCAATTAGTTTGGCACCGAAGGTCTCAAGGGGCTTCACAATCTACAATCTTTTGGGCTACGGCGTTACAGTAATCCAAGCAAAGGGAAATATTGGGGCTTCGCAATCTTTTTGGGGGGTGATACCCGAACAATGCAATTTGGGAGTAGTCTTATGGCTTCATAAAAGCAATCAAGCTTCAATGGTCTCTTAGTACTTCACGTCAAAGGTCTTCTGGTTTGAAAGGAGGGCTCCGATGTTATGAATGAATTTGATGGTTCTTATGTTGTGACTTACAACGAGGTTATGAATAAAGTCTTAGAGAAAAGGAAAAAGATTCAATATGCTAAACTCTAGGGTTATAGCGGGAAATGCCTTGGCCAATCCCAATGTTTCTGCAATTCAGCACCCCCTTCTCCAAGATCAAAAGCAAAAAGCGTGGCTCTTGCGCCTCAAGCACTAGTTGCATCCGAAGATCCGTTTTTAGTTCAACTCAAGAAGATTCAAGCAAGCATACCCATTTGAGACCTTATCACACCAAGGCTTTATCATCTGCGACCTCGACGACACCACGAGACATTACTGCATCTTTTGACGTAAGCCCTCCGCCATTTGGGTACCGACCACAATAAGGCTATTCATCTCCCCAGTAATAGTAAGAAGGAGATCTCTATCAAGAATCTTACCCGACGGTGCATCCGCTCTCAATGCCGAGCCGATTCCATGACGTTTTGGGGGATTTACATCGAAAGGTCTTCACATTCCATCATCTTGAAGCTCACAAAACAACAAGAGCATGACATTTTGGGGCCTTGCAATCTATCGAAGCTTAGTATCAATAATCTTCTCTTGGGGCTTGCTCACGTCAACAACAAAAGACGATTTATTTGAATGGGCCAAGAGCTTATTTATGGGGCTATGCAAGTCACTCAAAGTTTGGCATCAAAGGCGTTCTAGGGGCTTTACAATCAGCAACCCCTCGGTATCTCGGCATCGAAAGTCTTTTGAAGCCCCATAATTGACAAGTCTCTTGGGGCTAGACATCAATCTTCGTTGGGCACAACAGCGACAACAGAATTCAAGCGAGGCAATCCGGACTTCGACCGAACATGACTTGATCTTGGGTTGGCTTTACGAACACACAATGATTAAAATGGTTCACCCACGAACTAAAAAAATATCTTTTTCTCACATGTGTACATATTCTTTTCCTTCTAATCTTAAAAAAAAAAAAAAACGACAAAAAGATTTTTCTTTTTCTTTTTCTTTTCTTTTTCTCACTTGTATAAAAAGTATGTGCTTCATTTTGCTTTGCTCCTAGCTTCTTCCCCAGCGTTCTCCATCATCCTTGAACTACGCTGATCTGATTCCTTTCATGGGATACGTAGGCAGCCTTTGGCACGACCAACCCATCATTCAGAATATCATCTCACCAACATTCCATCGAAAGCAAGAGCAATTCATCATCTCCATCAAAGACACAACATCTCCATCCCGAATCAAGCGGCCATGGTAAGTGAAGGTTACGAACATCATCCATCAAAGCTCCTTTCAAATCACATCGCACGCAAAAGCAATTTCTCCATCTTTGAAAAATCTCTCTCTCATGCAAATCTCTGCTTTTCAAATCACATCACACCACAAGCACAATTTCACACATCACACATTTTCTCGCACAAGCACATATATCTGCAAAGCATACACATAACAGGTACAAGCATTCGGATTCACAAACGGATTCGACCAATGGATTCACAACAGCAAAGGGTTCACAAACGGACTCAACCATCGGATTCACAAACGGATTCGACAAATGGATTCACAAACGGATTCAGCAAAGGGTTCACAAACGGACTCAACCATCGGATTCGACCAATGGATTCACAGACGGATTCGACCAATGGATTCACAAACGGACTCAACCACAGGGTTCACCAACGGACTCATTCAATGGATTCACTAACGGATTCATCAAGCGGATTCACTAACGAATTCGTCAACAGGGTTTACTAATGGACTCATTCAATGGATTCAATAACGGATTCATCAAGCGGATTCACTAACGGATTCGTCAACAGGGCTCACCAACAGACTCATTCAATGGATTCATTAACGAATTCATCAAGCGGATTCACTAACGGATTCGTCAACAGGGTTCACCAACGGACTCATTCAATGGATTCACTAATGGATTCATCAAGCGGATTCACTAACGGATTCGTCAACAGGGTTCACCAACGGACTCATTCAATGGATTTCATTCAATGGATTCACTAACGGATTCATCAAGCGGATTCACTAACGGATTCGTCAACAGGGTTCACCAACGGACTCATTCTATGGATTCACTAACTGATTCATCAAGCGGATTCACTAACGGATTCGTCAACAAGGTTCACCAACGGACTCATTCAATGGATTCACTAACGGATTCATCAAGCAGATTCACTAACGGATTCGTCAACAGGGTTCACCAACGGATTCCTTCAATGGATTCACTAACGGATTCATCAAGCGGATTCACTAACGGATTCACCAACAGGGTTCACCAACGGACTCATTCAATGGATTCACTAACGGATTCATCAAGCGGATTCACTAACGGATTCGTCAACAGGGTTCACCAATAGACTCATTCAATGGATTCACTAACAGATTCATCAAACGGATTCACTAACGGATTCATCAACAGGGTTCACCAACGGACTCATTCAATGGATTCACTAAGGGATTCATCAAGCGGATTCACTAACGGATTCAGCCGGCAGATTTACAAACAGATTCGGCACACCTCCTCTATCAACAAAAGTCGCTCACACAGGGAGCGCACCTCTATCTCTCACAATTTCAAATTCCAGCTTTCATTGAGTCTTTGCTTTCTTTTCTTTCTTTTTCTTTGTCGATGTCCTCGGCGGTTGTCTTTCTTTCGTCGACGCGTTTTGCTTTGTAATCCACGTCGCCGAGGGGCTTGGTAGACACCCTGCCTTGGACCTCTCATGTCCCGATTGCATACACATTCTCTGTCTTTCTCCTTTCTGTTAAGTTTTGTCACTTTTCGTTAACTTTCGTTACTTTCCATTAAGTTCTTGACTTACTCCGTTAGTCTTGGACTTGACTAAGTGACAAGGTTAACCTTGAGTCTTTGTTTACTTTGTTTTTGTTGAATTTCGTGGTGTTCGTTAAGCTTCTGACTGATTTCATTAGTTTCGGGGCTTAACTGCATAACGGGGTTAACTTTTGAGCTAAAATATGGGTTTTCTGAAGGTGGGATGTGCGCGCTTTTGCCCTCCTTTGTGAGAGGCGTACGCCTCCCATAGGGGGTGGGACGTGCGCGCTTCCCACCATAATCCCATATTTTGCAAAATTTCTCTCCTTTTCTGATTTGTAACCCCCAAGGCCATTATGTCTTGGCTTGATCCGGGAAAGAGCCATCTTTGTGACCACAAAAACTTCCCTAACACCTATAAATACCTCTTTATTCCACCATGGAAAGGAAGGAAGAATTCTTGACTCAAAAACTCTCTTAAACTAAAAAGTTCATTTTCAAGAGTGGTTATTATAGACAAATTGGCTCTTCCCCATTCAAGCACAAGGTACAATGTTCATTCTCTTCTTCTAAACTCTTTTATTTCTCTTTATCAAAACTCTTTATTTGCTTTCTTCATCTTTCATCTCTTCTAAATGTGTATGCAATCTCCATAAAAAAGAATACAACCAAAAGGCCATTTCACTATTGAAGTTTGGTCAAGGTTACATTTCAACATTCTAAACTCCATTTTAATTTACCATTCATTTCTTAATGTAATTTTTTGATATGTAATCTTTAGCATAAATTTATAAATAAAACAAGTTTCTTTTTATTTCTCTTTTGTAATTTCCCTTTTCTTTACATTATAATTGTTAGCACTATTCTCATATTAAAATAAGGGCATTTAGCATTAGAACACCAATAGTAGCAAGACCCGCGTAAGCAGGGCGGAGTGGGTGTTTAAATACTTCCCACTCCCTCACCTAACCCCCGAACCCTTCTCTTCCTGAATCTCTGGTTTTGTATATAAATTTAGGCTATTTCTTTAAGTTTTTCTTATGTTCCCTTAATAACATAGGTGGCGACTCTAAACAAATAAAACAAGTTAGACATTCAATGATAATTCACCGCTCTAGCCAAGTAGTGGGCTTTCTCGGGGTATCTACAGCCGGCGGATTCACAAACGGATAATGCCACCACATCTCGTCTATCAACAAAAGTCGCTCACACAGGGAGCGCACCTCTATCTCTCGCAATTTCAAATTCCTGCTTTTATCGAGTCTTTTTTTTTCTTGGTGATGTCCTCGGCGGATGTCTTTCTTTCGTCGGCGCGTTTTGCTTTACAATCCACGCCGCCGAGGGGCTCTGTAGACACCCCGCCTTGGACCGCTCACCCCGATTGCACATTTGATTTTGTGTTTCTTCCTATTTTATGTGTTTTCCGTTAGTTTCTGTTACTTTCGTTAAGTTCCTGACTGACTCCGTTAAGTCTAGGGACTAAACTGAATAACAGTGCTAACTTTCTAGTCCATTCTGTCAGAAAAGCTATTTCAAAGTCGCGCGCCTCCGCCCTTAGGGGCCAGAAACGCGCGCATCCCGCCACCAAGGCAGGAGGCGCGCGCATCTGGTCGTCAGTTACAGATTTTCTCCAAGAATCCCTCCCTTGCTCATTTTACATGATTTTGGCCGGGAAAGATTTCTTTGTGACTTGGTTTTGGCACCAAAAACATATGTCTTACACCTATATAAACCCCTCTAATTCACCATTGAAGAGGAGGACTTTTGATGATTAAGAAAACTCTACACAAAATACTTTCAATGCATTTCCAAAGAATTCTCCAAGAAGTATTTGAAGTTATTTGAAGCTTAGGTAAACACCACCTTCCTCCTTTCTCTCTACTTCATCTCTTCTCTTCTTCTTCTATTTTATCAAACGTGCAATCGCCCAAACCATTTTGGGACATGACACCAAAGATCACTTCATTCTATTGAAGTTGGTCAAGGAGTTATCTCCCCACATTCAAAACACCCATTTTAAACCCATTTTTATCATTATCAAAGAATAGGAAGAACACTCTTTTATTTAGACTATGAACAAGCAAGACCAACATTAGTTGGGCAAGATGGGTGTTTAAGTACTTCCCATCTCGTAACCTAACCCCCGAACCTCATAACAAAAATCTCTGTTTTCGTATCAAAACATAGGCTAAATATTAGATTTTTCTTATGTTACGTTAAAAACATAGGTGGCGACTCTAACACAAACTAAAACCAAGTTAGACATCCTAGGAACCCATCCCGCGCGCTCTAGCCAAGCCGCGGGGCTCCTCCCGGGGTATCTACAGCTACTTTTAAATTTTTTTATTTAGTGAAAAAAATGAATTTTGATCAATATATAGTGAAAAATTACTAATGATGCAAACAAAAAGAGTTGAAGTTTTTGGAGTCATTTGAGCGCGTGGGCGGGACCGGCCGTAACTTTTGACTCCGGATCAAATCATGGAACGCACCGCATATCAAATCGAACGTTGGAGCGAGACGAACAAAAGTCATTGCCTCTAATTAAAAACGTTATTTAGGGCCTCAAACAAGTTTCTAAACTTTTTATTAGTTTTTGGTCTTTTTTTAATTAGGATTTATTCAGTTTTAGGGTTTCATAACATTTAAATACTTTGTTATAGGATTTTTGGGGGTGATTTTTGCTGTTTTATGATATTAATTATTTAATAAAATATTAGTGCACGTTCATATCTTCATAGATTAGATAGCGGGGTTTTAAATTATGTTAAATTTCTACAAAATTGATATTAATATATATATATATATATATATATATTCGTAATGTGTCATTCTTATTCAACTCATTAAAAATTCAAAATGAATATAAGTAACAGCACGTGCATCGCATGGGAGTAACACTAGTTTAACTAAAATGAGACAGAGGGAGTACATAGTTCGACCTAAAGACGCCGTTGTTGTTTTCTGTGTCTTGCCGGAGCTCGGCAAGAAAACCTCTCCTACTTGGTCTCCTTTCAATAGCACCTCCGGCATCTATAGCTATTTTTTCCTTTGTGTAATTTATGATTGTTTCGATCAATTGAAATACTATGAACTGCAAACACTAAAAATCAGAAAGTTAACAAATTCCATATGAAATTCTATTTGAGGGATGGTCATTAGTTGAGTGAACACAGAATAGTCATCAACTCAATAAGAAATATATTCTTTCCACTCATACTGCTCCGAAACTGCACTTTATTTCTTTGCAAGAAAAATAAACATGCGGAAAATTGATGCAGGTGCAATGATTGGGATGATGTAGATGATTAAGGTGTAATCCTTATATCAGGAAAAAGTCACAGCATCTGTTGAGGAGGGAGGATATTTCATTGACTGGACACCAAATTCGGAGTAGTGTGGCGAAAGAGAATTATCTTTTGTTTTTCGCGCTTTTACCCATAATGTAAAATAAAATAACGATTTTTCAATATTCAATCATGCAAGTGTTTTATCTCGAGTACATGTTATAGTGACTGGCAATCAAAAAACCGAAACTAGTGTAAAACTGTGAGTACCATGGTAAGAGTAAAGAAGAAATTCAGCTCCAATGGTATTCCCGAGGCTGGCTGCCTTCAGTGTATAGGTCACAACTCTTTATATTCATCCCCAACCATTAACTCGAAAGATGAGGAATTTAGTCAAGAATTTGTTTGCTTGAGCATTGACCACGCAAAGCTTGTGAGTTAACTTCTCCAGACATTCCCTATCAGTGTAACAAAGAAGAGAGACTTGATTAAATAAGATTGGACTAAGTTAACCTCTTAAGAGACAGTAGTAACTGCAATGGATTTACAAGTCATGATTGCATCTTGCTAAATCAACTACACAACTGACCCTATGTGGCATAGTAACACAAGTTCTCCACAATCTCCCCGGAGGGAGGCGAACATGGGACCTCCAAGTATTGTTATAACAAACTTTCCAATAAATTGCTCTAAGCTTTCTCTAACAACCAAGGCTTAGGCAACACGGAAATGAAAGAGTAAAATTAAGTCTTTTTTATCGATCAAACTTTGTTTGTTCGAACATGCATGCTGCATGTGTGTGTGTGTGAGAGACAGTAGAAAAAGATGAGACAACTTCTCTCCTTCCATTTATATGAACTTAACTCAAAACAGTCGAAAGACTTTGTTTGTCTATCACACAGAATCCCACTGATCAACTTACGCCCGTTTGCAAATGGTGTCATTAGGTTCATATATCATCTCTCACCTCCCAATCCTTTCCACATACTTGAATATCTTTCTAGCACTAGTAATCATTTTAGCACTTCATCATTATATTTCCAAATCCAAGAGCATTTACCTCATCGACTTCTCTTGTTATCAACCGCCTAATCACCTACGAATCCCTGCATCACATTTCATAGAACACTTTGTACTATGCAACAACAACAAGGAGGCTGCTGATTTTCAAACAAAGGTACTGGAACGATCAGGTATTAGTTCTGAGGCTTCCTTTCCCATTGGTGTGCATCAGATTCCTCCAGATGAAACTTTGACAAGAACCCGAGAAGAAACCGAAACTATTCTCTTCACGGTCGTCAAGGACCTTCTTACAAAAACCAATGTGAATCCCAAAGATATTGACATTCTTGTATCCAACTGCAGCCTCTTCTGCCCGTCCCCGTCAATTTCAGGCATGATCATCAACAAATTTGGTTTACGAAGCAATGTAAAAAGTTTCAGCCTTAGCGGAATGGGATGCAGTGCTGGGCTCTTGTCCATAAGCTTAGCAAAGGAACTCCTCAAAGTCCACCAAAAATCCTTAGCATTGGTCCTCAGCATGGAAGCTACTACTCCCAATGGTTATAGAGGAAGCAACAAGTCCATGTTATTGGCCAACGCTCTTTTTAGGATGGGAGGAGTTGCCATTTTACTATCCAATAAGATAACTGACAAGAGGCAGGCAAAATACAAGCTACAACACCTTGTCCGGACCCACATGGGGTCTGACGATCAATCCTACCAGTCAGTTTTCCAGCAAGAAGATGAAGATGGGCTCATTGGTGTATCCTTATCAAGGGCACTTCTAAATGTGGCTGGAAATGCACTGAAAGAAAACATGACACGATTAGGTCCACTTGTCTTGCCTTACAGTGAGCAGTTACTGTATGCTTGGTCTGTCTTTTGTGGCAAAATACTGGGACGTGCAAGGAATAAGAAAATCTATATCCCAAATTTCCGGAAAGCCTTCAAGCATTTTTGCATTCATGCAGGTGGACGGGCTGTTATTGATGCTGTTGAGGACAGTCTCGGGCTAAGCAAGGAAGATGGTGAAGCATCAAGGATGACATTATACAGATTTGGTAACACTTCGTCTTCTTCTGTTTGGTATGAGCTCTGCTATTTGGAGGCAAAAGGGAGGGTAAAGAGAGGAGACCGTGTTTGGCAAATTGCATTTGGGAGCGGTTTCAAATGTAACAGTGCAGTTTGGAAATGCATTAAAAAACCTAATCCACGCCTAAGAAATGCCTGGTCAGATAGAATTCACTTGTATCCGGTGGAAATCCAAAATGTTATCGATCATTGACTATTGTGGTTCTGCAAGTGAATCATTCCATGTACTCCTAAGTATGAAATCAAGACCTTGTCTTTTACATTGTGAAATACGATTATATAATAATCCCTCCGTCCCAAAATGATAGTCCCATTTTCCCTTTTTGCTTGTCCCAGAAAGTTAGTCACGAGCCTAACAATTTGGGACGGAGGAAGTTCAAACAACTAAAAAAGCAAATCTTCTTTGAGGAAAGAAAAGAACAAGGATGTAAGAAAACTCACGTACTGATACGAACTTTATTATGTAGCCTCAGATGAAATGTTTTGTTGCTCACAAGAGCAGCAACTGCATGCAACTGCATTCTGCCAAGATACCAAATGAACAGTAAAGTTTTTGCGGGATCTCGAAATCACTATATATAAAAGTCGAGGAAGACCCCTATAGAGTCGCCACGTGGACAAAGCTTGATTTACATGAACCCACATCATCACCTCTCAAATTAATAATTGACTTTTGGAATTCTTACTATTAGTTAATACTACTAGTTAATACTATTAGTTATTCTATAGGTTAACTATTACTATTAATAGTATTAGTTAACTATAATAGTTACTACATAAGTTAACTAAAGTTAACTATTACTATTAATAGTATTAGTTAACCATAATAGTTACTATATAGGTTAACTACTACTATTAATAGCATTAGTTAACCATAATAGTTGCTATATAAGTTAACTACTACTATTAATAGCATTAGTTAACCATAATAGTTACTATATAGGTTAACCATTCCTATTAATAGTAATTGTTAACTATATAGGTTAACTATTACTATTAATAGTATTAATTAATTATAATAGTTACTATACAAATTAATTATTTTTATTAATCATATTAGTTAATCATAATAGTTACTCTATTCGTCTCAAATTGAATGTTCTGTTTTCTCTCAAAATGAATGATCTTTTGAAATTTACCTTCACATAACTTTTTTTTAAAAATCGTTATATTTTTACAAAACTAAAATTTTAAATTTGAATAATAAGAATATTTATGATTTTTCTATTAATATTATTATTTTTCTTCAAAATGACCTTAAATCCCAAATGTACATTCACTTGAGGAAGGATGTAATACTCTATAAGGTAACTATTACCATTTAGCTCACTATTAGCTAATAATATGAGTCAGTCTTATGAAAAACATGTTTTACATTAAGAGATGTGTAAAACCTATTTTACACTAAGAAAATATGTTTACATTAAGGAATGGAAACAAGTTTTACACTAAAGCTAAGTAAAACAAGTTTTTCTCAATATTTTCACTAATAATATTAGTTAACTAGAACATTTACTATACTCCCTCCGTCCCATTTCAAATTGCAAATACTAGGTTGGCACGGGGATTAAGGGAAAAAGTGAAAAAAAGTGATGTGTTGTGAGTGTTGATAGTTGAGTGGGAGAGAGAAAGTGGGGTAGAGAATAGTTAGTGGGTTAGTGGATGTGAGTGTGCAAGTGGGTTAAAACTTGCCATTTTTGGATTTTGCAATTTTAGTTGGGACACCTTTTTTGGCAACTTTTGCAATTTGAAATGGGACGGAGGGAGTATATTATAACTATTACATTTACAATCTAAAAATAGATACTATTATAATAAATTATAATAAAAAACATTATTTTACTAATACATTAGAATATTTTAAGTAATAATAAAATATTAGTTACTCATAATTGTTACTATATTGGTAAATATTCAATTTTCTATATAAATAAGATTACTATTACTAGCTAACATTATATTTAAAATGATGATTACTATATAAAAAAATAATCACCTTCTATAGAATAATATCAGTAAAGTTCTACTGTGCAGAGCACGGGTTCTTTACTAGTCTATATATATATAAGTCGACGCGGAGTCCTATGGATGTGACACGTGGACAAGCTTTATCGAAATCATTCATTTCGTGAAGCCACATCACCATGTACCCCACAACAATATGACTTTTCATTTTTTCTCTTTTAGCTAATAATAGTATTATTAGCATACTATAATAGTTACTACATTAGAAGAATACAACTATTAGACACTACCATTCTACTATTGCTATAGATAATCATATTCTACTATTGGATACTAATAGAATAGTATGCTAATATATACTCCCTCCGTCCCACTCGAATTAGGATTCTTGGTCAATCTAATTATACTTTGACCAATAATTTGAAGAAAAATAATGATACTAACAAAAATTTTAAAAATATTATTGTATCACGGTTACAAATAATTTCAATAACTATTTTTAAATTTTCATTAAGATAATTATTTTTCTTTAAATTATTGGTCAAAGTAAAATTAGATTGACCAATAATCCTAATTCGAGTGGGACGGAGGGAGTATACTAATAGAGAAAAGATGAGGTAGATGAAGAGTTTAGCTATTAAATTTTGAAATTATTACATTCATCATTATGTGTGTTAATATTACAAATCTAATGACAAGGGTTATGAAATTTGAAAAGCCTATACACATTAAATTAAATTAAGGCACTCTCATACACTAATAATTTTTTTCATGAGTAAAATATAAATGCATACATTATAAATTATGTTAAAAAGAGTGACATTTTTTTTTTTTACTTTTTTATAACTATAAAAAATACATTTTTAACTGTCTTTGATGAATAAGAATGATTTTCCTTTTTAAGAATGTGGTTTTTTTTTTTAATCAAATAAAAGACTTTTATATTAATTTTTGAAATTTCTTATGCTTATTTCATGAAGGGCATAAATTGCAACGTGATATATAGGAGCTTGATATTTATTCTAGATTTTAAATACATAAATTAAAGCATATATAACTATTTATAATCTGATAAATAAATAGTACTTATTGATTTGTTAGTTTTGTTGTATAACATCTTATATGCATTAATTAAAAAAATGACTTGATTTAGTACACTACGTTACTTTTTTTGGTGCAACACTTAAGATTTATTGAAAAACTATAAGTGGAAACTAGAATTACAATCAACTAAAAATACTTGAAAAACAAAGTTTTATGATGACAACTAATTTAAATTATAATTATCATCAGATATAAATAAACTTTAGAAATAAATAGTACATAAGTTCATGCGCGGAGCACGGGTTATGGACTAGTGAACTGTGAAAAACTACTACCTCTGTCCCTAAATGAGTGTCCAAATTTCATTTTAAGGGACACTGAAAATCTCAACTTTATGTACAATTTGCTAGCAAAGATTCATATATAATCTTGTAATCTCATTTCCAAACATTTAGTTTTGCACGTATAAAGAAACCGGTGAAAAAAATTTCGAAAAAAAACATTTAGGGACAAAGTTATGTTCAAAAAAGACACTCATTTTGGGACAAAGATTTCTTGAAAATGGACACTCATTTAGGGACAGAGGGAGTATGACAACTTTCAAATTGTCCAAGTTCTTCCTGAAGAAGATTTTGGCAAGATTAATAAAACTGTGTACAACAAATCTTGTAAAATTATAAAATTCATCTGCTGAGGTAATAAACTTAATGTGTTACCTGGAGTTCTCTTTACTTCAAATCCAGTTCCCATTCATTTCTCGAGTCTTGATACATTTGATAACACACGATGTTTGGACATAATCTCAGCTGTGCGCTGGCGCCCAAGCAAGTCTGAATTTTTGAGCATTAAGTTTCTTGTTGATGGAGTGACAGCATAGCCTTTACCAGGCATCCATTCAAGCAACTGAAGAAGCAGCTCCTTCTTTTCAGTTTGGTCAAGATAACGTGAAATGGCCATAGAAAATAAACCCTGAAATATAATAAAAATGTGAAACTAAATATAAGAATTCAATTTCTCTTTCCCAATAAGCCTAATTCCTAGATACATGGAGTTGTCAAATTCTATAAGAAGTTGAAGGAACCTAAAATTTGAAGGCTTTGTAGCAGGCTAAGCTGCTCCCCCTACTAACCTAATCTTGGTAAATAGAGTAAATTAAAATTCATCCTAGAAGTATACTCCCTTACTCCAATTTGAAGACCCCATTTAAGCATTTCAGATGAATATTTAGAGATTTCACCTACTAAAAATCAAAGCTTATGTCCTCATATTCTTCAAAACTAACCCTCCTTTATGATGATCACCCTCAAAGAGCAATCATGTATAAGTAAAATCATTTGAACATTATAAAAATGACTTTTCAACTGGGTGTTGTTATACACACCAGTAAAATTAATGAATACACCCGTAACTGTGCATCACAGTGTTGTACAATCTAAAATTTCAAGTATACTACGGGTGTATTCATTAATTTTACGGGTGTGTATAACAACACCCTTTTAAACCACGATTTAAGAGTAAAACATTAAGAAATAATGGATTTTATTTTTCCAATATCTGCAATGAGGAGAGGAAACTTCCATGAGATAGGAGGGAAGTTAAAGAGGCTGCCAATGATGCTGTATTCTCAGATATTTACCGCATTTCTTCCTCTTTTGTAAGAGCTCCAACCCAATAATACCAGCCAACAAAAGTTCATTCCTACACATGTTTTTCGTTCTTCAAGACTTATTTCTAGCAATGTTAAAAGAATCAATCTATAAAGAAAATGGCCAGAACAGCCTTTACTCTTCTCTACCAGTTTGGTCAAGAATATCCAAACAAATCAAAAAGTTTTAAATGTTGTTCTTCTTCAAATTCTTTTTATCTTTTGATCTCTATAAACGAGCAACGGGATGTCCAAATCAGATACAAAATAATCATATTTACAACACCTTCTGTCCGGGAAAGTTTGTACCATCTTGACTATTATGGTCAACACAGATGAACTTTGACCAAACATTGGTGTAGATCTAATTATTCTAGTATAATTCTAAAAATTGTAATTGACAAACCATTAAGTGATTTATCAAAAACAATTTTTATAATTTTGTTGTGATCATTCGATTGACACCAAAGCTTGGTCAAAGTTCATTTGTATTGACCATAAAAGTTATAATGGGACAAACTTTACAGGACAGAAGAGTATTATATTTTTACTTGGGTATCTCAGCTTGTCAACTGCAACCAGACACTTCTGATCCATGCAGTTGAAAATACGTCATATACAATCATTAAACATGTTCCGAAAATCAGACTAGGTCGCAAGTTGCTAATGTGAATTCTGACCTATTAATTACCTCATCAGCCTTGTAACCAGAACTGTGGATAGCCTTGATGACATCATTTATCAAGTTTATATTACCGAATCTCATAAATGCAGTTGCGAATTTCCTTATAGCAGCTCGAGAGATCAATCTTCCATTGTCCTTAACACATAAATATACTTTAGAATCATGAATCAGCAGCAATGATGTACAACAGAGCCTTAAATTTCATACACAAGCACTCACCTTGACCACCACATATGCATCTTTATAAAGTCCTCCAGCAATAAGAACAAGAAGAATTTTCTCATGAAGAGAATTGCTCATTGCTCTCTTGCTATATCTCAACATAATGTACACTGAAAAGGCTTCTGAATGGGCACCAGTTCTGCCAAGATAATAAATTAAGGAGGAACAAAGTTCCTGCAAGCACAGGACATGTTAGAATTTTCGAGTGTAATAGTGGAAATTTCATAAACGTCATGAGTTCCGATAGATCCCATATAAAATTACCCATTGGTGAAATGAAGCTAAACTAACAACAAGAATTCGGGTAACGGTTTAACGACTGCTTAAGATTAGTCCAACATATGATCACACATATAAAGAGGGACGGCACCCTTCAGATTCGATGCTTACGTCATCAGGTAGGTGGCCTTTCTTATGCATATCCTGCAGAGTCTGATAAGCAAGCAAATACAGCTTCTCCTTTCGAAAATATTTTATTAGAATTGTAAAGGTATTCCGATCCGGGTTGATTGCTAATTCATCCATTTTCTTCATCGTTTTCATTACATTCTCCATTTCTCCAGCTATGCAGTATGCACAGAGCATTGTGTTTAATATAACCACGTCATATTTTTGATATGTGGCTTCAAAATCAGAAGCCAATTGCTTTGCCTCTTCAAGACGCCCATATCTACAGAACGCTGAAATCATAATGCTGTAGGAGTACCCATCTGAGGTATATTGCAGTAAAGAAAGTTAGATACTACAGTCACACCCTTTTCTTTTGTGCGTGTATGTGCATATGTGCGCTAGTGTACTCAGAAATTCGTAAACTATAAAAATAAGTACAATTGAATCCTACAGGTTCCATATCTGTTCAAAGTTTACACCAACTAGATCGTTGTTCCAACTCTTGGGGTTAAGAGATACTTCAACGGACAAGTTGTATCTAGTAATCTCACTCTCACTAGAAAGGACAAATCTAAGCCTCAGTACTCACTCCCCTGCCCCCACCCCCCCACCCCCACCCAGAAGACAAAAAAAGTAAAAATAAATAAAGAAGTAAAAAAGAGGGTTGTGAAGAAGGGAATTTATCACCTTAAAGTTCAAAATTATCAGTGGAAGTTGTATCTAATAATTTCATTCTCAAATAAAAGAACGAATCTAAGCCTCAGTACTCACTCCCCCCACCCCCACCAAAAAGAAAAAAAATAAAGAAGTAAAAAAGAGGGTTGTGAAGAAGGGAGATTATCACCTTAAAATTCAAAATTGTAGCTAGTGTTGAAATGGTTATCCATGGTTGTTATCCATTAAGAATTATGATGCGTTAAATAATTGTACACAGTATCAATTTGGTACATTGTACAACAATTCAAAGCATGATCAAATATTTAACAGGCAACCCATGGATAGTAAATACCCTAATTGTAGCTTTTGTAGTGCACCAGCTTAGTTTATGGCTGGAGATGCAAGGTTGGTTGACTGGACCTTGGGCTAATATAAATTCTAAACACACAAAAAGTATAACCAATGAAGGGAATATGTTTATCTACCAAGGTCCACCTCATGCAAGAACCTTCTAAGCAAAAAAAAAAAAAAAAAGCAATCTACCAAGAGGACTTGCAATATCTCGTGGCATCCTGGATAAAGTACGAACAAAATACTCTACATTTTTAAGGGACGCTTAATTGTAAGCTCGAGATCTATAACATTACTTACCACTTTTCACATTTTTCCCCTTCATTTCATCAAAAACTAACTTTGCTTCGTTTATTTCTCCAGCCTTTGCAAGGCCATCCATCAGCAAACAGTATGGCATCTACAATGAAATAGCATTATTAGGCCATAAAACATTGCAACTTAGAATACCTAGTTAAGAAATGAAAGATGCAACTCGCCAATTATACACTATTCAATTCTAATTACATACTTTTTAACTGAAGTAAAGGAACAAGATTTCAGGAGTACCTCTTCTTTGGCATACCCAAAAGCTTCTAGTTCCCTTAGTAGTTCTTTAGATTTCTCAAACAAACCACCTCTAACGTACACCTTCAGTAAAGTTGTTAAGAGAACCTGCAAATTTAACCACATGAAGGAACAATGATATGAACAAACACTTTAACAATATAATGTTTCAAGTCAATGGTCCAACAAATAGAAATGAACTCAGACATCAAATTACAAGAAAAATTACTTAACAGCACGACAGTTACCCTGCAAATTTGACCGTGGGATGAAAAGAAAAGATACTTAAAAAGTACTTGAACAAAATATGTTTCAAATCCAATAGAAATACAGATAGAAATGAAGTCTGACATCAAACTAGATGAAATATCACCGAACAAAACATAATTTGCTGAGCAAAATTATCCATATGACAGGAAAAAGATGTGAGTAAGTACTTGAGCTCATTATGTTTTAAGCTTGGGTAAATTAGATTGAATGAAGTCTACAGTCAAATTTAGAGGAAACATTAGCTAACAACCATAATTTATATTTTGTATATCGGACCTACCGTAGATGAACAACTTTGTAAAATTAGGGAGGAAACTGCATAACTAATACAAAGAGCACTCCACTCGATTTATGTGCATGTTTCTAATACCTACAAGCATATCATTAACTTCAACTACGCTATGTGGGGCCGACAACATGAAGGATAAATGTTAGGAAAACTAAGAATTCTGAAAGCAAAGAAATATGGAAACAAACCTTATTTGGTACTAACCCTGCAGCTTTTATCTCTACAAGTATCTCATCAGCCTTCTTATAATCTCCACAAATTGAATATGCATTAAGCAAGGAGCTGTAATGAAAAACATTAGGAGAATGGCCTTCATTCTTCATCTCGATAAAATAGTCCTCTGCTTCTTTGCATTTATTAGTAGAAGCGCAGACATTCAAAAGAGTCCCATAAAGAACACTATCCATCTGCAACCCCCTAGACTTTAGCTCCTGAACCAGTTCTAATGCCCTTGAATAACCATCTTTGACTTTCGCACAACCTGCAAGTAGCTGAGGGGGGGAAAAAGCCAGTTGTGAAGACTATCCGAAGCAAAAGAAGTATCTTTCCTAAAGGGTATGTTGTGGAAACTAAAGGGCCAAACTGCTCCACTATAACATATGCCCCTTCATCCCTAAAAGGTCAACCTAGGTCTAGTATGATCTCTAACATTATTTTGCTGACCTTTAAAAGAAATTGCGTGTAGAAATGACGAGCCTACAAAATGAAAATATGATTCAATATCTAAAAGAAAAAAACACGCACCGTACTGTATGTAACAACATCTGGTATTAGACCCTCTTGCTTCATCTGGCAAAAAAGTTTGATACTGCTTTCAAACTTGCCGCTTTTGGTCATACAGTTAAGAACAGCATTGCAAATAGAGACATTACTCCTAGTGGACTTGTCTTCTATGCTGTTGTATATATCATGTGCTTTCATAGGATTGAGGTTTCTCCCCATCAGTTTCATATAACTACTATAAGAAGCAAAATTTATCTTCCCATTTTGCTGCATCCATTCAAAAAGCTGCAAATTTTTCCAAACCGAAATTCAGTAGTGAACCAAATGAGAAGCATCCAAGGCCGGTTCACGCATGAGGAAAGAACGTAAAACTGGATCATAAGAACTAAGTGCAAGACCAGAGTAGCTGTACAGCGTATGGATCTACTTGTAAGGTACTAAGGTTACAATAAATCAGGAAAGTTTATAAAATAAAAAGCAATTCTATGAAAAAAAAAAAACGTAATACAAAGGCTCATTTACTCATGAAATCTAATACAGTATTTGACTAAATTCTTAAAAAAATGACTTCTTCTACGAATTTTTTTATTCCTGAACTCTGGTCATGGCACCAAGAGAGTTCCATTAGCTACTGATCTCTTATGTGCACACTAATTAAACAATAGAGCAATATTAACGACACATAATGCTCACAGAATCCAAGTTGACAATCATGAATCGGTGTTGAAATCATTTACCACATGGGCCCGCAGTTTAAATGTTCAATCAATGAACGCCAACTAAGATTTTGTGCCCCGGTCTCACTCTAAATAATACACCAATCAATAACCAGTAAATACTCGCCACAACTTATGCATTAAGACTTGACTCAGCTTTTTCAAACTCCTTAGAGGCGATTTCTGTACCTAATGGAAGTAGGTTTCACAAAACTGGGGTTGAAAGCTTACATGAAATTTTACTGTAACCAAAGCAAAATATTTTTATAAGTGTCCATAACTAGATACATTCTTAACTTCATATGCTTTATAACGCACAAAAAACAAATTGCGTAAAGGGTACAACCCTCTCAATAGAGAAGATCAACATAACTCAAAGACACTAGATAATACAAACAAGGAAAAAAGGCCTTCATGACAAGCTGCAAGCACATAACAAAACAAGCAGATTACAAATGCAGCATTGAATAATCTAAATGCATTAAGCTTATCAAACTCCAGAAACAGCAAAGACACATTATCAAACAAGTGATGTGTATCCCATCCCATGGGAAGGTAAGAAGGTGTGGAACCTGGGAAAGATGTTGCAATCTGTTAAGCCTCGCAAAATGACGCATAAGGACATTGAAGTCGTGAACTTTTAGTATAGCACCTGACCTGTAAAAGAAAAAGGATGGCTGTTAGCTGTTTATAGGTATTCAGATTGGACATATTCCAATTGGGATACTTGAAGATGATTCACAACTTTGTATAATAAATTTTGGAATTCAGAGTATATTTGGCAACGTAATTCCAATCCTTAGAATCGAAAATGGAATAACAAAATGCAGTCTTTCAGTTTCAATGAAATTGAAGAGCCAAAATACCTTAAAATTTCAACAAATATAAATGCATAAGATAAGAAAAAAAATGAATTTCCCAGTTTGCGTAATATTTAAAAGCTGATAAAAAAAAAATAAAAAAAATAACAACCTGTCAAGAGCAGAGGACAAAACAGGGGATTGTTGAATGTCAAGAATAGCGTCTCGTCTTGCTTTATCTGCAATTGTGAAAGAGTTATGTTTGGGTGTAGAAGAACGAATGTAAGGAGAAGTAGAAGTTGCAGAGGCTGATTGAGAATTCTTGATGATGAGTCGTCGGGTGACATATTGGGGTCGTGTCATTGAACCGCCGGTGACGGTGAGGGTGATTGGGTGGACTCGGTTGCCAAGCACACCGGATATCTCCATTGCCTTTCCCAAAACAAGCCAGTGGGAGAAGATAGCTTATCCCGCTACATCAAATTGACTCCCCCGAATTGGGGCAACAGGCCCGGCCCATATCAATTTTCTTTGAGTGTTTTACCCCCCCCCCCCCCCTCCTTTTCTTGGAAAGACCTGTTTCTGCTTAGGGATGGCCAAAACCGGTTTCGGGCCCGGTTCCGGTTCGGCAAAAGGGTGACCCTGAACCGGCCGGCGCTTACCCCGGTTTCGATTCCGGTTTGGCACAATCCGGTTCCGGTTCCGGTACGATTCCGGTCCCCCCCTTTAAAATTATTGAAAAACAAGGGATTTTCGTTCCGGTTTCGGTCCGGTTCGGCATATATGTGACCCTGAACCGGCCCGGATGCCTTGCGGTTCCGTTTCGTCCGGTTCCGGTTTCCTCCCCGGTTTGCTCCGGTTCCGGGCTTTTCCGGTCCAGTTTTTCGGTTCCGGTTCGGTTTGGCCATCCCTTCTGCTAGGGGTGATCATGGTCCGGTCTGGTCCATTTATTGACAAAAAATCACAGAACCAGAACCGAAACCAATACGCTGGTTCTATAAAAATTTAGAACCAGAACCAAACCAGTACTTGTTAGAACCAATACACTGGTTCTGATTCTACTGGTCTGGTCTGGTCCGGTTCTAATCACTTGAAATTTATTTGTTTTCAAATAAACCAATATTTGGGAGGGAGAGAGGCGGCGCAGTTGAAGAATCGAAGACTAAAGTTTCACTCTTTGGGTAAATTGAAAAGATGATATGAATTATGAAATATAAAAGTTGAAAAGTGAAACTGAATAAGGATTAGGAGTCTAGGACTTGATGGTGATTTGGAACTTTGGGGCTTGGGTTGGGTACAAAGTTACAAACAATTAAATGAGTATTTTTTTATTAAGCAATTTAAATGGATCTTTGAAAAATTATAATACAAAAATAAGTATATAATTTTATTAACTATATAATAATACATATAAAATAAATATATATAAAATATATGCACAACTGGTCAAGTCCGGTTCTAACCGGAATTAATTTTACCAAGAACCAGGACCGAACCAATATACTGGTTCTAAAATATTTTAGAACCGGAACCAAACCATATGTACTGGTCTGGTCCAGTTTTAGCTGGTCTGGTCCGGTTCCACTGGTCTGGTCCGGTTCCATAAATTTTTTGCTCACCCCTAGTTTTTGCTACCATTTACTCCCCCTCTCCCTCGTATCGTATGTCTCAATTTAAGGTTATTACTTTGCTTTATTACCTAAAATGGAAAGTAAGACCCACGTATCATTCTAACACCAAAAACTCCCTACACACTTTCTCTCTCCTACTTTATTTTTCATACTCACAACATTTACTTTTTCTTAATCTCCGTGCAAAGTCAAACTAGGAACTTTAAATTGGGACGGAGGGAATACAATTTTTTTTCTTTTCTTTCCTTTTTTTCTTTGAAAAAAATTGAAATAAAATCCAAAATGCATTTTATTGCTGATTTTTTTTTTATCATAATCCCAGTTAGTATTAAAAATTATAATCGTCTCAAACTAAACCATTATTTAAAAATAAAATATTGTCTCAAAATGGACATTTTTGCAAACAAAATATGTCCTAAAATGTTTTTCTTACCAAATATGCTTCACTATTCATCATATAATTGCAAAGAGTGAGTCTTATGAAAAACTTGTTTTATCTAAGATATGTGTAAAACTTGTTTTCCATTAACAGATTTTGTTTTACATTAAAGGATAAAAACAGGTTTTACACTAAAGTGAGTGTAAAACAAGTTTTTCTCAAAATTTTCACAATTGCAAAAGTTAGAAGTTTGTGATAACAAAGATTTTCATACAAAATTTACAAAAGGTTGAATTATTTAAATTTCTTCAAAATGAGAAATAGAGAGGGTGTATATCATTAGGATCATAAACTAACATTTTATTTTATCTTAAACTAGTTTGTAGCCCGACGACAGGCAAAGTGAGGCTCATTACATAACATAACCTGAGATAAGTATTTAAAATTGTTGGATATTATGCCCTAGGCCCTTGAGAAAGGCCTATGCGTTATATCATAGCTTCATTGTTATAGAGATAACAAACCCGATTATTATATCTTTTGCATGTTTATTATAATAATCATTGTCCCTAGCACTTATGAAGGGCTAGCATGAGTTTAATGGATAATCATATGATGATTATAGCGCATAGGATGCGGATAAAACTTATGGGTACATGTTGGAGAACAAGTACTGGATAGACCCGTTATGAGATTTATATCATGGTCAAATGTCATAATTAAATCTCATAATAGTTATATCATTCATCCTTAGACCTGAGATTATCATAGTCTTCCACATGATGAACATTATGTTTGACGTACTCAAACGCTACCCCTAACTGAGTGGTTATAAAGGCTACGATTGGTATAATCGGATTCCTGTAGGGAAGAATGATAAGTCAAGATGGGATTTGTCCCTCTCTCAAGAGAGATATCTGCTTGGCCAATCGATGAGTGAGATTGATAATAGTGTACGGCCGTACCCAGATGAATTGAAGCGTTCAATGTTATTTGCTAATATCAATCTACTCGAGATCGAGAAAGCATTGGACAACATAAGTTGACGTGGACCATGACTTATGTCCAATATTATATCGTGTGATAAAGGGATTGTGATATGTTCTATAAGGTTACTTTGGGCTTTCAGTTATACTAATTGGGTAGTCATAATGGCTTGCTAGAGTCCGCTTATGACTTACGGGTTCTGACTCGTTCGGACTCGTTGCCAACTTAGTATAATCCTATTGGGTCACACACAATAGAACGGATTGAATAAGGCAGAGAAAATGGGAAAAGCTGGATCCTGCTGGAAGGATCCGTACAGATGGTTTGGGAGCCACCCAACCAATCCGTACGGATGGTTTGTCCAGACGGAAAACAGTTTGTTCAGATCTCTTGTTTGACAAGGAATTCTGATCCCAAAAGGAATTAGGTTTATACCCTATTATATATGTGTGCAGTCGGGTTTGAGAAACCTAATGGTTGATTTTAGACATCATAACATGTTGTTTGAGAAACAATTACACACATATAGAGGGGATTATTAGTTTTGAGATTTAGAATCATCATAACTCAATAATCAATGAAGCAAAATAATTCTTACGAAGAAATCGTTTCTCCATCAAGCCTTGGGTCTAGCAATCCAGATCAAGAAGGTGTTCTTGATATCCGTTCGACGTGTAGATACCGATAGAGGGTGTTTGCTTTAACACCTTAAAGTCCGTGTTCATGGATTCGATCTTCAAGGGTTAGTTTCTTTCATCTTGTATTTAATTTAATCAACATGCACGGATCCGGGCTCTTGGGTGTTTGATTTTATCTGTTTATTCCGCTGCGCATGATGCATCAAAACCCAACAGTGGTATCAGAGCCCCGTTCGTTGTTGATTATTTTAGTATATCATTTTGAAATTGTTTAATTCGATTATATAATATCTACATGATAATAAGATGAATGCGTGATTTGAGTTTTATATATGAGATATAAAGGTTTATGAGCATGACATGGGGATTATGTGATTATTATATTGATTTGATCTATATGAATAATTGCATGTGGGGATTATCAATAAATAATTGGATTATGTGTATTGATAATTTAGATCTAATTTATATATATAATAAATTGTTTATTCATGATATTGATTAGATCTAATTAAATTCATAATCTGTAAATTCATGTTTCTGTAATCTGATTATGTACAAACACGATATTGGATTTGGTCGAATTTCTGAAATTCTGAAAAACCTGGAAATCTGGGATCCTACCAATGGATCCGTACGGATGGTTTGGATGATTCCAAACTGATCCGTCCGGATAGTTTGGAAATTCTCAGATTTGATTTTGTTTTCTGGTGTTCATATTATTCTGTAAATTGTTTACAGAATTCGAATCTAGAAACTGGAAACTGCTTTCAGACGGCTGGTTTTCGAAACCGTGTTTCCTGAAACAGTTTTCGGCCGAAGAATTCAAAAGGAATTGCAAAAATCAGAGTTCTAAAGAGTTTAGAACTGCTGTAATCTGTAAGATTAAGAGACAATGAAAGATCTTGAAACAAGTATCCAATCTATACGGGAATGTGGATGCCTTTTGGCTTAGTTTCGACCGCATAGAGAAGTTGCTTGGTTTCTTGATCTTAGCACGGAAATGTGGATGCCTTTTGGCTTAGTTTCGGCCGTGCGGTTTGTGCTTTCAATTTCAAGATGCTCTGTGGATACAGTTTCAGAATTCTGAAGAGTTCAGAGTTTATGTGACCTGTATGAAAGAGATGTACGGATAAATCTGGATGCTTCCAGAAACATCCGTACGGATGGTTTGGGCATTACTGATTCTGATTTGTTTCAGACGGCAGGTTTTAGAAACCATGTTTCCTGAAACAGATTTCAGTTCATAAGTCCAGACAGTTACTGAGATCATAATCTTAAAGGAGTTTAAGGTTAGTGTAATCTCAAAGTTTCAGAATTTATCCCTATACAAAGTGCAAATAGTTTACAGAAAAGGAAACTATATTTGGATTAATTCATTGCATGGACCAATGGCAGGCTTACGCCTTGTTTCTGGGAATGCGAATGAAATATCCAATCTTTAAATTGTTTACAGATAATTTAGATTCCGTCCCCATTATGTTCCTTCATAATTAAATCACAAGATTTTGCTTCTGTTAATTAATTGGATTAGTTAACATCATTATGCAAAGACTATATTATATTATGTTTCACATAATTAAATATATGATGCATATCTCTAAGCAAATAAACCTTCTTAAATCTTAAGTCATGTGCCAATCCATTATTAAAACACTTGTGAGTACACCGGGTATTTTTATGTGGGCTCTGCCAAAGCGAGGTGCATTAATTCTATCAGTGTATGAGCAAGATGAGGAATGAGAGTTTCCTATACGTTTAACGTGGTTTGACTTAATTAGGCTATCAAAAGACAAAGTTTTGGGCCTAAGGCACAAGATGAGATTAAAACATGTCTGACATAAGATGTCTAACAAATCTCATAAAGGATCTAAGAATCATATATGATATGATTGACAAAGAGTTGTCTACCTAATTAATTTAATTTTGAGCAGTATCGCCAAAGCGGACTTGAAATTAAATTAAAGTTGGATCTTAGCCTACTTAAATTATATTATACAATTGTTGTATTTGAAGGTGTATAATTTAGTGGGAGTATTTATGAAATACATTATATGTCTCTAAATGATAATGGTATGAAATATATGTGTATATTTATTTGCATATTTTGTAGAATGTCTTAAACTATAATCATGTATAATCACTGCAATAGACCCCACTTAAAGAGAATAAGATTAACTTCCTTGACCTAGTCATGAGTTTAAGAATTGTTCTAAAGCAAGAACGGAAGTTATGAATTCTTAATAAATCCTATTTCTAAGAAACCTAATGCTTAAGGATGGACAAAGACATTTATTAGAAACATGTGGATGATTCTATAGATGTCAATTGTCTTATGACTTACTACCATATGTTTAGAACTTTAGAAGTATCTGAAACACATGGATGCGTATTTGATAAGCAATCACGTAGGAAGCGTTCCTACAAGCAAGAAAGGCAAGACAAGTTTGAGATTGATTAGAGTCTAACATTCATTTGATGAATGAAAGGTATGTCAATAAGTTATCATGTTTCGAATATGGAGAGACATATTAATTACCTTGATTTGGCTTGATAATTAAGTTAGTTTGGAACTAACAAACGGATTTGACATTAATTCATAAGCGACATTTGATGTTTAAAATGCTATGTCTTAATATCAAATGGAAACCTTCTCAAACTCTAAAGGTAAATAAGGACGAGGATTTAAGATAGAGGCAAGACAAAAGTTTTCAAGCCTAAAAGGAAATATTTGTGGCAAAACCTAAAATCCAAATAATGTAATTTATACCTTGGCAATAGGATTGACCGTTGGTGAAATTACAATTTGAATTAAAAGATCAAAAGGAAGGGTAGTTGGACTACCACTTCAAGTATTTACGTTAAAATTTCTACTTGTAAGGGTAAAGATTAACCTATGTGGCAATAATGATGCAATGGTTGCAACATTAATCATAGGAACTTGCGAAGTGTCTTTACCTAATAAGTTCATATTTGTTTTGAACAAACGGTGCTATGTTCTTATTTTAAGTAGAAATATTATTTTGGTTTCTTCATTAAAAGATTATGGATATCTCTTATTTCGAATAAGAAAGTGTTCCATTAAATATGATTTGCTTTATTGTATTGCTAATCATGTAAATTGGACTTAATATCCTTATCTTGGAAGAAAAAAATAATGAGTATAAACGTAAATAAAGGAAATCTGAATATAAGGATGTAAGCGTTGCATTCTTAAAGCATTGATGTCTATATTAATAATAAGAAACACATATCTAAAATTCCATGGGACGAACTTTTAAATTTACATGATTTCGAATCTTGTGATATATATGAATCTTGGAAATTGATTAAGACACCTTTTACTAATAGTAGTGAAAAGAAAGTACATTTTTGAATTGATACATGTTGATGTATATAGTTCATTATAGTAACAATGCTTAGAAAGGATTTTGATATTTCATGGCAAAAGTATCGATGTACTCTGACTAGATCAAAGTAATAAATATTTGAACCATGAGCTTTGTGAGAATTCCGCAGAAAGTCTGTTGAATAAGAAAAAAAAACAGAAATCTGCAGATTGTCTACAAACTGCTATTTTTCGCTTCATGATAAGTCAAACTGATTTTTAATTAGCCTTCTGGATTATGTGCTGGAAACAGCTGCGATTACACTAAATTGAGATTCGTCTAAGGAGCTTCGTTATACCATATAAGATATGGAATGAAAGAAAACTTAGTTTGTCTTTCATAAATATTTATGATGTGATGCTTTTGAGAAGTGTTGTCTGGGACAAAATCACACCTAAATCTTATAAATGTAATTTAATGGGATATCTCAAAGATATTAATTTTACACCCTTAGAGCACAAATCGTTTGTTACTCTAAATAGCACTTTCTAGATAAATCGTTTATCTCTAAAGAACTAGTTGGAGTAAAATGTATCTCGAAGAGTTTGAGACCCAGAAAATGACATGGAAACCTAAGATGGAAGTTGAATAAAGTTTCACAAGGAGTTGTGGAAATTCGTTCAAGTATACACACGAAATTTGCATAACTGATAGGATACTATCTATAACTAGAAATATTGATTTCTCGTAATAGAAAGTAATTGGGAAGATATCATTGCGAATGATTGACCTATTACCTATCAAGATGCAAAGCCGCTCCTGATTTAGATCAATGACTTGGAGTCATAAAGTCTAAAAGTGCAATCCATGTATCATAATCAAGTTTCGAACTTGATTGTTCTACCCTAAGGCTTAAAAACCATAGGATAGAAAATGAGTTTTCTTGGAGAAAACGTACATGGATCGCAAGGTGCATATTGATAAAGCACGACTAATTGAGTAAAGTAAATTCATAATGTTGATTATGATGAAACTTTATCACCCATAGTCATGCTTAATATTATTAGAATTCTTATTGTCATGACTTCATATTTTGAATATGTAATATGACAGATGGATGTCAAAACTATATTCCTTAACAGGAACTTACATTAGGATGTGTTTGATACAACCTAAAAGTTTTGATTGATCCATAAGATTCTAATAAAATATGCAAGTTGCAGAAATTCATGAGATGGATTGAAGCAAACTACTTGGAGTGAAATTTCATTTTGATGAAGTATTCAAAGAGTTTGAATTCATCAAAGATGAGACTTGTGAGTACAATAAATTTAGTGGGAGCGTAATATTATTCCTAGTCATATATATGTGGTTGACATATAATTCATTCTGAAAGAGTTTCTAAATGAAAGACTTGGATAAAGCCACCTATATCATTGGAATTTAGATTTATGGAGATAAATCTAAAACGTTGTTTGGTTAAAGTCAAAGTACTAGTAAAGACAAGATAGTGAAAAGTTTACTATGCAAGACTCTTGGAGAGGTTACTTGTGAAAGTCTAATGGCATTAATCTTTGCAAGATTTAGTCTTACTGGAAGACTAATGAGCAAGAGTACATGATTAGGATTCCATATGCTTCGGCAATTGGATCTATCATGTAAGCCATGTAAATGTACTAAGACCGTATGTCTCATATACTTGGAGCATGATGAGATGATACCAATCGGATCCTAGTGAGAGTCACTAGTTACGAAACACTCTTATGTTCTCTAAAAGGAACTAAAGGATGCATTCTTGATCTTTGATGGAATATAAGATGATCCTGTAAATAGTTACATAGATGCATTCTTACAAACCAACAAAGATAAATATTGCAGTATAAATACATGTTTACGTCTAATAATGGTGTTAGAAGAGTTCTAAGTATACCACTACTATTCTACAAAAGGTTGAGTATCTAGTCGCATGGGATGCAACTAGAAAATTGTTTGAATAAGATAACAATTAGTAAACTAGAAATTGTTTTAGTGTCACTAATTTTATGGACCTTCATTGTGCCAATAATTGTTATTGCACAATCTAAGGGGCTAATGCTTATCTAAACATATACTTGGACGTTTCTATCTTTTTTCGAGAAATCTTCAAAGATAGGAGATGTCTAAATATGCAAAGTACCATATGATGATAACAAGGATAATCATCTTACATAAGCCTTCTTGCAACTATGATGGAGATCATAACTAGCTCAATGGGTATTGGATGTGCGATGATTGGGCCTAGTGCAAGTGGGAGATTGTTGGATATTATGCCCTAGGCCCTTGAGAAAGGCCTATGCGTTATATCATAGCTTCATTGTTATAGAGATAACAAACCCGATTATTATATCTTTTGCATGTTTATTATAATAATCATTGTCCCTAGCACTTATTAAGGGCTAGCATGAGTTTAATGGATAATCATATGATGATTATAGCGCATAGGATGCGGATTAAACTTAAGGGTACATGTTGGAGAACAAGTACTGGATAGACCCGTTATGAGATTTATGTCATGGTCAAATGTCATAATTAAATCTCATAATAGTTATATCATTCATACTTAGACCTGAGATTATCATAGTCTTCCACATGATGAACATTATGTTTGACGTACTCAAATGCTACCCCTAACCGGGTGGTTATAAAGGCTACGATTGGCATAATCGGATTCCTGTAGGGAAGAATAATAAGTCAAGATGGGATTTATCCCTCTCTCAAGAGAGATATCTGCTTGGCCACTCGATGAGTGAGATTGATAATAGTGTACGGCCGTACCCAGATGAATTGAAGCGTTCAATGTTATTTGCTCATACCAATCTACTCGAGATCGAGAAAGCATTGGACAACATAAGTTGACGTGGACCATGACTTATGTCCAATATTATATCGTGTGATAAAGGGATTGTGATATGTTCTATAAGGTTACTTTGGGCTTTCAGTTATACTAATTGGGTAGTCATAATGGCTTGCTAGAGTCCGCTTATGACTTATGGGTTCTGACTCATTCGGACTCGTTGCCAACTTAGTATAATCCTATTGGGTCACACACAATAGAACGGATTGAATAAGGCACAGAAAATGGGAAAAGCTGGATCCTGCTGGAAGGATCCGTACGGATGGTTTGGGAGCCACCCAACCAATCCGTACGGATGGTTTGTCTAGACGGAAAACAGTTTGTTCAGATCTCTTGTTTGACAATGAATTCTGATCCCAAAAGGAATTAGGTTTATACCCTATTATATATGTGTGCAGTCGGGTTTGAGAAACCTAATGGTTGATTTTAGAAATCATAACATGTTGTTTGAGAAACAATTACACACATATAGAGGGGATTATTAGTTTTGAGATTTAGAATCATCATAACTCAATAATCAATGAAGTAAAATAATTCTTACGAAGAAATCGTTTCTCCATCAAGCCTTAGGTCTAGCAATCCAGATCAAGAAGGTGTTCTTGATATCCGTTCGACGTGTAGATACCGATAGAGGGTGTTTGCTTTAACACCTTAAAGTCCGTGTTCATGGATTCGATCTTCAAGGGTTAGTTTCTTTCATCTTGTATTTAATTTAATCGACATGCACGGATCCGGGCTCTTGGGTGTTTGATTTTATCTGTTTATTCCGCTGCGCATGATGCATCAAAACCCAACAAAAATATATAAGTTCAATTAATAAGTTCTACTTTTATCCCTACTATCAAGGTTGCTCCGTTCATTCCTCGACTAACTCGTATAATCGTCACGCTCTTATGGCAATACATATGTGTCTATCTTACACAACCAAAAAACCAAAAATAGACGTTCTAATGTGAATCAAAAAAATTCGCAAAGAATCTAATGGACTTTGTCTTCAACTATTACACCTTGTCCCACGAATAACTAAGGAGTTGTTTGTTTTCTCATACAAAGGCTCTTAATTGGGCAAATGTCTGATTCAATTAGACTTGTAACTGTTCATACTGTTTGGTTTTTTTCTCCAATCAGATCTGATAGCTTTTTATTATCCACTTATTGATCAAACCTAAAAATGCCACTTGTTTTTTAAACTCACGTCTGAATGACTTTTTATGACAAACACACTCATACAATATTTCATTAATCCCAAACCTATCCCTCTCCTTTATTCTCATTCTCTCGATTGTTCCTCCCTCTTTCTCTTGATAATTCTCCATCCACCATGGTCAATTGTGCCTCCACCTTTATCCTTCCGCCTCCGACCTCTTTCCTCTTTCTCTTAACATCCTCCGCTATACCTCCTCCACTCACCGTCACCTATTCTTTCATAGGAGTCTTATTTAACTCTGGCCAAATATTCATCATTCGGCATCTTCTAGTCCAAATGAAGGACTTCGGCCTAGATCCGGTTACGTATTGGTCAAATATAAAGAACTTCAACTGAGTGTTCCGGCCACACTCCTCCCTCACCTTCCTTTACACCTAGAAACTAGGGTTTGCCACCAAGCTCATCCCGGCATTTAGCGGTACCAGCATAATCATCACCATCATCATGGTGGCGCTTGCTATGATTATTAATCAGGAAATTGTGGGATTGGAAAATGTGAAATTAAGTCATTATGAATTATGGTTTGTTGCTAAAAAGTAAAACTAATGGCAGCATGAAGAGCCATACCAAATTTCGGTGAATGATTTCATTGTATAATGGTATAATGAAGCAGTTATCTTTACTAAAGATTTTCGTTTTGGATTGAGATGTTTATGTTAGAACATGGATTGCATAACATGTGATCATTAATTCCATACATGAAATCATAAATATAATGTTAATATAAAGTGTAGAAATATAATATATGTGTAGAATTCCTGAAGTGTAAATTACCTATTTGTGATGGGCAAAATGGTAATTCCGCACTACTTTGTATGAAAGGGTGTAGTCCCTAACTGAAGTGCCTATTTGTTTTCTATATAAAGACTTTCCATCAGCCTAAGAAACATACACAAACATTCATTATTCTCTCATATATTCTCTTCATTAGTTTTGGAAGATCAAGAGATAAGGCACTCATCATTTCGAAGAACTCTGTTCCCTACATTATTCTTCTTCATCCTCCTTAAGGAACATCAAAATGGATTCAACATGTAATACGCTTCCACCTCTATCCCTTCTCAAACTTCTTCCAGACTAGAGTGATCGGCATTAGTGGAATAGCAATGTTCCAACAATTGGTATCAGAGCCGGCTCAAAATCTGGATTAAGTTTGTGTTTTGAAAGCTTTAATGCTTCATTTTGATTCATAATTTGTTGGATCATTAAGTCTTGATGTTGTTTAAAGACTCTAATTCATTAATAGAGTGTTAATGATCATCATCTTATTAAAATTCTGGAAAAGGATTAAAGTTTTTGCTCAAAGGACACAATGGTTCATGTAAGATTATCCCATTGTCATAGCCATGCGTTGATTAATGTGTGGAGTGTGCGGATCTACTTGCTTGCCCAACTTAATTTATGCAAGATTATCCCATTAACATGGCCGTACATTGTATGATGCACGGACTATGTGGATCTGCTTGCTTGGTCAAAAGATTTTGTGTCAAAATTAATAATGTGTAGAAAAGCCTTACACGGCCGAGTCAAGGGACATGCTCGGACATGCACTTTGATATTAAGAAACGGTGCCTTTATAAAAGTAGTACTCGGCCGAGCACCTGCCTTGACTCTGCATTGCACTATTGTTCTCAGAATCGTTGCCTCTAGAAGGAATTAGACCACGACCGAGTCTTGACATGTGTTCGGTCGAGCAGTTACGCATGGCCGAACATCACCCTTGACCCGACCGTGCACTAATGCATCGAAAAACAATGCTTCTGTAAATAGTTAGAGCACGCCGAGTCATGTCTCATGCTCGGCTGAGCATTTAGAAGCACTGCCGAGTCATGCCTTATGCACGGCCGTGCAAACACTATTTTCAGACTTAATATTTTTCAGAAATTAGCACATTTTTTACTCTCTTGTTTTAGCAAAAACATACATTTTCAAGCCCTAAATTTTATGATTAATTATATGCTTAAACAATTTTATACATTTTTTTTAAATAATATTGTCACCAAAGTGATTTACGTTATTTAAATCCAAAATTGTTAAAATGGTGAATGTATACATTAATATGTGGATAACATGAATTTTCCAAAGAAGATCATGTCATTTGACAAAATTTATACGTTCATTTGGTAACAAATAAAATGAACATTAAGTTGTTTAATTAAGTACTTAAAACGGCCCAAATGAAGATTAAGTATTTGATTGAGACATTGTTTAATTTATTGGTTACCTCAAGGTAATCATTTATGAATCAATTCGCAATCCAAATATTAGTTTTGATGTCATGTTGATTATCTTAAAGATGGATTTCATTGATATAATTAATCATTCATTCAATATTTAGTTACTTATACATGATTTGTATTTCATTTTTATTCTCATTTTCAACAGATTTATTAAATGCTTCATCTATAACTGCTGCTATGAGTAGCGTACCGATGTAAGATATTACAAACTTCAATTTGGAAAAACAAAATAACAATGATCTTCGGCTATATGGACATTGATCTCGCATTAAGGGAACCAAGTCCCTCTCCTCTCACCGATAAAAGCTCTCAAGAACAACGGTTAGGTGTTGAGAAGTGGAAACGTTCCACCCGCGTGAGCCTGATGATCATGAAAAATGTCGTTCCGGAGACATTCTTGAACAGTGTCTCCGAGGACGTTGATGCTAAAGGTTTCCTAGATACCCTTGAAGAACGCTTTGCTAAAAGTGAGAGATCAGAAACAAGTACTTCCTTAAGGAAGCTTGTTTCCATGAGGTACAAGGGTAGCGAAAACTTAAGGGAGTACATATTGGAAATGCTTCATCTCTCGACAAAACTAAAGGCACTTAAGTTAGAGATATCAGAATTTTTACTCGTGCACTTAGTTTTTATCTCTCTTCCTCCTCAATTTGGTCACTTTGAGGTGACCTATACTTGTCAAAAGGACAACTTGAATATTAATGAACTTATTTCACATGTGACACAAGAAAAGGATAGGATAAAACAAATTAAACCCGAAAGTGCTCATTTAGCATCTACCTCTTCTCATGGGACAAAGAGAAGAGGGAAGGAAATTGCGGTTGCAAATAAGAGGCATAAGGGATCATCTGATGATCAAAAGGTTAAAAGTGCTTCTTTTGCAAGGACCTAACTCACATGAAAGAGCGACTGTCCTAAGTATCACGTTTGGCATGCTAAGAAAGGTATGTCATTTGATCTTGTTTGTACTGAGGCTAATTTGGTTTCAATTCCTAATATACATCGTGGTTGGATTCTGGTGCAACAACTCACATTAGTATGTATATGCAGGGTTGCCTGAATTACCGAAGACCCAGTGAAGATGAGAGATACATCAATATGGAGCTGGAAATCCGGTTGAAGTAATAGACATAGGGACTTTTAGGTTATTGTTAAGTGCTAGTTATTATTTTGTATTGAATAATACATTTATTGTACAGTCCTTTAGCAAAATTTGATATCTATAACAGTTTTAGACAAGGAAGGATATTCTTGTTCATTTGGCAATAATAAATGTGATCTTTATTTTAATTCCAAAATTGTCGATACTAGTATTTGTCAAGAAATGATAATCTTTATTTGCTTGATACAATTAAAAAATGAATGAGTCTCATATTAATAAATCAGAGGTACTACGTGAAAGTTGTCAAGTGAAATTCGCATACCTTATGGCATAGGCATTTGGGTCATATTTCCAAGAGGAGTGTTAGGCCCAATTGGTAGGAAAATAGGCTAGAGGGGGGGGGGGGTGAATAGCCTAATTAAAACTTTTTCAAGGAAACACTTTAATAAATGCAAAGTCACTAATCAGTTTGCAAACTATTATTAGTAAGCGCAGCGGAGAAGATATGACTTGGTTTAACTCACACAAAACAATTTATAAAAAGGTTTTGAGAGCTTGGTTTAATACAAAGTGGTTTCCAAAAGTTCAATGCAGTTTCAAGAGATTGGTAAATAGAAATTACAATGAATCAGTAAGAACAAGAACAATCTGCCGGTGATAAAGTTCCAACCGGCAAGGATAAAGTAAGTAACAGGGGACACAAAGATTTTGAGAGGTTCATAGTGTAAATACTGCTACGTCCTCTACCAAGTTTGGTCAGAACTTGGATTTGGGTTAAGAGCACTATTAAATATCCCTAGTCTATTACAAGAGCGGCTTTGCCAGATACAAAAACTAAATTCTAGAGATCACTAATGGATCGTGATACAAATCTGACCAAGTGTTTTTGAGCGGCAAGTCCAAGAGAACTTATCTCACTCAGGTGGGTGTGTGAATAACTCAAGCAACGTATTCCTTAAAATAATCTAGTTCGGGAATACTTACAATGCTGATGAGTTTGTGCACAAGTGTATGTCCTAATAAATGTTCTAATGATTATCTGGACAGAATGTTTGAGCTTCAAAGAATGCTCTAAACAATCAACTCTCTTCAATGCACTATTTTCACCAACCTTCTTCAATGATCTAAGTCCTCTATTTATATGAGGAGTTAATGACTTGAATCTTGTTGAAGAAGGCTTGCAATTTGAATTTCCAACTGGGTAGTTGGGGAGCATTAAATGCGGTATCTTTCGCATTAATGGCGAAGATATGTAGTACACACATGCTTGGAAAAGTCTGATGGGTAAGGACCCATTTGTCTCAACCGGTTACCTGCAAAAAGCAATAGGGACAGAGTAGAGCTAAAAGTAGCTCGGTGTCAGACGGCGCAGAAAGTCATGACAGAGACAGATAGCACTTATCAGAAAGTAAGTACAGAAAGTACAATCGGCAACTGGTAAAGTCAACTTAAAAGTAGAACGATGAAACCTGGAGATATTCAAGTGAAGAATATCTTGAGTTGATTTATCATGAAACTTCAGTCTGTACTTGCTGATTGATGATTTGCCGGCAACTTGAAATGAATGCCTTTGATCGGCAACTTGGATGCTGGTCTGCTGATTTGTTTTCTGTTGTCCTCTAGCTGGTTTGCCTTGTAAAGAAGAGTTGTAAAAATACCTGTGCTGATCACTAGGGATCCTAAGAATATCAACCAAAAATTGGGGGATCCTAAGTGATACCTATGATTGGGATTAAGCAATTCTATGTCTTATACATATATTTGAACAACAATCTCCTCCTAATTGCTTAAGTCCAATCACTCTATCCAAGAACATCTATCCTAGCTTACTAAAAGAATGTATTTGGGGTGTCTATTTATTATCATTCCCTAAGCCAAGTCACATACTAGATGTCTTAGAAAAGGAAAAGAAATAAAAATACATAAGATAGAAAAAGAGAATGGATTGATGACTGCAATGATCAGCAGTGAAATAATAATCTGCAAAATAGAGTTAGCATGAAGAGCAGCAGATATATTATAAAGAATAACATAAAATAAGCAAACACGCAAACAGAGGCAATAATGGTTATAGCAAGGAAGTCTTGGATATATCATTGAAGGTCTTCAGGATATCTATATCATTGGCTACATTGACTCAAGACTTGGGAGGGTCTTCTTGCTGGTCAGCGGCCTTTGATGTAGATTTAGTACGTTTGGCCTTCTTCTTTGCTCTGGCTTCCTCTTTATCAGCTTTCCTCTTCTGCCTTCTATTTGCACTTTGGAGTCTCTCTGTCAGCATCTTGTTATTGGCTTCAAGTGCTGCAATCTTCAGTTGAGCTTCGGCAAGAGCGGCATTTGCAGCAGATAATTCTTTCTCGGTAAATGCTAAGGATTTGATCTGAGACCTCTGATCATCAACAAGTTGATTTTGAATAGAATGCATAGTTCCCAAGGATTCAGAAAGTTCCATCAATCGCTCCTCTCTATCGGCTAGAAGCTCCTTCAAATCTTTAATTCTTCTATTATCCTCCTCCTGATTGGACTTAAGAATCTTTTTAGAAAGATCTCGATAAACGTCCCTTATCAGGTCAGCAAGAGAGAGAGCCATATCACCAAAATCAGCACGAGTGGCAGGCACTTGCTGATCAGACAAATCACCATCACCGAAGCGTAGGTATTCATATAAGCTGTTCACCACAACTGGCTGAAGGGGATTGAGTGATGAAGGAACTACCAAGGAAGAAACAAAATCTTCATTCAATAAGTCAGCATCTTCTAAAAGAACATCATCAGCAGCAGGCATCTCATCATCAGAGGAAAGAACAATCAGCAAAGGGGATGATGGAGGAGAGATAGGAGCAGGAGGCAGAAGCAAAAATCGATGAAGTGCGGCGTCATCAGCAGACTGGAAGTAATCAGCAGGAACGAATGTAGAGGAAATGAGAGAATAATCAGCATCAGAGACATCGTCACGGATAATCGGCAAGGGAAAATCAGGATGAATAATAATAGCACGATCCTCCGGCAAATGGAATACACCATTGTCTTCCATGGACAGAAATATGGCCAGAATGAAGTTCAAGCAGGCACGACCTTCAAGAATAATGTTGAACAGATTGGCAAACATCAATCTCGAAGTGAAGACATAATGGTCAGCACGCTGTCATGGGTGAAACATCGGCAGTGTTAATGCAAGAGCAGCTGATTTGACAAGATAGAGTAGTCCTCGAAAGTCAGTAGCCCGGAGCTCAAGGACGTCAAATTTTTTATCATCTATCATCATGCATCTTCGTAGCCAGCCATTGGTGGTGATGCAGACTTCCTTAGGTGAAGGGCCAGGCAGATGAATTTTACCACCTACTTTCAACTTACCAGGCAGGCAGTGTAGTGGATCATAAACTGGTGTTTTCTTCTTTAGCTTAGAGACCTGAGGAGTCTTCCCTTTTCTTCTGTCAAATTTTACCTTGAACCAAGGCATAAAGACCAATTTCTCACTGGCTGAGGAACCAGCAAGGAAAGGATGCTTGGTGTAATGGGGATGGTCTTTGCCGAATGGATAAGGAATTCTCTGTAGAGTAGATCGGAAAGACATGATCGGCTGATGAGGGGAAATAATGTTCTGCCAAAGCTGTCAGTAGGAATGGAGGCATTGGTTGTATACCAGTTTGAGCTCATCATCTCCTTTCCGTGAAGCTCATAGTTGTATTCAAGAGGTGGAGCAGAATCTATGTCATCATCATCCTCAGCTGCTGGCAGCTCTACATAATCATCAGGATCTATTTTATCTGAGCTTTCCTCATTAGCAGCGGCAGTAACAGCATCAGCAACCGGTTGTACTTCAGCAGTAGCAACAGGTTGTACCTTAGGAGCAGGTAAAAATAGAGATTCCTCAGGAGAAAATAAAGCAACCTGAAGTTCCTCAAATTGTCGCGACCCCGGACCCCGCGGGCCCGAGACCGCGATCTGGACGTCGACTCTAAAACCAAAACTGTGAAATACCGAAGATAAAAATTCCATTTGATACCAAAAGGTGATAACACAAGGTTTTGAAAATCAACTTGAACAACAAGGTAAAACTAGTATAAACTCCATAAGCTTATACACCAAAGTTACAAAATACACAAATCCTAATGACGTCAATGTTTGGTACAAATATCCCAAAAGGTTACACATTTATATAATGTAAACCAACCTATAACAACCTTCCCCAAAAGAATATATCCACACTCGACGTCCTCTTTCTCGTGATCAGCGAGACTAATCCTTAGCACCTGGGGGGGGGGGGTTAAGGAAAAACAAAGATAAAAAGAAAGGGGGTGAGATAAATCTCAATAAGTTACTAATGCAACTACATGACATGCTATGATGCACGAAGCGATAAGCAATAATAAATATCACGTAACACATAGCATTTATCACATAACAGATAGCAGCGGAAATAAACACATAACAAAGGATATAGCCAAGGTTTTCCAAACCGGTACATCCAAATAAAGGATCGCTGCGCAGCTTCAATAGTCAACAATCATCATCTCCATAATAGCATGAAAGCCGAAGAGAAAACCCCGGTACCGGAACCAATAACCATAAAAGTGTCACAAAGGACAAGGACCATGACACAAAGTCATGCCCGGTAGCTAGATACATTCACAAAGGAAGCTAACTTATCCTTTCCAAGGCCAATCTGGAAAAGGGGGTATAGAAGGGGGCAAAACAATGGTCAACATTATAATGGACTTGGCTTTGCCATTATAATCTTTCCCATCGCCCGATGCAACAAATATGCCAGCTGGGCTTCCAAATAAATGCTAAGTAATAATAATTTAGCATGGATAAACAACTTAAGGTTCCAAAGTAGGGAACCAATCCAATTAAATCACCACAAAGGTAAACCAATATAAACAGCACATCAAAGATGCCCAACATTCCCAAAACGGTACTTAAATAAATTTCATAACACATTTATTCACAAAAGAATCAATTCCACTTAAATAAGTGTTCCACGGTGTTATTTTAAGTTAATTAGAAGAAATAAACCTCAACTAGTTAAGCCTTAAGTCTTAAACCAAGCAAAAAGGGCAAAATCCCCAACAGGCGGGCGGGCGGGCGCCTGGGCATAGGCAGGCGGGCGCCTGTTTGGCCAGAAGGTTTGGGTCGCTGGAAAAGGGGGTGCAGGCGGGCGCTCGGGTCAAGGCGGGCGGGCGCCTGGTCTGCGGGCTGGGAGGAAAAACAGAGCTGGGTTCTTCAAATTGCCTTACCATTTTCATACCAAATCCATAACACCCAAAATCAACACTCCCAACAAGATTTCTAAGGTACCCAAACAACATTTAGCCAAAAAGGGGACCTTAACAACACCCTTTATCAACCAAAATCAAGACCAAAATCCCACATTCAAGATTTCACCATTTTTAACCAAAAACTAAAATAAATTCCAAACAAATTCAAAACCCAACCAAACTTCAAATATAACACATCAAGCATTATCTAAACATGATATGAACATTTTAGCATCAAAATGGGGGAAAAGTAACTTACTTGAATTTTCTCAAAGTTGACGGAATTCAATTCTTTTTGATTCTACGCGATCTAAACACATTTCACGTTTTAAGAAATGAGAAATAACTAGAAGAAGATGAAGGAAACGAAGAGAGAAGGTAGAGAATGAGAAACTTACCAAAAGGGAGGAGAGAGAGAGGGAGTTGCTGGGAGGAGGAAGATGAGTGAGGGAGGAGAGTAGGGAGGTGAGGGAAGTAGGGGGAAATTATTCAAAAAGTTACATCTAGGCCCCTCCCCTTCAACTAACGCAAATGCTTACTCTCCCTACTAACAATTAAGACTCAACACTTCTACACTAGCCCAACTAACTCGAATAAAATGCTAGGCATAATTATTATAACACATAAATTGCACACATAATTATTTAAATAAATAATAATTTAAATAAATAAATAAGCAAATAATTAAATAATAATCATTTAATTACTAATAAAATAGAGCCTAGATTTCGGGTCGTGACACAAATTGTAGATCAGCAGCAATCATTTCATCAATGGAAGCATTACGCTCAATAAAATTGGCAATCTCAGCATCGGCACCTCCTCCCAATTCAACAATCTTTCTAACACCAGTAGGTTCAACAAAGATTACATAAGTAGTGACAGAGAATGGAATGATCTGAGTGCCAGAAGTTGGCTCAGTCAGATGAGTGTCAGAAGTTGGCTCATTGGCAGATAAGATTTCTTGAACATCGGCAAGTACTCCTTCTGAAATTGGCAACTCTTCAATAACTTCATCAGCAAATTGAGTGTCAGTAGTTTGCTCAATTGATTCAAGTTGGTATTCTCTTGTAATCAGAGGTTGAGTTTCCATAGTTTCCTCAACTTGATTAACTAGGGGCTCATCAGCAGCACTGGATTCATCAGTAGGTTGAGTGTCTGAAGTTTTATCAACAATTTGTTCAACAGATTTATCAGCAGATCCTTTGTCAGCAGAATTGCCTCCTCATCGACTTCGCTCAGAGCCATCACTAGCTAAAACTGAGTCAGCGAAGGCTTCAGCAGATGATACAGTGGCTGGAATCGTAGTAGCTTGATCCTGATCAGAAGAGGGCTTCTTGAGGACTATGCTAATCGGCATCTTGTCATACTCACCGATTGAGTTAGAAGAAGTAAGAGTGTCACCAGTAGCTTTGTGAGCACACACAAAATCGGCAGTATCAACAGAACTGCTTGGAGTTAGAATGGAGGAGATTGATGGTGAAGGAACTGGTTCAGGAACATAGGTATATGATGCAGCAGAAGCAGCTCTAGCCTTGATAAAGGCTTCTGAATCGTTCAGCAAATTCAAGGTTATCCTCTGCACATTTTTCACAAATTGAGTGGCTTGAGCACTCTTATCCAGCCTTTCACTGTCATTATAGTTCAGCAGATCATCCTCATCTTCTGGTCTTCCCAACTGATAGGGATCTTGTTCATCAAAGTTCATCAGCTGGTTGAAGACTGAGGCATAAGCAACCCAGACATCTTGTACCATCAGATCTTATCTGATTCTATCTTGAAACAGATAGACCTGATTCCAAGGAAGAGGTAGCAGGTCAAAATACCTTCCAAAATTTAGCTTTAGCTCTGCTTCAGGCAACCTCTGAAATTTCTGAAGAGGTACAAACTTCTCATTATACATATCGGTGAGATTTTTCAGGCTTTTGTAGTCAACATAATCAGCACGGATTCCAGGTGGAACTTCCTCCTTTCTTTCCTCATGAAACTGGAGAAACCGGCGAACAAAAGGATGGAGATGATCAATAGAAAACACCCAGTTCTTCGATAAGACCTTATTGGTGAATGACCAATGGTTTCTGAAGAAAATGTGAAATGTGGGGTTCCTGATCGGCTTACACTTTCTGAAAATAGGTCCAGAGGCTACATCAACAGTAGCATGGAGCCCAGGCAAGTAAGGAAGATCTAGAATTCCTTTCTGAAGAGGAACTCTTACCCCTAAGTCAGATGCAATCAATCTCCTTCTTTCAGCCATTTCATCGACAACATCGGGTTCAAACTTGATAACCACAGAGGGAGCAGTAAGTATTGCACCGGCAAGAAGAGATGGTGCAAACCTGATCTGCTTAGCTCTTGGATTAGTAGAAGGAATTTGAGAGGAAGGAACTAGTGTAACAGCAGGCTTTGGCTTTGGAGCAGCAGGGAGATCATCAGTAGATACAACCCTTGACTTTTTGATTTGATCTTTATCGGCAGACTTGACCAACTTTCGTTTCTTGGGAGCTGGTGGAGTAGAATCGGCAAGAATCCTGTCGGTAGAAGGAGCAGGAGTAGAGACATCGGTAGGAGCAACAGTAGCAACCTTAACAACTTTCTTTGCCTTCTTCTTTTTCGGAGTACCAGCAGCATGAACAACTATTGTACCGGTAGAATCCTTCTTGGAGATTCTATTCCAGTCAGTAAGCTTGAAGGATTTAAGCTTGTCAAAATCAAAACATGAAGGTGCTAGGGAAGCTCTAACGATTTCTGAGTAGTGCCTCAAAATAATGCTTATCAGCATGTAATGACATCCCTTGCCAGGGTGAGCCTTGTTCTTTCTTCTATCCTCTTTCCATTTAACAGCAGCAATGGCAATGACCCTAAACAGGTAGGCACACCAGTTGAATTCTTCTTGAAGTACAATGGCTTCCATTGCCTCAAACTGCACATCAGTCACATGGCTGTGAGGGCCAGATATGCAGACCAAACACCTATCAACAATCTCAGTAAGAGCATAGAATCTCCTTCTATAGTGAGCCTTCAAGTGATTATCCCCACTTTGTCTAGGACCGGCTCCCCTCATAATGTTCCATGCCTTGTCCAAAGACGCATCATCAGTAATACTAGTTACTCCTTCACTTCCAAGGAGTGGGAAAACATCAGAAATAGAAGATGGAGTGATGGAGATAGAGACTCCGGTGATAATAGAATTGATGGAGACGAAGGTAGAAGGATCATTTGGAGCAATGATGACCTCTGAGTTGGAGAAGAACTCTTGCACTTGATTCAGAAAGATAAATTCAATCCCAGTTGGAGTGATGAAAGAATCGAGTAGAGAACCAATCAATAAATTCTTCAAGAAATCCCCGTCAGTTGAGTCGTCGAAGAACAGAGAGTCAACGTAACCTCCATAGATATCCTTCTCGTTGCTCGACATTATCTGCAAAATCACTCAAGAAATCTCACAAGTTTAAATCAATTAGATTCAAAATAATTTTGAAATGCAAGTGTAAGATCATTAGATATTTACCAGAGAATAGAGTAAGATGTATTAAAGAATGGTGGGAAATACAATGATGAAGATGATTGATTACAGGAAACAGTGAGAGTTCAGGAGAGAATGAGGAGCGAAAAGGAGAAGAAGAGTTTAAGTGAAGCTTTTATATGTTATGGAAGAGAGTGAATAGGAAGGGTTTGCATGGGGAAAAGAGAAATAATGAGGAGTTTAACTGTAGCGAATAACTCGGAGAACGTGCGCACACAATGAATTTAATGCGCGTACCAGACGGTTGAATTTAGACGGTTAAACTTAGGAGAGAGAGAGGGGGTATAAACGGCAACAATAATATTAAAAGTTACCTTTCTGATTTATCATAAGGATTTGGGATAAATCTTAGACACGATTTGGGAAAGGGGGTACACACATGTGTTAGAGATGTGGTGTGACCGATTGTACCTTTGATTTGACATGCTTACGTCATGTGTCAGAGAATCCTTATCTTTTAAGAGAAGATCTACCGATGAAATTTGAATTTTGAAAATCAGCAAGACATATTTTTGGTCGGCATGTTGCTTTTGGTCGGCAATACTTTTTCATACTTTGCTGATTAGATCGGCAGACTGATACAAGTAACAAAGTTAGCACAGTTTTAACCAAAGAAATCAATCATACCTAGTTCACCTCTGAGGAATTCAAATCTTTTCTGATCTAAGGGTTTAGTCAGTATGTCTGCTCTTTAGAAATCGGTATGAACCTTGAGCAGCACAACATTTCCCTTTTCTACATGTTCCTTCAGAAAGTGGTATTTGATGTCTATGTGCTTGGTTTTGGAGTGCATGACCAGATTGTTTGATACTGAGATAGCAGATTGATTGTCACAGTAAATGGGACAAACTTGAGATGGAACTCCATAGTCAACCAACTGCTGCTTCATCCAAAGGATTTGTAAACAGCAACTGCCGGCAGCTATATACTCAGCTTCAGTAGTAGAGGTGGAAATTGATGCTTTCTTTTTACAGGACCAAGACACCAACCGATCACCAAGAAACTGGCAAGTTCCACTTGTACTTTTCCTGGTCACCCTGCAAGCTGCAAAATCTGCATCTGAATAACCTATTAGATTAAAAGATGAGTCTCTAGCATACCATAATCCAAGGTTAGCAGAACCACATAAATATTTAATAATGCGTTTTACAGCCTGCAAATTGGATTCCCTAGGGTCAGCTTGAAACCTGGCACATACACAAATGGCAAACATGATATCTGGCCTACTGGCAGTTAGATAGAGGAGTGAGCCAATCATACCTCGGTAGACAGTCATATCTACCTTCTTACCAGACTCATCCTTATCTAAATGGATGTTAGTGCCCATTGATGTGCTTTGAGAATGAGCAGTGTCAAAGCCAAACTTCTTGATAAGTTCTTTTGCATACATGGCTTGACTGATGAATATTCCTTCATTGGTTTGCTTGACTTGGAGTCCAAGGAAATATGTTAATTCACCCATCATGCTCATCTCGAACTTGCTCTGCATTAGCTTCTTAAATCTCTTGCAAAGTGATTCATTAGTTGATCCAAAAATAATATCATCGACATATATTTGAACAAATAATGAATGACCCTTATGCTTGGCAACAAATAAAGTAGTATCGATTTTACCTCGAGTTAAACCTAAGCCATCATTAAGTAAAAACTTAGAAAGGGTTTCATACCATGCCCTTGGAGCTTGCTTCAAGCCATAGAGAGCTTTATTCAATCGGTAGACATGATTAGGCTTCTTGGAGTCCTCAAAACTAGGTGGTTATTCAACATAAACGAGTTCTTGGAGTTCTCCATTCAAGAAGGCACTTTTCACATCTATTTGATATAAATTGAATTCTTTGAAGGCAGCATAGGCTAAGAAAAGTCTTATAGCTTCCAATCTTGCAACAGGAGCAAATGTCTCATCGTAGTCAATCCCTTCTTCTTGTCGGTAGCCTTTAGCAACTAACCTTCTTTTGTTTCTAGTGATATTCCCAGCTTCATCCAACTTGTTCCTGTAGACCCACTTTGTACCAATAACTTGTTGAGAAGTTGGTCTTGGCACAAGTTCCCATACTTTGCATCTTTCAAACTGATTCAGTTTCTCTTGTATGGCTTCAACCCAACCAGGATCAGCAAGTGCTTCTTCAGTCTTTTTTGGTTCTATGTTGGAAACCATAGCAGATGAGAAGAGACTTTCATCAAATGCCTTGCTAAGGTTCCTTGTCAGCCTGGGACCAAATACATCACCAATCACATTTTCTAATGGATGATCACGAACTGCTCTAACTTCTCTTGGCACATCATGTCTTACTGACTCTTGTTGTAAAGATTCTAGAGGAGGATCATGGTCAGCAGATGGTGGAAGGGAAGAAGAGTTTTGAGTGGTAGGTGGATGAGAACTTGAGGGGTTTGGTCTTATAACAGAAATTGGTAGAGAGCTTGATCTGTCTTCAGGATGATCAGCAGAGTTTGCATCAGCAAATGGATTATGAAAGTTATCGGTATGATCATGTTCTGCCGATGTTGGGAAGTATTGAGTATCTGCTGGTTCTTCTACTGAGATGACTGGATCAGCAGCTGGTACTTGACTTGCAGGGTTAGAGTTACTGGATTCACCTGTCTCATGAACACTAGAAGCATTAGTACTATTTGGAGCCTTGTCAGACTCTAACAAATCAAATTCATCAAAGGTTACATGAACAGATTCAACAATTTTCAAAAGTTTCTTATTGAAAACTCGAAAGGCCTTACTATGTTTTGCATAACCAACAAAGATTTCTTCATCAGCTTTCTCATCAAATATACCTCTGTGCTCCTTACCATTGTAAAGCACGTAACATTTGCAGCCGAATATTTTGAAGAATCCAATGTTGGGAATCCTACCTCTCCAGAGTTCATAAGGAGACTTGTTGTAGAAATTTTTGATAAGAGATCTGTTCTGAGTGAAGCAGGCGGTATTAATAGCTTCTGCCCAAAAGTATTTCGGCAGCCTTGCTTCAGCAATCATGGTTTTACCAGCTTCTATAAGAGTTATGTTCTTTCTCTCAATGACACCATTTTGTTGTGGTGTACCGGTAGCTGAGAAATTGTGGTCTATACCATGATCATCACAGTACTGAGCAATACCATTATTCTTGAATTCAGTGCCATTGTCTGATCTCATACTGATGATATCGCTTTCTTTCTGGGTCTGTAGCAGTCTGAATAACTTGGTAGCAACGGCATAGGTGTCATCCTTGTGACTGAAAGTTTCCACCCAAGTATATCTAGAGAAATCATCTACTACAACCAAAGTGTATCGTCTTCCCCCAATACTTGCTGTAGTTGTGGGGCCAAATAGATCCATATGTAGCAATTAGAGGCACTTAGATGTTGACATGCAGGGCTTGCTGTGGAAAGATGACTTATGTTGTTTTCCAAGCTGATAGGCCTTCCATTTCTTTCCTTGATCAGTAGACACTTGAGGCAGACCGGTTACCAGATTTGAACTGGCAAGTTTGGATAGGTATTTAAAGTTTAAGTGGTTGAGTCTCTTGTGCCATAGCCATGAGTTCTCACTGATGTTCTTAGCTACAAAACAAACATTAGCAATACCAGTAATAGCACTTAAGTCTACTGCATAAATGTTACCTTTACGTTTGGCAGTGAGAAGAGTTTCGTTGGAGGCAATGTCTTTCACATAGCAACTGGAAGTAGTAAATACACATTGCATTCCTTTATCACAGAATTGTGATATTGATAGAAGGTTATGTTTCAGACCATCCACTAGAGAGACCTTCTGTACAGTAACTGCACCTCTCTTGATGGTACCAATACCGATGATTTTTCCTTTGGCATTATCACCGAAAATCACTGGGGGACCTGATGCTTCAATAATATCGGCAAGTAGATCTGCAAATCTTGTCATGTGTCTTGAACAGCCACTATCTAGAATCCACAAATCCTTGCTTGCACCAGTTGAGGCCATGAAACATTCCTGAAATAAAACAGTATGCTTATGGTCCCCCTTATTCTTGGGTCCAAGGGTTAGTTCCTCTTTGGCAACCATACCTGGCCACCACATGAGGGTGAAACCTCAGTGGGTCCAGATAGGTGCTTCAAGAGGCATTCATGAGCCTTGTGACCATAATCAGAACAATTAGAACATCTCACTTGACTGATAGGTTGTGGAGTCGGTAGAACATCATTCTGTTTAGTCAGTGCATCAGCAGAACTGGAGGATAGAGCAGGCACAAATTAGTAGGTTTGAAGGTGCTAGTGTTGCCTTTCTTTCCATTCTATTTACCTTTGGCAGTTACCTTTTTAGGTACTTGTCCATCGGCAGCAGAGGTAGTTAGACCGGCAGCACTTGCTCTGCTGATGTATTCACCAAGAATACCATTATCGGCAGACTCAGTATCAGCAACCTTAACATAACTTTGTTTGTGATTATCTTTCCTTTCGTTCCGGTTCTTAGGATACTTCATAGCCACAGCACTGTATACTGGCTTAGCATCCACATGCACTGAGTTAACAGAACTACATTCAACTTTCTCATCCCTTTTCTCGGTTGTACAAGTTTCAGTGGAGCTACTACTGCTGGAATCAAATCCTAACCCAGATTGGTCCTTATATGACGTTTGGGTCTGTAGGATTGTTTCAACAGCAATTCTAGATTTTGTGTAAGAATCAACCTTCTTAGAAAGATAATTGTTTCTTTTCACAAGATCTTCGATCTGAGCTATCAATACTTCTACTTGACTTTTGAGATCCAGGTTTTCTTTCTTTAGAAGAACAGACTCAATCTCATGTCCTTTTAGAACCTTAAGTTCAGACACAAGCAAGTCATTCTCTGCAGAAATTCTATTGAAATCAACAGCCATCACTTTATGAACGCTACTCAACTTTTCATGATCAATAAAAAGTTCATCTATTGTCTCTACCATTTCAGCTTTAGATATTTCAGGAAAAGGATCAGCTGAAATTTTAGGGGCAGAAGCAATAGTTTTAGGAGAGAAGTTAGGTAGGGAAGAGATGGGTTTTGAAAGGCTTTTGGCAATGCTAGGATGTTCAGAGAATGAGAACTTCCTGGTCATCGGTAAAGGGTTTGACTTAGTGGCATTGAAGTGAGAAGAGTTACACTGGCCATAGAGTGAGGTTCCCACTTGATGAACCTTGTATCCATTTGGGTTTTCTGCTTTGACACTAATTTCTTTGAAGTGTGGTTGAGGTCTTCCAGCAGCTTCTTCTCTGACTGGAGTTCTTGGAGGGGATGGATCTCGGTAGACTGGAGTCGGCAATGATGATATATCGGCATCTTCTAAGTCTAGGGCAACAAAACTTACATCGGCATCTTCATCTTCATCAGCATCTTCGTCTGAGTCAGTTTCACACCAAACCAGCAAGGCCTTTTCTGTGCTTTCATCGGCACCAAAGCTTCGAGACTTAGGATGTCTCTTGCTGAAAGACTTCCTCACATACTCATATTTTGGTTGAGGACATTTGGAAGCAAAATGACCAGGTTTTCTGCAGTTAAAGCAGACAAAATAACCTTTGTTGTTCTTTCCATCGGTAGCACTCGTTGAGGGTTTGTTGTAACTTTTGGTTTTTGAAATGATGGTGTGAATGGTTTTGGTTGCTGGTAGCTTCCTTTCTGCATCCTTTTGAAGTCTTTAAACCTTTTGTAGTTCCTAGCGAATGCGGCAAATTCGTCTTCTTCCATAGGTTGTTCTGAGGTTGTTTCTGGTGTTTTGGAACTGCAGGGTGTTTGATGGGGATCTACAGGAGGGAATTTGTATGAAGGGAAGGATATCTGTGACTGAGCTGATAGAGACATGTTTTTAAAATTTTTATCGAGAACGTTAAGTTTTTGCAGTTCTCTCTCATACAGAAATAGACTAGACACAAGATTCTGAATAGAAGTCTAGTTTAAGTCTCTCACTTCTCTAACAGCAGTGACCTTGGTATGATACTCATTTCCCAAGGAACTTAGAAAACGAATATTTAGGTCTTTCATAGTATAAACCTTACCTAATGAAGCACATAAATTACTTACCTCGCAGAATCTGTCGTAGGCACTTCTGAGTGATTCACCATCTTGTTTCTTGAAGGATTCAAACTCAGCAATGCTATCGTAGAGTCTGTTGTCCTTCACCTGCTCATCACCTTTAAAGTATGCAAGGAGCTTGTTCCAGCATTCTTGAGCCGTGGCGCACAAGTCAATGAGTTTGTATTGCTTGTCATCCAAACCACAAGAGATAATGTGGCATGCTTTTCCATCTAGGGCGACTGAAAGTTTTTCGTCCTCAGTCCATTCCTCTCTTGGTTTCTCAACCAAAGTTTCTTCAATCTGAACATGGGTTTCTTGTTCAGTGTCACGATCAGCATGTTGTGTCAACGGCGTGGAGGGAATAAGTCGGTAGGTGGTTGACACTTTTAATGGAATTATAGGACCACCTTCTATGACCTTCATCAACCGGTCATCGATTGAGTTCATATACTTTATCATACGAGATTTCCAGACACCAAACTTGTTGACATTCAACAACGGGATGGTGGTGATGCTGAATGACTGCATGATTTTTCACGCCATGGTATCGGCAAATAAGCTGCGAAGCTTGGAAATTTCTTTCAAAATTCCAAGCTCTGATACCAATTGTTAGGCCCAATTGGTAGGAAAATAGGCTAGAGGGGGGGGGGGGGAGGGTGAATAGCCTAATGAAAACTTTTTCAAGGAAACACTTTTATAAATGCAAAGTCACTAATCAGTTTACAAACTATTATCAGTAAGCGCAGCGGAGAAGATATGACTTGGTTTAACTCACACAAAACAGTTTATAAAAAGTTTTTGAGAGCTTGGTTTAACACAAAGTGATTTCCAAAAGTTCAATGCAGTTTCAAGAGATTGGTAAATAGAAATTACAATGAATCAGTAAGAACAAGAACAATCTGCCGGTGATAAAGTTCCAACCGGCAAGGATAAAGTAAGTAACAGGGGACACAAAGATTTGGAGAGGTCCACAGTGTAAATACTGCTACGTCCTCTACCAAGTTTGGTTAGAACTTGGATTTGGGTTAAGAGCACTATTAGATATCCCTAGTCTATTACAAGAGCGGCTTTGCCGGATACAAAGACTAAATTCTAGAGATCACTAATGGATCGTGATACAAATCTGACCAAGTGTTTTTGAGCGGCAAGTCCAAGAGAACTTATCTCACTCAGTTGGGTGTGTGAATAACTCAAGCAACGTATTCCTTAAAATAATATAGTTCGGGAATACTTACAATGTTGATGAGTTTTTGCACAATTGTATGTCCTAACAAATGTTCTAATGATTATCTGGACAAAATGTTTGAGCTTCAAAGAATGCTCTAAACAATCAACTCTCTTCAATGCACTATTTTCACCAACCTTCTTCAATGCTCTAAGTCCTCTATTTATATGAGGAGTTAATGACTTGAATCTTGTTGAAGAAGGCTTGCAATTTGAATTTCCAGCTGGGTAGTTAAGGAGCATTAAATGTGGTATCTTTCGCATTAATGGCGAAGATATGTAGTACACGCATGCTTGGAAAAGTCTGATGGGTAAGGACCCCTTTGTCTCAACCGGTTACCTGCAAAAAGCAAGTAGGGACAGAGTAGAGCTAAAAGTAGCTCGGTGTCAGACGGCGCAGAAAGACATGACAGAGACAGATAGCACTTATCAGAAAGTAAGTACAGAAAGTACAACCGGCAACTGGTAAAGTCAACTTAAATGTAGAACGATGAAACCTGGAGATATTCAAGTGAAGAATATCTTGAGTTGATTTATCAGCAAACTTCAGTCTGTACTTGCTGATTGATGATTTGCCGGCAACTTGAAATGAATGCCTTTGATCGGCAACTTGGATGCTGGTCTGCTGATTTGTTTTCTGTTGTCCTCTAGCTGGTTTGCCTTGCAAAGAAGAGTTGTTAAAACACCTGTGCTGATCACTAGGGATCCTAAGAATATCAACCAAAAATTGGGGGATCCTAAGTGATACCTATGATTGGGATTAAGTAATTCTATGTCCTATACATATATTTGAACAACAGAGGAGAATTGATAAGCTTGTGTCTGAGGGAATCTTAAACAAACTTGATATTCCGGATAAAAACTTTTGCATTAAATGCCTTAAAGGAAAATTTACAAACACTAAAAGAAAAGGATCCTTGAGAGCATCAAGCATCTTAGAACTAATTCATACGGATATTTGTGGACCATTCACTACCCCTTTATGAAATGGTCGACAATATTTCATCACATTCATAGAGGATTACTCTCACTATGGATACAATTATTTACTTCATGAAAAGTCTCAATCACTGGATGTTTTGAAGTCTTATAAAGGCAAAGTTGAAAATAAACTTGGAAAGACTATTAAGAACGTTAGGTCCGATCGTGGTGGTGAATACTACGATCAGAATGACGGTTCGGGTGAACAACGTCGGGTCCTTTTGCTCGCTATCTTGAGGAGTGTGGGATTGTTCCTCACTACACCATGCCAGGCACACCTATCATGAATGATGTAGCTGAGAGACGTAATAAAACCCTTAAAGATATGGTAAGAAGTATGATCTCTTGTACTTCCTTACCACACTCATTATGGGGCGTTACTTTAAAAACCGCTACTTATATTCTCAATAGAGCTCCCTCAAATGCTACTAATAAAACTACTTATGAACTATGGACGAATAAGAAACCGTCTTTAAATCATCTTCATGTATGGGGTTGTTCAACAGAAGCTAAGCCTTATAGGCATAATGAAGGCAAACTGGACGCTAAGACTTTTGGTAGCTATTTTGTAAGGTATGCCGAGAGATCTAGGGGATATAAATTCTACAACCTGGAAAATAGAACCTTTTTTGAAACGGGAAATGCTAGGTTCTTTGAGGATGTTGAATTTAGAGGGGAAATTAGGAATAATTTTGGATTTGACTAAGAATATGAATCCATTTCTATACCTAGGTTCCCATTGAAAATCAAGTATTTATACCTGAAATTCAACAATAACATATAATTCAAAACAATAAATCCCCTATAAATATTGAACAACATGAAAATGTTGATAATGATGATCAAATTCATCAACCTCAAAATCAAGAAGAACCAATGCCCTTAAGGAGATCCAATAGAGTAAGAAGGAGTGCAATCCCGGATGATTATGATGTATATCTGTAGACACCCCGATCTCGCTGTTGGGTTTTGAGGGTCCTACGCGCAGAGGAAACGGCAACAGAAAATCAACAAAACCCTAGAGCCCATGGATCCATGATGATTAAATTAATAGAAAGATGAATTTAGAATACTAACCGTTGTTGTGCGTTTAAAATTTTCGGACCATCAAATTTTCAAGTCTTCAAGCTTTATGATTTGATCTTCTCCACGTTCTTCGAATCACGATCTCAGGAATATGAACTTGAGATGTTTAAGCAAGCATCCTCTATGTGTATCCACACGTGAACGAATATCTAGAACAATTCGAGATCTGGACTGCTAGATCCAATAGAAACTCTTTCTATCAAAAGGCTATATGAATTAATTGGTGTTCTTGAGCTTTTGATTTTCAATAAAAACTCAAGAATATGTTTCTAAAACATATGGAGGCTACCAATAATGATACAATATCAATTTATACTGATTAGGGTTAAGAAAGATGGAAACGTTTGACTGTGTGTTTGGATCATAGACGAGTCCTTAGCACCTTAGCTTGTGCAAAAACCATTATTTCACAATAAAGGTCCATAGGATTAATATCATCTTTATCCAAACAACTCCTTAGTTACAACTCATGTAACTAAATACCCAATTTTATTCGTAGAATAATTTAGGGTGTATTTGTTTAGAACTATTCCAACTAATAGCACTTATTTTAAACATATGTCCATACAGCGATCTTTAATTATCCTTGTCGATGTGGAAGCATGCATCTATGTAACATAAGGATGTTCTTAACCACTATCTAGTGACTTTCACTAGGATATGATTAGTATGTTCTCATCATACTCCAAGTATACGAGTTATCCCATCTAAGTACATAATATGACATATATGATAGATCCAATTGCCGAAGCATATGGAATCCTAATCATGTATTCTTGCTTATTAGTCTTCCAATAAGACTAAGTCTTGCCATGAACATTGTTATTAGACAACTTTGCAAGTTCTTCTACAAGAGTCTTGAATACTGAACAATTCAGTACTTTGTATTTATAAGTACTTTGACACAAACCAATCAACTTCCTAGATCTATATCAATTAATATTAATTCCAATGATGTAAGCGGCTTCTTCCTAAGTCTTTCATTAATAAACTCCTTCAAGTGTACTATATGTCAACCACATATATAAGACTAGGAATTAGACTATGCTCCCACTAATTTTGTAGCATACACAAGTCTCATCTTTGATGAATTTCAAACGATTTGAATACTTCATCAAAACGATTGTTTCAACTCCAAGAAGTTTGCTTCAATCCAACACATGGATTTCCGCAATTTATATACCTTATTAAAATTTTCTAGATTAACAAAACCTTTAGGTTATATCCAATACATCCTTAATTGAGTTCCCGTTAAGGAACGCTGTTTTGACATCCATTTGTCAAATTTCATATTCCAAATATGAAGATATGACAATGAGAATTCTAATATCTTAAAGCATGACTACGAGTGAGAATGTTTCATCATAGTCGAAATATGAGTCAACCTTTTCATATTCTGTCTTGCTTAATTAGTATGTTCCTTGCTACCCATGTGCTTTCTCCCAGAAAACTCAATTCCATCCTTTGGTTTTTACACCTTAGGTTAGAATGATCAAGTTCCAAACTTTATTATTATATATGAATTGCCTTTTAGATTCTATGACTCCAAGTCATTAATCTAAATATGGAGCGAACATTGCATATTGATAGGTGGTAAATATGTTATTCTCAATGAATTTTACTTCAATACTTTCTATTACGAGAAATCAAATATTTCTTGTTATAGATTGTATCATATCATATATACAAGTAACTTGTATAACTTGAATGAATTTTCACAGCTCCTTGTGAAAGTTTGTTCAACTTCCATCTTAGGTTCAATGTTATTTTCTAGGTCTCGAACCATTCGAAATATAATTTACTCCCACTGGTCCTTTTAGAGATAAACAATTTATCTAGAAAAGTACCATCATAAGGAACAAACAATTTGTTTCTTACAAGTAAAATAATATCCTTTAGTTTCCTCAGGATATCCTATGAAAATACATTTATTAGATTTAAGTGTGAGCTTGTCATAGATAAGTCTTTTCACAAAAGTCTCACCATATTAAATCGTCATGAAAGACAAACCAAGTTTTTTTTCATTCCATATCACATATGGTACCTTTGAACCTATTTTGATGGAACTCAAATAAGTGTGATTATAGCGGTTTCCAATGTATAACCCCAAAATAAATAATGGAAGATCAATTTGACTTTATCATCTAATGAACCATATTCAATAAGGTTCTATTCCTCTATTTAGATACATCATTCCAAAATGGTGTTCTTTGTGGAGTTAATTGTGAAACAATTTCACAATATTAAAGATGATTGTCAAATTCTTGGTTCAAGTATTCATCATCTCCATCGAATCAGAATCTTTGAATTGTTTTGTCAAGTAGTACCAAAATCCTTATTTAGCATTGCTACTTAATGGATCATATACATCAACATGTATTAGGTCTAATAAGTTATTAGCTCTTTTACTCCTCTTAGTAAAAGCTGTCTTGATCCAAGTAAACGAGATTTGCATATATCATCTGATTCAAAATCATATGACTTTAAAAGTCCATCCCATGGAATTTTAGATATGCGTTTCTCATTTATTTGATCAAAACAATAATGCCTTAAGAATTTAATTATTTATGTTATAGCCTTATTTATTATTTTGTTCTTCAAGATTTAGGATATAAGATTTATTTATATGATTTAACAGTACGATAAAGAAAATCACAATAAATAAAGAAATTTTCTTATTCTCAATAAGAAATAAATATCCTTCATTATCTTATAACAAAATAATATTTTCTACTTAATGAGTAAAGTCACTTCATAAGTGTTCTACGAACAATGTTGCAACTCTTGCATCATTACCATTCGTAGATTAACTTTACGTTTCATAAGTAATCTTTCTATTTACTAATTGTTCCACATTTATACAAATGTGTGATTCAAATCCGGTATCCAATACCCAATAATTAAAAGTAGAAAGAATAATTTTATAACACAAATATCCCATGTGGTAGTCTCACTACCATTCACTTTCGTTGATCATCCAGAATTTTGATTGCAATTTTAAATGGTCAATCTAATTGCCATGTTACCAAATTGAATTATTTAGAGTTATAATTTTAGCCATAATTATTTCCTTTAGGTTTGACAACATTTTTCTTACCTTTATCTTTTAATCCCTTTTCCTTTTAGAAATTTATAAAGTCAAAAAATCAAATTTTTCGACTTAGATCATCAGTTTCCGTACGAAAGTTCAGGTATCGAGAGCACAAACTGTACGGCCGAACTAAGCCATAAGGCAACCACATTTCCGTACATCATTCAGAAACTTAGAGAACAGTCCATACGACGGAAACTAAGCCAAAAGGCATCCACATTTCCGTATGAATCTGTAGTCCGTTTCTAAATTCTTTGTCTCATACTTTTAACTGATTTCAGCATTCCAGAACAATTCAGGATTCTGATTTCAGTTTTATGAATTCTGAATTGACATTACTTTTCAGGAAACACGGTTTCAAAAACCATCCATCTGAAACTAGATTCAATCCCAGATTCAAATTCTGAACATCATCTGCTTAGTCGAGTCTTAAGACCCGCTCGGCTGTGCACCACGAAAAGTAGATTTTAAATTTCTAAAATTTACCTTAAAATTGATTTTCATGATTCAATTATGATTTGATGTTCATGGTGATCGAATCATCATGATTATCAAAACCCAGAATAAACAATTTATTCATGAATCTAAGATCATCAATAATTTAATCGAATTAAATTTTGATTATCCTACGGAACATATTAATCAAATTAATATTTCAATTTGGGTTACTTAGGATTATTAAGAATGTATAATTTCCGTTCTTGCTTTAGAACAATTCTTAAGCTCATGATCCAATCAAAGAAATTAATTTCATTATCTTTTAACTTTGTCCTTTTAAAGAACAGATCGCACTAACAAACATAATTAAAGTTTAATATAACATTCTACACAAATATGCAAATAAATATACACCTATATTTCATACCAATCATTTAAGAGATAAATTATTTGTATTTCATAAATACTCCTACTAAATTATATAACCTTCATATACAACAATTGTATAATATAATTTATGTGGGCTAAGATCCAACTTTAATTTAATTTTAAGTCCGCTTTGGCGATACTACTCAAAATTAAATTAATTAGGTAGATAACTCTTATCAATCACATCATATGTGACTCTTAGATCTTTTATGAGATTTTAAGTAGACATCTTATGTCAAACATGTTTTAATCTCATCTCATGCCTTAGGCCCAAAACTTTTTCTTTTGATAGCCTAATTAAGTCAAACCATTTTAAACGTATAGGAACCACTCTTTCACTCATCATGCTCATACAAGGATAGAATTAATGCACATACGCTTTGGCGTAACCCACATAAAACTACCCGTGTACTCACATGTGTTTTAATCATGGATTGGCACGCGACTTAAATTTTAAAGAAGGATCTTTCATATAGCAACGCGCATAACAAAGGTATAATTAATCTAATTAATTAATAAACGGATACTATGTGAATATAATTATGAATTTGAAATTTTCATAGAGTCCTACTCTAGGTATAATATGTATTGAATAATGCATTCTTTCATAGAGTCCAACTCTATCAACAATACATTACTTCATAGAATCCAATTCCGTGAACAATACATAACAATGAATCTCTAAGTCTGAAAAACACGAATTCGGAAATCTGCACTGCACGCGAACTGCACGAAAAATCTGCACGAATTCGTGCATCGCACGTGCGTTGAACAAAATTCTGGATTGCACGTGCAATGCACGTAATCTGCATGATTTTTTTTTTTATGAAAACGTGTATTGCATGTGAACTGCACGAACACAATTTATCAAATCTTGATCCTTTTAGGATTCAACCATTTATGGTAATTAAATTATCATAAACATCAAACCCTATGAACAAACAATTTGTTCTTCAAGATCAAGAATCATCAATTCAATAATCATATTAAAGATATTGATTATACGATAAATAGATTAATCATATTAATCATGCATCTTGAAAACCTTGTTCATAATCATACTATATCACATATAATTGTTTCTCCAAACAATTCACATAAATCCCTTATTCTAAATTCACATCATGCTAGATCATATAATCAAATCATATATTTAACATGATAATATTAAAATAACCATACATGAACGGGGCTCTGATACCACTATTGGGTTTTGAGGGTCTTACGCGCAGCGGAAGCGGCAACAGAAAATCAACAACACCCTAGATCCCATGGATCCATTCATGATGATTAAAATAATAGAATACTAACCGTTGTTGTGCGTTTAAAATTTTCGGATCTTCAAGTCTTCAAGCTTTATGATTTGATCTTCTCCACGTTCTTTGAATCACGATCTCAGGAATACGAACTTGAGATGCTTAAGCAAGCATCCTCTATGTGTATCCACACACGAACGAATATCTAGAACAATTCTAGATCCGGACTGCTAGATCCAATAGAAACTCTTTCTATCAAAAGGCTATATGAATTAATATGTGTTCTTGAGCTTTTGATTCTCAATCAAAACTCAAGAATATGTTTCTAAAATATGGAGGCTACCAATAATGATACAATATCAATTCATACTGATTAGGGTTAAGAGAGGGGTATTTATACTTATTAAACCCTAAACACTTTAGGAGAAATAGGTCAAAAACCCGTCAAAATTCGGAGGTGAAAAATATGAGAATCCAGAGCAGTGGTCTGACCGGGTCTTATAGGGGGTTCGACCGGACCACCCCTCTAGAATCTCCGTTTTCTGATTTTTTTTTTCCTTAAAACCGATTTTAGCCCTTTTCAAAAATTCCAATTTTAGCCTTTTCTTGATTCGTTCTTTTATATGTGACCCCATACGATTATATTAAGTTGGCAATGAGTCCGGCTAATGTCAAACTCATAAATCATGAGCGGACTCTAGCAAACCATCATAACTACCCAATTAATATAACTTAACGAAGTTAGTTTATCCTCATAGAACATACCATGATCCTTTTGTCACGCGATATCATATTGAACATAAGCCACGGTCTAAGACAACTTAAGTGTCCAATGCTTTCTAGATTCCGAGTAGATGGATATGAGCAAATGACATTGAACACATCAATTCATTTGGGCATGGCCATGCACTATCATCAATCTTACTCTCGAGTGGCCAAGCAGATATCTCTCTTGAGATAAGAGGGATAACATCCCATTTTGACTTATCATTCTTCCCTACAAGAATCTGATTGTGCCAATCATAGCCTTTATAATTACCTGGTTAAGGGTAGCGTTTGAGTACGTCAAACACAACGTTCATCATGTGGAAGACGATGATAATCTCAGATCTAAGGATTCCAATGATATAAATAAATAAGATTTAATTATGACATTTGACCATGACATAAATCTCATAGTGGGTTAAGTCCAGTACTTGTTCACCAACAAGTACCCATAAGTTTAATTTGTATCACATACACATGATCATCACATGATCATCAATTAAACTTATACTATTTCTTCATAAGTACTAAGGATGGGGATTATTATAATAAACATGCAAAACATATAATAATCCAAGGTTGTTATCTCCATAACAAAATGAGAACATGACATAACGTAAGGCATTTCCCAAGGGCCTAGACATAATCTCCAACACTCGCACCCCCCCGACAAAACCCTTTTGACTGGTCTAAACACTAAAATTGACCTAAAACCCTCGATTTAGCTACGCGGGAGTGCCATGATCCTTATCGGTGCATCAGATGGATTAACAAACTTCAAATTCATGATCAGAGCAAAAAACGAGTAAACAGATATGTACTTCAATTTTTTTGAGGTGCGGGACCCGAAACAGGGCCCGCACCCCTAGAACTGCTCGTTACTGTCCATTCTATTCAGTGAAAAATATATCTTTGTCATCCCTTGCTTATGAACATATTTCAGATAAAGGGATGTGACCACAAAATTATTTCAAGCAGCTTTCATATTGGGCTCGCGGACAACCAGGACACCGGAGTGCGCGCGCTCGGACAAAACTTGGACAGTTGCGGAACCAATACCAGAACAAGAATTTTAGTAATTTATGTCAAAGATATTCATGTCATGGAGTAATGGAAGCCATCCCAAGTAAGACAAGTGGCCAAAGGTGGTTGAGCAATAGGATAAGGGGTTGACCAATCGGAGCACGACATGTGGCGAATCAAGATTGCCCAGATCCTGACCTCACCACCGTACGGCTCACTCAGCGGAGTACGCCCCCAAATGGGACGTATGGCTCCTACTTCTGTAGCAGATCATCAACTTGATGCATTTGCAAGTTGTCCATTCAAATCAAACTTTAAATTTTTCCCAACTGCATTGATCCGGGTTGTTGACCCCTAAACCATCCCCTAGGCCTAAGAAAGGGAATCCTAAGGTATTTTACACCCTCCCCCAACCATAATACTACTACCTCTCTCATCCATTATAACAAGGAGAATCACACACACAACTCACACACACTTCACTCAGTACACTCACTATATTGCACTCTCAAGAACACTCACCTTTCCTTCATAATCTCAGTCCTTTAACCACCACCACAACACCACATCACCACCATAACACAACCTCAAATGTCATCCAAGAGGCAAACAAACAAGCTCACAACAAACACTCATACAAACACAAGCACAAACACAAACACATCATCTCTAGAAAAGCCACAAAAAAGTCTTCTCTTGGAAGCAAAGGAATCACAACCTAGGTAATCTATTTTACTTGTAATATTCATACATATAAAATGTAATCTCTCATGTATTTGTTTAGAGGTATAGCCACCTTGTTAGGCTAGACCTCCATTTGATGAACAAAATGTAATGGTGACATTCTCTCGATACGATGTTGTTTAAGTGAATATTCATGAGTTAATTCTGAGTTTTGGATCCTTAACATGTCTCTAAATCATGTAAATATCGTTCATCTATGCTTGTGTTGAGGGTTTATGTCTTAGTTTGGAGAGTTGTAAAGACTAGCATGTATTTCACTTAAAACTCCCAAATTTGTCTGTTGGGTATGCTTATTATTTAACCCTCCTATATATGTTAGAATTTATTGATACCATCACCTACGTTTATTTTAAGGACATTAGGACCCTATGTAAGAAGTTTTGTAACTTTAATTTTAGTTAAGTCCTCTTTATAGACTAGGCTTAGTGTTTAGGGCTGAAGCTTTGGATTTGAGGTCTCATGAGCAAATGTCTAAGTGTGATGCGCATGACCTTCATGCGCAGCACCATCTGCACATACCTATGCGCATGATTTTCATGCGCAGCGCAGATATTCCTTAGTCAAATCTCTTATTTCCTGACCTCACCTTTGTATAGCTTGGAAAGTGTTAGGTAAAGCTATGATTTTTGGTATGAGTCAAAGTGCTGATGTGGACAATCGACAACGTGCACACTCAGCATACACGTTGATGGAGAGACGCGCCTCAGTTTGAAAATTCAAATTGAAGACAGATGTCACCCTTCTAGAAGATATCTGAAAGCTGTCAACTTGCTGTCTCCAACTGCTATAAAGGACAACTGCGCACTAATCACATTGTGACAGCACATCGTCCTTGCTGAAGCTCCCCAACGGCTAGTTCTTGGAGCTCCACTATAAATAGCCAGCTCTTCCTCATTTTCCAAGCTGCTTGTGTTTTTGCTTTCAAAGAGAAAGATTTGAAGATTGCTTGCTCATTTCCAGAATTCCCAAGATCAACCTTCATACCTTCATACTCATCCAAGCCCAGATCCTAAACAGCCTTTGTATCACCAGAATTTCTTGTGCTTTCCATCTCATAGATTCAAAGAGCCCAGATTTCTGACACACACACACCTCTTGAAGTTTCGATCTCATCGATCTTACTTCTAGAGATACACCAGTTATTGTCTAGGATTTGTTCTTTCATAGATTATAGATCTTTGAGATAGTTTGTTCTAAATCATTGTAACTTGTAACTCTCTCATATTAAAAGATCTTCATTAGAAATCCAAGACTAACCATCTTGGTAGAGGACGTAGATCTTTTCCCGATCGAACATCTCCAAATAGCTTGTCTATTTATTGTGCTTTGTTTTCTACTCTTAATCTTTACTTATATATTGCTTTGTTTGATCTTTGTAGTTACATTGCGCAGATTGAATTATGTTTGTATGCTTATTGCCTTAGTTCCATTTTGCGCCAATCTTTAAGCTAAACTTAGTGCGTGCGTATTTACACTTCTGCGCATACTCCCATGCGCATAAGTGATTGCTTTAAGTTTCCGCTGTGCATTTCACACTTTTGTTGCGTGCTATACTTAGCTAAAATAAGACCTGTGCGCATTAGCCATTGATTTGCAAAAGGGTTTGAAAAGAATTTTAAAACGCTATTCACACCCCCCCTCTAGCATTTTTCATACCCTTGTTGCCCTTCTGGGACCAACAAGTGGTCAGAGCAAACACCTTTATAAAACACTTTTGTTTTTCAAGCTTAACAGCTTGGGTGCCGATTCTAAATGGCAAACTCAAAACCTATGGCAACTGCAAACTACACTCACGTTCCGGTCTTTGATGAAGATAATTTTGACGTGTGGAAATTCAGCATATTGACCCATCTCAACTCAATCGACGAAAGGCTCCATGACACCGTAGTTTGTGGACCTTACATTCCGGTTAAAGCGAATCCAAATCCACGCACCAACGCTGCTCAACCTATAGTTCTTAAACCGAAGGAAGAATGAACTGAGGAAGAAACAAGAAGAGTTGCAAATGACGGAAAAGCAAGAAACATTCTCCTAAGCACTCTAAGCACGGCTATGAAATAACAAGTCATGCATTGTGCTACTGCTAATGAGCTATGGGATGCTATTGAAGAGCATATAGAAGGAGATACCGTTTGCAAGGAGAACAAGAGATACGAAGTACAAAAGAGATTCAACAATTTCTCTCAACTCCCCGGAGAAACCTTAAGACAAACTTATGAACGCTTTTGTGAAATTATCAATCTATGTATTTCACTTGGCATGAAGTTTTCAAACAAAGATTTGAATGTCAATTTTCTCCAAGATTTTGGATCAAGATACCTACATAAATCTAGCGCTCTTGAAGACGCTGGAACTTTGGATGATTGGACTCTAAGGAACCTTTATGCTAATCTTAAAGTTTATGAGCTCAAACTTCAGCGAATTAGTGAAACTGAAGGAAAATCAAAATATGTTGCAATGGTGGCGCATAGAGAGGAAGCCCAACCTCCTGTGCCTGCGCCTATTCAGAAAGAGAAAAGTTCTGATCCCCAAATTTCTACTTCTGAGCTACTGGACATGGACAATGAAGACTTCACTTTATTTGTGAAGAGATTCCAGAAGTTCAGAAAATTCACCAAGCCCGGCTCAACTAGAAAAGAACACCTTGTTTGTTTTAATTGAAGGAAACCCGGACACTTTGCATCGAGCTGCCCAATTCCCAAGTTCGAGTATATGCAAAAGAAGAGCAGCCATACTCCTAAATTCACTCCCAAGTTCACTCGTCATAAGGGAATGGTTGCTGAAGAAGAAGCACCAGCAAATGAGCACAACACGTGGATTGAAACAGACTCCGATGAGAGCGATGAAGACTCCGATGATGGACTCGTTTGTTTTGTTGCAAAAGATGAAGATGATGTTGAAATTAATCACTATGACTCCGATGACTTTTCAAAGGATGTTCCCGATATGAAAAACTTGAACAAACCAATCAAGAAATCTGCTAGTCACTCTGTGGCGAAAAAGAAGAAAGGAACAACCATCAGTGAGCTAATTGAACAAGGATGTCTTACTCCGGCTCAAAGCGATGGTGGATTATTGTTTGCCCGATGTGATCTAAGTGCAAGGAATAAGCTAAGAAAGGGAACTTACATCAGACCACAAGTTGAACCAGCTGCACCAATTCCTAAAATCAACGATGATGAAATTGTTGCTGAACAAGAAAAGTTATTCAAAAAGGCTGAAAAGGTAATCAGTAGATTTGATAATATGAAGGAAGCTTTAGCACTATCATGTGATGAAATTTCCCACCTTAAGACCGAGAAAACTGTTCTAAAATCTGAACTCACCCTCCTTAAAGAGCAGATAAAGAGCATGACTCCTCTTACTGTTAAAAACACTTTTCTAACAGAACAGAACTCACTTCTTAAAGTTCAAAACGATGAATTAGTCGCTCAAATTACTGATCTCAAAAAGATTACAAATGAGTGGTCCAATTCTCGTGTCACTATGGACAATATTTTTGAGTCCTAAAAAGCCAGTAGTGATAAAAGTGGCTTGGGATTCTCATCAACTAGTGACAACTTTAAGTGTGATGTCTATGCTGAAAGAGATAGTGAATTTACAAAACAGCAAACTTTTGAAATTCCCAAGGAAAAACATTCTAACTCAATGGGACAAGGACAAGAAAAAGTCAAAAGACAAACATTCCTTTATGTCTACCCAACGAAGCAATTTGGGAAAGCTAATGGGAAAGATATAGCTACAGATGAATCAGCTCCTAGCAAAATCATTCTTGAAACTAAGAGCGCTCCTTCTACTAGTGCGCATTATGCGCCTCACCCGCCATGCGCATCCTAGCCCTATGTGCACTCCTAGAAAAGGCGCTCCAAAATTTCAAAAGAAAGATTTTGTTAAGGCTGGCTCATCTGACCCAAAGAAGAGTGCTATCCCTAAGAAAAGTAAAGAGTTTGTAAAAACTCATGTGATTAGTGGCTTTCAACATTGTTCCATTTGTGATTGTTTTGGACACAAGGCCGTGGAATGCCTTTTGAGATTCACTCCCAATGCCAAAGGACGTAAAAATCCTAAGGTCAAGCAAGAGTGGGTCGTCAAAAGTTGCTAACTCTAGGACCCAAAAAGGAATAAAGGGGACCTGCTTTAAATGTCTATATTTCAGGTTCTTTGCTTCATGGCTGGATCTTCTGAATCTAGAACGAATGAATAGATTCTTGACAGTGGGTGTTCAAGACACATGACTGGAGATGAATCCTATTAGAAGATGTCCATGAAGAAAGAGGTCCCTCAGTAACATTTGGTGATAATAACAAAGGTCAAGTTGTTGCATATGGAAAGCTCAAGAAAGACAAAGTGTGCATAGAAAGAGTCTCTCTCGTCGAAGGACTCAAGCACAACTTATTATCCATATCTCAATTTTGTGACAAAGGATTAGAATGCCATTTCACTTCAATGCAATGTCTTATCAAAAATGGCAAAAGTGGAGCTATCTTACTCACGGGATATCGTAAGACAAATATTTACATTATTGATTTCCATAGTATGAACTCTAGTACTAATCTTTGTTTTGTAGCAAAAAATGTGAGCGAAAATAGTTGGCTATGGCACAAGCGCATGAGTCATTTGAACTTCAAATGTATATCAAAACTCAGCAGGGACAATCTTGTCAAAGGACTTCCCAAGGTTGTTGATCATCATGACAACAAATGGGCTGCATGTCAACTTGGCAAACAATCAAAGCAATCTTTCTCCAGCAAGACAAATCCCTCAACTTCTAGATGTTTGTAACTGCTGCACATTGATCTCTTTGGACCAGTTACCACTGCAAGCATAAGAAGAAACAAGTATACCTTAGTTGTAGTGGATGATTTATCAAGATACACATGGGTGGACATGATGATTACTAAAGATGAATGTTATGATATTCTCACCTCATTATTTAGACTGCTCCAAACCCAAAAAGAAGATGACATCGTTAGTGTTCGATCCGACAATGAAACAGAATTCAAGAATAACGGTGTTTCTCGATATAGCGACGATCATGGGATAGATCACAACTTCTCAACCGCTGGAGTTCCTCAACAAAATGGAGTTATGGAAAGAAAGAATAGAACGTTGATAGAAGCAGGGAAGACGATGATAGCAGAAGCTAAATTGCCTAAGTATTTCTGGGAGGAAGCTATCAACACAACATGCTTTACTCAAAATCGTTCCCTCATCAACAAGCGCCATAACAATACCCCTTATGAACTCTGGCGTGGTAGAACTCCCAACATTGCTTTCTTCAAGATCTTTGGTTGCAAATGCTATATCCTCTACAACGGAAATAAACATAGAGGTAAATTCGATGCCAAAGCCGACGAAGGTATTTTTGTTGGGTATGCTAAACATTCTAAAGATTTTCGCGTTTTTAATAGATCTACATTAGTTATAGTTGAATCTGTACATGTTACATTTGATGAACATTGTCTCCTTGAGCCACATTTGGCTCCAAATGTTGCTCATGATTCAATTGAGCTTAATGAAACAGGTGCTCCTATTTATGTTGCGCCTACTCAAAATCAGAATCTATCAACTCAAGGAAATCCATCAACATCAGTTGCGCAAAGCTATGTCAATAGCGCACCAAGAGAACCTTCAGTTGCACCTTACCATGTGCCTGATGTGTCCTCTCATGCGCCCCAATCTACTGCTGCATCTGGTGTCAATCCCACTTTTAATTCTCAACCAGTTTAACCCCCAAATTTTGATGATTTTGACGCTGGTGAAGATGTACCAATTGAAGACCTTCAAGTTACTACAACTCAACCTAACTTGCCTCCTGAAATTCATGAAGTTAGAGATCACCCAATCACTAACATCATTGGTGATCTTCATGTTGGAGTTCGTACAAGGAGAGCTACAAACTTTGATGCTTATACTGCATTCATCTCTCAAGTTGAACCTAAGAAGGCTGACGAAGCGCTCCCAGATCTAAGTTGGGTTGTTGCAATACAAGAAGAACTCAACCAATTTGAACGATGTAAAGTCTGGAATCTTGTTCCAAGACCAAATGATCAAGGAGTGATTGGTATGAAATGGGTGTTCAGAAACAAGATGGATGAGAATGGAACCATCACGAGAAACAAAGCAAGGCTGGTTGCGCAAGGCTATAGGCAAGAAGAAGGAATTGATTACGATGAAACATTCGCGCCCGTAGCAAGACTTGAAGCTATCAGAATTTTCCTAGCTTACGCTGCTCACAAGGACTTCAAGCTATATCAAATGGATGTTAAGAGCGCGTTTCTAAATGGTGAACTCCAAGAACAAGTCTATGTATCTCAACCACTTGGGTTTGAAGATTCTCAATTCCCAAATCATGTCTACAAACTCCAGAAAGCTTTGTATGGGCTAAAGCAAGCACCAAGAGCATGGTATGATACTCTATCCAAGTTTCTCATTGAGAAAGGCTTCACACGCGGTAAAATCGATACTACTCTTTTCATTGCCAAACATAATGATCATAAACTACTTGTTCAAATTTATGTCGATGATATTATTTTTGGTTCTACTAATGAATTGTTGTGCAAGCGCTTTGAGAAACTAATGAAGAGCAAGTTTGAGATGAGCATGATGGGAGAACTCACTTTCTTCCTCAGGCTTCAAATCAAACAAATGGATGAAGGCATATTTATCAACCAAGCAAAGTATACAAGGGATCTAATCAAGAAATTTGGACTAGACAATGCTAAACCATATATACTCCAATGGCTACCGGCAACAAACTCGACAAAGACTTGAAAGGTAAGAAAGTTGATCAAACTTTATATCGAGGTATGATTGGCTCTCTCCTTTATCTCACTGCAAGTAGGCCAGATATTATGTTTAGTGTTTGTGTCTGTGCGCGTTATCAATCCTATCCTAGAGAAGCGCACTTAATTGCTGTGAAACGTATTATACGATATCTCTCCGGCACTGTTAACCTTGGACTTTGGTACACCAAAGATTCGAATTTTAAACTTGTAGGTTATTTAGATGCGGATTATGCAGCGTGCACAATTGACAGGAAAAGCACAAGCGGCACTTGTCATTTTCTTGGATATCGACTTGTGTCATGGGATAGTAAGAAACAAGATGCAGTCTCTGTCTCAACTACAGAAGCAGAATATATTGCTGCCGGAAGTTGTTGCTGCCAGATTCTATGGATGAAGCAGCAATTGGTGGACTATGATATCAAAGAGGAAAATTGTCCCATCTACTGCGACAATACATCAACCATTGCGGTTTCAGAAAATCCTGTTATGTATTCAAAGACCAAACATATTGACATCAAGTATCACTTCCTTAAAGACCACGTGGAGAAAGGAAACATTCATTTGGAACACGTGGGAACCGACTATCAAATCGCGGATATTTTTACAAAAGCACTTGATGCTAAAAGGTTCATATTCTTGAGAGGTGAAATGGGTATGCTTGAACTCAGCCAAATCTTGTCCATATGGTTTGTCAATACTAATAATTCTATGCTTTCTTAAAATATTCGAAGTTAGATGCCTAATGCGCACGCCTATCTCATGTGCACATGATGATGCGCACAAGGCAAATCATTTCTGAGATTTTTAAGAATCTCTGCGCATTATAAGTATTGCGCATATACTTCATGCGCATGCCACGTGGTCCTCAGGTAAGTTTTCTCTTCAATAGTTACATCTAGGTCTTTGACTTGCTGAGTCAGCACATAATTTGCAAGGGTACTTGCGTAATTATGTATTTTCCCTTATCATTTCTTTTTAAATTTTCCTGGGAAATTACTTTTCTACCCCTGCGCATGTCCCACCACATTTAATGCAAAAGCATTGAGTGACGCACCATTAATGCTTAGTGTGTGCTACTTATGACGAAAGTGGAAGAGTCTCTTCGTGACCATTAATGCCTGACACACGCGCGCGGATAGGACTTCTCACGCGCGCTCCTCATTAGTCCACGTCACCTGCGCGTGCGTCTCTCCTGCGCGTGCGCTTCACTCGCCTGACACACCAACTCTCTTGTCAGCGCGCCATGACGTCACCTCCCTTTTTCAGCTATAACCCTCTGAACCGCCGCCTTTTTCCTCATTTCACTCTTTCAAAATTTCTTCCTCACTCAACCGCCTCACCCTTTTCTCTCTACTCTCTGACATTTTTCTCTCTCTGCACTCATCACTTTTCTTCACTATTTTTCGCACAATCTTTCTATATATACTCATGGCTCCCAAATCATCTTCATCTTCAAAGAAACAAGAGGATCCCCAAATGGTATGAATTTGAACTCAAGCTTTTTAGTTTTCCGCCATTATCATGCTCGGAGGTCTGAATTTCCCCTTTCTGATTTCTCTATGATCCGTTGCTCGTTTTTCAAATTATTTGATGCTATGTGCTCGTTTTACTTGTATCTATTCATTTATGTAATTTGTTTTATGATCAATGATCATTTGATATGATTTCTGTGTTTTTTTCGAGTTTTTGGGCTTTTCAAATTCTATTTTTATGCATTTTGGATCAATTTGACATTTTTATGTTCTTCGTGTTCTTCGTGTATTCAATACATGTTCTTAATTTTCTTGATGAATAGTCCTATGATGTGTCTTGGTTTGTTTTTTTGGTTTTGTTTCTGCTTTTCGCGCCAATATTAGGCGTGTAGTTTAAATTTTGTGGTTTTTTGGACATTTTTACCCTTTATTTAATTCATATTTTGTTCTAAGTATGGAGTCTAGTTCATGCGCTGCGTATATCGCTCATGCGCATGCGCTTCTCTCCATGCGCATGTCCAAACCTAATTCTTAAATTTTGCTTTGCGCAGAACTTAAACTATTTCATTCCCGGTTGGGAAATTGATGCTGAAGATCTTAAGCATGATGCGCTTGGACGCTACATGATGGAGATCATGGACAAGTCTGGCATCCTGCCCCTATTCACTAAGGGCCAGGCTTTCATCCTTCCATCCTACATAGACGAATTCTTCAGCAACGCAGAAGAAGTTGATCACGTATACGACGACATCACAGTCCCCTGCCTCAAAAGCTCTATCCGTGGGATTTTTGTGACCATCAACTATGCGCATATCAGGCAGACAATGGGTCTTCCTGCGTACAACAAGAAGAAGCTACCATGCGCAGGATAAAGTAGTTGAGAAGCTGATTAAGATTCCTACTCTGGTTGGCCAATACAACAACCATGATAGGAAAGAGTTTGGAGAATTAATGTTCCACCTCTGCACTTTGATTGGGGACCCAATCAACTGCAAGAATGGAAACAAGTCTACTTTTATCAGCAAGCAGTGGATGTGCTGCGCTGCCATCTACAAGAAGAAGTGTTTGAGTTGGGCTGAAATCATTTTTGAGGAATTAGTACGTTGGGTGCGCATATATAAGAAGAAGGCTCCTGATCCCAAGAGACCTCCAAAGTACAAAACGCATTGTAGAATTCTAACTGTAATTTTCATGCGTTTCCCTTCTGTGCGCAAATTGGTGGATGAAGACCCCTCTATAAAAGTTGATATGACTTCCATGCGCACTTATTCTCGCGTCTTCCTTGTGAATTTTCGCTGTGAAGTCAATAATTATGATTACTGCATGTACTGGGCTGCGGACCCCATTGAGGTGTTTGAAGATATTCACCCTGACGATCAAGAGTCCCCTCCTGTCTCTAGTAGCGATGTATATAAGGCTTCTGCGACTGAATCAGAATCTGAGGAAGAATCATTCTTTGAGTCAGTCCCAAGCAAAGTGGGTGACAAAGAAAAAGGTAAGGGTTTGGCTGCTGATTAGCCAAAGCGTAAGAGGAAGAAGGCCAGCAAATCAACTGTTGCGCCTGGTATATCGATCAAAGAGCCTTCTGCGCCTGCTACAAAGCGCAAGGCTACTTCTGATCCAGAGCCTCCCAAGAAATCCAAGAAAGCTAAAGCTCATGCGCCTGAAAAGAAGAAGGATGAGAAAAGGAAAGCAAAGGCTGTTGCGCCTGAGGAGAAGAAGAAGGAAAAGAAAAGGAAGGAAAAGGTCTCTAGAACCCTACTGGATGAGTCTGATGAAGACGTCCACGTAGAAGATGATGCTGCGCCCCCTCCACCTGCGCATTAGTCAACGCGTGCACCTCTTCCTCCTGCGCCCCAAGAAGATGAATTTGAAGGTGCTTTCAATGACCCTCTCTTAAGCCCTTCCAAATCCACTGGAACTTCAAAGGCTGCACCATCTCAGGGGGAGAATCTCACGACCCGAAAACCCGTCTCTATTTTATTAATAAATAATTAATTACTTAACTATTTATTTGATTATTTATTTATGTGCGCATTTTATATCTCATAATATTAATTAGTGTCTAGCATTATTTGGTTGATTTTGTGTTAAGTGTGAAGTAGGGGTTTAAATTGGTAGAAGGGTTATTTGGGTTTATTTGTCTTAGGTAGATGAGGAGGGGCCTAAGTGTAACTTTTTGAAATGATTTTTACTACTCCCTCCCTACTCCCTTCTCCCTCACCTCACCTCCCTCATTTTCTCCCTGGCAACTCTCTCTCCTCCATAGAAAGGGTAAGTAACCTCCCTCTCCCTATTTCCTTCATTTTAGTCATCTTCCTCTCATCTTTTCTTAGTGCTCATTTTATGAAATGTGTTTAGATCGTCGATAGGATCGTGTAGAGCCAAAAATATTTGAATTCCGTCTCATTTCGTCAAATTCAAGTAAGTTACTTTTCCCCCATTTTTATGCTAAAATGTTCATCTTTAGTTTATGTAATGCTTTAGTTCATATATATGTCATTTTGGTTGAGTTTGGAATTTATTTGTATTTTTGTTCATCCTTTGTGATTTTTGAGAATGTTGGGATCAAATCTTGGTTTTGGTTGTTAAATGATGTTATATGAGTTAATTTTAGGCTTAGAAGTTATTTTGGCATTTGGGTAAACTAGTTGGAAGTCTTGATTTTGAGTATTTGTGTAATGGTAAGGATTTGTGAGAAATGTGTAAGAACCCAGATGAGATTCTGCCCAGTTCGTCGACTGAGCGCCCGCCCGGGTTCAGCCAGGCGCCCGCCTACCTGGCCAATTTCTTCGGCCAACCTTCTGGCTAAATGAGCGCCCGCCTGACTCCAAACGCGCGCCCGCCCGCCCCCTGTTTCTGGAAATCTTCTTTTTGGTTGTTTAAAACTAGGTTGCTTCCTTAGTTTAAGTTTTATTACTCTAATTAACTTAAGTTAACATCGTGGAACACTTTATTAATTGGAATTGGTTCCTTTGTGAATAAATATGTTATGGAATTTGATTAAGTATCGTTTTGGGAATGTTGGACATCTTTGATGTGTTGTTTGGATTGGTTTACCTTTATGGTGATTTATTTGGAATGGTTCCCTACTTTGGAATCATTAGTTGTTTATTTAAGCTAGTATTTATTACTTAGCATTTATTTGAAAGTCCAGCTGGTATTTGTGGTTGTGTCGGGCGATGGGGAATATTATGATGGCAATGAGCCGAGTCCATTATAGTGTTGTCCATTGTTTTGCCCTTGTTTTCCTCTTCCAGATTGGCCTTGGTTGAGATGAGCTAGCTCCCTTTGGTGAGTATTCTAGCTAGTTGGTTTTGGGTTATGACTTTGTGTCATTTTCCCTTGTTACTATTGGTTCTTGGTTCCGGTACCGGGGTTTTCTCTTCAGCTTTTATGCTACTATGAAGATGTTGATTGGTTGATTGTTGAAGCTGCGCAGCAATCATTCTTATGTCCTATCAGTTTGGGTTACCTTGGCTCAATATCCTTTGTTATTTGTTTATTTCCGCTGCTATCTGTTAACTGCTAATTGCTATGTACTATATGTGATTTATCATTGCTTATTGCATCATAGCATGTCATGTAGTTGCATTAGTAACTTATTGAGATTTATCTCACCCCCTTTCTTTTATCTTTGTTTTTCCTAACCCCCCCCCAGGAGGAAAGGATTAGTACTCGCTGATCACGAGAAGGACGTCGAGTGTGGCAGTAGCTTTTGGGAAGGTTGTTTCGGTTTGCATTATTTAAATGTATAACCTTTGGGATAGTGTCACCAAACATTGACGTCATTAAGAATTGTGTATTTTGTATTTTTGGGGTATAAGCTTGTGGAGCTTATGCTAGTTATATTTTGTTGTGGTCAAGCTTGGATTTATAAAACTTGTACTATCATCTTTTGGTATAAAATGGAATTTTTATCTTCAGTATTTTGGTATTTGTATGTTAAGTCGACGTCCAGTTCGCGTGCTCTTGGCCCGCGGGGTCGGGGTCGCGACAGTTGGTATCAGAGCTATGGTTTAGCTCTAAGTTTAAGTATAGGTGGACTAGTATGACCTAGGAGGGTAGTTGTGTTCGGAGTGAGTAACGGTTGATGTTTTATGCAGGTATTTGTTCAAAATGGCTAGAAGAAGAGCTGGTGAAGGTTCCGGTGGGACTCCGAATCATAACGATCTACGGGAAGAAAACCGTGCGATGTTTCAGGGTATGTTTGAAGCGTCTATGAAAGCAATACATGATCAAGGGCCGAGAGAGGAACATGTAGCACCTCCGCAGTATGGTTTGGAGCAGTTCTTGAAATTGAAACCGATTGAGTACGATGGTGAGCCTGATGTGAAAAGGGCTGAAATGTGGATTGAGTCAATGGAGAAGATCTATGATGTCTTTTGTAGCACGGATGAGGATAGGGTTCGGTTTGCGGCGTATAAACTGGTTGGGGCTGCTGAACATTGGTGGAAGGCACTTAAAGCAAGTTGGGATGCGACTCTTGTTGTCGCGACCCCGAACCCCGCGGGCCCGAGATCGCGAGCTGGACGTCGACTTAAACAATAAACTCTAAAATAATGGAGATAAAAATTTCCTTTTATACCAAAAGAGGATAACACAAAGTTTTGGAAAACAATTTAACAACGACAATGTACTAGTGTAAGACCCATAAGCTCACACTACAAAATAATAAAATATACAAATCTTAGTGACGTCAAAGTGTGGTACAACTATCCCCAAAAGAGTTACACATTTATATAATGTAAACCCACCAATATACACTTGCCCCAAAAGCTCAACCCTCGCGACGTCCTGTCTCGTGATCAGCGAGTCTAATCCTTTCCACCTGGGGGGGGGGGGGGGTTAAGGAAAAACAAAGACAAAGGAAAAAGGGGGTGAGATAAATCTCAATAAGTTACTAATGCAACTACATGACATGCTATGATGCAATAATCCATAATAAATCACATAACACATAGCAATTATCATATGTCAGATAGCAGCGGAAATAAACACATAACAAAGGATATAGCCAAGGTTTTCCAACTGATAGAACCAAATAAAGGTCGCTGCGCAGCTTCAATAATCAACAAATCATCATCTTCATAATAGCATGAAAGCCGAAGAGAAATCCCCGGTATCGGAACCAATAATAAAGTAATGTGCCACAAAGGGCGGGAGCCATGCCACAAAGTCATGCTCCAAACGTCTCAACCAAGGCCGATCTGGAAGAGGAAAATAAGGGCAAAACAATGGTCGACACCATAATGGACTTGGCCGGTGCCATCACAATATCTCACATCGCCCGACACAACCACAAATACCAGCTGAGCTTTCAAATAAATGCTAAGTAATAAATACTAGCTTAATTAAACAACTTAGGGTTCCAAAGTAGGGAACCATACAAAGTGATCACTAACAAGGTGAAATGAGCCAACAACACACCAGTAAGGTGTTCCATTAAACTCAACCATGATAACACCATTCCCATATCACGTTCAATCACAAAGGATCCAGTTAACTCAAAAACACAACCAAAACTACTCACTCGTCTCGAAGAGCTCAAGGAGAGCTTTAAAACGATAATTTATACACCTAAAATGGAGTCCGGATGAGGGAGATATGGCTCTCGAAAGATTGGGCAAAAAGGAAATAAATTTCACACCAGGGGAGAGGGTGCGCGCGCCTCCTATGGGATGGTGCGCGCGCCTCCTTTGATCAGAAGGGAAATCAATTTTTGGAGGAGGAGAGGGTGCGCGCGCCTCCTAGAAACAGAAGGTCTTGTTCAAGAAGGGCATAAGGGTGCGCGCGCCTCCTATGGGAGGGTGCGCGCGCCTCCTTGCCCGGAAAGGCAAATTCCGGCCAAAAAAATCTGGGTTTCTACCATTAACAACCCCAAATCCAAAACCAACCCAATCTTCACCATTTCTAACACTACCAAAATGTGAACTAAGGTACCTACACCATTTTGAACCAAAAGGACTCCAACAACATCATCTAAGGAACCTCAATCAAGGGTGATTCAAATACCAAAATTTCACAAAATGAACAAAAATGTAAATCATCACAAAATCAACCAAAGAAGCAATAAATGGAAATCATAGTATCATCTAAGCATAGGATGAACATTTTTAGCGTCAATGGGGGGAAAAGTAACTTACACGGATTTTCTCAAAGATGATGGATTTCAATTATTTTTGGCCTCCTACGATCCTATCGACGATCTAAACAAGATTCATGTTATGAGAAATGAGAGATTATGAGAGGAAGATGAAGAAAATCCAGAGAGAAGGTAGAGAAGAAAACTTACCCAAATTCCATGGAAAGAGAGAGAGATATGCTGGGAGAGAGATGGAGTGAAAGAGTGAGGGAGGAGAGTAGGGAGGGAATAGGGAGAAATGATTTCAAAATGTTACACTTAGGCCCCTCCCCCTAATACTACCCTTTCAAATAAACTCCCCACTAACAAATAAGACTCAACACTTCTACACTAGCACAAATGACCCAAATAAAATGCTAGGCAAAATTATTATGAAACATAAAATGCACACATAAATATTTAAATAAATAATAATTTAAATAAATAAATAAGCAAATAAATAAATAATAATTATTTATTACCAATAAAATAGAGCCTAGTTTTCGGGTCGTGACACTTGTACCTTATGCTTGGGAATTGTTTATGAGGAAATTCAAGGAACACTTCATTCCTTTGGTTGATCAGAATAGGAAGGAGATTGAGTTCCTAAATTTGGAGCAGGGTTTGTTGACCGTAGCTCAATACTCGGCTAAGTTCACAGAATTAGCTAGGTATTGTGACTACCTTGTGAGGACTGAAGAGCAGAAGGCAATGAGGTTTATCAGAGGCTTGAGGACAGCTATCAGGACTCAGCTTATAGCCTAGAGAATTCAACTTTTTCAGGATGCGGTGGACCGTGCTTACTTGATAGAGCAAGACACCGGGGAACACAAGAGGAAGACCGAGGCAGTTAGTACGGGTAAACAAGGAGGTCAGAGCAGATCACAACCACCTCCACGTGTTGATAACAGAGGAGGTAACTCAGGAGGGCAGTCTCAGTTCAGGGGACAACCGGTACAAAGGAATCCGGGAACTACTCCGGGGAATCAGGGGAATCAAAACAGGAGGCTCTGTGCCTATTGTCAGAAGGAAGGACATTCGGAGGATTGGTGTTGGAAGAAGCAAGGAAAATGTACCAATTGTGGTCAATTGGGACACTTTGCTAGAGATTGCCCGAGAAACAGAGGTCAACCATCGGGGGTAGGAGCTGGTGCTCCACAGGGTCAGAAAAGAGATGCCGCGGGAAAGCCCAAGGTCCAAGGAAGGGTATTTGCCATGAATCAACAACAAGCTACCGATGATCCTTCCGTTATTGGAGGTATTGTTTTTGTGTCTAATGTGAGCGCTCGTGCGTTAGTAGATCCAGGATCATCGCATTCTTACATATCTATGCAATTTGCTTCTTTGCTAAATGCTGCATTTGAGTCTTTACCTTATGTGCTAGAGGTGTCGACCCCTATAGGAGAATATTTGGTGACCGATAGAGTATTTCGTGCTTTTGATGTGCTTATATGTGGTCGTGTCTTGTGTGCGGACTTGGTAGTCCTTCCGATTCAAGACTTTGATGTTATTTTGGGTATGGATTGGTTGAGCAAGTTTCATGCTTCTGTTGATTGTCGTAAGAAAGTTGTTACTTTTTCTATTCCCAATGTGCCTAAATTTGTTTTTGAGGCTAGTCCTTTGAGTAGAAATATTCGTTTAATTTCTTATATGAAAGCGAGAAAATTATTGCATCATGGTTGTGAGGGTTACTTGGCTAGTGTGCTTGATACCAAGAAAGAATCATCCGGTTTGGAAAGTGTTCGGGTAGTTAGAGAATTTCCTGATGTTTTCTCTTTTGAGTATGATATGCCGCCCGATCGAGAGATAGAGTTCTGTATAGATCTTCTACCAGGTACAGCTCCGATCTCGAAAGCACCTTATAATGGCCCCGGCAGAGTTGAAAGAATTGAAGGTTCAGTTGCATGAGTTGCTTGATAGAGGGTTTATTCGACCTAGTGTTTCCCCGTGGGGAGCACCGGTTTTGTTTGTGAGAAAGAAAGACGGTTCGTTGTGGTTGTGTATTGATTACCGAAAATTGAATCAGGTAACGGTGAAGAACAAATATCCTCTACCGCATATTGATGATTTATTCGATCAACTTTAAGGGTCGGTAGTATTTTCTAAACTTGATTTGAGGAGTGGGTACCATCAACTGAAGATTCGATCGGATGATATTCCGAAGACTGCTTTTCGCACTCGTTATGGTCATTATGAATTCTTGGTTATGCCGTTTGGGTTGACTAATGCACCGGCCGTGTTATGGATTTGATGAACCGAATCTTCCATCCTTATCTTGACTCGTTTGTAGTGGTTTTCATCGATGATATTCTTGTCTATTCTAAATCTCGAGAGGAACACGAGCAACATCTGAGGACAGTTTTATCAGTTCTTGCAAAGGAACAGTTGTTCGCGAAGTTTAGTAAGTGTGAATTTTGGCTCGAGAAAGTTTCATTTCTGGGGCATGTTATTTCTAAAGATGGGATTTCTGTGGATCCTTCGAAGATAGAAGCTATTGTTGATTGGAAGAGATCCGAGACAGTGACTGAGATCAGAAGTTTTCTGGGGTTAGCCGGGTACTACAGGAGGTTTATAGAAGGGTTTTCACGGATTGCTATACCGATGACACAGTTGACCCGAAAGAATGTTCCGTTTGAGTGGACCAAAAAATGTAATAACAGTTTTGAGGAATTGAAGAAGAGGTTGACTACTGCACCGATTCTTGCATTACCGAATGGGAACGACGACTTAGTGATTTATAGTGATGCATCGAAGGAAGGCTTGGGTTGTGTTTTAATGCAGAATGGGAAAGTGATGGCGTATGCTTCGAGGAAGTTGAGTCCGAGTGAACAAAATTATCCTACTCACGATATGGAACTGGCAGCTATCGTATTTGCTCTTTAGAAGTGGAAGCACTACCTTTACGGAGCGAAATTTGAGATTTTCACGGATCACAAGAGTTTGAAGTATCTTTTCTCTCAGAAGGAACTTAATAACCGACAGCGTCGATGGATGGAACTTTTGAAGGACTATGATTGTAAGATATCCTATCATCCCGGGAAAGCAAATGTTGTAGCCGATGCGATTAGTAGAAAATCTTATGTGGCTTCGATGATGGTTCGAGAGTGGAAAATGCTTGAGGATGTTAGAGATTGGTGTCCTCGTGAATCGAGACATGGGGCTATTTTTGCGAATATTAGGGTATCTCCGACCCTAATTCAAAGGATACAGGAAGCTTAGAAAGAAGATCCCGAGTTAGTGAAAATAATGGGTAAAATGAAAGAGAAGAACTTCAAGGATTTTTCTATCAGTCCGGTTGGAGTATTGACTTTTCGGGGATGGTTGTGTGTACCCGACGTTGATGGAATAAAGAGGTAAGTTTTAGATGAGGGTCATAAATTGAGATATACTATTCATCCGGGTAGTACGAAGATGTACCAAGATCTGAAACAACAATTTTGGTGGAACAACATGAACAGAGAAATAGCTGAGTATGTATTGAAGTGTTTAACTTGTCAGCAGGTCAAAGCCGAGCATCAGAGACCCGCAGGACTACTTCACCCATTAGAGATTCCGGAGTGGAAATGGGAACATGTGACTATGGATTTTGTTACGGGGCTACCTCGTACCCGTAGGAAGTTTGACAGTGTTTGGGTAATCGTGGATAGACTGACCAAGACTGCTCACTTCTTACCGATTGATATCAGATACTCGATGGAGAAACTTGCGACCCTTTATATAAGTGAGATTGTGAGATTGCATGGGGTTCCAGTTAGCATTGTGTCGGATCGTGATCCGAGGTTTACTTCTAGATTCTGGAAAGCGTTACAGGAAGCTTTGGGTACCGATTTGAGATTCAGTACCGCTTTTCACCCTCAGACTGACGGTCAATCCGAGAGGACTATTCAGATTTTAGAGGATATGTTGCGAGCTTGTTCGATAGACTTTTCTGATTCTTGGGATGTTCATTTACCTCTAGTGGAGTTTTCTTATAATAACAGTTATCAGGCTAGTATCGAAATGGATCCTTACAAGGCTTTATATGGGAGAAAGTGTAGATCGCCTATCTGTTGGGATGAAATCGGGGAAGCAAAGATATGGGGTATCGATTTGGTTCAGAATTCAGTTGAGAAAGTCAAAGTTATTCGGGATCGATTGAAGACAGCACAGAGTCGACATAAGAGCTATGCGGACCACCGAAGACGTGATCTTAATTTTCAGACCGAAGACCTTGTATTCTTGAAGGTATTTCCGAAGGTGGGCATTCGAAGGTTTGGGAAGAAAGGTAAATTGGCTCCGAGGTTTATAGGGCCGTTTGAGATTTTGGAAAAAGTGGGACTTCTTGCTTATCGACTCGCATTGCCATCTTCTCTTGACCGGTTGCATAATGTTTTCCATGTTTCTATGCTTCGGAAGTATTTGCATGACCCATCTCATGTGTTACCGAGGGTACCCGAGGATATAGAGCCTGACATGTCATATGAGGAACGACTGGTTCGGATTCTTGATACCAAAGTGCAAGAGTTAAGGAATAAAAGAATTGCGTTGGTTAGAGTGCTATGGAGGAATCACAATGTCGAGGAATCAACGTGGGAGCTTCGAGGAGAGATAGAGCGGAAATATCTGTGGCTTTTTGTTTCGGGTAAATACCTTTAAAATTCGGGTCGAATTTTCTTTAAGGGGGAGTGAATGTCACGACCCGAAAACCCGTCTCTATTTTATTAATAAATAATTAATTATTTAACTATTTATTTGATTATTTATTTATGTGCGAATTTTATATCTCATAATATTAATTTGTGTCTAGCATTATTTGGTTGATTTTGTGTTAAGTGTGAAGTAGGGGTTTAAATTGGTAGAAGGGTTATTTGGGTTTATTTGTCTTAGGTAGATGAGGAGGGGCCTAAGTGTAACTTTTTGAAATGATTTTTACTACTCCCTCCCTACTCCCTTCTCCCTCACCTCACCTCCCTCATTTTCTCCCTGGCAACTCTCTCTCCTCCATAGAAAGGGTAAGTAACCTCCCTCTCCCTATTTCCTTCATTTTAGTCATCTTCCTCTCATCTTTTCTTAGTGCTCATTTTATGAAATGTGTTTAGATCGTCGATAGGATCGTGTAGAGCCAAAAAAATTTGAATTCCGTCTCATTCCGTAAAATTCAAGTAAGTTACTTTTCCCCCATTTTTATTCTAAAATGTTCATCTTTAGTTTATGTAATGCTTTAGTTCATATATATGTCATTTTGGTTGAGTTTGGAATTTATTTGTATTTATTTTCATCCTTTGTGATTTTTGAGAATGTTGGGATCAAATCTTGGTTTTGGTTGTTAAATGATGTTATATGAGTTAATTTTAGGCTTAGAAGTTATTTTGGCATTTGGGTAAACTAGTTGGAAGTCTTTATTTTGAGTATTTGTGTAATGGTAAGGATTTGTGAGAAATGTGTAAGAACCCAGATGAGATTCTGCCCAGTTCGTCGACTGAGCGCCCGCCCGGGTTCAGCCAGGCGCCCGCCTACCTGGCCAATTTCTTCGGCCAACCTTCTGGCTAAATGAGCGCCCGCCTGACTCCAAACGCGCGCCCGCCCGCCCCCTGTTTCTGGAAATCTTCTTTTTGGTTGTTTAAAACTAGGTTGCTTCCTTAGTTTAAGTTTTATTACTCTAATTAACTTAAGTTAACATCGTGGAATACTTTATTAATTGGAATTGGTTCCTTTGTGAATAAATATGTTATGGAATTTGATTAAGTATCGTTTTGGGAATGTTGGACATCTTTGATGTGTTGTTTGGATTGGTTTACCTTTATGGTGATTTATTTGGAATGGTTCCCTACTTTGGAATCATTAGTTGTTTATTTAAGCTAGTATTTATTACTTAGCATTTATTTGAAAGTCCAGCTGAGTATTCTAGCTAGTTGGTTTTGGGTTATGACTTTGTGTCATTTTCCCTTGTTACTATTGGTTCTTGGTTCCGGTACCGGGGTTTTCTCTTCAGCTATTATGCTACTATGAAGATGTTGATTGGTTGATTGTTGAAGCTGCGCAGCGATCCTTCTTATGTCCTATCAGTTTGGGAAACCTTGGCTCAATATCGTTTGTTATTTGTTTATTTCCGCTGCTATCTGTTAACTACTAATTGCTATGTACTATATGTGATTTATCATTGCTTTTTGCATCATAGCATGTCATGTAGTTGCATTAGTAACTTATTGAGATTTATCTCACCCCCTTTCTTTTATCTTTGTTTTTCCTAAACCCCCCCCCCCCCCAGGAGGAAAGGATTAGTACTCGCTGATCACGAGAAGGACGTCGAGTGTGGCAGTAGCTTTTGGGAAGGTTGTTTCGGTTTGCATTATTTAAATGTATAACCTTTGGGATAGTGTCACCAAACATTGACGTCATTAAGAATTGTGTATTTTGTATTTTTGGGGTATAAGCTTGTGGAGCTTATGCTAGTTATATTTTGTTGTGGTCAAGCTTGGATTTATAAAACTTGTACTATCATCTTTTGGTATAAAATGAAATTTTTATCTTCAGTATTTTGGTATTTGTATGTTAAGTCGACGTCCAGTTCGCGTGCTCTTGGCCCGCGGGGTCTGGGTCGCGACAGAGAAAGCCAAAGAGATTCGCACGGATACTTCTTCTGAGGATAACATTCCTCTATCTGCTAAGAAGAGCACTCCCAAGGAACAGTCTACGCCAAAGCGCCGTGTGAAGAAGATTGCTTCCAAGCGTCCCGTGACAGACTTATTTGATGATGGATCTAATTCTCCGCGCATCGACTTAAATGCGCGTGAAATTGCCAGGAAAGTAAGGCTGGAATCCATTGCGCAACGGAATGCTGCGCAGCAAGCCTCAACCATTTTCATTGATGGTGAAGGCTTTGCTTATGATGCGCCCGATCCCACTGTGGACCCTGATGTGCCTATTGTTGAAGATGGTGAATACTCAAGTACTGAAGATTATGACGTCCATCATTCTCCCATTCCTGCGCATCACTCTCCAGTTCATGCGCAAGAGACTCATGCTGCTGCTGCAATTCCAGTTCAACCTACTGGGGCTTCTCACACTTCTCCAATCTTTCATGAAGTGCCTCCTGTTACTGCTCCCTCAGATCCTTCCAGTTCAGCAACTGACATGCGCCAAATCTTGGCCATGCTTCAAACTATCCAGGCAAATCAATTTGCTGTGCAAACCCAGCATTTCCAGGTGGTCACTGTGCAAGCCAAAATTCAAGAACAGCTGGATGCGCAGTCTGCAAGGCTAGATGCGCAAGCCAGTTTACTTCAAGCTATTGATTGTGCCATTAAGGGGGAGAGTTCAACAAAGGCAACTGGTTCTGCTGCCGCTGATGCGCCGGCAACCAGTTCTGGAACTGCGTATATGCCTCAACTTTATGAAGCGCTCCGCCATGACTTAGAGAATGACTTTGGTATTATTACCACTGCGCTCTCAAAGATTCCCTCTATGCATGGTTTGTCTGAAGCTCTGAAAACTTTGGAAAATACTCTCTCAGAGGCAATCCAGATTGAAACAGCCAAAGTTATAAACACTATTGATAACTTTGCGCCCGGTGAATCCAGCTCCTCAACCGCCTCTTTTGATGCGATTAAATCTCATGTCACTCACTGCTTAGTTCAATTCAGTGATACATTCAATGGCGCAATGAACCAAGCTATGCTGGATATGCAAGAAAGCCAAAATATGGTTCAAGTTGAGTTGACCAAAACTCTTGCGGATGCGCAGAAGGAGATTCTGGATTCTGTTGCTTCTGCTCAGCAATCTCTGGCTAACCAATTTGGTTCCCTTAAGAATACTTTTAACAGAGTCTCTGAAGACCTTCAGAAAGACAATGATCTGATGCGCTCCGGCATGAAGACATATGTTAATCAGGCTGTGGAATACAACGCAAAGTTCCAAGCTCTCAAGATTGAGATAATGGACAAGATTACCAGTCTGCAGAACGAGCTTAGAGAAGCAGTTTCTAGGATCAACATAGACTAGAAGTGTAATTCTTTTTGTTGCGCAAATGTAAGTTTTTGATGCGCAATTTTTGTTTGCCTTTGATTTTTCTTCCTTTGTAAAACTTGTACCTGTACTCTTATCTTTCAAGTTTTAATGAGAAGAATGCATCATTGCGCCTTCACGAAACCCTGTTCAATTCAAACTTTTCGTTTGTGGAACATTGCATACTTTATAAACTTCATGCACATATTCATAACTGCTCATATTTCATTGCATGATGTTTAAACATTAGTTTAAATGCATACTCAAACTTAAACTCATTATATTTTTTGTATGCTCTGAATGATATTTATGTCTTTCCCATATTGTAAGTTATTCGTTTGGATAGACTAGAAATCTATGACATTGGCTAGTGTGTACGTTGACTTGAGACATGATTTACCATTTTTCATTTCTATGGACATGTTATTATCAAGTACAATGAATTGCCTTTGTTATAGTAGGTAATGGCATCAATCATTTAGGGGGAGATTGTTGGGTATGCTTATTATTTAACCCTCCTATATATGTTAGAATTGATTGTTACCATCACCTACGTTTATTTTAAGGACTTTAGGACCCTATGTAAGAAGTTTTGTAACTTCAATTTTGGTTAAGTCCTCTTTATAGACTAGGCTTAGTGTTTAGGGCTGAAGCTTTGGATTTGAGGTCTCATGAGAAAATGTCTACGTGTGATGCGCATGAACTTTATGCGCAGCACCATCTGCGCATACCTATGCACATGATTTTCATGCGCAGCGCAGATATACCTTAGTCAAATCTCTTATTTCCTGACCTCACCTTTGTATAGCTTGGAAAGCGTTAGGTAAAGCTACATTTTTTGGTATGAGTCAAAGTGCTGATGTGGACAATCGACAACGTGCACACTCAGCATACACGTTGATGGAGAGACGCGCCTCAGTTTGAAAATTCAAATTGAAGACAGCTGTCACCCTTCTAGAAGATATCTGAAAGCTGTCAACTTGATGTCTCCAACGGCTATAAAGGACAGCTGCGCACCAATCACATTGTGATAGCACATCGTCCTTGCTGAAGCTCCCCAACGGCTAGTTCTTGGAGCTCCACTATAAATAGCCAGCTCTTCCTCATTTTCGAAGCTGCTTGTGTTTTTGCTTTCAAAGAGAAAGATTTGAAGATTTGAAGATTGCTTGCTCATTTCCAGAATTCCCAAGATCAACCTTCATACCTTCATACTCATCCAAGCCCAGATCCTAAACAGCCTTTGTATCACCAGAATTTCTTGTGCTTTCCATCTCATAGATTCAAAGAGCCCAGATTTCTGACACACACACACCTCTTGAAGTTTCGATCTCATCGATCTTACTTCTAGAGATACACCAGTTATTGTCTAGGATTTGTTCTTTCATAGATTATAGATCTTTGAGATAGTTTGTTCTAAATCATTGTAACTTGTAACTCTCTCATATTAAAAGATCTTCATTAGAAATCCAAGACTAACCATCTTGGTAGAGGACGTAGATCTTTTCCCTATCGAACCTCTCCAAATAGCTTGTCTATTTATTGTACTTTGTTTTCTACTCTTAATCTTTACTTATATATTGATTTATTTGATCTTTGTAGTTACATTGCGCAGATTGAATTGTGTTTGTATGCTTATTGCCTTAGTTCCATTTTGCGCCAATCTTTAAGCTAAACTTAGTGCGTGCATATTTACACTTCTGCGCATACTCCCTGCGCATAAGTGATTGCTTTAAGTTTCCGCTGTGCATTTCACACTCTTGTTGCGTGCTATACTTAGCCAAAATAAGACCTGTGCGCATTAGCCATTGATTTGCAAAAGGATTTGAAAAGAATTTTAAAACGCTATTCACCACCCCCCCCTCTAGCATTTTTCATACCCTTGTTGCCCTTCTGGGACCAACACTGTCCTTGTTCCTCATTTACCATGTGAAACACCATCAAGTCATGATTAAGTAGGTGATTTTCCATGCCTCTTATGTCACCAAAATCTACTTCTATGCACACAAAATATTTCATGTTCATATCACTTCATTTGGTTGAGTTTTGATGATTGCTTTCATGGTAATGTAGCTGTCCAGCAAGACCTTCAGTTTTGACCACTCTGTCTTGTCACCTCGATTACTCATACAAAACTTGGTTTTTGGTCTTTATCCATAAAATAGTTTTTGTTCTAAACAGAATTAGAAAAATTATCATGTAAATATCATATTTTTTCCAACAAGTATAAGTGGCTCTTTCTAGTTTTTGTTTCAACTATTTGATCTCAGATTGATGTACTTGTTGTTCTGACATTAAAATGGCAGAGGTATTTTGACCTTATTAAACTTTCTCTCTGCACTTGTAACTTGGCATTATTAATTTTTAAGATGTTATAAACAAGTTTCATGGTTGGTGTTTTACCTAATTCCCACGTTTTCATGATGCAAATGATAGATCATTTGTGTATGTACATTATGTTTCCTGTTCTGACTGCTTTTGAGTTCATCTTTTATAACTTGTTTTGACATCATAAAATGCTACTAAAATCAAGAAAAAATTCATTTTTGATGCTTAATATATTAGAAATAAGTAATCACCATTGCTTTCTAGACAACATGAATTTTAAGACAGGTACATCAAAGGATAATGGACAACAGTCCATAAACTGGACATGGACTTGAACTTGGACACTTATTTTGACATGGGATTTATCTCCCATTTATTAACCATTTGTACATGATAATCCCCCACCCCTTTTGTGCTTTCCTTTACTTGATATGAATTCTCGAAACCATTTTCAAAACCAAGTGAGATTCCACCAAAACCGACTCTCATTTGTGAGTTTAAGCAAACATACCTAGGATAGGAAGACTCCTTTGTATATATAATCAACACTTTTGTTAAGGCATAAAAAAACAAGGCATAAAATGAATTTAAGAGGCATGCATGCTAGAGACCATCACGGGCAAGGAGAGTGCCTAACCCCTTCTCTTCTCGTAACTTAGCCCCCGAACCCACTTACTCAAAACAAAAGGTTTTATCTGTTGGGTTTCCAAGTAACATGCGCAGCGGAAAATAGCAATTAAAATTTTGTGAAACCCAAAGCCATGGATCCGTTCATATGATTAAATCAAATACAACATAATGAATAGAGGATAAACTAAACCTTGATGTTTATGAACTCTAGTTTTAATTTTGGTGAAGAACTTGAAGCTTTATCACGGACAAAATTCATGAACTTTGAAGATGATAAAATTCACCCTCTAGCGGTATCCACACCACGAACGAATATCAAGGAGCTTCTTGATCTTGGTTGTTAGACCAATAATTATGAAACACACTTTCACAATTTAATAAAGAACTATATGGAATGATTTTGTGAATTATTTTGTTCTTCAATCCAAGATGTCTTGGAACAAAATAATAACTCTCTCAAACTCTTTGGAGGCACACAAAACATTAGGGCTAATGGTCTGGCCGAAATTGGCTTTTTATACACAATTAAGACCTATTCCAAATAGGAAACTTGTGCTAAAAACCTTCCCAAATCGAATTAGGAAACTTTCTGCCGCCAGACCAAGCGCCCGCCTGGTCCAGACCGAGCGCCCGCTCGCTGTCCAGAAAATCCAGAATTTTCCAAAATTCCTTTGAGGTCCTTCGACCCTAAATTCCAATACAGTCCTTTTATTCAAGATTCGTTCTATTGTGTGTGACCCTCTAGGATTATACTAAGTTGGCAATGGGCTCAAACATGAAACCATAAGATATGATTAGGTTCTAGCAAACCGTCATACCTACCCAAATAGTATAACTAGATACAAGTTCGCATTCCTTTAGAATATGTCACAATCCTTTTGTCCATGATGTCATTGAACACAAGTCATGGTCAAACAGTCAACTTGTCTTGTTCAATACTTTCTCGATTCCGAATATGCTGATAATTCAAATGCTATTGATCCAATCCATCCATTTGAGTCCGGCCGAACATTTCATCAACATCATTCCTTCGAGGGGCCCAAGCTTGGCATCTCTCCGTGGAGGGACAAATCCATTTAGCTTATTACTCTTCCCAACGGGAATCCGATTATGCCAATCATACCCTTCATAACTACCGTGTTAAGGTAGCGTTTGAATATGTCAAACACAATGTTCATCAAGTGGAAGACTATAATAACTTCATGTCTAAGGATTCAAATGACATAACTAATATGAGATATATGTTCGACATAGACCATGACATAAATCTCATACAGCGGGTCATGTCCAGTACCTTGTTCCAAACAAGTACCCATAAATCTAACATGATCATCCCATGATCATTCAGCCTTTATACTAGTGCTTAACAAGTACTAGGGACGGGGATTATTATAAGTAAACATGAACAACAATAATAATCAAAACATCTCTTTATTGATATAAAATAAATGATAACAATTACAAAGTTTATTAAACGTGCCTAGGGCACCACTACCAACAATCTCCCACTTGCCCTAGGCCCAATCTCCCATGTATCTAATACCCATGGACCTAATATGACCTTCATGTTTAGCTTGTGAAAGTCCCTTTGTTAGCGGATCCGCAACATTGTCATCAGTGGCTACTCTGCACATATTCACGTCACCTCTCTTAATGATTTCACGAATCACATGGTAACGCCTAAGTATGTGTTTGGATTTCTGATATGCCCTTGGTTCCCTTGCTTGAGCAATAGCACCATTATTATCGCAATAAAGGTCTATTGGATCAGCGATGCCAGGAACCACTCCAAGTTCAGTTATGAACTTCTTAATCCAAACAGCTTCCTTTGCAGCATCCGATGCAGCAAGATACTCAGCTTCTGTTGTAGAATCAGCGGTTGTACTTTGCTTGGAACTCTTCCAGCTTACAGCTCCACCATTTAACATGAACACAAAACCCGATTGCGATCGACTATCATCTCTGTCGGTTTGGAAGCTTGCATCCGTGTAAGCACTTACAACGAGATCATCTTCCATTCCTCCATAGACCAAAAACGAGTCTTTAGTCCTTCTTAAGTACTTAAGAATCGCTTTTACAGCCACCCAATGATTTTCACCAGGGTCGGATTGGTATCTACTTGTCATGCTTAAAGCATAAGATACATCCGGCCTAGTACATATCATGGCATACATGATGGACCCAATTGCCAAAGCATATGGAACATATTTCATTTTCTCACGCTCATCATTTGTCTTAGGACATTGAGTCTTGCTTAGAGAAACTCCATGTAAAACTGGCAAGGTTCCTCTTTTAGAATTTTCCATGCGGAATCTTCTAATGACCTTGTCAATATATGTACTTTGGCTCAGACCAAGTAGCCTCCTTGATCTATCTCTATAGATCTTGATGCCAAGTATATATGCGGCTTCACCCATATCTTTCATTGCGAAGCACTCTTCTAACCAAGTCTTTACAGACTGAAGTGTAGGAATGTCGTTTCCAATGAGAAATATGTCATCCACATATAAGATAAGGAATAGCACTATGCTCCCACTAATCTTCTTGTATACACAAGGTTCATCTTCGTTCTTGATGAAACCAAACTCTTTAACTGATTCATCAAAACGAAGATTCCAACTCCTAGAAGCTTGCTTCAATCCATAGATGGATCTCTGCAATTTGCATACTTTAGAATTTTGCTCAAAACCTTCTGGTTGTGTCATATACACATCCTCTTCTATTTTTCCATTTAGGAAAGCGGTTTTGACATCCATTTTCCATATTTCATAGTCATGATATGCAGCAATGGCAAGCAGAATTCTTATAGACTTGATCATTGCTACGGGTGAAAAGGTCTCATCATAGTCAATACCATGAACTTGCCTATAACCTTTCGCTACAAGTCTAGCTTTGTAAGTATGCACCTTCCCATCCATGTCAGTCTTCTTCTTGAAGACCCATTTGCATCCTATGGTTTTTACACCTTCGGGCGCATCAATCAAATTCCAAACTTGATTGTCTTGCATGGATTGTAATTCGGATTCCATGGCTCCAAGCCACTTGTCCGAATCAGGAGAAGACATCGCCTCTTGGTAGGTTCTAGGTTCATCATTATCAATGATTTCAACCTCATTACTATCCGTTACGAGAAATCCATATCTCTCGGGCTCGGATCGTATCCTACTAGATCTGCGAGGAACTTGTGTATCTTGAACAGGTTCCACAACTCCTTGTGGTTCTTGTTCCCGTTCCACTATTGGTTCAATGTTATTTTCTGGGTCTCGAATTTCTTCAAGATTTATTTTACTCCCACTAGTTTCTTTGGAGAGAAACTCTTTCTCTAAAAAGACACCAGTTCGGGCAACAAACACTTTGTTGTCCTCACGGTTGTAAAAGTAATATCCTCTAGTTTCCTTTGGATATCCCACGAAAATACATTTGTCAGATTTGTGTGCAAGTTTGTCAGAGAGAAGTCTTTTGACATAGGCTTCGCAACCCCAAATCTTCATGAAAGATAAACAAGTTTTCTTTCCGCTCCACATCTCATATGGAGTCTTTTGAACCGATTTAGTTGGAACACGATTTAGTGTGAAAGCAGCGGTTTCTAGAGCGTAACCCCAAAAGGATATTGGAAGATCAACTTGACTCATCATTGATCGAACCATGTCTAACAAAGTCCGATTTCTCCTCTCGGACACACCATTCCATTGTGGTGTTCCGGGTGGAGTCAATTGTGAAACTATTCCACAATTCTTTAGATGATCATCAAATTCTTGACTCAAGTATTCTCCACCACGATCTGATCGAAGTGCCTTAATACTTTTGCCAAGTTGTTTTTCTACTTCATTTTGAAATATTCTAAATATCTCAAATGCTTCACTTTTATGTTTCATTAGGTAAACATACCCAAATCTACTATAATCATCAGTGAAGGTTATGAAGTATTGAAATCCTCCCCTAGCATTGCTACTTAATGGTCCGCATACATCGGAATGTATCAATCCCAATAAGTCGCTTGCCCTTTCACCCAACTTGGTAAAATGTGTCTTAGTCATTTTTTCAAGAAGACACGACTCATAAGTATCATATGACTCTAAGTCATATGAACCCAAAAGTCCGTCCCCATGGAGTTTTGAGATACCCTTCTCATTAATATGACCAAGACGGCAATGCCATAAATAGGTATGATTTACATCATTAGGTTTAGATTTCTTATTTACATGATAGACATTGTCATTATTTTCATTCTTGAAATCCAAGATATAAAGGCCATTAAATGAATTAGCAATACCATAAAGCACATCATTTAAATAAATAGAAAATTTCTTATTCTCAATAAGAAACTTAAAACCTTCATTATCCAAACAAGAAATTGAAATAATATTTCTGCTTAAATCCGGAACATAATAACAATTGTTCAAAACAAGAATTAATCCGGAAGGTAAAGTGACTTCATAAGTCCCTACGGCTAATGCAGCAACTCTTGCTCCATTCCCCACGCGTAGATCTACTTCACCTTCTTTAAGCAGTCTCCTATTCTTTAGTCCCTGCACATTTAAACAAATGTGAGAACCACATCCGGTATCCAATACCCAAGAATCAGTGGTAGAAAGGAGAATATCTATCATATAGATACCTGAAGTCGACGCAGCCTTACTGCCCTTCTTCTTCTTTTGCTCTTCTAAGAAAGCCTTGCAATTACGTTTCCAATGACCAATCTCTTGACAATGGAAACAGATTGCATCCTTTTGTGAATCAGGTTTTGTCTCAGAAGCCTTGGCAACCTTTGCCTTGCTTATCTTGGGTTTGACAACTTTTGCCTTACTATTTCCTTTGGCACTAGCCTTCTTCCCATCATGAACCAAGAGCACAGGAGAACCTTTCTCCTCAATCTTCAACTCCGCAGTTTTAAGCATATTATGCAACTCGGAGAGATTCTTATCCATTCCATGCATGTTATAATTCATTGTGAATTGATTATAACTTTTTGGCAATGAATTAAGAATGAGATCCGTGGCTAGCTCCAATGGAATTGGATAGCCAAGTTTCTCAAGTTGCTCAACATAACCTTTCATTTTAAGAAAGTGAGGACTCACTTGTTGCCCTTCCTTCATTCTACAAGTCGTGAATGCAACAATGTTCTTGTACCTCTCTTGCCTAGCTTGCTCTTAAAACATGGTTCTCAACTCCACGCCTATCTCATAGGCTTCCAAATGTTCCAAACTTTGTTGGAGTTTTGAACACATAGCAGCAAGCATGAGACAACTTACATCTCTAGAATCATTCTTATGTTTCTTGTAATTGTCTCTGTCTGCCCTAGGGGCAGTAGGTTGTGGTTTAGCAGGAAGAGGCCCATCGAGAATGTACAACTTATCTTCTTGCCTAAGAAAGATTCTTATGCTACGGATCCAATCCATAAAGTTAGTACCATTCTCTTCGAGCTTATCCTTCTCAAGGATCGATCGCAATGACAGTGATTGAGTGTTATTAGTCATTATCTACAAATATGCAAAATTTCCAAAATTTAATAAGTACCCGTTTTTCATTAAAGAAATAAATAATGTATTTTTCAAACAAAATACTCCCACTAAATTATATAACCTTCATATACATCCAATGTATAATATAATTTAATTGGGCTAAGATCCAACTTTAATTTAACTTTTGAGTCCACGGAGGCGGACCGCTCAAAATAAATTAATTAGGTAGACAATCATGTCAATCATATCCCATATGATTCTTAGATCCTTTTATGAGATTCTTTGAGAAATCCAATTTCCAAAGCATGTTTAATCTCATCTTTTGCCTAGGCCCAAAGCTGTTTTGACGCCTAATTAAGTCCAACCATTTTAAACACATAGGAACCATTCAATTTTAATGTACCTTGCCGAGGCAAGCCCACATTAAACTAATGAACCTCATCTTGCTCATACATGAATGAACTTAATGCACCTCGCGGAGGCAAACCCACATCAAGATCACCCATGTATAAACAAGTGTTTTAATCATGGCATGGCAATGAAGGACTTAAAACTTTCTTTGAAGGTTCATCACATATAGCATATAACACATTTATGAGCACATAATATAAACATGTTATACATCAAGTTTAGTCACTAAATTAATCTCTATTAATTTTAAGCATAATATTTATGTGTCATTAGTTTCTCTATAATTATGAGGATTGAAACTATTTCAACTCCGGTTATCATCTCCAAATCAAGACAACAAGAAGTGCGGCCGAAACTAAGCCATATGGCATCCACAATTCCGCACTAATTCAAGAAACCAAGAAAGTAGTCCATGTGGCCGAAACTAAGCAATAGATGGTCTCGATGAACGTAGGCCAATTGCATCCACAATTCCACATGGATCTCCAAACTTTGAATCAAGAACTTTGTTTCTCAATTTTAGCAATTATGAACTCTTCATAATTCTAACTTCGTTTTATCTTTTAAACTTTGATTGTGATCAATTTTGGGAAACACAATCTCGATGAACGCAGATTAGTCATCCAAAACTTGAACCAATCTAGGAATCACAAGACAAAAACAAATAGGAAAATCAAACCCCAAAATCCACACACAAACCAACTACCCAAAACCCATTCCAGATCAGCAAGTCTGGACTGGTTCTGTTACTGGTTTTATTGAATTTATCAAAAATTCCATATTCAGATTTTAACCAAAATCAGAACAGATTCTGACGAGTGAGCGCCCGCCTGGTCTTGACCGAGCGCGCTCCTGAAGCAAGCGGCCGCCTGGTCCCCAGCGAGCGGGCGCCTGGTAGGTCAGAATGGTACAGAATTTTAAAGTTCGAAAACTTTGTCTCAAAATTATTTTTCCCCGATTATTAAAACTTTGATCTGATCAAAATTTAATAATCGAAATAATTCAGAATCCACCATAATTTTTATTGCGATTGAATCGTGTGATTAAAGTTGTAAAACAATAAGCCACATAAAATCACATAACACATAAACATCATATAATCCAATATTCATATCATGCTAGGCACATAAACAATTTATATACACATAACATGATCCAAGTATTGAATTAATCAACATGAACGGGGCTCTGATACCACTGTTGGGTTTCCAAGTAACATGCGCAGCGAAAAATAGCAATTAAAATTTTGTGAAACCCAAAGCCATGGATCCGTTCATATGATTAAATCAAATACAACATAATGAATAGAGGATAAACTAACCCTTGATGTTTATGAACCCTAGTTTTAATTTTGGTGAAGAACTTGAAGCTTTATCACAGACAAAATTCACGAACTTTGAAGATGATAAAATTCACCCTCTAGCGGTATCCACACCACGAACGAATATCAAGGAGCTTCTTGATCTTGGTTGCTAGACCAATAATTATGAAACACACTTTCACAATTTAATAAAGAACTATATGGAATTATTTTGTGAATTATTTTGTTCTTCAATCCAAGATGTCTTGGAACAAAATAATAACTCTCTCAAACTCTTTGGAGGCACACAAAACATTAGGGCTAATGGTCTGGCTGAAATTGGCTTTTATACACAATTAAGACCTATTCCAAATAGGAAACTTGTGCCAAAAACCTTCCCAAATCGAATTAGGAAACTTTCTGCCGCCAGACCAAGCGCCCGCCTGGTCCAGACCGAGCGCCCGCTCGCTGTCCAGAAAATCCAGAATTTTCCAAAATTCCTTTGAGGTCCTTCGACCCTAAATTCCAATACAGTCCTTTTATTTAAGATTCGTTCTATTGTGTGTGACCCTCTAGGATTATACTAAGTTGGTAATGGGCTCAAACATGAAACCATAAGATATGATTAGGTTCTAGCAAACCGTCATACCTACCCAAATAGTATAACTAGATACAAGTTCGCATTCCTTTAGAATATGTCACAATCCTTTTGTCCATGATGTCATTGAACACAAGTCATGGTCAAACAGTCAACTTGTCTTGTTCAATACTTTCTCGATTCTGAATATGCTGATAATTCAAATGCTATTGATCCAATCCATCCATTTGAGTCCGGCCGAACATTTCATCAACATCATTCCTTCGAGGGGCCCAAGCTTGGCATCTCTCCGTGGAGGGACAAATCCATTTAGCTTATTACTCTTCCCAACGGGAATCCGATTATGCCAATCATACCCTTTATAACTACCGTGTTAAGGTAGCGTTTGAATATGTCAAACACAATGTTCATCAAGTGGAAGACTATAATAACTTCATGTCTAAGGATTCAAATGACATAACTAATATGAGATATATGTTCGACATAGACCATGACATAAATCTCATACAGCGGGTCATGTCCAGTACCTTGTTCCAAACAAGTACCCATAAATCTAACATGATCATCCCATGATCATTCAGCCTTTATACTAATGCTTAACAAGTACTAGGGACGGGGATTATTATAAGTAAACCAGAACAACAATAATAATCAAAACATCTCTTTATTGATATGAAATAAATGATAACAATTACAACGTTTACTAAACGTGCCTAGGGGGCACCACTACCAACATTATCTTCGTTTTCTCTAAAATAAAGCGAGGTTGCGACTCTTGCCTTATTTAAAACTTTGAGATGAAACCATTGTGTGAAACTGAGTGCGGATTAAGGTTCGAGCGCGGGCTCTCACAGTGGCGACTCTACTAGGGAGAAGAGCTGCCGTGAGCTTGATGCATGTACTCAGTGTGAAAAGGATACTTTCTCCGAATTTGCTTGTAGAATGGGCGCCCACGTTCCGTTTCAGAAATGCCTCAACCGGCCCTTGTCAAAGAAAGAAATCACACAGGAACAGAGTCCAGACATTCCCAGAATCAGTTGGATCAAGACAAAAGCTCTGCCCTCCAAGACATAGTTGGGCACACATTAATTTGGTCCGCCCTTAAGGCATGTCTAAATTGAAACAAGATAGAAACTCCCACCGAACTTAAAGTAGGGTGTGTCTTTCTTTTCAGTCAAGGTCAATCTCGGCATTTCCTCTCAAAAGGGAAACAAAAAATTTTGGTCCGCGGTCAACTGTGCCCGCACCCCATAAAAGTCATGAAGTCAACAGCAAATGCGGCTCCGAACAACATACATTAAATACAGCTCCAAACAGCAATTTGGTCCATGGTGAACCACTGAAATCACTACCTCTTAAGCAACATGATGGTGTAGACACCCCACTTTGAACGTTCATTCATAATCACACTACTTCTGTGTCTCGCCTTTGATTTGGGTCAAAACTCATCAAGTTGGACATGTTTCGTTAAGTTTCTAGCAGACTCTGTTAGTCAGGGACTAAAACGAACATCAAAACTACTGCAGAAGGGCATAAAAGTGATTCCAGCACAAAGATGCCTCATACGAGACATTGATGTCTCGTACGAGACATCCCCCTTTGATAGTCGAGTTTCAGCAGTTTCCTTGTTGATCTCAACCTCGTTTCTTGACTAATTCAGGAAAGTTGGAAAGGACGATCAGAGAGTCCAAATAAACCTCCTTGGAAATCATGTCTTTGATTTCCATCCAAATTAAACCCTTTGGCTTAACCCGAAAGTCATAAACCCTTATAAATATAGTGGTTCTTGTCTAGAATGACTAATGGTCAACTCATAAAGGTCTCCTAAAACCCTACACACTCAAAATCTCTGAAGAAGGCTCTCATAATTAGCCTCCTCCTCCTACCCACGAAATTTAGAAGATCATAATGTTGGTGTTGTACGCTCTAGGCACGTTATGAGAACGATTAATATTATCTATTGATTATGTTTTAATAAAGATATTGAATGTTGATTATTATATCCTTTGCATGTTTATTATAATAACCCACGTCCCTGATAATTATGATTAATTGTTAGTATAAGTTTAATAGATAATCATATGATGATTATGGTGTATGGGATACAATTAAACTTATGGGTATTTATTGGAGAACAAATACTGGACCGACCCGTATGAGATTTATGTCATAGTCAAAATGTCATAATTAAGTCTCATATAGTTATATTACTGGAATCTTTAGACTTGATGTTATTATAATCTTTCACTTGATGAACATTATGTTTGACATATTCAAACGTTACGCCTAACCGGGTAGTTATAAAGAATATGATTGTAGACACCCCATTTTGGACGGTCACTTATAATCACACTACTTATGTGTCTCGCCTTTGATTTGGGTCAAAACTCGTTAAGTTTGACATGTTTCATTAAGTTTCTGACTGACTCTGTTAGTCAGGGGCGAAAATGAACATTAAAACTGCCGCAAAGGGCAAAAATGTGATTCCAGCACATGGATGTTTCGTACGAGACATTGATGTCTCGTACGAGGTATCCCCCCTTGACAGTCGGGTTTTGGTCAGTTTCCTTGTTGATCTTAACCCCTTTTCTTGGCAAACACTCATGCAATCCGGGAAAAACCTAATGGATGATCTTAGAGTCCAAAAATATCTCTGTGGGAATCAAGTCTTGGATTCCCATCACAACTTACCTTCTTGGCCAAAACCCTAGGTCCAAGACCCCTATAAATATAGTTATTCTTGGCTAGAATGACTAATGGTGAATTAACGGTCAACTCTAGACCCCAAATCTGATCAAAGAAGCTCTCATAATCAGCCCCTCTCTGATACCCATGAAATTTGGAAGATCAAGGCCTTTAGTCAAGGCCATCCATAGGATTCTTGAAGAAAACATTTAGGTAAAATCTTTGCTTTCTATCTTCTTATCTCCTTCTTTGCTTTGAAGTAGTGTGATTCCATTAAAGGATCAGCCTAGAGCCTCTCCAATCCATGGAGATGGTCTCGAAGCACATGATCCGACATCCCAAATAAATAAGTAATTATTTATTTGTTTATTTTCCTTTTGGTACATGAATGCATGATTTTGAAACGATGATGATGATTTCTTAGCAAGACCAATCCTAGATTGGGTGAATTGGGTGCTCCTTGACCTTCCCAATTCATAACTTAACCCCCGAATCCAGACATCTCGGTCCGTGTTCCGACAATAACATGGTGGCGACTCTCAAAACAACAAAAAGGTAAATCGAAGGACGGAAATGTGCCTCGAAGGAAAACCTCGCGCGCAAAAAGTGGCGACTCCGCTGGGGACTAGATCACAGTAAGTGGGTTAGACTTGCGTCGAAAGAAATCATCGTTGTTTCAAAATTCTGCATTTTTGTACCGTAATCTGTTCCTCAGCTGAGATGCCTCGTACGAGGGATCCCTTGTCTCGTACGAGACATCTCAGTTGTGCCCGGCTGATCTGATTCTCTGGTTTGAAAAAGGATTTTTGTTCGGTTCGAACACGTACACAGGGTCTCAGATCTGCCCTCCCCTCTGTTTCTGAGTCTTGGGACCTTCCTAACGACGAAGAAACTCCCCATATATTATAGGGCTAACCTTTGTTTTGCAGGAGTACTTGCTAATTGTTTCATCCCTTGCTTTACATGTGTTTGCCTTATGTGTGAACTACGACGGCCTGAGTTCCTCCACAAGAGGGAAACGTAGGCAGCCACTTGGCCCAGCCATTGCTTGTTTTTTTGCTTTACTTTTAAAAAAAAAACTCTCTATTTTATCTTTGACACCTAGATCTTGACTCTCATACACGTGCACACATGTATAATAGTTGCACTACATACCCTATAAACCCGGGTCCCAATCGGAGGACGGATGTCAGTCAGCACCCCCATTCTAACGAATGGCCCTCGCCGGTCTCTCCAAAGATGGTGTACCCACTCCGTGACACGCTCCTAGACTGTGTTCATGGGGAGCCTTAGCCGTAAGCCTTGCATCAACCTCATGCATACATACTAGTTAATAAGACACTCCTTGAAACCGGTCGGTTCGATTCTTAGGGCTGTTTTAATCTTTGCCCAAGATAACGCATCTTTACAATCTATAATCCTCCCTTGTGAATATGACGAATGTCCCTTCGGTAAAATGTTGAACAAAGGATCTTGAAAGCATGGAGAACATCTCTACGGAAATCCGAGTTTGTGTTTTCCTACTTTCATTATTCTGTGCGGGATTGTGGATGCCATTTTGGCTTAGTTTCGACCGCACCGTTTAACATGTCCCTTTCGGTTGTCCCTTAAGATTCACAAGGTTTGATTGCATTAATGCGTTATTTAAGAAAGTGCAAAACAACTACGGAATTACTTAGGTTTGGTTAATTGAATGGTGGATTCCGATGAGAATATGGGACCCTTGCCCAAATTGTCCGTTTGGGAGAGTGCAATACAGGTGAAAAACAAGGGGCTCATATTCTAGGGTGACAGAATCCACTGTTCCAGGATAAATTAGAGTAGTAACCTCTCAAAATGGATTAAATTCCATCCGACCAATAGGATTAAAATCTGCAACCCGACTGTTAGGCTGGATGCCTCGTACGAGACAACCATTGTCTCGTACGAGACATCCTCCTTTTTTAGTGAATCTGCCGTGTTGGTCAACCCTATTTCATAAAAGCCTACTTGTTGGGACCCCAGCCTGGATTTGACACAGTTTCTGCACTCTAGGTCCGTCCGATCAGCAAAGTAGCTCCACACTCCTAACACAATGCCCGCCCGCACGGAAATGTCTCTCAGAGAAATCTCACAAAATCTACGCTTCAAGATGGAAGCCACCGGAGGTTGGTAGGAAGGCCTACCCAACGGAGAAGCCCCAGAGATCAATATCATGCAAGAATTTCGCTTCAGAGGGCTCGACTATACCTCTTATTATGCCTATGACCAAGTCAAAGAGCGTAACGAGCAAAGCGAAAAAGACTGGGCTGAGATCGAGAAGATGATCGACGGCAGTAATCTCGTGATGTTACAAGCTGAATACAATGAAATGAGTAAATGGTACAATGCCGCCATCGAGAGGGCTCAAAATTTGGAAGACAACCAAGAAAAGGTCATCAATGATGAGGTAGGTAACTGCATCAGCCTGCTTTATCAAGACCTAAAGAACCAAATGGAGGAGGAACATAATCATCACCTCAATGTCATGAGGGACCATTACGAAAGCATCATGCAAAGCCTCCAACCCAAGCCACAAAGGGTCTACACCGATTTGTGCCAAATCCGACTTGGTAGGGTGTTCCAAGAGCTTAAGAGGGAGGGCAAGCTAGCACCTATGAGGGGATACAAACCCAAGTATGAGGGAGCCGGAAGGGCCTTGCACCTGTATTGATACTACCATCAGTGCCACGGTCATCACACCGACAAGTGCAACAACTTGAGGGATAAGATCCAAGATCTCATTGACCAAGGCACCCTACAGATAATAGGCAATGGGATTAGCCTCATGTTGAAGAATGAGGGGTCCAAACCTCGAGCTCCATTTTCACTCAATTAGTTAGTAGTTTAATAGATTAGTTTTTACTTAAACTTCCATAGCTTAGACGTCTCTTTCCTTTCTTTTTCAAACTAGTTGTTTTTCTTTCAAAAGGGATCCTACTCACCTAAGAATCATTGTGGGTGAGAGCATGCCCTCCTATCAATTTCAATTTTTAGTAATAGATAGTTTCTTTTAAATTTCTCACTTCTCTATACTTTTCCAAAAGCAAAGTAGTGTAGAAATGGTAGAGGTGCACAATGAAAATGACTATTCTAAAGTAATTCCATTCTCCGGAACACGTCCAGTACTTAACATGATTCTAAAGGAGGGATACTTCCCTGGTCTTGGGCTTGGCAAGCGTTTACAAGGGATAAAAGAACCACCACCTGTCGTTCTATCCCCCCAGAATATGGTCTAGGGTATGTATCACCGCTAAAGGGCATCCCTAAGGAAGAAAGGGATTGGACATCATACATAGTGCCACTAGTCACTAGCACCACCCTATCGAAGGACTCTAAACGGGTACTTCGTATGCGAGGGGGAAAACTTGCCATACTTCATGTTCCCTGAACCGTGATCGACCATAAGGGGAAGCGCCAACCGGGTTTTGAAATATTCAGTGACTGTGATCTGTACTCGCTCGAAACAGAACCAATGCAATTCTCGTGGCTACCTCGAGAATTAGGGGGTACCAAGGCCGAGGCATTTAGTGAGTGGGACTTTGTGTTGGGAGAAGACCTACTGCGCCAATTTCTCAACCTTTGCAAGCTAGAGGACACTCAGATTAATGCAATAGACAAGAGGGACGCTCCGAACCGAGACTACACCAAGCTCATCGAGAAGAGTTACGAGCCTATTAAGAATTGGTACACAACTGGGGGACCCATAGCAAGTGAAGACTTCCTGATCAAAGAATTAGGATGTACTCCCCATCCCCATAGAAAAAGAAAATTTGTAACTCTTACCTTAGAGTCAGATACCGCTACCGATGAGCTCACCCAAGAGGACTTGGATGCCATCGCGGAACATGTATTCCCCTACTTTCTTAATGAAAAAATAGATCTTTCTGAGTATCCCGAGATTGCTAGCGTCCTAGATGATGAATTAACTAATAACTCTAACAAATTAGATAATAATGAGTCATATGACGAGATGGATCAAGAAAACGAACAAATATTGAAAGAAATTAATAAGCAAGTAGGTCGTCATGGCGGAAACGGTCCTATTGATGCCGAAGAAATGCAAACAGTTAATCTGGGGACGGACAACGATCCGAAAGAGACCAAGATTGGCAGTTTCTTCAAGGGGGAAGACCCAAGCCCTCATAGCGCTTCTCTGAGAATTCGTAGATGTGTTCGCTTGGTCCTACAAGGATATGCCGGGGCTAGCCAATTCGATTGTTGAGCACAAGATACCGCTGCTTCCCGATTCAAAGCCAGTCAAGCAGAAACTCCGCAGAATTAAGCCAGAGTGGTCGGTACAAGTCAAACAAGAGATAGAGAAACTCCTGAGTGTTGGGTTCATCAAAGTAATAGAGTATCCAACCTGGTTGGCTAATACTGTACAAGTATCCAAGGCAAATGGAAAAGTCCGCGTTTGTGTTGATTTCCGTGATCTCAACAGAGCATCTCCGAAAGATGATTTTCCTCTTCCAAACATAGACATGCTCGTCGACAATACCACGAAGTACAAAATTCGTTCATTCGTAGACGGATTTTCCGGTTACAACCAGATCCTCATGGCCGAGAAGGACCAACACAAAACAGCGTTTACCACACCTTGGGGGACGTTCTGTTATACGGTCATGCCATTCGGACTCAAAAATGCTGGAGCCACTTATCAGAGAGCTGTAACTGCATTGTTCCATGACATGATACATAAAGAAATGGAGGTGTACGTTGACGATATGATCATACACTCCAAAGGCTCCGATGGGCAATACTTTGTCGACCTCAGAAAGTTCTTTGAGAGGTTGAGACGCCACAAGATGAGACTTAATCCGGCCAAGTTCACATTTAGGGTAGTGAAAGGAAAGGTCCTTGGGTACATGGTCACTGAGCGTGGTATAGAACCCCGCTAAAATCAAAGCCATCATTGACATGCCTCCACCAAAGACGCAAAGAGAAGTCAAGGGATTCATGGGTCGCCTTCAGTACATTAGTCGTTTCATTAATCAACTCACGACGATGTGCGAGCCCATTTTTAAGCTCCTCAAGAAGAACGCATCCCTATAATGGACAGAAGAGTGCCAAGAAGCCTTTGAAAAGGTCAAGGAATACTTAGTGAATCCGCCTGTGTTGGTTCCACCGCATAAGGAGAAACCATTGACCTTGTACCTCACAGTCAACGATACTGCACTAGGGGCTATGCTAGCACAAGAGCAACACGATTCAAAGAAAGAAAACGCCGTGTACTTTGTCAGCCGCCGCTTCCAAGGGGCTGAACTGAATTACTCTGCATTAGAAAAGTCGTGTGCTACACTGGTATGGGTGGCTGAGAGACTAAAGTCGTATATGGAGGTGTTTCCTGTACAACTAATTTCCCGAATGGACCCAATGAAATACATCTTTGAGAAGTCGCATGTCTCCTCTAGGATAGCCAAATGGTACTTCATGCTCGCGGGGTACGTTATCACTTACATCACACAGAAATCCGTGAGAGGAAGAGTCTTCGTAGATCATTTAGCCGAATTTCCATGTGATGAAACGAAGGGGGAAGACCCGCGGTTCCCTGATGAGGATATCATGGTAATAACAGAAAATAAGTGGCAATTATTTTTCGATAGCGCAGCCAATAAAAAGGGATATGGCATTGGCATGTTACTAGTAGATCCCTCAGATTTCTACAATCCACTCGTAATCCGCCTTGACTTTGAGGCCACTAACAATATTTCCGAGTACGAAGCTTGCATAGCGGGACTTGAAGCGGCCTTAGAAAGAAATGTGACCGAACTAGAGGTGTACGGAGATTCACAACTTATAATATATCAGTCACTCAAGAAATGGAAGGTACAAGATCCTACACTCCAGAAATATAACGACCATCTCCAAGATTTGGTCAAACAGTTCAAAGAGGCCACTTTCTACTATCTTCCTATAGTAAGAACCGCTTAGCAGACTCGCTAGCCATGCTAGCATCACTTGTGGAGATCCCCGAATGGACTGAGGTTAAGACTTTTAAAGTCACGAGGCGAGAGACTCCTGCTTACTACTCAATCATAAACCTGCATGACAACAAAGAGCCGTGTGATGTCATTTCCATAAATTCCTTAGACAATAAACCTTGGTATTATGATGTATGGCGTTTCCTCCTAGACGGAACATTCCTATCAGACACATCACCCAAAGCGAAGATAGCCCTCAAACGGTTTGCCGCCCAATTCGTTATCATAGGTGATCGCCTCTACAAGAAACACCACGAGCAGTGTCTACTCTGTGCCGACGAACACGAAGCCGTAGAAATCATGGACTAAGTCCATCAAGGAGTCTGTGGGACCCACATGAATGGCAGTATGTTAGCAAAGAAAGTCATCCGACTAGGGTACTATTGGGCTACAATGGAAGCTGACTGCACCGACATGGTTAAGAAATGCCACAAGTGCCAAATCCATGCCAACTTGCAACACGCACCACCGTCTGTGTTATACCCCATGACATCCCCTTGGCCATTTTCTACATGGGGAATAGACGTCATTGGCAAAGTTTCACCGACAGGCCATAATGGGCATTCATTCGTATTAGTCGCCGTTGATTACTTCACTAAATGGATCGAGGCTCAATCCTACAAAGTCTTAAATGCCAGAAAGGTGGCTGAGTTCATTAAGACCAACATCATATGCCGATATGGAGTACCTCATGAGATGATATCTGACAATGACTCGCACTTTGAGAAAGAGTCCGACCAACTACTTGCAGAGTACAAGATAGAGAGACATCAGTTTGTTGGGTTTCGGAGTAACATGCGCAGCGGAATTAAGCATTTAAATTTTTATGAAACCTAAAGCCATAGATCCGTTCATATGATTAGATCAAATACAACAATATGAATACTAGAAAAACTAACCCTTGATGACTTTGAATTTGGTCTTTTATCTTGGTGGAGAACTTTAAGCTTTAATCACAAAAGTAAGAACACGAACTTTGAAGATGATGAGCTTCACCCTCTAGCGGTATCCACACCTTGAACGAATATCAAGAACACTTGATCTTGGTTGCTAGACCGAAATTGTGAAACACGTTTTCACAATCAATATGAACTATATGGAATTTTATTTGTGTATTATTTTGTTCTTCAATCTAGGATGTCTTAGAACAAAATAAAACTCTCTCAAACCCTTTGGAGACTTTCACAAAAGCTTGGTACAAGTTCTGGCTGAATTTTGGTGTTTATATACAAGTAAGACCTATTCCAAATAGGAAACTTGTGTTTAAACCCGTCCAAAATTCTTTTCCAAATCAAATTAGGAAATCTGTCCCGACATGCTCGTGCGGCCGCCCAAAACTAGCAGTGCGGTCGCCCAAAACTGTGCGGCCTCCCAGCCCAGTTTGTGCGGTCGCACAACATGGTTCAGAAGGCCACATTTTCCATTTTAGTCCTTTTTAAGATTCGTTCTATTATGTGTGACCCTCTAGGATTACACTAAGTTGGCAATGTGTTCAAACACGAAACCATAAGATATGATTAGGTTCTAGCAAACCGTCATACCTACCCAAATAGTATAACTAGATACAAGTTCGCATTCCTTTTAGAACATGTCATAATCCCTTTGTCCACGATGTCATTGAACACAAGTCATGGTCAATAAGTCAACTTGTATTGTTCAATACTTTCTCGATTCCGAATATGTTGATAATCCAAATGACATTGATCCAATCAATCCATTTGAGTTTGGCCAAACATTTCACCAACATCATTCCTTCGAGGGGCCCAAGCTTGACATCTCTCCGAAGAAGGACAAATCCAATTAGCTTATTATTCTTCCCTACGTGAATCCGATTATGCCAATCATACCCTTTATAACTACCGTGTTAAGGCAGCGTTTGAATATGTCAAACATAATCTTCATCAAGTGGAAGACTATAATAACTTCATGTCTAAGGATTCAAATGACATAACTAATATGAGATTTATATATGACATAGACCATGACATAAATCTCATACAGCGGGTCATGTACAGTACTTTGTTCTAAACAAGTACCTATAAATCTAACATGATCATCCCATGATCATTTAGCCTTTATACTAGTGCTTAACAAGCTCTAGGGACAAAGATTATTATAAGCAAACATGAGCAACAATAATAATCTTATTATCTCTTTATCATCATGAATAAAATGATAACTTATACAACGTTTAACAAACGTGCCTATGGCACCGACACCAACAATCTCCCACTTGCCCTAGGCCCAATCTCTAGGTATCCAATGCCCATGGACCTAACATGACCATCATGTTTAGCTTGTGGAAGTTCCTTTGTTAGCGTGTCCGCAACGTTATCATTACTTGGTACTTTGCATATATTTACGTCTCCCTTATCAACGATTTCTCGAACGATAAGAAAATGCCTAAGTATGTGTTTGGATTTAGGATGTGGTCTTGGTTCCTTTGCTTGATCAATAGCACCACTATTATTACTAATAAGGACTATTGGATTAGCAATGCTAGGAACCATCTCAAGTTCAACAATGAACTTCTTAATCCAAACCACTTCCTTTGCAGCATCCAATGCGGCAATATACTTATATTTAGTTTTAGAATTAGTGACTGTAATTTGCTTGGAACCATTCCAACTTACAGCTCCACTATTCGACACATGCACAAAATCCGATTGCGATTTTCTATTTTCTTTGTCGGTTTGGAAGCATGTATCCGAGATCATCTTCCATACCTCCATGGATCATAAACGAATCTTTAGTCCTTCTAAAGTTCTTAAGAATCGCTTTTATAGCCACCCAGTGAATCTCACCGGTGTCGGATTGATATCTACTCGTCATGCTCCAAGAATTTAGATATATCCGGCTTAGTACTTATCATGGCATGGTGGATCCAATTGCCGAAGCAAATGGCATCTCACTCATTTTCTCATGCTCATCTTTTGTCTTAGGACATGAGTCTTGCTTAGAGAAACTCCATGTATTATTGGCAACAGTCCTCTCTTAGAATTTTCGTTGCAGAATCTTCTAATGACTTTATCAATGTATGTACTTTGGCTTTAAACCAATTAGCTTCCTTGATGCCAAGGACATATGCGGTTTCATCCATATCTTTCATTGCGAAGCACTTTCCAAACAAAGTCTTGACAGACTGACGTGTAGGAATGTTGTTTCCAATGAGAAATACGTCATCCACATATTTAAATAAGGAATAGCACTATGCTCCCACTAATCTTCTTGTATATACAAGGTTCATCTTCGTTCTTGATAAAGCAAAATTCTTTGATTCATCAAAACGGAGATTCTAACTCCCAAAAGCTTGCTTCAATCCATCCAATGGATTTCCGCAACTTACATACTTTATTAGAATTTTCTTTGACTATCAAAACCTTTAGGTTGTATCCAATACATCCTTAAGTGAGTTCCCGTTGAGGAATGCTTGTTTTGACATCATTTTATCAAATTTCATATTTTAAATATGAACATGTGACTATGAGAATTCCAGTAAGTTTCTCGCTACCCATGTAAGTTTTCTCCAAGAAAACTCATTCCACTCCTTTGGTTTTTACACCTTAGGTTAGAATGATCAAGTTCCAAACTTAATTATTACACATGGATTGCCTTTTAGACTTTATGACTCCAAGTCATTAATCTAAATATGGAGCGGACATTGTACCTTTGATAGGTGGCAAACGTGTCATCTTTCAATGAACTTTACCTTAATACTTTCTATTTTGAAATATCCAATATTTCTTGTCATAGATTGTATCCTATCATGTACGTAAATACTTTGTATAATTTGAACGGACTTTTCACGACTCCTTGTGAGAACTTGTTCAATTTCCATCTTAGGTTAAATTATATTTTCTAGGTCTCGAACCGTTCGAGATATATTTTACTCCCACTGATTCTTTTAGAGATAAATGACTTATCAAGAAAAGCACCATCATAAGGTACAAACCATTTGTTTCTTATGAGTAAAACATTATCCTCAAGTTTCCTTAGGATATCCCATGAAAATATATTTGTTAGATTTAAATGTGAGTGTGTCCCAGAAAGCTCCTTTCCAAAAAGGTCTCATCATCTTAAATCTTTATGAAAGACAAACCGAGTTTTCTTTCACTATTTAACCTCTTTTGATGGAACTCAAATTAGTGTAGTTATAGCGGTTTGTAATACATAACCCCAAAATTAATAATGGAAGATCAATTTGACTTTATCATCTAATGAACCATATCCAATAAGGTTTTTGTACTTCCACGTAGACACATCATTTAGAATGGTGTTCTTAGTGAAGTTAATTGTGAAATTAATAGTGAAGTTAATGGTGTTCTAATGAACCATATCCAATAAGGTTTTTGTACTTCCACGTAGACACATAGATCAAACTTTACTATAAGCAGTCTTTCAATTTACTAATTATTGCGATATCCAATACCCAATAATTAAATTTAGAAAGATTAATTTATAACATAAATAATTCCAAGCGGTAGTCTCACTACCACTCCTTTTATTGATCATCCAGGTAGTCACATTCCTTCCAAACCCTAGCCTCGAGCTTAGGTAGTTACATTCTTTCCAAACCCTAGCCTCGAGCCTAGGTAGTTACATTCCTTCCAAACCGTAGCCTCAAGCCTAGGTAGTTACATTCGCTCCAAACCCTAGCCTCAAGCCTAGGTAGTTACATTCGCTCTAAGCCCTAGCCTTAAGCCTAGGAAACCACAGCATCCTCTTTAACCCTAGCCCCAAGTTCTAGGGAATTTCCAAAGCCCCGTATGCAACATCCTTTCCAAAACTCCTGAAACCCTAGTCTCGAAACCTAGGAAATTTACAATCTCAATCCCCCATCTTATTGAACCATTGTCTTACGCCTAGGATATGATGCCCTAGCGTCGAGCTTAGGATTCAGCAATCTCTCCAAACCCTAGCCTCGAGCCTAGGTAGTCGCATTCTCTCCAAACCCTAGCCTCAAGCCTAAGAAGCCGTATTCACTCTAAACCCTAGCCTCGAGCCAAGGTAGTCCCATTATCTCCAAACCTTAGCCTCAAGTCTAGGTAGTCGCATTCGCTCTAAACCCTAGCCTCGAGCCTAGGTAGTCGCACTCTTTCTAAACCCTACCGGCGGGCCTAGGAGACCATATCCTCACTCAACCCTAGCGACGAGCTTAGGATCCAGCATTCCCTTCAAACCCTAGTCCTAGACCTAGGAAATTCCTTCACCTTAGTCTCAAAGTATAGGGAGCTTACAATCCTTAACCTTAAAACCTAGCCTAAAGCCTAGGTTACCACGAACATTTCCAAGCCATAGTCACCAATCCCAGAAAATGGTGAACCCTAACATCAAGCTTAGTAAACCCTCCACAAAATCAATCCCTCTTTCCAGTGGTCCCTAGTCTCAAGCCTAGGAAGTCACAACCTTTCTAACTCCCAGACGTATGTCTAAAAGCCAACGCCTTTGCAACCTCTGAGCCTACCACAATTCTAAGCCCTAGCCTCGAAGCCTAGGATATTTCTAAAACCCTAGTCCCAAATTTGCGGTCCTTAACGCCAGTTTTCCTGAACACTTATAAACCCTAATCTTTAGGTCCTCATTCCTCAAAAGCCTTAGGTCCTACCCTAAGCAACCAACCAAAAGGTTCCTTACCTAATGCCTTGGCTTGTAGCCTCGTCTTATGCATTCCCTCCTAATTTAAGACAAGTGGAGCCCAAACACTATGCTCTCCATGATTATCCTTGCTCACAAGATATTAGAGACTCCCCGGGAGTCTATCACCTTTGTGACTCCCCGAGAGTTCATCCCGTTTGCAACTTCATAACAATCCATCATCTTTGCCTCCACATGCAAAATTCCAGTTTTACCCCTAGTACATTCCCCTTTGATTCATTTTAGGTGCCCTTAGCACTATTTTGACTGATATTCGTTACCTTTGGGTACGGAAAGCCCCTTAAAATTTCCATTCTTCACCAAATATTTGCTTAGGATTCGTATGATTGCAGAGACTTCGGTGCCTCTATGTCATACGCATCCTAGATCGATCGTAATTGGCAGAGACCCGGGCGTTTCTAATTACGAGAGATCCAGCATCTATTATTTTAACGCGATCGGCAGAAACCCGGGCGTTTCTGATTGCGTTTAAAATTTCCAAATATTTGCTTAGGATTCGTATGATTGCAGAGACTTCGGCGCCTCTATGTCATACGCATCCTAGATCGATCGTGATTGGCAGAGATCCAGGCGTTTCTAATTACGAGAGATCCAGCATCTATTATTTTAACGCGATCGGCAGAAACCAGGGCGTTTCTGATTGCGTTTAAAATTTCCAAATATTTGCTTAGGATTCGTATGATTGCAGAGACTTCGGCGCCTCTATGTCATACGCATCCTAGATCGATCGTGATTGGCAGAGACCCGGGCGTTTCTAATTACGAGAGATCCAGCATCTATTATTTTAACGCAATCGGCAGAAACCCGGGCGTTTCTGATTGCGTTTAAAATTTCCAAACATTTGCTTAGGATTCGTATGATTACAGAGACTTCGGCGCCTCTATGTCATACGCACCTTAGATCGATCGTGATTGGCAGAAACCCTGGCGTTTCTAATTGCGAGAGATCCAGCATCTATTACTTTAGCGCGATCGGCAGGAACCCGGGCGGTCCTGATTGCGTTTACCATTCCATCTTGGGATTATTTAGACGACGTAGTCTTTATTTTTCCTAAATAACTTAATTGCTTACGAATGTTCGTTCTTCATACAAGATAGTATCCGTAGGTTTGTTATCCGCAGCAGAAGTTCGATGTCTCGTCTTTCCCCAATAGCTCCGAACTACGACCGGCTTGATTCCTCCGAGGATACGTAGGAAACCTGAAAAGGTTCAACCACCCGACCGACATGGTCATCTACCATCTCCAGCAGATGTATTTTCCCCAGCAGAAGACGTTGCTTCCCAATTTCCCATCAGATTTGAACTACGTTTGGCTTGATTCCCCCATGGATACGTAGGTCGCCTGCCAAGGTTCAGCCGTTCCCTTACTTTCCGCCTGTTTTGAAACTCATGTTTCAGAACGGTTCCTATTTTTATCGTCGACCCCACATTGCCTTGCAAGAAGCGTCGCCGAGGGGCTACTGTTAGTACCCGATCTAAAAATGAGTTTATTAGGGATTTCCCAAATACACAAGGACTTTATAGGAATTACAAACCTCGCAAAGACTTGTCCTGGATTCCCAAAATATACCTCATTGTTTTAGAACATCTTAAAGATGGCCAAAATAGGGTTTCCATAAAACATGCAAAACCCTAGCTTAATAATTAAGTCAGCCAGGAATGATGGCCACGCGGCCACATTCGTCCAAGCTCCAACCTTGGCCACGCGGCCAACGTCGCCGCCGCCCTCCATCTTGGCCACGCGGCCACATCCGCCCCAGATGATCTGGACCGTCAGATCTCTCCATCAGTTTCCTATTTAAAGACCTCCCTTGCCTCATAATTGGGGGATCCGAATTTGAGAGCTCTTAGGGGACGATTTTGCTCCCAAATCAAGTCATTCAAGCCTCCAAAAACACTCTCAAGAATCCCAAGAAGATCCAAGGTTATTTCTTGCCAACAAAGGTAAGTTTTCTAACTTTTTCTTCATGTTCTTGCCATATTATTAATTTAGATCCATAATATTCATATTCTTAATATGTTTATTCATGTGTTCTTCATAATATTCATGTTCCTAACATCTTTATTCATATTTTCTTCATGACATTCATATGTTCATAATATGTTCTTCGCATGTTCATCATATTCTTAGGTTAAAACCTTATTTATGCTATATTTAGGGTTACGATCTTCATGTTAACATGTTATTTCATAGCCAATGATGATCTAGGGTTCATCAACCCAAGGATGATCTAGGAACTACTTCTAAACCCTAATCTTTAGGTAATTCCCCCCTCATTATGCATGATCCCGATTCTTCTGCCTATTCTAAATTCTTCTCGAACTACGCTGACCTGAGCTTCTCACATTGAGAGGAACGTAGGCAATCTTTGGATCCGGTCTCAATCACTAACACACTACATACACCGCATCATGATAGAAAGACCGATCAATTCGGGTAATAGGAGTGATAACGTGAATATTCTTCTCTTGTTGTAATTTGACCCCCGAACCCATTAACATGCTTTTCTCAATGTTTTGGCTATAATTAAAACGGCGTGGCGACTCTCATAATTTTAATGTTGCAATGAATATCTCAAATTCAAACACACGTATTCACAGTGGCGACTCTGCTGGGGACTGCTTTGAAAGTTTTTCAAACTTAGTGGGTCTAACTTTCGTTCACATCATGATGTTTGCCATGTTCTCACATGCACCACACACTTTGCCATGTTCTCACACACACTTTGCCATGTTCTCACATGCACCACGCACTTTGCCATGTTCTCACATGCACCACGCACTTTGCCATGTTCTCACATGCACCACGCACTTTGCCATGTTTGCACATGCACCTCACACCTTGCCATGTTTGCACATGCACCTCAGACTTTGACATGTTTGCACATGCACCTCACACCTTGCGATGTTTGCACATGCACCTCACACTTTGCGTTTGCACATGCACCTCACACTTTGCCATGTTTGCACATGCACCTCACACTTTGCCATGTTTACACATGCACCTCACACTTTGCCATGTTTGCATATGCACCTTGTATTTTTTGCCATGTTAATATGTGTACCTTGTATTTTTTCAATACATGTATTTTTTGTACTTCCCAATAGTACTAAGGTCAAACGAGACCTTGCTATGCTCCCTTGTACATTCTTATCCTCTCCCTCTTCTCTCTCTCTTACATTGCATTGCATCATTCAAGCATTCAAAAACTTCTCTCTTTTCTCCCTAAAAAGAATTAGTTTCTTGCCACACACTACCACTAGTCCGTGTCAGCACTGCACAGGTCCCCATTACCCGGAGTATTCGATGTGCAGGAATTTGTGTGCTACTGTCGCACTCTTTTCGAGTCACTCGTCTACTCCACTCACCGTGTACGTTCCACGAGCGGTGGGAACCTTTATCCTACCCGTGTCAACCCACACATAGAGATTAGGACACTCCTTGGATCAACCATTTAGGATGTAAATAAATGCAAAACTTTTCGCAAAATAAAATGTGCATTGCATCTAGGCGACCTCTAAGGTCCATCGCTCACCCTTGGGCCATCTATCAAAATTCCTCATCTTGGCTTATCTAGGTTACCTACGCATCATTGCGATCCATTTGGGTCTACCCTTCATCTCGACCCGCTTTGGCCAAAATCCCACCATCCTTTGGCCTCTTAGGACAATCTTATCTACCTTTGACCTCCTAGGTCAACCTTTGACCGCCTAGGTCAACCTTCCCAACCTTTGACCTCCTAGGTCAACCTTATCAACCTTTGACCCCCTAGGTCAACCTTTGACCTCCTAGGTCAACCTTCTCCGCTCTTGACCTCCTAGGTCAACCTCTGACCCCCTAGGTCAACCTTATCACCTTCGACCTCTTAGGTCAACCTTTGACCCCCTAGGTCAACCTTATCACCTTCGACCTCTTAGGTCAACCCTTGACCTCCTAGGTCAACCTAGGTAAACTTTATCATCTTTGACCTCTTAGGTCTACCCTTGACCGCCTAGGTCAACTTTATCCGCCTCCGACCTCTTAGGTCAACCCTTGACCTCCTAGGTCAACCTTATCGCCTCCGACCCCTTAGGTCAACCCTTGACCTCCTAGGTCAACCTTATCACCTCCGATCTCTTAGGTCAACCCTTGACCTCTTAGGTCAACCTTTGACCCCCTCGGTCAACATTATCAACCGTTGACCTCTTAGGTCAACCTTTGACCTCCTAGGTCAACCCAATCACCTTTGACCTCTTAGGTCTACCCTTGACCGCCTAGGTCAACTTTATCCGCCTTTGACCTCTTAGGTCTACCCTTGACCTCCTAGGTCAACCCTATCACCTTCGACCTCTTAGGTCACCCCTCGACCTCTTAGGTCAACCTTTGACCCCATAGGTCAACCTCATCCACCTTTGACCTCTTAGGTTAACCTTTGACCCCATAGGTCAACGTCATCCACCTTTGACCTCTTAGGTCAACCCTTGACCTCCTAGGACAACCTTATCACATTTAACCCCCTAGGTAAACTTTATCCTCTTTGACCTCTTAGGTCTACCCTTGACCCCCTAGGTCAACCTCATCCGCCTTCGACCTCTTAGGTCAACCTTTGACCCCCTAGGTCAACTTAATCATCTTTGACCTCTTAGGTCAACCTTTGACCCCCTAGGTCAACCTCATCCTCCTAGGTCAACTTTATCACCTTTGACCTCTTAGGTCAACCTTTGACCCCCTCGGTCAACATTATCACCCGTTGACCTCTTAGGTCAACCTTTGACCTCCTAGGTCAACCCAATCACCTTCGACCTCTTAGGTCAAACTTGGACTCCTAGGTCAACCTTATCCGTTTTTGACCTCTTAGGTCAATCTTTGATTCCATAGGTGAACCCAATTACCTTTGGTCCTAACCCGCTTAGGTCAAACCGTCATCTTGACCCACCTAGGTCATTATTTGACCCACCGTCGTCCAGACCAACCTAGGTCAACCCGTTTAGGTCCACACACCATCCTTGACCCATTTAGGTCAACTTGTCCGTCTTAGGTTAAAACTACCCCTTCACCTTTGACCCGTCAAGGTCACCCCGTGACCCGCTTAGGTCGACTTACCTATCTTGGATCCATCTAGGTCAATCTCCAACCTTCCTTAGTCCACCAACCCGAATAGGTCAACCTTAGACCCGCTTAGGTCAAACCATGTCTATCCCGCTTAGATCATCCCATAGGCAAACCGCTACAACCCGCTATCTTGATTCATTCACCATATAGGTCAATCCAACCCTTCTCATTTAGGTCGACCTATCCTTTGCCCATCTAGGTCAACCCACCATTATCGTCGCATCCTAGCTTGAACCATTTCTTGTCTCAAACATTAGGTCAAACCTTAGGTCAAATTTAGGTCAAACCTTAAGTCAAACCTTACCCGATTCCTATAGGTCTTCCTCACCCATGCTTGACTACAGACCGAGTCATCTCCCTCTTTTTGACCCCTATGGTCATCTCTCACCTCTTTTTAAAAAGTCTAACTTGATTCGAACTACGGCGACCCGAGCCTCTTATTGTGTGGGACTTCTCCCTCATGATAAGGGGAACGTAGGCAACTTCGGCCCGGTCAAACTCTCAATTTTTTACCAAAATGCATTTCAAAAATGTGGAGACCGACTCTTTTCCAAAAAATGATTTTATAACGATGCCTTATCATTAAATACGAATCTAAGTTAATTCAACTAAGAGGCTTAATTCTTTCATGACTAGAGTTCTGCATCATGTCGGCTGCAAGGAACATCGAAGTTGCAACTGAAGCTGCTACCTAAGATCCCGAGACAATCCTCTACACCGGTACTGCTCTCAGTAAGCAAGCATCCCACTTCGAAGCCATCCTCGATGAACAAGCAATCCACTTTAAGGCCATTCTCAACGAGCAAGCAACACACTTTCAGAAGGAGATGCATAAGACCCTAAGAAATATCGAGAGGCGCCATTTGTCTGACATTCGTGGCGTTTATGATTACCTCAGCCGAGTTCTCCCTCTTGCTCAATTTCAACACCCGTACGCTCCTCAAATGTATGGGCCGCCACAGACTTTCCCCGTCAGGATGCCTCCTATGACTACTCATCAACAAGGGGTACCGGTACCTAAATCACCCTCAAAGACAGTTCGTGAAAGGAAGGACGAGCGCGAATTCGACGACTTTGGTATGCCGTTAGCCAAATTCTTCAAAGGTTTGGTTCGAGCCGGCAAGTTGGCTCCTCTACTCAACTATGAACCAAACAGGGTAAGACCAGACTTGGATCCCTCCAAATACTGCAAATACCACCAGTACATTGGGCATGACACTGAAGGTTGCCTCCAATTGAAAAGGAAGATCCAAAGCCTCATTGATAGCGGAGCCATCACCCGCGATAGGAATGCATGGGCGTGAGCAAAGTCCAAACAAGAAAGAGCAAACTTGGGCTACCCCCTTTAAATAATAAATAAAAAGGGTCATTCAGTCTTCGTAGGTTCTAGAGTGTCTTTAGTCAAAATTCCACCTTGGACTATCTTTGTTTCTTTAGTAAAAGTCCACCCCGGATTAGTCGTTTTTCTTTCAAATAATAAAAGAGTCTTTATTTCTTTTCTCTCTAGACTTGAGACATAATCTTGCATAAATCAATTCCATGAAAATTGTCTTATTCACCATCTTCACTTGATTGCTATATCTTTATATGATGAATTAATCTTAATCCTACTTATTAATGATGATTCATTAAAAGGTAAATGGACCCATAAACCATTCACATAACTAAGTACACAATTAGTCTCAAAATAACAAGTGCTTTGACCAATTGGGATGAACAAATCACTTTCTCTTCTCTCTACATTCTACCCCCTTACGCTCTCTATATACATTTCCCCTGTGTACACCCTCCATATACCTATCCATATATAATACCCACTAATACACTCACCCCGTGTACACCCTTCACGTACACTCTCTCCCAATACACTATCCTCATACATCTCCCATCTCACCATTGGACCCCTTTTCCAAAGTCATGACAAAGAAGTGGACTGCGGTTGCTCATCATCAAATAGAGATCCATGCTGCCACAATTCAAGGGGTTGTTCATTCCCTTCATAAGTACTACATGCCGATACACTGGGGCTGTCCGTATTCCATCACAAATGTAAAATCAATGCACGAAGTCTTGCATGCCATTAATAGGTGCGCGTGATAATCCGATGGAGCTCTACTGGTGAAAATCAAGGGGCTAGGATGCCCGCCGCCAGCAAAAGGCCGCTTGAACTATAAGGAGGCTACCTCGCAATCAAAAAAGGCGAAAGTAAACTAGGGGCTTGTCTTGCCCAATGTTTCATGTACAAATGTAAAATAAAAAGCTCTCTAGGTCGAACCCAAAAAGGCGACCTAGGCAAAAGTTAGAGCATTGCACAAAAAAGAAGCCCGCTAGGTTGAAAACCCGAAAGGGCGGCCTAGGCAAAAAAAGGGTGTGCACAAAAAAAAAAAAAAAAAAAAAAAAAACTAAAAAAAAAATAGAAGGGGCTATCACCATGGAAAAGTAAAAGTCCCATTTTCTTTTCACTTCAAATATTCTATTTTTTTCTTTCTTTTCTTGCAAAGAAAGTAAACGGCAGCAACAACCCATAGTAACCACAATGGAGCAATCCACCGCAACGAGCAACAAAGAAGCAATCCAAAGTAACAAGAAACAATAGAGCCGCCTCTTTCGACGAGTAACAACTCACCGAACCTCACACCCATAAACTCAAAACCAACTTCATCGTCAACCGTGCAACCACTCAAGACCAAACACAACCCACCTTGGGCCAACTTTCTTTCTTTTCTTTTCTCCCGCACATACCCACTAAAACCCGGTATTATCATCAAACGGGCCATCCCCGAACTACGCGGACCTGAGCTCCTCACCTTGAGGAGAACGTAGGAAACCTCCCGGTTCGGTCCAAAATATACACAACCTACCTTGAACCAATTTCCTTTCTCTTCTCTCTTCCCCATATATTTCTACTTCTGATCTCTTCACTCACAATTGATCAAAACATTTATTAATTTGAGGCTACTTGTTTACCAATTAACCATAACTCATTAATTAATCAACGAGGTCCATTCTCAAGCAATCACATGACAATCTTGAATATAACAATTTTCAAATGTCTCGCAAGTCTTCTTTTCTACAATCTAGGAAGAGCCAAACACTTACTTTCTGTCAAGCAGGGGATTCCTTCCGTTTGTACATACACCTTCCACAAATTGTACAAAGAGTCGAAATATGAGAACTCTCTCTTTCTCTCTCTCTTACCTTTCTCGAAATGCCCTTGCAAGTTTTCATACAATTCTTTTTCTTTTTTGGAGTCGACTGAATGATTTCTTAAAAAAAAAAAAAAAAAAATGACGCAAAAGGGATGCCCGCTAGATTGAAAACCCGCCAGGGCGGTCTAGGCAGAAAAAAGGGTGCGTCTTAAAAGAGGTAGGATACCCCGCTCTACGCAACTGGGGCTTCCCTAACAATAAAGGACAGACCATAAGGTTTCTCAAAGAATGCCGGGGCTTCATCAAGCACATACTTAGAAGAAGAGGATTCCTCATCATCAAGCTCGACGTAGGATTTCTCAAAGGAGGGAGGATACCCGTTCATCAAGCTAGAGCGTCCCCAACAAAATGGGTTGACTATGCGCTTTCTCGGAGAACACCGGAGCTTCAACAAGGAAGGACATCCCTCATCGCCAACCTCGGCACATGACGAACACTTTGAATTCGTTAGAATCATAACTAATTATAAGGCATCTTTATAAAATCATAACACTTTCAAAAGTATTCTCTTCCCCGACACTTTGTTTATGAACCCGCACTCTCGGTCTCCACAAAATTGTAAAAACATCCTCGATCCATCTGAGACCCATCTCCGTGATTCTTGAGTTGACTCGGTCCTTTACCCTATCTCGCACATCCTCAAGCATTTTCCACTCCCGGACCATCATCGAAGCCACATAAGATTTTCTACTAATCGCATCGGCTACCACATTCGCCTTCCCCGGATGATAAGAAATCGTACAATCATAATCCTTCAACAATTCCATCCATCGGCGTTGCCTATTATTTAACTCTTTCTGGGAGAAAAGGTATTTCAAACTCTTGTGATCGGTAAAAATTTCAAACTTCGCCCCATAAAGGTAGTGCTTCCATTTGTGCAACGCAAAGACTATCGCCGCCAACTCCATATCATGAGTAGGATAATTCTGTTCACTAGGGGTCAACTTCCTCGAAGCATAAGCAATTACTTTCCCACTCTGCATCAACACATAACCCAAACCCTCTTTTGAAGCATCACTATAAATCACTAGGCCATCGCTCCCATTAGGCAAAGTCAAGATCGGTGCGGTAGTCAACCTCTTCTTCAATTCCTCGAAACTCTTGTCACATTTCTCGGTCCACACAAACGGGACATTCTTCCGGGTCAACTGAGTCATCGGAGTAGCAATCCTCGAAAACCCTTCTATAAACCTTCGGTAATAACCGGCTAAACCAAGAAAGCTTCTAATCTCTGTCACTGATTCGGGTCTCTTCCAACCCACTATAGCTTCAATCTTTGAAGGATCCACCGAAATCCCATCTTTTGAAATAACATGACCCAGAAATGACACCTTCTCGAGCCAAAATTCGCATTTACTAAACTTCGCAAACAATTTATCCCTCGCAAGAACGGATAAAACTGTCCTCAAGTGTTGTTCATGCTCCTCTCGAGATTTAGAGTAAACGAGTATATCATCAATAAAGACCACCACGAACGAGTCAAGATACGGATGGAAAACTCGGTTCATCAAATCCATAAACACGGCCGGCGCGTTAGTCAACCCAAACGTCATAACCAAGAATTCATAATGACCATACCGAGTGCGAAAGGCAGTCTTCGGAATATCCTCCGATCGAACCTTCAACTGATGGTACCCACTCCTCAAATCAAGTTTATAGAAAACCACGGACCCTTGAAGCTGATCAAATAAATCGTCAATATGAGGTAGAGGATACTTGTTCTTCACCGTAACCTGATTCAACTTTCTGTAATCTATACACAATCTCAACGAACCATCTTTCTTTCGCACAAACAAAACCGGTGCTCCCCACGGGGAAACACTAGGGCGGATAAACCCTCGATCCAGTAACTCGTGCAATTGAACCTTTAATTCCTTCAATTCTGCGGGAGCTAACCTATAAGGTGCTTTCGAAATCGGAGCCGTACCCGGCAAAAGATCTATACAAAACTCAATCCCACGATCGGGCGGCATATCATACTCGGTAGAGAAAACATCGGGAAATTCCCGAACTACCCGAACACTATCCAAACTAGGGGATTCTTTCCTAGTATCAAGAACACTAGCCAAATACCCCTCACAACCACTATGCAATAATTTTCTCGCTTTCATAAAAGAAATTAAGCTAACCTTTCTACTCAGAGGACTAGCCTCAAACACAAATTTAGGCACATCGGGAATAGAAAAAGTAACAGTTTTCTTACGGCAATCAACGAAAGCATGAAACTTGCTCAACCAATCCATACCCAAAATGACATCAAAGTCTTGGATAGGAAGAACTACCAAATCCGCACAAAGGACTCGACCACAAATAACCACGTCACAAGCACGAAAGACTCGATCAGAAATCAAGCATTCTCCTATAGGGGTCGACACCTCTAGCACGTACGGTAAAGACTCGAATGCAGCATTTAACATGGAAGCAAATTGCACAGAAATGTATGAATGAGATGATCCTGGATCTACTAACGCTCGTGCGCTCACATTAGACACAGAAACAATACCTCCAATAACGGATGGATCATCGGTAGCTTGTTGTTGATTCATGGCATAAACCTTCCCTTGAACTTTGGGCTTCCCAGCGGCATCCCTTTTCTGACCCTGATTAATACCAACTCCTGACCCGGATGCTTGACCTCGGTACCTCGTGCACTCTCTCGCAAAGTGCCCCATTTCACCACAATTGGTACACTTGCCTTTCTTTTTCCAACACTTATCCTCCGTATGGCCTACCCTCTGACAAAAGGTACAAGGTCTCCTATTCTGAATCCCCGGAGTAGTACCCGGATTCCTCGGTGAGGTTTTCCCCTTAAACTGAAATGATGCTCCCGGGTTACCTCGGTTGTCGGAACGGTGTTGTGGCTTGCTTTGTGCTCCTTGCTTACTCGGGTTGGCCACCTCGGTCTTCCTCTTATGTTCCCCAATATCTTGCTCTATCAAATAGGCTCGGTTCACCGCATCTTAGAATGTCACAATCCGTTGGGCAATAAGTTGAGTACGGATGGAGGTCTTCAATCCCCGAATGAATCTCATAGCCTTTTGTTCCTCGGTCCTCACCAAATAGTCGCAATACCGGGCTAATTCTATGAACTTAGCCGAGTATTGTGCTATAGACAACACACCTTGCTCCAGGTTGAGTAGCTCGATCTCCTTTCGGTTTTGATCAACAACCGGAATGAAATGCTCCTTGAATTTGCGCACAAACAACTCCCACGCATACACCGTGTGAGTATCATCCCAAGTAGCTTTAACACCCTTCCACCAATGCTCGGCGGCTCCCACAAGCTTATAAGCCGCGAACCGGACCTTGTCCTCATCCGAGCAACCAAATACATCATAAATCTTCTCCATCGACTCAATCCATTGTTGGGTTTCCAAGTAACATGCGCAGCGGAATTTAGCAATTAAAATTTTAAGAAACCCAAAGCCATGGATCCGTTCATATGATTAAATCAAATAAAACATAATGAATATAGGAAAAACTAACCCTTGATGGCTATCAAATTTTCTCTTGGTCTTTGGTGGAGATTTGAAGACTTGATCACGATCACAAAGCTTGAACACGAACTTTGAAGATGATGATTTTCAGCCTCTAGCGGTATCCACACTTCGAACGAATATCAAAGGAGCTTCTTTGATCTTGGTTGCTAGACCAAATATTATGAAACACACTTTCACAATATAATAAAGAACTATATGGAATTTATTTGTGAATTATTTTGTTCCTCAATCAAGGATATCTTAGAACAAAATAAATTCTCTCTCAAACTCTTTGAGACTCACAAAAGCACTAGTTCATATGGTCTGGCCGAATTGGGGTTTTTATACACAATTAAGACCTATTCCAAATAGGAATCTTGTGCCAAAAACCTTCCTAAATCGAATTAGGAATTTTCCTGTCGGCAGCACCAGGCGCCCGCCTGTAAAGGACCAGGCGCCCGCTTGAATGACCAGAAGGTCCTTGTCTTTCTGGAATTAATTCAGGCGCCCGCCTGGTCTGAACCAAGCGCCCGCTCGGTAGACCAAACAGCCCAGAATGTTTCCAAAAATTCCTCCAAGGTCCTTTGACTCTAAATTCCAATATAGTCCTCTTATTAAAGATTCGTTCTATTGTGTGTGACCCTCTAGGATTATACTAAGTTGGCAATGGGCTCAAACATGATCCCATAAGATATGATTAGGTTCTAGCAAACCGTTATACCTACCCAAATAGTATAACTAGATACAAGTTCGCATTCCTTTAGAATATGTCACAATCCCTTTGTCCACGATGTAATTGAACACAAGTCATGGTCAAACAGTCAACTTGTCTTGTTCAATACTTTCTCGATTCCGAATATGTTAATAATTCAAATGCTATTGATCCAATCAATCCATTTGAGTCCGGCCGAACATTTCATCAACATCATTCCTTCGAGGGGCCCAAGCTTGACATCTCTCTGTGGAGGGACAAATCCATTTAGCTTATTATTCTTCCCAACGGGAATCCGATTATGCCAATCATACCCTTTATAACTACCGTGTTAAGGTAGCGTTTGAATATGTCAAACACAATGTTCATCAAGTGGAAGACTATAATAACTTCATGTCTAAGGATTCAAATGACATAACTAATATGAGATATATGTATGACATAGACCATGACATAAATCTCATACAGCGGGTCATGTCCAGTACCTTGTTCCAAACAAGTACCCATAAATCTAACATGATCATCTCATGATCATTTAGCCTTTATACTAGTGCTTAATAAGTACTAGGGACGGGGATTATTATAAGTAAACATGAACAACAATAATAATCAAAACATCTCTTTTATTGATATGAAATAAATGATAACAGTTACAACGTTTATTAAACGTGCCTAGGGCACCACTACCAACAATCTCCCACTTGCCCTAGGCCCAATCTCCCATGTATCTAATACCCATGGACCTAACATGACCATCATGTTTAGCTTGTGGAAGTCCCTTTGTTAGCGGGTCCGCAACATTGTCATCAGTAGGTACTCTGCATATGTTTACGTCTCCCCTATCAACGATCTCTCGAATGATATGAAAACGCCTAAGTATGTGTTTGGATTTCTGATGTGCTCTTGGTTCCTTTGCTTGAGCAATAGCACCATTATTATCGCAATAAAGGTCTATTGGATTAGCAATGCTAGGAACCACTTCAAGTTCAGTTATGAACTTCTTAATCCAAACAGCTTCCTTTGCAGCATCCGATGCAGCAATATACTCAGCTTCTGTTGTAGAATCAGCGGTTGTACTTTGCTTGGAACTCTTCCAGCTTACAGCTCCACCATTTAACATAAACACAAAACCCGATTGCGATCGGCTATCATCTTTGTCGGTTTGGAAGCTTGCATCCGTGTAAGCATTTACAACGAGATCATCTTCCATTCCTCCATAGACCAAAAACGAGTCTTTAGTTCTTCTCAAGTACTTAAGAATCGCTTTTACAGCTATCCAGTGATTTTCGCCAGGGTCGGATTGGTATCTACTTGTCATGCTCAAAGCATAAGATACATCTGGCCTAGTACAAATCATGGCATACATGATGGACCCAATTGCCGAAGCATATGGAACATCATTCATTTTCTCACGCTCATCTTTTGTCTTAGGACATTGAGTCTTGCTTAGAGAAACTCCATGTAACACGGGCAAGGTACCTCTCTTAGAATTTTCCATACGGAATCTTCTAATAACCTTGTCAATGTATGTACTTTGGCTTAAACCAAGTAGCCTCCTTGATCTATCTCTATAGATCTTAATGCCAAGTATATATGCGGCTTCACCCATATCTTTCATTGCAAAACACTTTCCCAACCAAGTCTTTACAGACTGAAGTGTAGGAATGTCGTTTCCAATGAGCAATATGTCATCCACGTATAAAACAAGGAATAGCACTATGCTCCCACTAATCTTCTTGTATACACAAGGCTCATCTTCGTTCTTGATGAAACCAAACTCTTTGACCGATTCATCAAAACGGAGATTCCAACTCCTAGAAGCTTGCTTTAATCCATAGATGGATCTCTGCAATTTGCATACCTTAGAATCTTGTTCAAAACCTTCTGGTTGTGTCATATACACATCCTCTTGAAGTTTTCCATTCAGGAAAGCGGTTTTGACGTCCATCTGCCATATTTCAAAGTCATGATATGCAGCAATGGCAAGCAAAATTCTTATAGACTTGATCATTGCTACGGGTGAAAAGGTCTCATCATAGTCAATACCATGAACTTGCCTATAACCCTTCGCTACAAGCCTAGCTTTGTAAGTATGCACCTTCCCATCCATGTCAGTCTTCTTCTTGAAGACCCATTTGCATCCTATGGTTTTTACACCTTCGGGCGCATCAATCAAATTCCAAACTTGATTGTCTTGCATGGATTGCAATTCGGATTCTATGGCTCCAAGCCACTTGTCCGAATCAGGAGAAGACATCGCCTATTGGTAGGTTGACGGTTCATCATTCTCAATGATTTCTACCTCATTACTATCCGTTACGAGAAATCCATATCTCTCGGACTCAGATCGTAACCTACTAGATCTGCGAGTTGCTTGTGTATTTTGAACAGGTTCCACAACTCCTTGTGGTTCTTGTTCTTGTTCCACTATTGGTTCAATGTTATTTTCTAGGTCTCGAATTTCTTCAAGATTTATTTTACTCCCACTGATTTCTTTGGAGAGAAACTCTTTCTCTAGAAAGACACCAGTTCGGGCAACAAACACTTTGTTGTCCTCACGGTTGTAAAAGTAATATCCTCTAGTTTCCTTAGGATATCCCACGAAAATACATTTATCAGATTTGTGCGCAAGTTTGTCTGAGACAAGTCTTTTGACAAAAGCTTCGCAACCCCAAATCTTCATGAAAGACAGACAAGGCTTCTTTCCGCTCCACATCTCATATGGAGTCTTTTGAACCGATTTAGTTGGAACACGATTTAGTGTGAAAGCAGCGGTTTCTAGGGCGTAACCCCAAAAGGATATTGGAAGATCAACTTTACTCATCATTGATCGAACCATGTCTAACAAAGTCTGATTCCTCCTCTCAGACACACCATTCCATTGTGGCGTTCCGGGTGGAGTCAGTTGTGAAACTATTCCACAATTCTTTAGATGATCATCAAATTCTTGACTTAAGTATTCACCACCTCGATCTGATCGAAGTGCCTTTATACTTTTGCCAAGTTGTTTTTCTACTTCATTTTGAAATATTCTAAATATCTCAAATGCTTCACTCTTATGTTTCATTAGGTAAACATACCCAAATCTACTATAATCATCAGTGAATGTTATGAAGTATTGAAATCCTTCCTTAGCATTGCTACTTAATGGTCCGCATACATCGGAATGTATCAACCCCAATAAGTCGCTTGCCCTTTCACCCAACTTGGCAAAAGGTGTCTTAGTCATTTTTCCAAGAAGACACGACTCGCAAGTATCATATGACTCGAGGTCACATGCACCTAAAAGTCCGTCCCCATGGAGTTTTGAGATACGCTTCTCATTAATATGACCAAGACAGCAATGCCATAAATAGGTATGATTTACATCATTAGGTTTAGATTTCTTATTTACATGATAGACATTGTTATTATTTTCATTCTTGACATCCAAGATATAAAGGCCATTAAATGAATTAGCAATACCATAAAGCACATCATTTAAATAAATAGAAAATTTCTTATTCTCAATAAGAAACTTAAAACCTTCATTATCCAAACAAGAAATTGAAATAATATTTCTGCTTAAATCCGGAACATAATAACAATTGTTCAAAACAAGAATTAATCCGGAAGGTAAAGTGACTTCATAAGTCCCTACGGCTAATGCAGCAACTCTTGCTCCATTTCCCACGCGTAGATCTACTTCACCTTCTTTAAGCAGTCTCCTATTCTTTAGTCCCTGCACATTTAGACAAATGTGAGAACCACATCCGGTATCCAATACCCAAGAATCAGTGGTAGAAAGGAGAATATCTATCATATAGATACCTGAAGTCGACGCAGCCTTGCTGCCCTTCTATTTCTTTTTCTCTTCCAAGAAAGTCTTGCAATTACGTTTCCAATGACCAATTTCTTGACAATGGAAACAAATTGCATCCTTTTGTGAATCGGGTTTTGCATCAGAAGCCTTAGCAACCTTTGCCTTGCTTATTTTGGGTTTGACAACTTTCTTACCCTTTCCTTTGGCACTAGCCTTCTTCCCATCATGAACCAAGAGCACGGGAGAACCTTTCTCCACAATTTTCATCTCTGCAGTTTTGAGCATCCCATGCAACTCAGAGAGATTCTTATCCATTCCATGCATGTTATAATTCATCACAAACTGATTATAACTTTTAGGTAATGAATTAAGAATGAGATCCGTGGCTAGCTCCAATGGGATTGGATAGCCAAGTTTCTCAAGGTGCTCTACATAACCTTTCATTTTAAGAAAGTGAGGACTCACTTGTTGCCCTTCATTCATTTTACAAGTAGTGAATGCAACAATGGTCTTGTACCTCTCTTGCCTAGCTTGCTCTTGAAACATGGTTCTCAACTCCACGCCTATCTCATAGGCTTCCAAATATTCCAAACTTTGTTGGAGTTTTGAACACATAGCAGCAAGCATGAGACAACTTACATCTCTAGAATCATTACGATGTTTCTTGTAATTGTCTCTTTCCACCCTAGGGGCAGTAGGCGGTGGTTCAGCAGGGAGAGGCCCATCGAGAATGTACAACTTATCTTCTTGCCTAAGAACGATTCTTATGCTTCGGATCCAATCCATAAAGTTAGTACCATTCTCTTCGAGCTTATCCTTCTCAAGGATTGATCGCAATGACATTGATTGAGTGTTATTAGTCATTATCTACAAATATGCAAAATTTCCAAAATTTAATAAGTACCGATTTTCATTAAAGAGATAAATAATGTATTTTTCAAACAAAATACTCCCACTAAATTATATAACCTTCACATACATCCAATGTATAATATAATTTAATTGGGCTAAGATCCAACTTTAATTTAACTTTTGAGTCCACGGAGGCGGACCGCTCAAAAACTAAATTAATTAGGTAGACAATCATGTCAATCATATCTCATATGATTCTTAGATCCTTTTATGAGATTCCTTGAGAAATCCACTTTCAAAAAGCATGTTTAATCTCATCTTTTGCCTAGGCCCAAAACTGTTTTGACGCCTAATTAAGTCCAACCATTTTAAACGGATAGGAACCATTCAATTTAACGCACCTTGCGGAGGCAAGCCCACATTAAATTAATGAACCTCATCTTGCTCATACATGAATAAAATCAATGCACTTCGCGGAGGCGAACCCACATCAAAATCACCCATATATAAACAAGTGTTTTAATCATGGCATGGCAAAGAAGGACTTAAAACTTTCTTTGAAGGTTCATCACATATAGCATATAACACATTTATGAGCACATAATATAAACATGTTACATATCAAGTTTAGTCACTAAATTAATCTCCATTAATTTAAGCATGATATTTATGTGTCATTAGTTTCTCTATAATTATGAGGATGAGACTATTTCAACTTCGGTTATTATCTCCAAATCAAGACAACAAGAAGCGCGGTCGAACTAAGCCATTAGGCAACCACAATCCCGCACTAATTCAAGAAACCAAGAAAGTAGTCCATGTGGCCGAAACTAAGCAATAGATGGTCTCGATGAACGTAGGCCAATTGCATTCACAATTCCACATGGATCTCCAATCATTGAATCAAGAACTTTGTTTCTCAATTTTCGCAATTATGAACTCTTCATAATTCTAACTTCGTTTTATCTTTGAAACTTTGATTGCGATCAATTTTGGGAAACACAATCTCGATGAACGCAGATTAGCCATCCAAAACTTGAACCAATCTAGGAATCACAAGTAAAACAAATAGGAAAATCAAACCCCAAAATCCACACACAAACCAACTACCCAAAACCCATCCAGATCAGCAAGTCTGAAGTGGTCTTGTTACTGGTTTTGTTGGATTTATCGAAAAATTCCAGAATCAGATTTTGAACAAAATCAGAATATTCCATTCTGGCCTAGCGAGCGCGCGCCTGGTCCAAGGCGAACGGGCGCCTGCAACGCGCGCACGCCTGGTCCAGCGCGGGCGAGCGCTTGTATGGTCAGAATGGTATAGAATTTTCAAGTTCGAAAATTTTGTCTCAAAATTATTTTTCCCCGATTATTAAAACTTTGATCCAATCAAAAATCAATAATCGAAATAATTCAGAATCCACCATAATTTTTATTGCGATTGAATCGTGCGATTAAAGTTTGAAAAGCAATAAACCACATAAAATCACAAAACACATAAACATCAAATAATCCAATATTCATATCATGCTAGGCACATAAACAATTTATATACACATAACATGATCCAAGTATTGAATTAATCAATATGAACGGGGCTCTGATACCACTGTTGGGTTTCCAAGTAACATGCGCAGCGGAATTTAGCAATTAAAATTTTAAGAAACCCAAAGCCATGGATCCGTTCATATGATTAAATCAAATACAACATAATGAATATAGGAAAAACTAACCCTTGATGGCTATCAAATTTTCTCTTGGTCTTTGGTGGAGATTAGAAGACTTGATCACGATCACAAAGCTTGAACACGAACTTTGAAGATGATGATTTTCAGCCTCTAGCGGTATCCACACTTCGAACGAATATCAAAGGAGCTTCTTTGATCTTGGTTGCTAGACCAAATATTATGAAACACACTTTCACAATATAATAAAGAACTATATGGAATTTATTTGTGAATTATTTTGTTCCTCAATCAAGGATATCTTAGAACAAAATAAATTCTCTCTCAAACTCTTTGAGACTCACAAAAGCACTAGTTCATATGGTCTGGCCGAATTGGGGTTTTTATACACAATTAAGACCTATTCCAAATAGGAATCTTGTGCCAAAAACCTTCCTAAATCGAATTAGGAATTTTCCTGTCGGCAGCACCAGGCGCCCGCCTGTAAAGGACCAGGCGCCCGCTTGAATGACCAGAAGGTCCTTGTCTTTCTGGAATTAATTCAGGCGCCCGCCTGGTCTGAACCAAGCGCCCGCTCGGTAGACCAAACAGCCCAGAATGTTTCCAAAAATTCCTCCAAGGTCCTTTGACTCTAAATTCCAATATAGTCCTCTTATTAAAGATTCGTTCTATTGTGTGTGACCCTCTAGGATTATACTAAGTTGGCAATGGGCTCAAACATGATCCCATAAGATATGATTAGGTTCTAGCAAACCGTCATACCTACCCAAATAGTATAACTAGATACAAGTTCGCATTCCTTTAGAATATGTCACAATCCCTTTGTCCACGATGTCATTGAACACAAGTCATGGTCAAACAGTCAACTTGTCTTGTTCAATACTTTCTCGATTCCGAATATGTTGATAATTCAAATGCTATTGATCCAATCAATCCATTTGAGTCCGGCCGAACATTTCATCAACAACATTCCTTCGAGGGGCCCAAGCTTGACATCTCTCTGTGGAGGGACAAATCCATTTAGCTTATTATTCTTCCCAACGGGAATCCGATTATGCCAATCATACCCTTTATAACTACCGTGTTAAGGTAGCGTTTGAATATGTCAAACACAATGTTCATCAAGTGGAAGACTATAATAACTTCATGTCTAAGGATTCAAATGACATAACTAATATGAGATATATGTATGACATAGACCATGACATAAATCTCATACAGCGGGTCATGTCCAGTACCTTGTTCCAAACAAGTACCCATAAATCTAACATGATCATCTCATGATCATTTAGCCCTTATACTAGTGCTTAATAAGTACTAGGGACGGGGATTATTATAAGTAAACATGAACAACAATAATAATCAAAACATCTCTTTTATTGATATGAAATAAATGATAACAGTTACAACGTTTATTAAATGTGCCTAGGGCACCACTACCAACATCCATAACTCAGCTTTCCTTACATCGGGTTCCCCATTGAATTCAACCGGTTTCAACTTCAGAAATTGCTCCAATCCATAGCGGGGTGGTGCTGGTTCTACCCTCAGACCTTGATCATGTATGGCCTTCATGGCCGCCTCGAACATGCCTTGAAACATAGCACGTGCTTCTTCCCTTGTATCATTCTGATTTGCATTACCGGTACTACCTTCACCACTCCTTCTACGAACCATTGTAAACAAGTACCTATATAAAACATCAACCGTTAATCACTCCGCACACTACTACCCACCTAGGTCATACTAATCCACCTAGACTTATACTTAGAGCTAATGCCATAGCTCTGATACCAACTGTCGCTGCCCCAAACCCCGCGGGCCCGAGACCGCGAGCTGGACGTCGACTTAAACAATAAACTCTAAAATAATGGAGATAAAAATTTCCTTTTATACCCAAAGGATGATAACACAAGGTTTTGTAAATCAACTTGAGCAACAAAGTTACAAAATACACAAATCCTAGTGACGTCAATGTTTGGTACAAATATCCCCAAAAGGTTACACATTGATATAATGTAAACCAACCTATAACAACTTTCCCCAAAAGAATGTATTCACACTCGACGTCCTCTTTCTCGTGATCAGCGACACTAATCCTTAGCACCTGGGGGGGTTAAGGAAAAACAAAGATAAAAGAAAGGGGGTGAGATAAATCTCAATAAGTTACTAATGCAACTACATGACATGCTAGGATGCAATATACAGTAATAAATCATAGATAGCACATAGCAGTTATCACATAACAGATAGCAGCGGAAATAAACACATAACAAAGGATATAAGCCAAGGTTTCCAAACCGATACATCCAAATAAAGGATCGCTGCGCAGCTTCAATATTCAACAAATCATCATCTCCATAATAGCATGAAAGCTGAAGAGAAATCCCCGATACCGGAACAATAACCATAAAGTGTCACAAAGGACAAGAGCCATGCCACAAAGTCATGCTCGGTAGCTAGATACATTCACAAAGGAAGCTAACTTATCCCTTCCAAGGCCAATCTGGAAAAGGGGGTATAGAAGGGGGCAAAACAATGGTCAACATTATAATGGACTTGGCTTTGCCATTATAATCTTTCCCATCGCCCGATGCAACAAATATGCCAGCTGGGCTTTCAAATAAATGCTAAGTAATAAATACTAGCTTAATTAAACAACTTAGGGTTCCAAAGTAGGGAACCATACCAAGAAATCACCAAGAAAGTGAAATGAACCAACAATACACAATAAAGGTGTTCCAATACTTCCAAAGTAAGAATACTCAATTACTATAACACATTCAATCACAACGGATCCAATTCAATTCTAGGCATCCAACTACAACTACTCACTCATATAACTCTAACGTACTCCTTACACGGTTTACATAGGCTTACGGTTGACTTCTTATTGTTCCGGGTGATTACTTTTAAGTTATAAACATTTATGCCTAAAACAGGGGTGCTCGGCCGAGCAGTTCTATATGACTCGGCGGAGCAACCTCAGCTCCAAAACTATGACTCTCTGGTCTGCTCCGCTCGGCCGAGTCAAGGGATGCGCTCGGCCGAGCACCTCCTAAATTCAGAAAAAACGCAGAAGAACCCAAGTAACCAAATTTTACCCAAAACTTCACCATTTCTCTAATACTCAAAATCAAGACTTCCAATAAGCATAATAATGCACCAAAACAACTTGTGAACTTGAAATGGACCTAAATAACAACATCTAGTTACCCACAACAAGATTCGAACCCCAACATTCCCAAGAACACCATTTTTGATCAAAACTCAAATAAATTCCAAATAAATTCTAAACTCAACCAAACTTCCAATATAACACATCAAGCATTATATAAACATGATATGAACATTTTAGCATAAAAATGGGGGAAAAGTAACTTACTTGAAAATTCTCAAAGATGACGGAATTCAATTCTTTTTGGTTCTCCGCGATCCTATCGACGATCTAAACACATTTCGCGTTTTAAGAAATGAGAGATAACAAGAGGAAGATGAAGAAAATGAAGAGAGAAGAAACTTACCCAATGTAGAGAGAGTGAGAGAGGTGTGCTGGGAGAGAGAGATGGAGGTGGAGTGTGAGGTGAGGTGAAAGAGTAGGGAGGTGAGGGAGAAGAGATGGAGGAGAGGGGAGTAGGGAGGGAGTAGGAGAATTATTTTGAAATGTTACACTCAGACCCCTTCCCCATCCACTAACGCAATTACTTACACTCCCGACTAACAATTAAGACTCAACACTTCTACACTAGCCCAACTAACTCGAATAAAATGCTAGGCATAATTATTATAACACATAAATTGCACACATAATTATTTAAATAAATAATAATTTAAATAAATAAATAAGCAAATAATTAAATAATAATCATTTAATTACTAATAAAATAGAGCCTAGATTTCGGGTCGTGACAGCTCGACCCTCCACAAGTTAGTAGCGGGACTCCTAAAGCTTCAAACCAGTCTTATCCAAAACCTCAAGCCTTAAATCAGTCTACCGAATCCAAATTTTTAGAATAACCCATTAGGTCCAACCTCTTAGGTCTACCCAGTCTAACCTGTTGAGCGATCCCTTGGATCCCAAGACCATTCGAGTCTACCAAACTTATCCTTGAAGTCCATAATATGTCTGATCCATACCTTAGGCCTCAACCCCTAAACCTTTAGGTCACAAGACTTTCTACCCTCTAGGTCTCTCACCTTACATCTCCACCCTTGGAACTCTTTAATTCCCAAGCCTACTTGGTCCGATTAAAAGCGACTCATCTACGTCTCCCGACTCCCGTCATATCCAAGCCATGGCCCTACCACTCTTAAACCTACCAAGTACCAACCTAGTGTCACCCATTAGCCTCAAAAAACTTCCTAGTCTGACCTCAACTCCTTACGACTCTAACCTACTTAATCCAAGCCGAGTCCAAACCTCGCCACCTGCACGATCCTCTCCTCAAACTCTTTAGATATCAAACCTTTCTTCCCCACGAGTCCAAACCTCAAACATGCTCGAACGCATAGGTTCTCCCGCGTACCGTGACATGCCATAAAGATATCAAAACCTGTCCGGTCAAAACTCGTACGCTTAACACCTTTGGGTCCCATCCCTAGCCTACCTTCACAATCGCCGAACGAGTTTGGTCACGCGCAATGACCTCTAAGACAAACTTCGGTCCTAAGCATACCCAATCCAACTTAGGCACCTATTGTACTCGAGCAAAGTCTTGGACACTCAATCCCTTTACCTAAAACGCCAACGTGGTCACATATCCAGACCATCTCCCGTACATGGTTCGCACCTAGCACACCTTAGGACCCAAACCCGCCATGTCCGCCTTACACCCTTAACTGGTTAGGCATTAGGATCATCCAATCCTAATCCGTTTCTCTTAAGCCCGACCTCAAGCCTGCCTGGTCTTGATCCATATCGCGACCCTTTAGGACAAAAGACTTATCCGCTTCAAAACCTCATGTCCCAACGCTACCCTGCCTAGCCTTCGATCTCCTTGATCTCGCACCTACCAGTCCATTAGGTCCCGGTCTCCTTGGCACATGTCTAAATCTTACCCTAGATAAACCCTTATACTTTGGCATAGTTTACTTAAGCCTAGGTCTAACCTATCAAGCCTACCCATCCTTGAGGTATCACGCTCACCTGCCCCAAACTATAACACTCATGGACCTCAGACTTGCTTAGTCTAAACCAAGACCAACCTTCAAACTTCTGGTCTCCAAACCCTAGCCTCAAGCCTAGGTAGCCATCATTCTCTCCAAACCCTAGCCTCAAGCCTAGGTAGCCGCACCATCCTTCCTAAACCATAGCCTTGATCCTAGGTAGTCATATTCCCTCCAAACCCTAGCCTCAAGCCTAGGTAGTTACATTCCTTCCAAACGGTAGCCTCAAGCCTAGGTAGTCGACATTCCCTCCAAACCCTAGCCTCAAGCCTAGGTAGTCGCATTCCTTCCAAACCCTATCCTCAAGCCTAGGTAGTCACATTCCTTCCAAACCCTAGCCTCGAGCTTAGGTAGTTACATTCTTTCCAAACCCTAGCCTCGAGCCTAGGTAGTTACATTCCTTCCAAACCGTAGCCTCAAGCCTAGGTAGTTACATTCGCTCCAAACCCTAGCCTCAAGCCTAGGTAGTTACATTCGCTCTAAGACCTAGCCTTAAGCCTAGGAAACCACAGCATCCTCTTTAACCCTAGCCCCAAGTTCTAGGGAATTTCCAAAGCCCCGTATGCAACATCCTTTCCAAAACTCCTGAAACCCTAGTCTCGAAACCTAGGAAATTTACAATCTCAATCCCCCATCTTATTGAACCCTAGTCTTACGCCTAGGATATGATGCCCTAGCGTCGAGCTTAGGATTCAGCAATCTCTCCAAACCCTAGCCTCGAGCCTAGGTAGTCGCATTCTCTCCAAACCCTAGCCTCAAGCCTAAGAAGCCGTATTCACTCTAAACCCTAGCCTCGAGCCAAGGTAGTCCCATTATCTCCAAACCTTAGCCTCAAGCCTAGGTAGTCGCATTCGCTCTAAACCCTAGCCTCGAGCCTAGGTAGTCGCACTCTTTCTAAACCCTAGCCGCGGGCCTAGGAGACCATATCCTCACTCAACCCTAGCGACGATCTTAGGATCCAGCATTCCCTTCAAACCCTAGTCCTAGACCTAGGAAATTCCTTCACCTTAGTCTCAAAGTATAGGGAGCTTACAATCCTTAACCTTAAAACCTAGCTTAAAGCCTAGGTTACCACGAACATTTCCAAGCCATAGTCACCAATCCCAGAAAATGGTGAACCCTAACATCAAGCTTAGTAAACCCTCCACAAAATCAATCCCTCTTTCCAGTGGTCCCTAGTCTCAAGCCTAGGAAGTCACAACCTTTCTAACTCCCAGACGTATGTCTAAAAGCCAACGCCTTTCCAACCTCTGAGCCTACCACAACTCTAAGCCCTAGCCTCGAAGCCTAGGATATTTCTAAAACCCTAGTCCCAAATTTGCGGTCCTTAACGCCAGTTTTCCTAAACACTTCTAAACCCTAATCTTTAGGTCCTCATTCCTCAAAAGCCTTAGGTCCTACCCTAAGCAACCAACCAAAAGGTTCCTTACCTAATGCCTTGGCTTGTAGCCTCGTCTTATGCATTCCCTCCTAATTTAAGACAAGTGGGGCCCAAACACTATGCTCTCCATGATTATCCTTGCTCACAAGATATTAGAGACTCCCCGAGAGTCTATCACCTTTGTGACTCCCCGAGAGTTCATCCCGTTTGCGACTTCATAACAATCCATCATCTTTGCCTCCACATGCAAAATTTCAGTTTTACCCCTAGTACATTCCCCTTTGATTCATTTTAGGTGCCCTTAGCACTATTTTGACTGATATTCGTTACCTTTGGGTACGGAAAGCCCCTTAAAATTTCCATTCTTCACCAAATATTTGCTTAGGATTTGTATGATTGCAGAGACTTCGGCGCCTCTATGTCATACGCATCCTAGATCGATCGTAATTGGCAGAGACCCAGGCGTTTCTAATTACGAGAGATCCAGCATCTATTATTTTAACGCGATCGGCAGAAACCCGGGCGTTTCTGATTGCGTTTAAAATTTCCAAACATTTGCTTAGGATTCGTATGATTACAGAGACTTCGGCGCCTCTATGTCATACGCACCTTAGATCGATCGTGATTGGCAGAAACCCTGGCGTTTCTAATTGCGAGAGATCCAGCATCTATTACTTTAGCGCGATCGGCAGGAACCCGGGCGATCCTGATTGCGTTTACCATTCCATGTTGGGATTATTTAGACGACGTAGTCTTTATATTTCCCAAATAACTTCATTGATTACGAATGTTCGTTCTTCATACAAGATAGTATCCGTAGGTTTGTTATCCGCAGCAGAAGTTCGATGTCTCGTCTTTCCCCAATAGCTCCGAACTACGACCGGCTTGATTCCTCCGAGGATACGTAGGAAACCTGAAAAGGTTCAACCACCCGACCGACATGGTCATCTACCATCTCCAGCAGATGTATTTTCCCCAGCAGAAGACGTTGCTTCCCAATTTCCCATCAGATTTGAACTACGTTTGGCTTGATTCCCCCGTGGATACGTAGGTCGCCTGCCAAGGTTCAGCCGTTCCCTTACTTTCCGCCTGTTTTGAAACTCATGTTTCAGAACGGTTCCTATTTTTATCGTTGACCCACATTGCCTTGCAAGAAGCGTCGCCGAGGGGCTACTGTTAGTACCCGATCTAAAAATGAGTTTATTAGGGATTTCCCAAATACACAAGGACTTTATAAGAACTACAAACCTCGCAAAGACTTGTCCTGGATTCCCAAAATATACCTCATTGTTTTAGAACATCTTAAAGATGGCCAAAATAGGGTTTACATAAAACATGCAAAACCCTAGCTTAATAATTAAGTCAGCCAGGAATGATGGCCATGCGGCCACATTCGTCCAAGCTCCAACCTTGGCCACGCGGCCAATGTCGCCGCCGCCCTCCATCTTGGCCACGCGGCCACATCCCCCCGGATGATCTGGACCGTCAGATCTCTCCATCAGTTTCCTATTTAAAGACCTCCCTTGCCTCATAATTGGGGGATCCGAATTTGAGAGCTCTTAGGGGACGATTTTGCTCTCAAATCAAGTCATTCAAGCCTCCAAAAACACTCTCAAGAATCCCAAGAAGATCCAAGGTTATTTCTTGCCAACAAAGGTAAGTTTTCTAACTTTTTCTTCATGTTCTTGCCATATTATTAATTTAGATCCATAATATTCATATTCTTAATATGTTTATTCATGTGTTCTTCATAATATTCATGTTCCTAACATCTTTATTCATATTTTCTTCATGACATTCATATGTTCATAATATGTTCTTCGCATGTTCATCATATTCTTAGGTTAAAACCTTATTTATGCTATATTTAGGGTTACGATCTTCATGTTAACATGTTATTTCATAGCCAATGATGATCTAAGGTTCATCAACCCAAGGATGATCTAGGAACTACTTCTAAACCCTAATCTTTAGGTAATTCCCCCCTCATTATGCATGATCCCGATTCTTCTGCCTATTCTAAATTCTTCTCGAACTACGCTAACCTGAGCTTCTCACATTGAGAGGAACGTAGGCAATCTTCGGATCCGGTCTCAATCACTAACACACTACATACACCGCATCATGATAGAAAGACCGATCAATTCGGGCAATAGGAGTGATAACGTGAATATTCTTCTCTTGTTGTAATTTGACCCCCGAACCCATTAACATGCTTTTCTCAATGTTTTAGCTATAATTAAAACGGCGTGGCGACTCTCATAATTTTAATGTTGCAATGAATATCTCAAATTCAAACACACGTATTCACAGTTACGCATCAAGTTTAGCACTAAATTAATAATCATTAATTTAAGCATAATATTTATGTGTCATTAGTTTCTCTATAATTATGAGGATGAGACTATTTGAACTTTGGTTATCATCTCCAAATCAAGACAACAAGAAGTGCGGTCGAACTAAGCCATTAGGCAACCACAATCCCGCACTAATTCAAGAAACCAAGAAAGTAGTCCATGTGGCCGAAACTAAGCAATAGATGGTCTCGATGAACGTAGGCCAATTGCATCCACAATTCCACATGGATCTCCAATCATTGAATCAAGAACTTTGTTTCTCAATTTTAGCCATTATGAACTCTTCATAATTCTAACTTCATTTTATCTTTGAAACTTTGATTGCAATCAAGTTTGGAAAACACAATCTCGATGAACGTAGATTAGCCGTCCAAACCTTGAATCAATCTCAGAATCAAACGACTAAAACAAATAGGAATTCAAACCAACTAAATCCACCCCGCGACCCAAAAAGAACCCCAGCCCAGACCAGAAGGTCCGGCCGGGTCCTTACTTTGGTCCGGTCGGACCTACCTCAAAATTTCAGCTTCTGACCATCACTGTGCGGCCGCCCAAGAAAGACTGTGCGGTCACCCAAACATGTGCGGCCGACCACGTTTTTCTGTGCGGTCGCACAGTAGCATCAGAATGATTTTAGAGTTCGAAAATTTGTCTCAAAATTGTTTTCCCCGATTATTAAAACTTTGATCCAATCAAAAATTAATAATCAAATATTTCAGAATCCAACATAATTTTTAGTGCGATTCAATAGTGCGATTAAAGTTGTAAAACAATAAACCACATAGAATCATATAACACATAAACATCATATAATCTAATATTCATATCATGCTAGGCATACAAACAATTTATATACACACAACATGATCTAAGTATTGAAATAATCAACATGAACGGGGCTCTGATACCACTGTTGGGTTTCAGAGTAACATGCGCAGCGGAATTAAGCATTTAAATTTTTATGAAACCCAAAGCCATAGATCCGTTCATATGATTAGATCAAATACAACAATATGAATACTAGAAAAACTAACCCTTGATGACTTTAAATTTGGTCTTTTATCTTGGTGGAGAACTTGAAGCTTTAATCACAAAAGTAAGAACACGAACTTTGAAGATGATGAGCTTCACCCTCTAGCGGTATCCACACCTTGAACGAATATGAAGAACACTTGATCTTGGTTGCTAGACCGAAATTGTGAAACACGTTTTCACAATTAATATGAACTATATGGAATTTTATTTGTGTATTATTTTGTTCTTCAATCTAGGATGTCTTAGAACAAAATAAAACTCTCTCAAATCATTTGGAGACTTTCACAAAAGCTTGGTACAAGTTCTGGCCGAATTTTGGTGTTTATAAACAAGTAAGACCTATTCCAAATAGGAAACTTGTGTTTAAACCCGTCCAAAATTCTTTTCCAAATCAAATTAGGAAATATGTCCCGACATGCTCGTGCGGCCGCCCAAAACTAGTTGTGCGGCCGCCCAAAACTGTGCGGCCACCCAGCCCAGTTTGTGCGGTCGCACAACATGGTTCAGAAGGCCACATTTTCCATTTTAGTCCTTTTTAAGATTCGTTCTATTGTGTGTGACCCTCTAGGATTACACTAAGTTGGCAATGAGTTCAAACATGAAACCATAAAATATGATTAGGTTCTAGCAAACCATCATACCTACCCAAATAGTATAACTAGATACAAGTTCGCATTCCTTTTAGAACATGTCATAATCCCTTTGTCCACGATGTCATTGAACACAAGTCATAGTCAATAAGTTAACTTGTATTGTTCAATACTTTCTCGATTCCGAATATGTTGATAATCCAAATGACATTGATCCAATCAATCCATTTGAGTTTGGCCAAACATTTCACCAACATCATTCCTTCGAGGGGCCCAAGCTTGACATCTCTCCGAAGAAGGACAACTCCAATTAGCTTATTATTCTTCCCTACGTGAATCCGATTATGCCAATCATACCCTTTATAACTACCGTGTTAAGGCAGCGTTTGAATATGTCAAACATAATCTTCATCAAGTGGAAGACTATAATAACTTCATGTCTAAGGATTCAAATGACATAACTAATATGAGATTTATATATGACATAGACCATGACATAAATCTCATACAGCGGGTCATGTCCAGTACCTTGTTCCAAACAAGTACCTATAAATCTAACATGATCATCCCATGATCATTTAGCCTTTATACTAGTGCTTAACAAGCTCTAGGGACGAAGATTATTATATTCAAACATGAGAAACAATAATAATCTTATTATCTCTTTATCATCATGAATAAAATGATAACTTATACAACGTTTAACAAACGTGCCTAGGGCACCAACACCAACACAGTCGTCACCGTACCGACCACAAACCAATGGAGCAGTCGAAGCTGCTAACAAAACCATAGAGACCATCATTAGAAAAATGGCAAAAACTGGCAGAGACTGGCCTGATAAGCTACCTTTTGCACTCTGGGGCTACCGTACTTCAATCCGCACGGCCACCGGTGAAACTCCCTACGCCCTAGCCTATGGGATGGAAGCAGTACTACCAATCGAATTAGAAGTACCATCACTAAGGGTTCTCCTAGAAAACCAAGTGAATGAAGTTGCATGGTTAGACAGCCGTTATGAACAACTAGCCCTACTAGATGAACGACGACTCCGAGCCGCCGAGCATATCCAAGCGTATCAACGGAGAATGGCCCGAGCATTTAATAAGAAAGTCAAGTCCAGAAACATCAAAGAAGGGGACCTTGTCCTATGTGAACATCACCCTGGACCATTCAACCCTATGGGAAAGTGGGGACCAAGATGGATAGGCCCCTACATAGTCAAGAAGGTATTCTCCGGAGGAGCGGTACAACTCGCAGACCTAGATGGAGATCAACTGCCGAAGCCTGTCAACATGGACAAGCTGAAGAAGTACTATTCGTGAGTCCGTCCCCTACTTCAAAAGAAAAGAGGAAAGCCCGCTAGGTTGAAAACCCGCAAGGGCGGCCAAGGCAAAAATTAGAGCAGAGAGCACGAGAAAAGAAGCCCGCTAGATTGAAAACCTGAAAGGGCGGTCTAGGCAAAAATCAGGGTGTGCATAAAATAAATAAATAAATAACTAAATAATAGGGGATAGTCTCGTACAAGACACCTATGTCTCGCACGAGACATGTCAGTCAGCGGACATATTTTTCTCTTTCTTAAACAAGAACTACGATGACCTGAGCTCTTTATTTAATTGATGTAAAAGGAGAACGTATGCAGCCTTTTGGTCCGGTCTATCTAATAAATAAAATCAAAATCTTGTCTTCTTATTAATTGAATGCATTTCAAGAAAGCAATAAGAAAATTTCTAACATGAACACCAACTTGCAAAAGAAAATAAATAAAACACTAAAAATCTAAACATTGGTCTATCTATGGAAATCTCTCGATACTCCTAAGGATCTATTTCTTCCTTAACTTAGTAGGGGCTTGACCACGATCCACCTTGTCATCCCTCTTCCTCTTGAACCAAGGTATCTCGAAACCGGGAGGAACATCAAGTCGACTGAACACCGAGGGAGTTAGTCTCGCAAACACATGAGGCCTATCCAGAGCTTGAAATTTTCCGGGAAGTCCGTTCGCTCTCTTCTCGTAAAAGTCACTATCCAGAAAATCTTGAGTGGCATCTACTCTGACGTAAGAAGGATCCTCCTTATCTTCTTTCTTCTTCAAACTCAAGCTAGGCTCGAATTGGTCCCCCAACAAAGAGCGGCGAATCTCATCGATACCCTCGACGCTGGGACGGAGTTCCAAGAGAAACCAATCCAAATACTTGTCCGACAAATAGATACTTCCTCCATCATGACGAAGATTGGTCCAACGATCCATAGTGGTGCCTTTCCCCCAAACGCGAGCCAAGCTCATAGAGAACTCCGAGTCCATGAAGGAAATGTCTTGAGGCCGTCCCCCTGACAAAAAAGTATCCTGTTGTTGATCGAATTGTCGCATTACCCTCCGAGCAAAATAGAAAGAGGAGTCTCTCAAACCCGGAAGGACGACCCTGTCGTACTCAAGGGTATTAGCTACAAACCTCCTCACCTTCCAAAAGGATGGGCACCAAGCGATATCATTGGTCTCCGCTTTAGCAAAAAGATGAGCCCACTCCTCAATGCTGAGACACTTCACTAACAGTCTCGGCCTATGGAAAGTGTAAGGAGAATACTCGACCGAAGAGTCCAACAATTTGAAATTTTCTCTGAGCCAAATAGTCAACAATAATGGACTTCCCCGAGTCATAGAGCCGGTTCGGTGTAACTCATCAAGACCATGAAGGGTCTCCCCCAAGATAAGAGGAATTATGTTGAAGGCCCGTCCTCTAGCTTGCAGAACGATGTCCACGAGCTTCGTGTTCGCCATGCCACACTTGCTCATGAAAAGCACGCTCTGAAATAAGCACAATGCCAAGAGGCAACACTGGGAATCCACACCGTGACCGCGAGTCACCCGACCTTTAAATCTCTTAGGCAAAGCGTAGAGATCGACATAGCGGTTGTGAATATAACTCTGCGCCTTAGAAAGGCCAATGCTCAATAAGTCCCTAAGAGACTCTGTCGGTACCTTGTCACAATTAGGAGCCGGAATCACCCCGGTCAACGGCATATCCAAGATAGCCGCCATCTCCTCTACAGTAGGAACCATCTCATTAAGTGAAAAGTTGAAGAGATGAGTCGATGGATCCCAAAAGCGTGCAACTCCCTTTAAAAGGTCCCAATCCGGTTTTAGGTTCTTCAAGGTGAAAAGAATCTTAAACCCGAACATCTCCACGAATCTCTCTTGACGAGGTTTATTGAACGAGCGAAAGAACGTTGCTAAATCACCCTTGTAGCGTTCCACTAACTGTAAGTCCAAGGAGAACTCATCAACAATTATGGATAAAGGGACGGGCTTACTTAGGGCCATTAGAAGAAAAAGGTTGAGAATTCTACTCTAAGAAAAAGGTTCCCAGAACTGATTCAAGACTGCATGGTATTCTAGGACGGACTAGAGGTGTTTATATACAAGTTTGGACACCAAATCCTCAAGGAAAAAGGAGAAACAGCCGCAGATTGAAAGGATGGCTCGTACAAGACATCGATGTCTCGTACGAGGCATCTCCCAGTTCAGAACAACAGGAACTCTGCTCAAATCCCAGGTTGCTTGACAAGTCAAAACATGTCTCAATCACCTCAGAAATCCACCCGAAACAGTTCATACATCACATATAAATGGCCCAACGTGAATCCATCTCATAAAATTACCCCTCGGTTGACCAACCGGATGTGAGTCAATCCATTTACACAGTCAGAAATAAAACTAAAATTAACTAATGTATTGTGTGCTAGAGTTAGGAAATAACTGTTGCATAGGTACAAGCCAAAGAAAGGAAAAATTGTCTTCGCCTGCGCCGAGGCAATAAATACATCATCAATAAAAGGGGAGAATGGGGGAATCCTATCTAGGATGTGTCGCCACTGCCACACTATCATCCGTCAGTCCGAGGCCTCTTCCCGCAAGAAGCTAGCTCAGCCGTCTACTGAGCCAACCATCCAAGCAGCCCCGCTGTCTCTCTCTTTATCCTCTTGGCATAAGCCATAAACTGGGCAAGCCGTCCCGCGACCTCTCTATACTCAGTAATGGGCACCTATTGAGAAGAAACAAATAGAGGTATCAAAATCTTCAGATAAATGATAAACAGAGAGATAAAATGGTAGAATGATAAGAAATGACGGAAGAAGGGTCATAAATCATACCATGGTCGCGTCAGCAGGAGGTACGAGTTCCTCAGGCATGTCGTACTGTGTGGGAAGATCCTAAGTATTCTTTACTCCCTCAGCCACGCTGTAGGTAAAAGAAGCTGGTCCAAGCTGTGGACGAAAAAGGATATGGACAACTCCCTGGGCCTGAGCCTGATCACCCTCCATAATCAACCGGGGCATGAGACGAGCGAGGAAGTCCTGATAATCAGCCTCAAAGGACATATGGTCAAAAGCATCCTGACCAATGATGAGGTCCCCTCTCTCCTCCTCCGCAATGGCATAAGAGTCCAACATATGGGCCGGCTGGTCCAAAGGGACGATGACATCGAGTCTGCCACCACCCTACTGGCGAGAGACTCTCTCTCCTAAGTAGAAGCATCCCCCACCAAGGCCAATCATCAACAGCCTCATACCGGCAAACCCGTGAACATGATCAATGCCCAGACTCCGCCAAGGAAAGAAGGCAACAGCGGACTCAGGGACGGCCTCCCATCTGACAAAATACAGCCTCATGTGCTCCACCGTCATATCATCCCCCTCAGCCTGCTCATCATGGGTATCCCTGTTATCCCGGCGCCATCTCAGAGTATCTGGGAACGTAACAGTGTTGTCTCGAAGGTTGAAAGTAAAGAGACCAAACATGGCGTAACCCCAAGCCTGCAAAATGGGAGAAACATAGAAAAATGTCAAAACTGAATGAGTTACTGAGACAGAAAGTAAACTGGGGCTGAAATTAAGGAGGGATACAGAAGAAGATGGGTATTGTACCTCTCAGGCATGACTATAGCCGCCCTAGCCAGCGTTCGCCCGATCACGCGAACTCTCATCCATAGCCACATAGTAGTGGGCAAAGACAGCAGAACCCCAGCTAGCATCAGTGACATGCTGCATATCTCTCAACACACTCAAAAGAGTGAACAAAGCAGTCGACGCATGATTGGCAAATAGCGTCTCAGAAAAGGCCCACCATAGAAAGCCACAGACAGCTGCAATATGGGTACCGGGAAGATGCATCTGACCAGCATTAATAGTCACATAGGCATCGACCTTGTCCCTCAAGGCCTTCAGAGGGACACCCTTGCCTAGGGTAAGCAAAGAAAAGCCCAGAAAATGCATCATATCGTCCCTGCTAGGAGTGAAATCCGCATCAACCTCATGAGGCTCACCGACAATGGAAAGCCCAGTAATGGCATGAAATTCAGTAGGGGTCATGGTAACCTCCCCCCACCGCATGTGCATGGTATGAGTACTGTCCCACCAGCGCTCCCGGATGGGCTGAAGCAAGTGCACATTCCTCCTCTCACTGACAAGGCCGTCAAAGAAGGGTTTCAATCTGAGATTCTCGATCTCCTCCTTCATCTCGCCATTGAGAGTTGCCCACCTCTCAACGACCGCTCGTACGCTGCCTCTACAGTTATTGATTAAAATATGGTTTGACTTAATTAGGCTATCAAAACAGTTGTGGGCCTAAGGCACAGATGAGATTAAAACATGTTAGACATATGATGTCTAAAATCTCATAAAATATCTAAGAGTCATATATGATATGATTGACAAGGAGTTGTCTACCTAAATAACTTATTTTGAGCAGTCGTGCCCTAGCCGACTCAAAGTTAAGTGAAATATGGATCTTAGCCCATTTGAATTATATGATACATTAGATGTATTTGAAGGTTATACAATTTAGTGGGAGTATTTGTGAAATACTTATATTTATAATATCTTTAATTAAGTTGGTACTTATATGTGATTACATGTTTGCATAATTGTAGATAATGGCTCAAAATTCAAGTTCTTTATCATTACGATCTATCCTTGAGAAGGAAACTCTTCAAGAAAACGGAGCTAACTTCACGGATTGGATCCATAGCCTTAGAATTGTTCTAAAGCATGAACATAAGCTCTATATTCTTAATGAACCCATTCCTGAAGATGAACCCGTTGCCTTGCTAATCTTGGGTTGTCTCATGCTTGCAGCCATGTGTTCTAAGCTTCAGAAGACTCTTGAACACTTGGAGGCATATGACCTTGTTGTTGAGTTGAAAGACATGTTTCAAGGGTTTCTGCCCTAGACGGATTCTCTCCGGCACATCTCTTCCCCTCCTTGAATTCTAGTTCCAGGAATCCATATTATTCACCCTCGTCTCAACCTTTTTGCTTGATCCAAAACCTTAATCCTAATGGTGTGCCGCCTTCTACCCATGCTAACCCTAATTCGGTTGTGGCGCCGTCTTCGTGCTTAAAACATTCCATGAATGAAAATCCCTCGTCACAATTGAATCTTCTTGTCAATAACCCTTCCGTTTCTCCTAATCCTTCCCAAAACCCTTCCACACATGTTTCCAAATCCTTTGCTGGTCTGTTTTCTCAATCCAATTCTAATATGGATTCCCCCCCCCCTATTATTCAAACGGGAAGCTATAAAGGTACCCCCTCGGTTAAACTGTCCAAAGAACTAATTGATGCTTTTGCTAAACCTTTCAAATATACGCTTGTTGGAAAGTTTCAGCATGGTAAACCTACTATGGAAGATGCTCGTATTGCTTTTGCCAAATTTCAGTTAAAAGGTCATTACAAACTTGGTCTTCTTGATTCTCGGCACATTCTGATACAATTAGCAAATGAGGAAGATTATCAAAGGTTATTTATGAAAGATGTATGGTATGTTACTCGCTTTCCTATGCGCACGCTGGCTTGGTCTCCAGATTGGAGGCCAGATCAAGAATCACCGTTTATCCCGATCTGGGTAGGATTTCCAGGTCTCCCTATTCACCTAATGAATAAAGCTTTTATGTTTACGGCTGCCTCCATGATTGGCACGCCCCTCTCACTTGATAAAGACACAGCTGAACTGTCTCGCCCGAGTATTGCAAAGATTCTTATTAAGGTTGATGCTTCAAAAAAGCTACCCCATGAAATTTTCATTGATTGTGGTGATGTTTGCTCCAGTTTTTATCAAAAGGTTGAGTTTGATGTGATCCCCAAGTATTGTAAACACTGTTTGATGTTTGGACATGACATTGTTTCCTGCAATAAAGCTAACCCTAGCCTAGTTCAGCACCCCCCCCCCCCAAACAGAATATTGAAAAGAAGTATGTCCCTAAGATTGGGAATAAGGCTGATAAGAATGATGATTCCAATGGGCAAAATTCTGGTATTGAAGCGGATAAAATGAAACAGGTTAATGATAAAGAGAAAACTGATCGTGTGCATGGCTCTAGCAGTGGGGCTAAGGTGGATGGTATTGAAGTTTCTGATCTTGGTGTAGTCCCAAAATTAGCTAAACGACGAAATCCCCTCCCTGATGCAGTTAATTTATCCCTTCAGAAGGCCAGTTTAGAAGCTTTAAAGGTTGGGGAAGACGCTACTAAGAAGCATGCTGATCCTGATGATGGTGTTATGAAGTCTGTTATTCAGAAAATTGATGAGCATAGGAGTCAGAATACAAGTTCTCATGTTGAGGCTAGTGAATCTGAGACTCCAACCTTCCCTTGCGGCTTAGAAGAGACCTTGAATCTATCTCCCCGAGCCCCTGCAACTACTGCTTTTGTTACGGATGATGCTGGTGCCACGCCTTTTGCTTCTCAACCTATTTCTGTTGATGATGATGGATTTACTAAAGTAAGATCCAGGAAACATAGAAGTAGGTCTGCTTCTCCAACCTCCTAATTCTTGGTGTGTCCATTTATATTGGTTATAATGGTTAAAATGGTGTCTATGTTATTTTGGAATGTCCGTGGTATAGGTAATAAATCTTCGGCTCGTAGGGCTAAAAGGCTGTTTTTGTTACACGATGCCTCCTTTTTAGCCCTTGCTGAACCGAAAGTTCAATCTTCTCATATTCTTGGTGTTCAACGAAAGTTTGGATGTACTGGTAGTGCTTTTAATTGTAATGGGAATATTTGGGTTTTTTGGAAGCATGGTCTTTCCTGCCGTGTTGTCCAAGACTCTACCCAAGCGCTTACTCTTCAGGTCACTCATTCTCAGTGGGGAGATACAATTTATATTACAGTGGTCTATGCTAGTTGCAACAGGTATGCTAGAAGAGAATTGTGGGATAATCTTATGGATTTCAGCTCTTGCACTGATCCTTGGGTGGTCATCGGTGATTTTAATTGTGTTCTTGAGCAATCAGAAAAGATGGGTGGTAAACCTATTAAGCATAGAGTGGTGGCTGAAATCTCTAATACGGTTCATTTCCCAGGTCTTATTGATGCAGGTTACATTGGCAATAAGTTTACTTGGGTTGACAAGCCCAAAAGTAAACCTACCATATCCCAACGTCTTGATCGTGCGTTCTATAATTCTTGCTGGATGGACAAATTCCACATGACCAAGGTTTCTCATATTAATCGTACCTGCTCGGACCATAACCCTCTTGTTGTCCAAGTCACGGTCTCGGCTGATAAGGTGAGAAGATCTTTTCGATTCTTAAATGTGTGGTTCCGGCATACCACCTTTTTGGATATTGTGAAAGCCTCTTGGAATGCCCCTATGGATGGAAGGCCTATGGTTCGCTTTGCTAAAAAGCTTGGTCGGCTTAGAAAAGCTATCTCAATATGGAATAAAGAAGTTTTTGGAAGGATTGATCAGCAAGTTCGAGATGCAGAAGATAAGGTGGGCATAAAGGAGGTAGATTATCATAATGATCCTTCGGATACTAATAGGGTTGCTCTAAGTCTAGCTCAAGCTAATCTTTTTTCCAAATTGAAGATAGAAGAGGATTTCTGGTGTCAAAAAGCTAATATTTCTTGGATTAAGGATGGGGATAAAAATACCAAGTTTTTTCATTCTTATGTGCGAAAAAAGAGACAGAAGCTCCATATTAATCGTATTAGAAACGGGGATGGGCAATGGGTGGAATCCAAAGAGGATGTTCAAGATGCAGCCGTCTCTTTCTTTACTAATCAGCTTCAAAGGCCTTTAGACAATCCTAATGATGATATTTTGAGGTGATTCCGCAGCTTATTACTCATGAGGACAATGATATGCTCACGGCCGCCCCCTCTTTGTTGGAGATTAAGGATGTTGTTTGGTCCATGAATGGTCAAAGCGCAGCGGGCCCGGATGGCTTCACTGGGGAATTCTATAAAGGTTGCTGGGATATTATTATTCAGGATCTTCATTCGGCTATTTTGGAGTTCTTCTCTGGATTTCCTATGCCTCAAAGCTGGACTTCGACTTCTATTGTTCTTATTCCTAAAGTAAGTGTCCCAACTTCTTTTTCTGAGATGCGTCCTATCAGCCTTTGTAACTTCTCCAATAAAATCATCACCAAGATGCTTACAAGCCGGTTGACAAATATTCTTCCTAGAATCATCTCTCCGCAACAAAGTGGTTTTGTTAAAGGGCGTCTGATTCATAAGAATATTATTTTGGCTCAAGAAATGATGCAATCTATCAGAAAGAAAGTGAGAGGGGGTAATGTTAGTTTAAAGCTTGATATGGCAAAAGCTTATGATAGGATCTCCTGGTTTTCTCTCATAAAAGTTTTGAGAAAGTTTGGCTTCTCTGAAATTTGGAATGACATGATTTTTCGCTGGATCTCCTCATGTTGGTTTTCGGTTATTGTAAATGGTGAGAGTTCTGGTTTTTTCCCTTCTTCAAGGGGCCTTATACAAGGTGATCCAATCTCCCCTACGCTATTTATTATTGCCACTGAGGTTCTTAGTAGAGGGCTGAATTTACTTCATACGGAGTTTCCCCAATATAGGTATCGAGCTCAAATTCATACTCCTATGCTCTCTCATTTATCTTATGCATATGACATTATTATCTTCTGTAATGGTGCTAAAGACTCCCTTGAGGCTCATATGTGTCTTGGATGGTATCAAAATTTTTCGGGCCAACTTGTGAATACTAACAAATCTTGCTTCATTACGGGGGTGAATGATGGTATTAGGGATGGAGCCGTTGCTGCGGTTCCAGGTTTTATTAAGAAACCTCTTCCTATTACTTATCTAGGATGTCCTCTTTATGTTGGAAGGAAACAAATTTCTTTATTTGATCCAGTTATTCGGAAAATGGAAGATAGATTGGAAACGTGGCAAGGTAAAATTCTCTCATTTGGTGCCAAACTTACTCTTATCAAAGCATGCCTTCAAGCGATCCCCTTATATTATATATCCTTGATCGATCCCCCTAAAGGGGTAATGAATGCCCTGTATAGATTGATTTCTAATTTCTTCTGGTGTAATGAGGAGGGTCAAAAGAAGTGCCACTAGATCAGAAAAGAGTTGATGTTTAGACCTACTTCAGAAGGTGGTTTAGGGCTTCGGCGATTTAAGGATATTGCCTTAGCCTTTGCTATGAAATTGTGGTGGCGATTTCGAGGGTCTCAATCTCTATGGGCTGAATTCATGAATGATAAATATTGCTTTGGTACGCATCCGATGGATGCGGATAGGCCTAGCTATGCATCTCATATTTGGCGTCGTATGTTAGAGGGAAAAACTCTTGTCGAACCGCATATTGGGTGGAGAATAGGAGAGGGGAATATCTCCTTGCATGAGAACTGGCTTGATGGTCCGCGATTACTTCTTCCGGGGAATCATATTGAGGTTGCCACCTTGTTTGAAAATGGCCAGCTGAGAAGAGACTATATTAGTGAGAACTATGGTGATGCTTTGGTTACGGAGATTCTTGAACAGAATATCTCCCTTTCTAATAGCTCAGATCAAATATTTTGGCTCCCCTCTACTACCGGTAAATTCTCTATTACCTCGGCCTGGAACGTTTGTAGGGAGCGAAACAACAAAAGCTTGATCTTTGAATATTGTTGGCATAAGCATATCCCCTTCAAGATCTCTGTCTTCCTTTGGCGTCTTCTGCATAATGGACTGCCCACGGACTTGGCTATTCAAAACCAAGGTATTCACATTGTTTCTTCTTGTGTTTGTTGCACTCATCAGTCTATAGAAGATATCAATCACCTTTTTGTTCATAGTAAGGTCGCTTATGAAACTTGGTCCTTTTTTGCTCATATGGTGGGGGTTAGAATAGCCTTTTATTCTGTTCGTTCCATTTTGGCAAGCTGGTGGTTTGGGAATCTTAAAAAGGTTCCGAAAGGGCATCAATGGCTGTTCCGTATCCTTCCTTGTTGCATTTCTTGGGAGATTTGGAAACACCGAAATAAAGCTCGATTTGAGAATGTTAAGATGTCTTCGGCTGCTGTGATTCGGGACACCTTTAATCTTGTTTCTAATGTCATTAAAGCTTTCAAAGTCAGTTTCTCTTATTCTGAGATGGATCACCATGTGTTGGAGCGGTTTCAAATCCCTTTAAATCAGACCCCTCCTCGAAGGGCCCGTTTGGTTATTTGGAAATCTCCTATGGTCGATCTTCTTAAATTAAACACGGACGGGGCTGCCAAAGGAAACCCAAGGCTATCTTTGGGAGGTGGAATTTTTCGGAACAAGGGTGGTCATTTATTGTTCGCTTTTTCAAGATTTTATGGCTGGGGTTCTAACTTAATGGCTGAGGCGAAGGCGGTTTTGGATGGTCTCTTATTTGCATTAGAGTTTGGCATTCCTTCTCTTTGGCTAGAGATTGATTCTGAAATTCTTTTGAAAGTTCTTATTCATGAATATCATATTCCTTGGAGTATTTGGTATGAGATTCAGCAAATCAAGAGAATTATGTCCCAGATCACAGTTCGAGTTACACATATTCTTCGAGAGGGCAATAGAGTGGCTAATGAGCTTGCTAATGTTGCAGCAATGTCTAGACGGAACTTGGTTTTTTACCATCTTCAGGATCTCCCTCACGGATGCAAAGGTGCCTATCATATGGATAGGGCAGCAGTTCCCTATATTCGTCTCTCTTAGTCTTTGGATGGCTAGATTTCTCTTTATTCTGTTTTCCTTGTATTCTAGATTCCCCTCCCTCTATTGTAAAGGTACTTATAGTATGTGTAAGGCCTTCCCCCTAGCTTTTCATTTTTGGTGGTTAAGGTTGTCATGTCCCCCACCATTCTTGTGCTGTTTCTGTTTCATTAATAAAATCTAGGGAGTACCGTCTCCTTTCGCCAAAAAAAAAAAAAAAAAAGGAAAGGTTCGACACTATAGCTGCCATTGTCTCATGCAAGATGAGTGATGGGCAGGCTGTGGGCCCTCATGTTCTGAAGATGAAGGCTCACTTTGAGCATCTAGAGAGGCTTGGCCATCCCATTAAGGTTGAGTTGGCCACCGATTTTATTCTTAATTCATTGCCCAAAAGCTATAATCAGTTCGTAATGAACTTTAATATGCATGGGATGGATAAGTCCATGTCTGAGTTGCATGGGATGCTAAAGACAGCGGAAAAGAAAATCGGTAAAGAAGTCGCTCATGTGCTCGTAGTGTCAAAGGAAGGAAAAGGCTCTAAAGGCAAAAGAAAAGGGGTTAAGACAAAAGTTGTCAAACCCAAGATTAGCAAGGCAACTGTTGCCAATGCTACTGTGGCTAAACCTACTTCCCAAAAGGATGAAATCTATTTCCACTGCAATGAGATTTGTCATTGGAAATGCAATTGCAAGGTTTACAAGGAAGAGTTAAAGAAGAAGAAGGGCAGTGGGACTGCATCTACTTCAGGTATCTATGTTATAGATATTCTACTTTCTACTTCTAGTTCCTGGGTATTAGATAGCGGATGTGGATCTCACATTTGTTTAAATGTGCAGGCACTAAGGAATAGGAGGCTACTTAAAGATGGCAAAGTGGACCTGCGCGTGGGGAATGGAGCAAGAGTTGCTGCATTAGCCGTAGGAACATATGATGTCATTTTACCAAGCAGATTAATTTTTGTTTTGAACAATTGTTATTATGTTCCGGATTTAAGTAGAAATATTATTTCAATTTCTTGTTTGGATAATAAAGGTTTTAAGTTTCTTATTGAAAATAAGAAGTTTTCTATTTATTTAAATGATATGGTTTATGTTGGTAGTGGTGCCCTAGGCACGTTTAATAAACGTTGTAATTGTTATCATTTATTTCATATCAATAAAGAGATATTTTGATTATTATTGTTGTTCATGTTTACTTATAATAATCTCCGTCCCTAGTACTTGTTAAGCACTAGTATAAAGGCTAAATGATCATGGGATGATCATGTTAGATTTATGGGTACTTGTTTGGAACAAGGTACTGGACATGACCCGCTGTATGAGATTTATGTCATGGTCTATGTCGAACATATATCTCATATTAGTTATGTCATTCGAATCCTTAGACATGAAGTTATTATAGTCTTCCACTTGATGAACATTATGTTTGACATATTCAAACGCTACCTTTAACCGGGTAGTTATAAAGGGTATGATTGGCATAATCGGATTCAACTAGGGAAGAGTAATAAGCTAAATGGATTTGTCCCTCTTCGGAGAGATGTCAAGCTTGGGCCTCTCGTAGGAATGATGTTGATGAAATGTTCGGCCGGACTCAAATGAATTGATCGGATCAATGTCATTTGGATTATCAACATATTCGGAATCGAGAAAGTATTGAACAAAGACAAGTTGACTTATTGACCATGACTTGTGTTCAATGACGTCGTGGACAAAGGGATTATGACATGTTCTAAAAAGGAATGCGAACTTGTATCTAGTTATACTATTTGGGTAGGTATGACGGTTTGCTAGAACCTAATCATATCTTATGGTTTCATGTTTGAACCCATTGCCAACTTAGTATAATCCTAGAGGGTCACACACAATAGAACAAATCTTTAAAAGGACTAAATTGGAATTTTTCAGCATTTCTGGGCAGGCGAGCGACCGCCCAAAAGGGACCGGGCGACCGCACAGCCTACTTTGGGCGGCCGCACGGTGGTGTCGGGTGGCAGATTCCTAATTTGATTAGGAAACGAATTTTGGACGGATTTTGACACAAGTTTCCTATTTGGAATAGGTCCTACTTGTGTATAAAAGGCCAAATTCGGCCAGCACTCTCACCAAGTGATTTTGTGAGTCTCAAAGAGTTTGAGAGAGGTTTTATTTTGTTCCAAGACATCTCTTGATTGAAGAACAAAATAATACACAATTAAAATTCCATATAGTCATTATCAATTGTGAAAGTGTATTTCATAATTGTTGGTCTAGCAACCAAGATCAAGAAGTTCCTTGATATTCGTTCGTGGTGTGGATACCGCTAGAGGGTGAAGCTCATCATCTTCAAAGTTCGTGTTCTTACTTTCTTCGTGATCAAAGCTTCAAATCTCCACCAGGATCAAAGCTAGAATTCAAAGTCATCAAGGGTTAGTTTTTCCTCTATTCATGTTGTTGTATTCGATTTAATCATATGAATGGATATATGGGCTTTGGGTTTCAAAATTTTAAATGCTAAATTCCGCTGCGCATGTTACATCGAAACCCAACAGTGGTATCAGAGCCCCGTTCATGTTGATTATTTCAATACGGAGATCATGTTATGTGTATATAAATTGTTTATGTACCTTGCATGGTATGAATATTGGAATATATGTTGTTTATGTGTTTTTGTGATTTTATGTGGTTTATTGTTTTACAACTTTAATCGCACGATTCAATCGCAATAAATAAATTATGGTGGATTCAGAATTGTTGATTATTAATTTTTGATTGGATCAAAGTTTTAATAATCGGGGAAAACTAATTTTGAGACAAAATTTTCGAACTTTAAAAATTCTGCACATTCTGATCAACTGGGCGACCGCACAGAAGCACCTGGGCAGCCGCACGGTTTTGGGCGACCGCACAAGGGTTTTTGGGCGGCCGCACAGGGACATCAGAAAGTCAGATTTTGGTTGAAAATCAGAATCTGGAATTTTTCGAAAAATTCAACAAAACCAGTAACAGAACCAGTCCAGACTTGCTGATCTGGAATGGGTTTTTGGGTAGTTGGTTTGTGTGTGGATTTTGGAGTTTGATTTTCCTATTTGTTTTAGTCTTGTGACTCTAAGATTGGTTCAAGGTTTGGATGGCTAATCTGCGTTCATCGAGATTGTGTTTCCCAAACTTGATCGCAATCAAAGTTTCAAAGATAAAACGAAGTTAGAATTATGAAGAGTTCATAATTGCTAAAATTGAGAAACAAAGTTCTTGATTCAAAGATTGGAGATCCATGTGGAATTGTGGATGCAATTGGCCTACGTTCATCGAGACCATCTATTGCTTAGTTTCGGCCACATGGACTACTTTCTTGGTTTCTTGAATTAGTAGGGGATTGTGGTTGCCTAATGGCTTAGTTCGACCGCACTTCTTGTTGTCTTGATTTGGAGATAATAACCAAAGTTGAAATAGTCTCATCCTCATAATTATAGAGAAACTAATGACACATAAATATCATGCTTAAATTAATGGAGATTAATTTAGTGGCTAAACTTGATGTGTAACATGTTTATATTATGTGCTCATAAATGTGTTATATACTATATGTGATGAACCTTCAAAGAAAGTTTTAAGTCCTTCATTGCCGTGCCATGATTAAAACAGTTGTTTATACATGGGTGATCTTGATGTGGGTTCGCCTCCGCGAGGTGCATTAATTTCATTCATGTATGAGCAAGATGAGGTTCATTAGTTTAATGTGGGCTTGCCTCCGCAAGGTACATTAAATTGAATGGTTCCTATGCGTTTAAAATGGTTGGACTTAATTAGGCGTCAAAATGGTTTTGGGCCTAGGCAAAAGATGAGATTAAACATGCTTTGGAAATTGGATTTCTTAAAGAATCTCATAAAAGGATCTAAGAATCATATGAGATATGATTGACATGATTGTCTACCTAATTAATTTATTTTTGAGCAGTCCGCCTCCGTGGACTCAAAAGTTAAATTAAAGTTGGATCTTAGCCCAATTAAATTATATTATACATTGGATGTATATGAAGGTTATATAATTTAGTGGGAGTATTTTTTTGTTTGAAAAATACATTATTTATTTCTTTAATGAAAAACGGGTACTTATTAAAATCTTGCATATTTGTAGATAATGACTACTAACACTCAATCAATTTCGTTGCGATCAATCTTTGAGAAGGATAAGCTCCAAGAGAATGGTACGAACTTTATGGATTGGATCCGTAGCCTAAGAATTGTTCTTAGGCAAGAAGATAAGTTGTACATTCTCGATGGGCCTCTTCCTGCTGAACCAGAACCTACTGCCCCTAGGGCAGAAAGAGACAATTACAAGAAACATCGTAATGATTCTAGAGATGTAAGCTGTCTCATGCTTGCTACTATGTGCTCAAAACTCCAACAAAGTTTGGAACATTTGGAAGCCTATGAGATAGGCGTGGAGTTAAGAGCCATGTTTCAAGAGCAAGCTAGGCAAGAGAGGTACAAGACCATTGTTGCATTCACTACTTGCAAAATGAATGAAGGGCAACAAGTGAGTCCCCACATGCTGAAAATGAAAGGTTATGTAGAGCACCTTGAGAAACTTGGCTATCCAATCCCATTGGAGCTAGCCACGGATCTCATTCTTAATTCATTGCCTAAAAGTTATAATCAGTTTGTGAGGAATTATAACATGCATGGAATGGATAAGAATCTCTCCGAGTTGCATGGGATGCTCAAAACTGCGGAGATGAAGATTGCGGAGAAAAGTTCTCCCGTGCTCTTAGTTCATGATGGGAAGAAGGCTGGTGCCAAAGGAAAGGGTAAGAAAGTTGTCAAACCCAAAATAAGCAAGGCAAGTGTTGCCAAGGCTTCTGAGGCAAAACCCGATTCACAAAAGGATGCAATATGTTTCCATTGTCAAGAAATTGGTCATTGGAAACGTAATTGCAAGGCTTTCTTGGAAGAGCAAACGAAGAAGAAGGGCAGCAAGGCTGCGTCGACTTCAGGTATCAATATGATAGATATTCTCCTTTCTACAACTGATTCTTGGGTATTGGATACCGGATGTGGTTCTCACATTTGTTTAAATGTGCAGGGTCTAAAGAATAGGAGACTACTTAAAGAGGGTGAAGTAGACCTACGCGTGGGGAATGGAGCAAGAGTTGATGCATTAGCCGTAGGGACTTATGAAGTCACTTTACCTTCCGGATTAATTCTTGTTTTGAACAATTGTTATTATGTTCCGGATTTAAGTATAAATATTATTTCAATTTCTTGTTTGGATAATGAAGGTTTTAAGTTTCTTATTGAGAATAAGAAATTTTTTATTTATTTAAATGATGTGCTTTATGGTATTGCTAATTCATTTAATGGCATTTATATCTTGGATGTCAAGAATGAAAATAATGACAATGTCTATCATGTAAATAAGAAATCTAAACCTAATGATGTAAATCATACCTATTTATGGCATTGCCGTCTTTGTCATATTAATGAGAAGCGTATCTCAAAACTCCATGGGGACGGACTTTTGGGTTCATGTGACTTAGAGTCATATGACACTTGTGAGTCGTGTCTTCTTGGAAAAATGACTAAGACACCTTTTACCAAGTTGGGTGAAAGGGCAAGCAACTTATTGGGGTTGATACATTCCGATGTATGCGGACCATTAAGTAGCAATGCTAGGGGAGGATTTCAATACTTCATAACATTCACTGATGATTATAGTAGATTTGAGTATGTTTACCTAATAAAACATAAGAGTGAAGCATTTGAGATATTTAAATATTTCAAAATGAAGTAGAAAAACAACTTGGCAAAAGTATTAAGGCACTTCGATCAGATCGTGGTGGAGAATACTTGAGTCAAGAATTTGATGATCATCTAAAGAATTGTGGAATAGTTTCACAATTGACTCCACCCGGAACACCACAATGGAATGGTGTGTCCGAGAGGAGAAATCGGACTTTGTTAGACATGGTTCGATCAATGATGAGTCAAGTTGATCTTCCAATATCCTTTTGGGGTTACGACCTAGAAACCGCTGCTTTCACACTAAATCGTGTTCCAACTAAATCGGTTCAAAAGACTCCATATGAGATGTGGAGCGGAAAGAAAACTTGTTTATCTTTCATGAAAATTTGGGGTTGCGAAGATTTTGTCAAAAGACTTGTCTCTGACAAACTTGCACACAAATCTGACAAATGTATTTTCGTGGGATATCCAAAGGAAACTAGAGGATATTACTTTTACAACCGAGAGGACAACAAAGTGTTTGTTGCCCGAACTGGTGTCTTTCTAGAGAAAGAGTTTCTCTCCAAAGAAATCAGTGGGAGTAAAATAAATCTTGAAGAAATTCGAGACCCAGAAAATAACATTGAACCAATAGTGGAACAAGAACAAGAACCACAAGGAGTTGTGGAACTTGTTCAAAATACACAAGCAACTCGCAGATCTAGTAGGTTACGATCCGAGCCCGAGAGATATGGATTTCTCGTAACGGATAGTAATGAGGTGGAAATCATTGAGAATGATGAACCGATAACCTACCAAGAGGCGATGTCTTCTCCTGATTCAGACAAGTGGCTTGGAGCCATGGAATCCGAATTGCAATCCATGCAAGACAATCAAGTTTCGAATTTGATTGATGCACCCGAAGGTGTAAAAACCATAGGATGCAAATGGGTCTTCAAGAAGAAGACTGACATGGATGGGAAGGTGCATACTTACAAAGCTAGACTTGTAGCGAAGGGTTATAGGCAAGTTCATGGTATTGACTATGATGAAACATTTTCACCCGTAGCAATGATCAAGTCTATATGAATTCTGCTTGCCATTGCCGCATATCATGACTATGAAATATGGCAAATGGATGTCAAAACCGCTTTCCTAAATCGAAAAATCCAAGAGGATGTGTATATGACACAACCAGAAGGTTTTGAACAGAATTCTAAAGTATGCAAATTGCAAAGATCCATCTATGGATTGAAGCAAGCTTCAAGGAGTTGGAATCTCCGTTTTGATGAATCGGTCAAAGAGTTTGGTTTCATCAAGAACGAAGATGAGCCTTGTGTTTACAAGAAGATTAGTGGGAGCATAGTGCTTTTCCTTGTTTTATACGTGGATGACATATTGCTCATTGGAAACGCATTCCTACACTTCAGTCTGTGAAGACTTGGTTAGGAAAGTGTTTTGCAATGAAAGATATGGGTGAAGCCGCATATATACTTGGCATTAAGATCTATAGAGATAGATCAAGGAGGCTACTTGGTTTAAGCCAAAGTACATACATTGACAATGTCATTAGCAGATTCCGTATGGAAAATTCTAAGAGAGGCACCTTGCCGGTATTACATGGAGTTTCTCTAAGCAAGACTCAATGTCCTAAGACAAACGATGAGCGTGAGAAAATGAATGATGTTCCATATGCTTCAGCAATTGGGTCCATCATGTATGCCATGATTTGTACTAGGCCGGATGTATCTTATGCTTTGAGCATGACAAGTAGATACCAATCCGACCCTGGCAAAAATCACTGGGTAGCTGTAAAAGCGATTCTTAAGTACTTGAGAAGAACTAAAGACTCGTTTTTGGTCTATGGAGGAATGGAAGATGATCTCGTTGTAAATGCTTACACGGATGCAAGCTTCCAAACCGACAAAGATGATAGCCGATCGCAATCGGGTTTTGTGTTTATGTTAAATGGTGGAGCTGTAAGCTGGAAGAGTTCCAAGCAAAGTACAACCGCTGATTCTACAACAGAAGCTGAGTATATTGCTGCATCAGATGCTGCAAAGGAAGTTGTTTGGATTAAGAAGTTCATCACTGAACTTGAAGTGGTTCCTAGCATTGCTAATCCAATAGACCTTTATTGCGATAATAATGGTGCTATTGCTCAAGCAAAGGAACCGAGAGCACATCCGAAATCCAAACACATACTTAGGCGTTTTTATATCATTCGAGAAATCGTTGATAGGGGAGACGTAAATATATGCAGAGTACCTACTGATGACAATGTTGCGGACCCGCTAATAAAGGGACTTCCACAAGCTAAACAGATGGTCATGTTAGGTCCATGGGTATTAGATACATGGGAGATTGGTCCTAGGGCAAGTGGGAGATTGTTGGTAGTGGTGCCCTAGGCACGTTTAATAAACGTTGTAATTGTTATCATTTATTTCATATCAATAAATAGATATTTTGATTATTATTGTTGTTCATGTTTACTTATAATAATCTCCGTCCCTAGTACTTGTTAAGCACTAGTATAAAGGCTAAATGATCATGGGATTATCATGTTAGATTTATGGGTACTTGTTTGGAACAAGGTACTGGACATGACCCGCTGTATGAGATTTATGTCATGGTCTATGTCGAACATATATCTCATATTAGTTATGTCATTCGAATCCTTAGACATGAAGTTATTATAGTCTTCCACTTGATGAACATTATGTTTGACATATTCAAACGCTACCTTTAACCGGGTAGTTATAAAGGGTATGATTGGCATAATCGGATTCAAGTAGGGAAGAGTAATAAGCTAAATGGATTTGTCCCTCTTCGGAGAGATGTCAAGCTTGGGCCTCTCGTAGGAATGATGTTGATGAAATGTTCGGCCGGACTCAAATGAATTGATCGGATCAATGTCATTTGGATTATCAACATATTCGGAATCGAGAAAGTATTGAACAAAGACAAGTTCACTTGTTGACCATGACTTGTGTTCAATGACGTCGTGGACAAAGGGATTATGACATGTTCTAAAAAGGAATGCGAACTTGTATCTAGTTATACTATTTGGGTAGGTATGACGGTTTGCTAGAACCTAATCATATCTTATGGTTTCATGTTTGAACCCATTGCCAACTTAGTATAATCCTAGAGGGTCACACACAATAGAACGAATCTTTAAAAGGACTAAATTGGAATTTTTCAGCATTTTTGGGCAGGCGGGCGACCGCCCAAAAGGGACCGGGCGACCACCCAAAGGTGGGCGACCGCACAGCCTACTTTGGGCGGCCGCACGGTGGTGTCGGGTGGCAGATTCCTAATTTGATTAGGAAACGAATTTTGGACGGATTTTGACACAAGTTTCCTATTTGGAATAGGTCCTACTTGTGTATAAAAGGCCAAATTCGGCCAGCACTCTCACCAAGTGATTTTGTGAGTCTCAAAGAGTTTGAGAGAGGTTTTATTTTGTTCCAAGACATCTCTTGATTGAAGAACAAAATAATACACAATTAAAATTCCATATTGTCATTATCAATTGTGAAAGTGTGTTTCATAATTGTTGGTCTAGCAACCAAGATCAAGAAGCTCCTTGATATTCGTTCGTGGTGTGGATACCGCTAGAGGGTGAAGCTCATCATCTTCAAAGTTCGTGTTCTTACTTTCTTCGTGATCAAAGCTTCAAATCTCCACCAGGATCAAAGCTAGAATTCAAAGTCATCAAGGGTTAGTTTTTCCTCTATTCATGTTGTTGTATTCGATTTAATCATATGAATGGATCTATGGGCTTTGGGTTTCAAAATTTTAAATGCTAAATTCCGCTGCGCATGTTACATCGAAACCCAACAGTTTATTGTACTGCATGTTCATTTAATGGCCTTTATGTTCTTGACGTTGAGAATGTAAATAATGAGAATATTTATAATGTAAGTAAGAAATCCAAACCTAATGATGTAAATCACACATATTTGTGGCATTGCCGTCTTGGTCATATTAATGAGAAGCGTATCTCAAAACTCTATGGGGACGGACTTTTAGATTCACATGATTTTGAATCATATGAAACTTGTGAGTCCTGTTTACTTGGAAAAATGACTAAGGCACCTTTTACTAAGAGTAGTAAAATGGCTAGTGACTTATTAGGACTCATACATATTGATGTGTGTGGACCAATGAGCAGCAGTGCTAGGGGAGGATATCAATACTTCATAACATTCACTGATGATTTTAGTAGATATGGCTATGTCTACTTAATGAAACATAAAAGTGAATCTTTTGAGATATTTAGAATATTTCAAAATGAAGTACAAAATCAACTTGGCAAAACTATTAAAGCACTTCGATCCGATCGCGGTGAAGAATATTTAAGCCAAGAATTTGACAATCATCTTAAAGATTGTGGAATTGTTTCACAATTAACTCCACCTGGATCACCACAATGGAATGGTGTGTCTGAGCGGAGAAATAGGACTTTATTAGATATGGTCCGCTCCATGATGAGTCAAGTTGATCTTCCTTTATCCTTTTGGGGACATGCACTAGAAACTGCTGCTCTTACACTAAATAATGTTCCAACAAAATTTGTTCCAAAGACCCCACATGAGATGTGGAATGGAAGAAAACCTAGTTTGTCTTTCATGAAGATTTGGGGTTGTGAGGCTTATGTTAAGAGATTAATCTCTGACAAACTTGCACCAAGATCCGACAAATGTATTTTCGTTGGTTACCCTAAGGAAACTAAGGGTTATTACTTTTACAACCGCGCGGAAAACAAAGTGTTTGTTGCCCGTCATGGTATCTTTCTAGAGAAAGAGTTTCTATCCAAAGGAATTAGTGGGAGTAAAATTAATCTCGAAGAGGTTCGAGAACCCGAAAATAACATGGAACCGATAACTGGATCTGATCAAGTTTCACAAGGAGTTGTGGAACATGTTCAGAATACTCAAGTTCCTCGCAGAACTGGTAGGGTGCGATCCGAACCTGAGAGATATGGATTTCTCATGACGGATAGTAATGAAGTAGAAGTCATAGTTGATGACGAACCTACTTCCTATCAAGAAGCGATGTCCGCTCCTGATTCAGATAAATGGCTTGGAGCCATGGAATCTGAAATTAAGTCCATGCATGATAATCAAGTTTGGAACTTGATTGATGCGCCCGAAGGTGTAAAAATCATAGGATGCAAGTGAGTTTTCAAAAAGAAAACTGACATGGATGGAAAAGTGCATACTTATAAAGCTAGACTTGTAGCGAAAGGCTATAAGCAGATTCATGGTATTGACTATGATGAAACCTTTTCGCCCGTAGCAATGATCAAGTCTATAAGAATTTTACTTGCCATAGCCGCATATTTTGACTATGAGATATGACAAATGGATGTCAAAACAGCGTTCCTTAACGGGAACTTACTTGAGGATGTTTATATGACACAACCTGAAGGTTTTGTAATTCCAGAAAATTCTAATAAAGTATGCAAGTTGCAAAGATCCATCTATGGATTGAAGCAAGCTTCTAGGAGTTGGAATCTTCGATTTGATGAATCGGTCAAAGAGTTTGGCTTCATCAAGAACGAAGATGAGCCTTGTGTATTCAAGAAGATTAGTGGGAGCATAGTATTATTTCTAGTACTATATGTTGATGACATATTGCTCATTGGAAACGACATTCCTGCACTGCGGTCTGTAAAGACTTGGTTAGGAAAATGTTTCTCAATGAAAGATATGGGATAAGCCGCTTACATCCTTGGCATAAGGATCTATCGTGATAGATCTAAGAAAATGATTGGTTTAAGTCAAGATACATATATTGACAAAGTTCTTAAGAGATTCCGCATGGAAAACTCTAAGAGAGGAAATTTTCCAGTAGGTCATGGCATAACTCTAAGCAAGAATCAGTGTCCTAAGAAAACTGATGAGCGTGAGAGAATGATTGGAATTCTATATGCTTCTGCAATTTGATCAATCATGTATGCCATGATATGTACTAGACCCGATGTCTCGTATGCTTTGAGCATGACGAGCAGATACCAATCAGATCCTGGTGAGAGTCACTGGATTGCAGTCAAGACGATTCTTAAGTACTTGCGAAGGACTAAAGATTCGTTCTTGGTGTATGGAGGTATGGAAGATGATCTTGTTGTAAATGGTTACACAGATGCAAGCTTCCAAACCGACAAAGATGATTCTAGATCGCAATCTGGATTTGTATTTGTGCTTAATGGAGGTGCTGTTAGCTAGAAGAGTTCTAATCAAAGTACCGTAGCAGATTCTACAACTGAAGCTGAGTATAAGGCTGCATCCGATGCTGCTAAAGAGGCTGTTTGGATTAAGAAGTTCATTGGTGAACTAGAGGTGGTTCCTAGCATTGCTAATCCAATAGACCTTTATTATGATAATAATAGTGTTATTGCTCAAGCAAAGGAACCTAGATCGCATCAGAAATCCAAACACATACTTAGGCGTTTTCATATCATTCGAGAGATCGTTGATAGAGGAGACGTAAATATATGCAGAGTACCAACTGATGATAATATTGCAGACCTATTGACAAAGGGTCTTCCGCAAGCGAATCATGATAGTCATGTTAGGTCTATGGGTATTCGATACATTAATTAGGCCTAGTGCAAGTGGGAGATTGTTGGTGTTATGCCCTAGGCATGTTGTTTGTAAAATTAATGTTATTTTTTATAAAGATATTGAATGTTTGATTATTATATCTATTGCATGTTTATTATAATAATCCCAATCCCTGATAATTATGATTAATTATTAGTATAAGTTTAATAGATAATCATATGATGATTATGGTGTATGTGATACAATTAGACTTATGGGTATTTGTTGGAGAACAAATACTGGACTGACCCCTATGAGATTTATGTCATGGTCACTATGTCATAATTAAGTCTCATATAGTTATATCACTGGAATCTCTAGACATGAGGTTATTACAGTCTTCCACATGATGAACATTACGTTTGACATATTCAAACGTTATCCCTAACCGGATAGCTATAAAGAATATGATTGGCATAATCAGAATCATGTAGGGAAGAGTAATAAGCCAAGATGGAATTTGTTCCTCGTCAAGAGAGATGTCAAGCTTTGGCCACTCGATGAATGGTATTGATGAAATGCATGGACGTGCTCAAATATGATTTGTATTATCAATACATTCGGGATCGAGAAAGTATTGAACAAATGTAAGTTGACCATTGACCATGGCTTACGTTCAATAGACATCATGTAACAAAGAGATTGTGTTATGTTCTATTTTAGGAAACTTTGGATTTCAAAGTTATACTAATTGGGTAGTCATAATGGCTTGCTAGAGTCCGCTTATGATTTACGAGGTTTGACTGGTTCGGACTCGTTGCCAACTTAGTATAATCCTATTGGGTCACACACACAGAACGGATAATTAAAAGGAGCGAAAAACGAGGAATCTGAAGGAACCCACTGTACGGCTAGATGAGCTTCGTACGGCTCTCTTCAAGCAATACGGCGGCAATCCCGGCAATCAGATTTATTTAAGTCAATTCTTGTTGGACAAGAAGACCTAAGTCCTAAAGGGTTTTGGACACCCCTAGTATATAATGTAAACTGACGGGAATTGTTCCCTAACTATTGATTTGATCAATTCCAATCATCAAACATAATTATCTTTGGGAGCTTTGAAGAATCGTTCTTCATCATCGTTGATCAATCCGAAGACCTAGCAGTCAAGTTCAAGAAAGCGTTCTTGAAATCTGTTCATTGTGTAGATCACCGGTAGAGGGCGTTTATCTTAACGCTTAATCCAAGTTTTACATAACGATCTACAAGGGTTAGTTTCTTTCATCTTGTCATTATGAATTATTGTTCATAGCGGATCTAGGCTATTGGGTTTTATCCATGTCTATCTTCCGCTACGCATGATTGCACGAAACCCAACATTGTTCACCCTCAAGACACAAGCAAAGACTCGCCAAACCTTCGACATCAGTTGGACAAAGGCCAATTGAGTTTTTCTAAAGAACTCTGACACAAATGGCGGAAAGGGAAATGTAAAACCTAAGGTAAAAGGATATTCATAAAAGGCAACCCAGTTGGGAGATACAAAATCCACCTTGAGAATGACATCAAAAGGGCGAATTCTAGAAGACTCGGATAAACATCAATGGTTTTTGAAAAGTTCAATTTGGGCATCATTAAAAACACAAACTTCACCATCTGGGTGAGACAACAAGTCTTCGTAAATAAATTTATCAGTCTCGACGCTATGACCTGGACTAGAAGGATTTTATGACCTTGGACTGGGACCACTTTGTCTTCCCCATGGAAAGAAATTGAAAGATGAAAAAGAAAATTACCTCTGCAGTTTCACGGGAAAGAGAGAAAAAGAAATTAAAAAGACGATGAAGAAATGAAGAGGGAGGATGGGTATTAAAGCCTTGAAAAATGTCCCACTATCCTAGGGTTACAAGTACATTCATTGCCCTAGAACTCTACTCCCACACGTCTAGTCAAATCAACCGTCAAATTCATGGAATCCGGTGGAATTGTGTAGAAACTTATCCATTTAACCTTCGTAAAAGATAAGTTTGGGGGTAATTGTTATGGGTAAAATTTGCACGACGACATCTTCAAAGATGCCGACATCCTGATAACAGTAACACTGTGAGTTATCTATTTATTTATATATATTAATTGTGTTACTAACGTCTTCTTTTACAGATAAAAATTATGTATTAAAAACGTGTTACTTGACTTCGTATAGACTCTACTCAACGGCAACAAAGACGTGGTCACAATGGAGATCTTCTCCGAGATTTTAGCTTAGTTTGTTAGGATAATTAGTTTATCTTTTTTCCTTTGTGATCGAGTATAAAACTGAGTTATGAGGCGGCACATACACACATAATACAATGATTGATTCTTGTACTCCGCCATAGCTCTCAAGCTTTGCAACCACAAAAACTATTAATCCAACCGTTCCGGAGTGGTAGGTGCTCAAAAACACCTCCCGAGGTTTTGTGCCGACGAGATAATTTTCTCAAGGGGTTTCCTCGTCAACATCAACGTGTTACATTTATTTCATATTCCATTCATCAATTATATTCCATTGTACCATCCTAATCTTGAATTGAAGGTCTAAACACTTTTTCTAGTTAATTTGACTTCCATTGTTTTTTTACCAAAACAATGTTGGGGATTGCAAATGTGAAACAAATACAGGTCACCAATTTGCAATTTTCCCTATAAACTTTCTAAAAAATGAACCAAATTCATGAATCTCATGAAGCAATATATCTTATTCTTTCTTGAACTTGAGCTAAATTCCAACAATAAAATCGTCACGTAAAATTGTTTTTTACCAAATCCAAACAACGTTGCGAATTTTTTTTACTTTTATTTTTTTTCGCACAAAATGGTTTTATACCAAATCCAAACGAGTAAACCACATTTCTGACATCCGTACTATGTCAAGAATATCACTTTAACCTCTATACTATCTAAACAACAAAAATAACATGCGTACCATTGATTAATTAGCAAAACTAACCATAATCGTTAAAAAACTTGATGGACGTTATTAAGCGTTAGAAACTTAACAAGCTAAATAACTGGTTCATCCCTAATCTATGGAATAAACTACTAAAGCGACCTGCATACTATTTATTATTAAGAATTATAATTAACCTAATTCAGTTAATTTTATTCCATGCCTACCCAACCCAATTAAACATACACTACACCAAACAAAAATCACTCTCCTCAACTCCTCATAATTTCTCTGTCTCCTTGGTCTTCCATTCTTCAAAAGTCCTCGCCCCTGAAACCCCTTTCCCCTTCCCTCCGTCACTCTCTCACCTCGCATCCACCAGATCGTCGCCACCGTTTTCTTGTCTTCTCTGTCGTCGCTGTTTTCTTATCTGTGCCGTCGTCGCCGTGTTCTTTTATGCGCAGTACTCGCCTTCTTCTGCAAGATCGTCTTTCTTTCTCTCTCTCCCCCCTCTATTTCTTTCTCTTGGTGTGTTTGTATGTTCTTGACTCCATGGATTTGTTTGTGTTTTAGATCTACCAGATATGCTAGCATGTGTTTGTATATGTGTGTTTCGTAGGTATTAGTTCTGCTCAGATTTACGGATGCGTGTGTTGGAATGTGTGTTAGATCTTCCAGATCTACAAATTTATGGGTGTGTTTCGGTGTTAGATTTTAGATTTGGGTTTGTGTTTGATTCGGCTTTTTAATGCTTAATCTCCCTTTTCTTTATGAGTAAACAAAAATGGTGCTTGCTATTGAATGAATGATGACGGTGGTGACGGAGGGGAGTACTTGTAGTCTGTTCTCTATTTTTTTTAAGCAATCTTAATGTTTAGTAATGGAAGATTTGGATGGAGTAGCAGGTGGACGGTGGTGACAATGGTGGGTTTGTCTGGTGATTGATTGGAATTGGTGTAGGCAAATAATGGTAGGAAAGAAAGCGTACATGGATATAATTGTAATTAGTTTTTTTTTTTTTTCCGAAATCATAATTGTAATTATTTAAAAAAAATTAATTATCTTAATTTTACTAATTCTACCTTAATTATGACAGTGTTTAATTTAAATGTTAATAAAGATTTTTTTTCTTGGAACCAAAATGCTAGTTATAAAGATCAACAGGTCATTTAACACATAATCATGCTTTAATTTTTTCGAACGCTTGTTATTTGTACATGTAAGGGTAAATAGGTCATTTTAAGAGTCTGTTAAGTTATGGGGACAATTTAAATATTTAGTAGTAATATATGTTAAATTACTAACGCTCGTTATCATCGTTAACATTTATTAACGATTTTGATTATTTTTATTAATTTATCAATAGTACGCATGTTATTTTTGTTGTTTCGGTAGTACAGATGTTAAAGTGAAAAAACTGAATAGTACGGATGGTAAAAATGTAATTTACTCAAATCCAAGCAACATCCATCATATTGCATTTTGCTAAGAGGAGTGGGTTTTATTTTCGTTGACTCCATTTTTTTTTTGACAAAGGAGTAGTAGTATTTCCGCAAAGTCGCAATTTCGCAAATAGGAGTATACAAAAGAGCGTGCAAATCGAACCCCGTCCTCCGTCTCTCATTCACTATCTCTCTCTCTCAACTAAATTCGAAGAAAGTAAACCAAAATAAAAACACCCGATATTAGATCCCCAACCCCTTTGCCGTCGATTCCCCGATGTGGCCCACCGTCCGATCCTCCTCACTCCTCCCTCTCTTCGCTGCATTTCTCATCCTCTCGCCGGTCTTCGCTTCAGAGTATGATCACAAGGTATTAAAATAATACTAATAGTAACGTTCCATCCAGCTACATCATTATCCCTTTGTTGATACTTAATATTTGATTATACCTCTCAAATATTTCATTCCAATTGTATGTTTTTTCGTTTGATTTGTTAGATCTGTGTGCAGGCATCTGATTTTGTAATTTTTTTCATTGAATTACTTGGATTTTTGATAACTGTGGAATCTAGGTTAAGATCTCTACATGATATCCTGTTTGGGCTTGTGGTGTGCGGATGTAGTAGGGACAGATGGATGGATTTGAGTATGTAAATGCTGTGCATTATGAAGTTAAAATGAAATCTGGATCATGTTGAAGTTTTGAGGTACTTGATGTTACTGTCATTTGCAGGTGGGCTGAGTCTTAGACAGTTGTTGATGGAGTTGGATTATTCAGAGACAGTCTGGTATATCTATAGGTACATTGATGTTTTAATAACATAAATAGTTATTAATTTGGAAATAACTAAGACTATGTGCTGAATTGTTAATGGAACATATGGGGATCAATGGTTTATTAGTTGGAAAGATTGGGAGACTGCAGGAATTTGAATGGTAGATGATTAAGTTGATTACTAACCCAAGGTTACATTGTGAGGGCATCTTGTCTTATGCCATCTCCACATTGCTTCTTCATGACTAAGTATGTTTCAGTTAGCTTTTCTAAGATTTTTTGGGTGGTATGTTAGCAACATGCTGGTTTATTTCTCAATGATTTTCTGCTCCATTGCCTGCGTATACATGTTTGTGATAGCCTCACAAATCTCCTTCTTGTAGCAATTCTTATGTTTACATTGGGATTTAGAATTTACAGTTCATCATTATTATCATCTCTAGTTCTTCCGGCAACAGAATCCATCCAGTGCAAACAGTTTATGATGGGTATCAAGGCAGAGATTATGAAAAAGTATCAGGGAATAAATCTGATGCTAGAATGAAAAACATCTCTAATTTCATTGCTTGGCTACAAATAGATGTTAACTGATGTTAGTTATCACAACAGATTCATGTTAAAAGTCATTCAATAGTTTGAATATTGGCCTATGGACTAGGCTTTTTCACTGGAGCCGTAAAAGGTCCTGATGTGCGAAGATGTAGAGTTTGTCAACTTAGTGAACAAAAACCAAAATTCTTTTAAGTAGGCTTATGTTAGTGAAACTATATTTTTAGCTTAATATTTTGAAAATAAAAATAAAAATGGAGCTTCTTTAAAGTTAAGCTTAATCTAATATTGGCCCACCCTCCTAAGTGCGTAAAACTTATGTTTTCCTTAATATATTTGTCTCATGTAGGATAGATGCTCTTCAAGCATCCTTGTTAATGACAAAATTTATTCACCCGCATGTATTTATTTGCTTGATAGTATACAACTAAACGTTTGTTGGTATTGACACGATGAACTATGTTTTAAACCTCAAGTTATATGGAGAACGGCTACATCTGGAAGATCCTCTCTTCATAAAAGAAGGGCAACCTGGTGCGGTAAAGAGCTCCCATTGACGTGGATTCCATGGAAGAACCGGGCCCACGTGCGCTTGCAGTAGATAATTTCCCTTTGCGTTTTAATGCAAGAGGCTGCTTCCGCGGCTCGAATTATGTGTCCTCCAAGTCACATGGCAGCAACTCCAACCGTGGCGCCAAGGCTCCCTTGGATGCTCTCTTCTTTGTTTCCTCATTTTGCTTTCTGTCCTGGGTACTCAACTCAAGAGATCTGTTCCTGCCGCATATTGATTTCGTTGATGTTTTCTTTCATGAACTAGATCTTAATGCTAGTAAAGTGGCTTGTAACATCTTTTTTCACTTCTTTTGTCTTCTATGTCCGCCCACTTCTCTTATTTTAAAATTAGCTGTCCTACCTTCTCTTTTGTCTGTTGGCATGTGTGTTGCGTGGGAGGTACACAGAGCTACTGGACTGAGTGAAATATATTCATGATTAACTAGGCCGAGTATGTGTGAGGTCTCATTATGCTATGCAGACATATATGCTTTTTCTTTTTACCCTCTCCTTAGCTACATCATGCTTGTCTATTGAGTATTGACTTCACTTCTGTTTCATTTGCAGTATCAGCCAGATGAAGCGGTGACACTTTGGGTGAATAAAGTTGGGCCATATAATAATCCACAAGAAACTTACAATTATTACAGCCTTCCTTTTTGTCGTCAACCTGGCAATGCTGCACACAAATGGGGTGGTCTTGGTGAGGTATTGGGTGGGAATGAACTTATTGATAGCCAGATCGACATAAAATTCCTAAGTATGTTTATCTCTCCATTTTTTTTTTGGGTACAGTAATTGAGCATTTTCATGACGTTGCATTAATTTCATCTGGCAGAAAATGTGGACAAGAATGCCATTTGTGAACTGGAACTTGATGAAACAAAGGTTAAGCATTTTAAGGATGCTATTGAGAATAGCTATTGGTTTGAGTTTTTCATGGGTATGTTATGCATCATATCTTTCTCTTTGTTATCAGTGTGACTATTATTCGAGTGCAAGGTCAACATGATCTCTCCTTGGTATGTCCATGGAATTTGAAATAGTATTTGAAATTAATCTAACTTTTTGAAACATGTCATAGCTGTTTAGAAATTATTTTACGCTTATCAGGTAAACTATACCCCTAATTTTTAAAATAATCCAACCCATGGGAGTGATTCTGGTGAAATGAAACCTTACGTTTCAAAAATCAAAAAAAGAACATGAAGCTTATATTTCTAAGATATTATAAGCGTTTGTATTAAATACCTAGTTGGGTAAAAACGCTGGAGTATCTGTTAAGCTACTTTGGTGCAAGGTTCTAAAAAATGCTAGGCGGTCGCTAGGCGCCGCAGGGGCGCCTAGCGACTAGGCGGGATCTAGGCGGGGCCGATAATTCAGAAATAACTATAATATCCTAGACGGGACCTAGACGTTTCATGAACGCCTAGCCCCCGCCTAGGGCCTAGGCGGTCTAGACGGGGGTCTTTTAGAACACTGCTTTGGTGGCATCTTGTATTAGTCCTTTTGCTATAAACAGATTTTTGTTTTGCTAATTCTTTTTTCTTTCTTGTTCTTTTTCTGATATCTTCCTGTTTGGTCTTTGTTGTGCTGATTACAACTGCAGATGATCTGCCATTATGGGGTATGGACTCGTAAATCTCCTTTTTCTTTTCCTCGTAAGATCACTGGGTATTTATTCAATATTGTATCCTATTTTAATGTATCATCTTATCTGTTTCGTAGGCTTTGTTGGTGAGCTACATCCTGATAGGAACAGTGATAATCACAAGCATGTGCTTTACACACATAAAAGTATCATTGTAAAATACAACAAAGACCAGGTTCGAAAATTAATGTTTGCGAATGGACAGGTGTAAGGGAGCTTGTATGTGCCAGAAATTTAATCTAGGGGTTTACTGTGTTGCAGATCATTCACGTGAATCTCACTCAAGAGAGCCCTAAACCATTAGAAGCTGGCAAAATATTGGACATGACATATTCAGTCAAATGGATTCAAACTAATATCACTTTTGCTCGGCGTTTTGATGTTTACCTGGATTATCCTTTCTTTGAACATCAGGTGAATGTCAGCATTGTGAAAATATGTTTCTAACATCAATCACAACCTTTTGACTATGGTGGATCATGATTGGTTATTTATGCTCCCTTTGTCCCAAAATGATGTTGTATCATTAACAAGTTTTAGATTTTCATTAGTATAATTGAATCAGCCTAAAATTATCGCTCAAAGTTCATTCGTAGTAACGGCAAAAAGAGTGTGAAGATCATTTTGGGATGGAGGGAGTATTTAAGTGACTTTTACTCTTTTAAATGAGATTGCTTTTGTCAACAGGTTATCTGTATTATCCAGCTTATTGTGTTTTACATTCATATCCTATCTTGCAGATCCATTGGTTCTCCATCTTCAATTCGTTTATGATGGTTATTTTTCTCACTGGTTTGGTGTCGATGATTCTGATGAGAACTCTTAGAAATGATTACGCTAAATATGCTCGGGAAGATGATGATCTGGAAACTCTGGTAACCATATCATAGATACTGAATTTCTACTCGTTTGAAACTCAATTGCTGGTTATTTAAACGTTTTGTTTCCAGGAAAGAGATGTAAGTGAAGAGTCTGGTTGGAAACTTGTTCATGGAGACGTATTTCGGCCTCCTCGCAGTTTGGTTTTGCTTTCTGCTGTTGTAGGCACGGGTGCTCAATTGGCGCTGCTTGTTCTTCTTGTCATCTTGTTTGCAATTATTGGAATGTTGTATGTCGGGTATGTTAGATAAGTTGATTTGTGAAGAACCTAAAGCATATATTCACATAAGCTGTAGGGTTTTCATAATTGGTCCCATGTTTTTTATTAAGATATATGAGAGTGTTTCAACATCGCCCTCTACACGAACATGCACACACATTTAGCGCTTTTATATACAGTCATACATTTGATTTACTTAAATAAGTTTTGCTTAGGGCGAGGCTGAGCTTTTGCTTTTATATGGGGATTATTGATCTTTTTCGTAATAATCCTTTACCATTGTACTTCTTTTGGTCTGTAGTATTGTGGAATATCATACAGTTTTGGAACACATTAATTGTTGTGGGTTTCTTTGAATGCTAGTTCTTGTGGATATTCTTCAATCTAACCTGTACACTGCATATCGGGTGCAGGAGAGGAGCAATTGTCACGACCTTTATAGTCTGTTATGCTTTCACATCATTCATCTCCGGGTATGTTAGTGGCGGAATGTACTCTCGGAATGGGGGTAGGCACCTTTTTCTACTCCTGTTTACTTTTTTCTTAATTTATATTTCTTGTGATAGATCTTTGATTCCCTGATTTATACCTATGCGGCTTATTTTCATTATCTATTTGAAGTATGATTTTTTTTCCTTCACAGGTAAACACTGGATCAAGTCAATGATCCTCACTGCCTCACTTTTCCCATTTTTGTGCTTTGGGATTGGTTTCGTTCTCAACACAATTGCTATATTTTATGGGTCTCTAGCAGCTATTCCCTTTGGCACAATGGTTGTTGTATTCGTCATATGGGGTTTCATTTCCTTCCCCTTGGCTCTTCTTGGTACAGTCGTTGGAAGAAATTGGAGTGGAGCTCCAAACAACCCTTGTCGTGTGAAGACCATTCCTCGTCCAATCCCTGAGAAGAAATGGTACCTCACACCATCTGTTGTTTCAATGATGGGAGGATTGCTACCATTTGGTAGTATTTTCATTGAGATGTATTTTGTCTTCACATCCTTCTGGAATTACAAGGTATTATCTGTCGTATGACTTTTTTTCTTTGCCAACGACCTGGACCTGGAGTTACTTTTCAACTTCGCATATTTGCAGATTTACTTTAGTTTTAACTGCCAAAGGGATTGAGGATGGATTTCACTACATTAAAATCCTTTAAGGAACGTACTAACATACATACTCATTTGCATTTGAGTATAACATATACAGTAAGGTATTGGGAACAAGTTAATTGTGGCATCAATGTTGGCGCCTCTGCTAATGCTACTGGAACTAAAGCTTTGTTGAGTCCAAGCGAAGGAAATAAAAGAACCGTCCTTGCCCATTAGTTAAAGGGTGATGTTTTACTGAAGAAAAGGACATTAAGATATGAGATTGTTTATGAGTTTGGACATGTTACCATGTTGCATGTGGGTTAGGAGGTTGGTCGGCTTTGACTGTTGCCAACTGTTTTTTGTGGTTAATTTCCTTGGGTTGTTTCTTACAGTTACTCCCATCTCCAACCCTGTTTCCACGTGCTTGCATTTATTTTCTTGTACTTGATGTCAAGGATTAGTACAACAACAACAAAGCCTTAGTCCCAAAATATTCAGATCCATGTCATGATAATGCGACGAATTTTTACGCTCGCTGTCACATACCTACCGCAACCCTCATCCCAAAATAGAAGAAAATTGCCTTGAAATGCTGAATTGTGTAATTGAAAGATGTAGGTACAGTAGCCTGATACGCACATGTATCTTTATCATATAATGATGTCAAGGCATCTTACAGTTATGCAAATTGCAGAACAGTGCTGGCAAGTGCCAACTCTAAACTTTTCTTTGCTATTCTGATGACAGGTTTATTACGTCTATGGCTTTATGCTACTGGTTTTTCTTATTCTCACAATTGTCACTGTTTGTGTGACAATTGTGGGGACATATTTCCTCCTAAATGCTGAGAATTATCACTGGCAATGGACATCATTCTTTTCAGCTGCCTCCACAGCTATTTATGTGTACTTGTATTCAATATACTACTACTATGTGAAGACTAAGATGTCAGGTTTCTTCCAAACAAGCTTCTACTTTGGTTACACAGCTATGTTCTGTCTTGGCCTAGGAATCCTATGCGGTGAGTTTGATTTTATTTTTTTTGTTTTATAATTTTGCTCTGTTATCTCAGATCTACATTATTACTGAATTTTTCCATTGCTTATCTTAGTTGTTGACATGTGGTTGTCTTTGGATTTCACTGAGATCTTATATAGGCACAAAACCGATATACACACACACACGCATAAGTATATATAAAATTCTGTAGTACACTAACCTAAATATAAGTTCTTTCGATTTGTGTCGTATGAAGAAGCATTGTAAAGGAAAGTAATGGCTGATAACACAAGTGGACCTAGCATGTTTTAGTCTGTCTGTTAAATCGATCAATATTTTCGAAGTAAATCTAAGGAGGTACAATTGTGCTGTACACATGAGCTTTCGTCACAATAATATACACCACATTCTTTCTACTTTCTTAAATGGTTAATTAGTTCATTGTTATTATGTTTTTGCCTTCCTGAGAAAGGAGCCAATGAGAGTGTCCTTAAGAGTAATATTCTGTTGGGTATCCTCAAAGGGTCCCATGGAAGTCAAAAACATTACAAGGATATCAAAACTTTAATAAAGGTCAGTTTTTGGAATTGAAATAGTTTTCCTAACTTTCAAGTTTCATGTAGCAAGGACAAAATTCCTAAGTAAAAAATAATAATCTAGTAGCTTAATCTTGAAATAGGCCCTGTGTAGAATACCCAAAAATAGGAAATCTATTTGGCAAGTGAGTTGGATGGTGCGACACCTAACTAAACTAGCCAAGATAACTCATCTAGAATATGCACGTACACATAATTACAATTGTGTTAACTGCCAGCCATAAGCATCAACAAGAATTTGCTATATTTCACAACTTGGATGTCGTACAAGGATAAGCAATTTCGCTAAGTTTTTCTCTTAACTTGTCTCATGAATTTTTCAGGAGCTGTTGGTTATTTGGGCTCTAATCTCTTCGTGAGGAGGATTTACAGAAACATCAAGTGTGACTAATGGTTTCAAGCAAGATCAGATTTAAGGATACTTTCCTGTGCTTTTGTAATGATATAAAATGGAAACCTTTCATCGGGGAGACCTAAGAATGGAATTTACACAATTCGCGAATGGGTATTCAAGAACGCGGGAAGCCTGATAATTTTTTTCCTCCTTTTCCCTGGTATGTAGAAGAAACCCCACCTTACTTAATTTAGAATCCAGAGGTTGCTTTATTATCGGAAAAGACCAGTAAACATCAGTCATGTAGCTATTACCCCCCCCCCCCCCCCCCCCCTTTCCCCCCTTTTAAATTGATGCCCTTTGTAAGCGCACTTGATTTTCCCTATAAGAATATTTTCTTCACTTTATTTTGGTATGCTCTATATTGCTGTCGGTTGAGGAGGAACTGTTGGGGGATATATAAGGAGATGAATTTTGTGCTTGTGAACTTTTTTTTTTTTTTTTTGGCGAAAGGAGACGGTACTCCCTAGATTTTATTAATATGAAAAAAGGAGATTACAAACGAGGTGGGGGACTTGACGGCCTTAACCACCTGAAAATAAAAATTATGGGAGGAGGCCTTACACATCCTGTAAGGCCCTCTACATAAAGGGAAGGGTGACTACTAAATAAAGAGAGCAACCTATACAAATATCTAGCCATTAAAAATCTAGCAAATAAACTAAGATAACCGAGTGTAAGGGAGCTGCGCTTTGTCAAGGGCAAAATATCCCTTGCAAAGATGTGGGAGATCATGAAAGGAGGTGATTTCAGAGTTTCTTTCTTCATTTGCAGCCACATTAGCTAACGAATCTGTAACACCATTGCCTTCTCTCAAGATATGAGTAACCCGGACTTCCATTTGTTCCAAAAGGCGATGAATATGAGCAATGATGTACCAAACAGTCCAAGGAATATGATATTCTTTAATGATGATACGAACTAAGACTTGAGAATCTAGATCCAACCAAACCCGATGAAAGCCACGGTTTTGAGCTAAGAGAAGGCCATCTCTAGAAGCACAAGCCTCGGCAAACATGTTAGACTGAAATCCATAAAAATTAGAGAAACCATATATGAAATCCCCATGATGGTCACGAAGAATACCCCCTCCTGAGGCAAGACACGGATTACCTCGAGAAACACCATCAGTGTTGATTTTAACCCAACCAATACAAGGAGGCTCCCATGTAACCAATCTGATTTTGCGTTGGGGATGGGGAGAAGGGCTCAAATTTAAGGCATTAAACAAATGATTATCGCCAAATGTTCTTGGGAATGCCAGATTAAAAGATGTAGCGATATTAGAAGTATACAATCGTACCCTATGAATTATGCTGCTGGAACTCATTTTCATCCCTTCAAATCTGCTTTTATTGCGAGCAACCCAAATTTCCCATACAATAAGAGCAGGAAGGAGATTAGATAGCCATTTAGAGATGGGTGAATGGGGGTGAGAGGGACCATGCCACCAGCAAATAAGAGCTTGATTTAGGATGCCCAAAGAGGTCCGAATACCACAAAGGTCACTGAAATGATCCCAAACATGAATAGCACAACAGCTATGAACAAGGATATGATCGATAGAATCCTCACTAGCAGCTGGACAACACTCACATTTAGATGCAAAAGAGATACCCTTAGTTTTGACCTTGTTATCCGTTGGCAGGCCACCATGCAAAGCACGCCATAAGAACACCGATATCTTCTTTGGAATAAATTTGTTCCAGCAAAATCCAAAGATGACTGACCTCACCCTATGAGTTCTACATTCTTGCCATGCGGAGCTCACAGAAAAATTACCCGATGAGGAAGGTAACCAAACAGGAATATCCGGGTGTGCAGAGAGGGAAATAGAGTTGCGTTGGATTAGATTCAAAAGATGATCTCCATAGATAGTCCGAACGTGGTGAATACGGGGCTGACCATTTTCGAATAAGGAGAAGACCTGGGCATGCGCAAAGGGGACGTCCCCCATAGTGTCATCAACCCATTTTTCATGAATAGAAATCTCACCTCTTCCAATACGCCAAGCCATATTCTCTTCAACAAAAGGTTTGGCCTTGATCATTCTTTTCCAAGTGTGGGATGAATAAGAAGTTAAAGTAGCATCCATGGGGTGAATATTACAGCAATATTTTGCAAGCATTAAACTGCTCCATAGAGAATCCATGGTCCGAAGACGCCACCAAAGCTTCATAGCAAAAGCAAGAGAAAGATCCTCAAACTTGCGTAAACCCAAACCACCTTCTTCAACAGGATGACTCATCTTGTCCCATGTGAGCCAATGGCATTTTTTATTACCCTCCTTGCTGCTCCAAAAGAACCTTACAATAATCTTCTCTAGAGCCCGGAGAACTCCTTTAGGAGGATCAATAAGGGATAGATAGTAAAGCGGGATCGCAGCAAAGCAAGATTGAATCAAGGTAAGCTTCGCACCAAAAGACAAGAGTTTACCTTTCCAAGAAGCTAGCCGAGCCTCCATTTTACGAATAAGAGGACTGAAAATGCTAATCTTTTTCCTACCCGTATATAGAGGGCATCCCAAGTAAAGAAGAGGGATATTTTGTTTGACAAAACCCGTGATGGCTGCAATAACATCATCTCGATCTCTATTGTTCCCATTGATAAAGCCAGATTTTTGAATGTTAACAAGCTGCCCCGAAAATCTTTGGTACCAATCAAGATATTTCATGTGACATTCAAGAGATGCTTTGGATCCGTTGCAGAAGATAATAACGTCATCAGCATATGCCAAATGAGAAACCATAGGAGTATTTATATGAATACGATACCTATATTGTGTGTCACGACCCGAAAACCCGTCTCTATTTTCTAATAATAAATATTTAATTATTTATTTATTTGCTTATTTATTTATTTAAATTATTATTTATTTAAATATTTATGTGTGCATTTTATGTTTCATAATAATTTATGCCTAGCATTTTATTTGGGTCATTTGTGCTAGTGTAGAAGTGTTGAGTCTTATTTGTTAGTGGGGAGTTTATTTGAAAAAGGGTAGTATTAGGGGGAGGGGCCTTAGTGTAAATGTTCAAATAATCTTTCTCCTACTCCCTCCCTACTCCCTCACACTCCATCTCTCTCCCAGCAACTCTCTCTCTCTCTCTCTCCATTTGGGTAAGTTTTCTCCTCTTACTTCTCTCTACATTTCAATCCTCTTCCTCTTGTTATTCCTCATTTCTTAAAACATGAAACTTGTTTAGATCGTCGTTAGGATCGTAGAGGGCTAAAAATATTCGAGTTCCGGCAACTTTGAGAAAATTCAAGTAAGTTACTTTTCCCCCCATTTATGCTAAAAATGTTCATCCTATGCTTAGATGATACTATGATTTCCATTTATTGCTTCTTTGGTTGATTTTGTGATGATTTACATTTTTGTTCATTTTGTGAAATTTTGGTATTTGAATCATCCTTGATTGAGGTTCCTTAGATGATGTTGTTGGAGTCTTTTTGGCTCAAAATGGTGTAGGTACTTTAGTTCCCATTTTGGTAGTGTTAGAAATGGTGAAGATTGGGTTTGTTTTGATTTGGGTTGATAATGGAAGAAACCCAGATTTTGGCCGGAATCTGCCTTTCCGGGCAAGGGGGCGCGCGCACCCTCTCGGGGAGGCGTGCGCACCCTTATGCCCTTCTTGAACAAAACCTTCTGTTTCCTGGAGGCGCGCGCACCTTGTCCTAGGGGGCGTGCGCTCCCTCTTTGGCTTCAAAGTTCAAATCCTTCTGATCCTTGGAGGCGCACGCACCCTCCCATAGGAGGCGCGTGCACCCTATCCCCTGTTGTGAAATTTATTTCCCTTTTTGTCCAATCTTTCGAGGGCCATATTTTGTTCATCCGGACTCCGTTTTAGGTGTTTAAGCTATCGTTTTAAAGCTCTCCTTGAGCTCTTCGAGATGAGTGAATAGTTTTGGTTGTGTGCTTGAGTTAACTAGATCCTTTGTGATCAAATGTGATAAGGGAGTTGTGTTATCATTGTGGAAATTATTAGAGCACCTTAATTGGTTATTGTTGGTTCATTTCACTTTCTTGGTGACTACTTGGTATGGTTCCCTACTTTGGAATCAATGGTTGTTTATCGTGCTAGTATTTTATTACTTAGCTTTTACTTGAAAGTCCAGCTGGTATTTGTGGTTGTGTCGGGCGATGTGAGATATTGTGATGGCACCGGCCAAGTCCATTATGGTATCGACAATTGTTTTGCCCTTATTTTCCTCTTCCAGATCGGCCTTGGTTGAGACGTTTGGAGCATGACTTTGTGGCATGGCTCCCGCCCTTTGTGGCACATTACTTTGTTATTGGTTCCGGTACTGGGGTTTCTCTTCAGCTCTCATGCTATCATGAAGATGTTGATTTGGTTGATGGTTGGAGCTGCGCAGCGGCCTTTATTTGGTTATATCAGTTTGGGAAAACCTTGGCTATATCCTTTGTTATGTGTTTATTTCCGCTGCTATCTGTTATGTGATAACTGCTATGTGCTATCTATGTTTTATTATTGTATATTGCATCATAGCATGTCATGTAGTTGCATTAGTAACTTATTGAGATTTATCTCACCCCCTTTCTTTTTATCTTTGTTTTTCCTTAACCCCGGACCCCGCGGGCCCCGGGACCGCGAACTGGACGTCGACTCTAAAACCAAAACGGTGAAATACCGAAGTTAAAAATTTCATTTACTACCAAAAAGGTGATGATCCAAAGTTTTACAAAACCGAGTTTGATAAAATCAATTACAACTATCATAAACTCCCACAAGTTTATGCCCAACAAAATACAAATGTACAAAATCCTAATGACGTCAATGTTTGGTACAAATATCCCCAAAAGGTTACACATTGATATAATGTAAACCAACCTATACAACCTTCACCAAAAGAACGGATCCACACTCGACGTCCTCGTTCTCGTGATCAGCGAGACTAATCCTTAGCACCTGGGGGGGGGTTAAGGAAAAACAAAGATAAAGAGAAAGGGGGTGAGATAAATCTCAATAAGTTACTAATGCAACTACATGACATGCTACGATGCAATAAGCAATAAGCAATAGTAAATATCACATAGCACATAGCATTTATCACATAACAGATAGCAGCGGAAATAAACACATAACAAAGGATATAGCCAAGGTTTTCCAAACCGGAACATCCAAATAAAGGATCGCTGCGCAGCTTCAATAATCAACAAATCAACATTCTTCATAATAGCATAAGAGCTGAAGAGAAAACCCCGGTACCGGAACCAATAACCAAAAGAAGTGTCACAAGGGACGGGAGACATGCCACAAAGTCATGCTCCAAGTAAAGCTAAAATGCACACAAAGGAGCTAGCTCTTCTCACATCCAAGGCCAATCTGGAGAAGGGCAATAATGGGGCAAAACAATGGTCAACATCACAATGGACTTGGCCGTGCCATCATAATGCTTCGCATCGCCCAAACACACACAAAATACCAGCTGGACTTTCACGCAAAGGCTAAGTAATAAAATACTAGCACGATAAACAACAAAGGATTCCTAAGTAGGGAATCACGCCAAGTAATCACCAAGAAGATGAAATGAACCAACAATACACAATTAAAGTGTTCCAACAATCATAACGATGATAACACAATTCCCATATCACATTTGACCACCAAGGATCCAGCTAATTCGAGTACCTAACCAAATTTACTCACTCATATCGAAGAGCTTAAGGAGAGCTTTAAAATGGTAATTTATACGCCTAAAACGGAGTTCGTATGAACAAAATATGACTCTCGAAAGTTGGACCAAAAAGGGGAATAATTGCATAACAGGGGAGGGGGATGCGCGCGCCTCCTAAGGGAGGGATGCGCACGCCTCCTAGATCAGTTGGGAACTCGAGTTGGGAGAAGGAGAGGGTGCGCGCGCTTCACATAATTGGGTGCGTGCGCCTCTTAAGGACAGAAGGTCTTGATTCAAAGATGGCCTAAGGGTGCGCGCGCCTCCTAAGGGAGGATGCGCGCGCCTCCTGGCCCGGAAAGGCAAATTCGGTCAATTTTCTGGGTATCCTCCATTAATAACCCCAAATCTAATACACACCAAATCTTTACCATTTCTAACACTACCAAGACGGGAACTAAGGTACCTACCCCATTTTGAGCCAAAATAACTCCAACAACATCATCTAAGGACCTCACTCAAGGGTGATTCAAATACCAAAATTTCACCAAAATGAACAAAGTGCAAATCACTCCCAAATCAACCCAAGATGAAATAAATGGCATTCAAAACATCAAATAAACATGGAGTAGCATTTCTAGCATAAAATAGGGGGAAAAGTAACTTACCCGGATTTCTCAAAGTTGACGGAATTCAAATCTTTTTAGCTCTACACGATCCTATCGACGATCTAAACAACGATCAAGTTTTAAGAAATGGATGATAGTGAGAGGAAGAAGAAGTAAATGAAGAGAGAAGAAGGAGGAAGAAAACTTACCCACAATGCTTAGAGAGAGAGAGAGATTGCTGGAAGATGGGGAAAGGGGAGGTTGAGTGTATGAGGGAGAAGGGGAGGAGTAGGGAGGGAGTAGGGAATGATTTCAAACATTTACACTTAGGCCCCCTCCACTACACTACACACAAACACTACACTCCCTACTAACAATTAAGACTCAACACTTCCGCACTAGCCCAAATAACTCGAATAAAATGCTAGGCATAATTATTATCACACATAAATTGCACACATAATTATTTAAATAAATAATAATTTAAATAAATAAATAAGCAAATAATTAAATAATAATCATTAAATTGCTAATAAAATAGAGCCTATATTTCGGGTCGTGACATTCACTCCCCCTTAAAGAAAATTCGACCCGAATTTTAACGAGACTTACCTTAAACAAAAAGCCACGGAAATTTCCTCTCTATCTCAGCTCGGAGCTCCCAAGTCGACTCCTCGATGTTATGATTCCTCCAAAGGACTCTAACCAACGCGATGCTCTTGCTCCTCAACTCTTGGACTTTAGAATCTAGAATCCGAACCGGTCGTTCCTCATAAGACATATCGGGCTCAATATCCTCCGGTATCCTCGGTAACACGTGCGACGAGTCATGAACATACTTCCGAAGCATAGAAACGTGAAAACGTTGTGCAACCGGTCCAAAGATGGCGGTAACGCAAGACGATACGCAAGAAGTCCAACCTTTCCCAAAATTTCAAACGGACCTATAAACCTCGGAGCCAATTTGCCTTTCTTCCCAAATCTACGAATACCCACCCTCGGAGACACTTTCAAGAATACCAAATCACCAATCTGAAAACTAAGGTCTCGCCTCCGGTTGTCTGCGTAGCTCTTATGTCGACTCTGGGCTGTTTTCAATCTATCCCGGATAACTTTAACTTTCTCAACCGAATCCCGAAGCAAATCGATACCCAAAACTTTCGCTTCACCGACCTCATCCCAACAAATAGGCGATCTACATTTCCTTCCATACAAGGCCTCATACGGTGCCATCTCGATACTAGCCTGATAACTGTTGTTGTAAGAGAATTCCACTAACGGTAAATGCGAATCCCAAGAATCAGAAAAGTCTATCGAACACGCTCGCAACATATCCTCAAGAATCTGAATAGTCCTCTCGGATTGAACGTCGGTCTGAGGATGAAAAGCCGTACTGAATCGCAAATCTGTACCCAAAGCTTCCTGAAACGCCTTCCAGAATCTAGAAGTAAACCTCGGGTCTCGATCTGACACAATGCTAACCGGAACCCCATGCAATCTAACAATCTCATCAATATAAAGGGTCGCAAGCTTCTCCATCGAGTACCTGATATCAATAGGCAAGAAATGGGCACTCTTGGTCAATCTATCCACTATTACCCAAACACTGTCATACTTCCTACGGGTACGAGGCAGTCCCGTAACGAAATCCATAGTCACATGCTCCCATTTCCACTCGGGAATCTCTAACGGCTGAAGTAGTCCCGCGGGTCTCTGATGCTCGGCTTTGACCTGCTGACATGTTAGACACCTCGATATATACTCGGCTATCTCCCTTTTCATATTAATCCACCAAAACTGTTGCTTCAAATCCTGATACATCTTCGTACTACCCGGATGAATAGTATACCTCGATTTGTGACCATCATCAAGAACTCTCTGTTTAATTCCATCAACATCCGGAACACACCAACGACCACGGAAAGTCAACACTCCCATCGGGCTAACAGAAAAATCCTCGAAATTCTTTTCCTTCAATTTACCCATTATTTTCACCAACTCGGGATCCTCTTTCTGAGCTTCCTTTATTCTTTGAATTAGGGTCGGGACACCCTAATATTCGCAAAAATAGCCCCATGTCTCGATTCACGAGGAGACCAATCTCGAACATCCTCAAGCATTTTCCATTCTCGAACCATCATCGAAGCCACATAAGATTTTCTACTAATCGCATCGGCTACCACATTCGCCTTCCCCGGGTGATAAGAAATCGTACAATCATAATCCTTCAACAATTCCAACCATCGGCGCTGTCTATTATTCAACTCTTTCTGGGAGAAAAGGTACTTCAAACTCTTGTGATCGGTGAAAATCTCGAACTTCGCTCCATAAAGATAGTGCTTCCATTTGTGCAACGCAAATACAATAGCCGCTAACTCCATATCATGAGTCGGGTAATTCTGCTCACTAGGGGTCAACTTCCTCGAAGCATAAGCAATTAATTTCCCATTCTGCATCAACACACAACCCAAACCCTCTTTCGAAGCATCACTATAAATCACTAACCCATCGCTCCCATTAGGCAAAGTCAAGATCGGTGCGGTAGTCAACCTCTTCTTCAATTCCTCGAAACTCTTGTCACATTTCTCGGTCCACACAAACGGAACATTCTTCCGGGTCAACTGAGTCATCGGAGTAGCAATCCTCGAAAACCCTTCAATAAACCTTCGGTAATAACCGGCTAAACCCAGAAAACTACGAATCTCGGTCACAGACTCGGGTCTCTTCCAATCCACTATGGCTTCAATCTTTGACGGATCCACCGAAATCCCGTCTTTCGAAATCACATGACCCAGAAATGACACCTTCTCGAGCCAAAATTCGCATTTGCTAAACTTTGCAAATAATTTCTCCCTCGCAAGAACGGATAAGACTGTCCTCAAATGTTGCTCGTGCTCCTCTCGAGATTTCGAATAAACAAGAATGTTGTCGATGAAAACCACCACAAACGAATCAAGATAGGGATGGAAAACTCGGTTCATCAAATCCATAAATACGGCCGGCGCGTTCGTCAACCCAAACGGCATAACCAAGAACTCATAATGACCATACCGAGTGCGAAAAGCAGTCTTCGGAATATCCTCCGATCGAACCTTCAACTGATGGTACCCACTCCTCAAATCGAGTTTAGAGAAAACCACGGACCCTTGAAGCTGATCAAACAAATCATCAATATGGGGTAGAGGGTACTTATTCTTCACCGTAACCTGATTCAACTTCCGGTAATCGATACACAATCTCAAGGAACCGTCTTTCTTCCGCACAAACAAAACCGGTGCTCCCCACGGGGAAACGCTAGGGCGGATAAACCCTCGATCAAGCAACTCTTGCAACTGAACCTTTAACTCCTTCAACTCTGCGGGGGCTAACCTATAAGGCGCTTTCGAAATCGGAGCCGTACCCGGCAAAAGGTCTATACAAAACTCAATCTCACGATCGGGAGGCATATTATACTCGGTAGAGAAAACATCGGGAAATTCCCGGACTACCCGAACACTATCAAAACTAGGGGATTCCTTCCTAGTATCAAGAACACTAGCCAAATACCCCTCACAACCACTATGCAATAATTTTCTCGCTTTCATAAAAGAAATTAAGCGAACCTTTCTACTCAGAGGACAAGCCTCAAACACAAACTTAGGCACATCAGGAATAGAAAAAGTAACAGTTTTCTTATGGCAATCAACGGACGCATGAAACTTGCTCAACCAATCCATACCCAAAATGACATCAAAGTCTTGGATAGGAAGAACTACCAAATCCGCACAAAGGACTCGACCACAAATGACCACATCACAAGCACGAAAGACTCGATCAGAAATCAAGCATTCTCCTATAGGGGTCGACACCTCTAGCACGTACGGTAAGGACTCGAATGCAGCATTTAACATAGAAGCAAATTGCACAGAGATGTATGAATGAGATGATCCTGGATCTACTAACGCTCGTGCGCTCACATTAGAAACAGAAACAATACCTCCAATAACGGATGGATCATCGGTAGCTTGTTGTTGATTCATTGCAAACACTTTCCCTTGGACCTTGGGCTTTCCCGTAGCGTCCCTTTTCTGACCCTGATTAGTACCAACTCCTGACCCGGATGCTTGACCTCTACCTCTCGGGCAATCTTTTACAAAGTGACCCATTTGACCACAATTGGTGCACCTTCCTTGCTTCTTCCAACAACGGTCTTCAGAATGACCTTCCTTTTGACAATACGAACAAAGCCTCCTGATTTGGCTCCCTTGGTTCCCGGAAGTGGTACCCGGGTTCCTTGGGGTCGGTTGTCCTCGGAACTGAGATTGTCCCCCAAAGTTACCTCGATTATCAATTCTCGGTTGTGACTTGCTCTGTGCTCCTTGCTTACTCGGGTTGGCCACCTCGGTCTTCCTCTTATGTTCCCCAATATCTTGCTCTATTAAGTAGGCTCGGTCCACCGCATCTTGGAAAATCACAATCCGTTGAGCAATTAGTTGAGTACGAATGGAGGTCTTCAATCCCCGAATGAACCTCATAGCCTTTTGTTCCTCGGTCCTCACCAAATAGTCGCAATACCGGGCTAATTCTATGAACTTAGCCGAGTATTGTGCTATAGACAACACACCTTGCTCTAGGTTGAGTAGCTCGATCTCCTTTCGGTTCTGATCAACAACCGGAATGAAATGCTCCTTGAATTTGCGCACAAACAACCCCACGCATACACCGTGTGAGTATCATCCCAAGTAGCTTTAACGCCCTTCCACCAGTGCTCGGCGGCACCCACTAGCTTGTAAGCCGCAAACCGGACCTTGTCCTCATCCGAACACCCAAATACATCATAAATCTTCTCCATAGACTCAATCCACAACTCAGCTTTCCGAACATCGGGTTCCCCATTGAATTCAACCGGTTTCAACTTCAGAAATTGCTCCAATCCATAACGGGGTGGTGCTTGCTCTACCCTCGGACCTTGATCATGTATGGCCTTCATGGCCGCCTCAAACATGCCTTGAAACATAGCACGTGCTTCATCTCTTGTATCATTCTGATTGGCGTTACCGGAACTACCTTCACCACTCCTTCTACGAACCATTGTAAACAAGTACCTGTATAAAACATCAACCGTTAATCACTCCGCGCACTACTACCCACCTAGGTCATACTAATCCGCCTAGACTTATACTTAGAGCTAATGCCATAGCTCTGATACCAACTGTCGCGACCCCGGACCCCGCGGGCCCCGGGACCGCGAACTGGACGTCGACTCTAAAACCAAAACGTGAAATACCGAAGTTAAAAATTTCATTTACTACCAAAAAGGTGATGATCCAAAGTTTTACAAAACCGAGTTTGATAAAATCAATTACAACTATCATAAACTCCCACAAGTTTATGCCCAACAAAATACAAATGTACAAAATCCTAATGACGTCAATGTTTGGTACAAATATCCCCAAAAGGTTACACATTGATATAATGTAAACCAACCTATACAACCTTCCCCAAAAGAACGGATCCACACTCGACGTCCTCGTTCTCGTGATCAGCGAGACTAATCCTTAGCACCTGGGGGGGGGTTAAGGAAAAACAAAGATAAAGAGAAAGGGGTGAGATAAATCTCAATAAGTTACTAATGCAACTACATGACATGCTACGATGCAATAAGCAATAGTAAATATCATATAGCACATAGCATTTATCACATAACAGATAGCAGCGGAAATAAACACATAACAAAGGATATAGCCAAGGTTTTCCAAACCGGAACATCCAAATAAAGGATCGCTGCGCAGCTTCAATAATCAACAAATCAACATTCTTCATAATAGCATAAGAGCTGAAGAGAAAACCCCGGTACCGAACCAATAACCAAAAGAAGTGTCACAAGGGACGGGAGACATGCCACAAAGTCATGCTCCAAGTAAAGCTAAATGCACACAAAGGAGCTAGCTCTTCTCACATCCAAGGCCAATCTGGAGGAGGGCAATAATGGGGCAAAACAATGGTCAACATCACAATGGACTTGGCCGTGCCATCATAATGCTTCGCATCGCCCAAACACACACAAAATACCAGCTGGACTTTCACGCAAAGGCTAAGTAATAAAATACTAGCACGATAAACAACAAAGGATTCCTAAGTAGGGAATCACGCCAAGTAATCACCAAGAAGATGAAATGAACCAACAATACACAATTAAAGTGTTCCAACAATCATAGCGATGATAACACAATTCCCATATCACATTTGACCACCAAGGATCCAGCTAATTCGAGTACCTAACCAAATTTACTCACTCATATCGAAGAGCTTAAGGAGAGCTTTAAAATGGTAATTTATACGCCTAAAACGGAGTTCGTATGAACAAAATATGACTCTCGAAAGTTGGACCAAAAAGGGGAATAATTGCATAACAGGGGAGGGGGATGCGCGCGCCTCCTAAGGGAGGGATGCGCACGCCTCCTAGATTAGTTGGGAACTCGAGTTGGGAGAAGGAGAGGGTGCGCGCGCTTCACATAATTGGGTGCGTGCGCCTCTTAAGGACAGAAGGTCTTGATTCAAAGATGGCCTAAGGGTGCGCGCGCCTCCTAAGGGAGGATGCGCGCGCCTCCTGGCCCGGAAAGGCAAATTCCGGCCAATTTTCTGGGTATCCTCCATTAATAACCCCAAATCTAATACACACCAAATCTTTACCATTTCTAACACTACCAAGACGGTAACTAAGGTACCTACCCCATTTTGAGCCAAAATAACTCCAACAACATCATCTAAGGACCTCACTCAAGGGTGATTCAAATACCAAAATTTCACCAAAATGAACAAAGTGCAAATCACTCCCAAATCAACCCAAGATGAAATAAATGGCATTCAAAACATCAAATAAACATGGAGTAGCATTTCTAGCATAAAATAGGGGGAAAAGTAACTTACCCGGATTTCTCAAAGTTGACGGAATTCAAATCTTTTTAGCTCTACACGATCCTAACGACGATCTAAACAACGATCAAGTTTTAAGAAATGGATGATAGTGAGAGGAAGAAGAAGTAAATGAAGAGAGAAGAAGGAGGAAGAAACTTACCCACAATGCTTAGAGAGAGAGAGAGATTGCTGGAAGATGGGGAAAGGGGAGGTTGAGTGTATGAGGGAGAAGGGGAGGAGTAGGGAGGGAGTAGGGAATGATTTCAAACATTTACACTTAGGCCCCCTCCACTACACTACACACAAACACTACACTCCCTACTAACAATTAAGACTCAACACTTCCGCACTAGCCCAAATAACTCGAATAAAATGCTAGGCATAATTATTATCACACATAAATTGCACACATAATTATTTAAATAAATAATAATTTAAATAAATAAATAAGCAAATAATTAAATAATAATCATTAAATTGCTAATAAAATAGAGCCTATATTTCGGGTCGTGACACCCCCCCCAGGACCAAGGAATTAGACTCGCTGATCACGAGGACGTCGAGAGGGTTGAGCTTTTGGGGCAAGTGTATATTGGTGGGTTTACATTATATAAATGTGTAACTCTTTTGGGGATAGTTGTACCACACTTTGACGTCACTAAGATTTGTATATTTTATTATTTTGTAGTGTGAGCTTGTGGGGCTTACACTAGTACATTGTTGTTGTTAAATTGTTTTCCAAAACCTTGTGTTATCATATTTTGATATGAAATGAAATTTTTATCTCCGATATTTTGGTATTATGATTAGTAAGTCGACGTCCAGCTCGTGCACTCCGGGCCCGCGGGGTCGGGGTCGCGACAGTTGTTATCAGAGCCTGGTTTAGCTCTAAGTATAAGTCTAGGTCGAATAGTATGACCTAGGTGGGTAGTTGTGTTCGGAGTGAGTAACGGTTGATGTTTTATGCAGGTAATTGTTCTCAATGGCTAGAAGAAGAACGGGTGAAGGTACTAGTGGGACTCAGAATCAGAATGATCTTCGGGAAGAGAACCGTGCTATGTTCCAAGGCATGTTTGAGGCGGCCATGAAGGCAATTCATGACCAAGGACCGAGAGTAGAGCAAGCACCACCACCCCGATATGGTTTGGAGAAATTCTTGAAACTGAAACCGGCAGAGTTCGATGGTGAGCCCGATGTGAAGAAGGCCGAACTATGGGTTGAGTCTATGGAGAAAATCTATGACGTGTTTGGATGCACGGATGAGGATAGGGTCCGGTTTGCGGCTTATAAATTGGTTGGGGCCGCCGAGTATTGGTGGAAAGGAGTTAAAGGGAGTTGGGATGATACCCATATAGTGTATGCGTGGGAATTGTTTGTGCGGAAGTTCAAGGAGCATTTCATTCCGGTAGTGGACCAGAACCGAAAGGAGATCGAGCTACTCAACTTGGAGCAAGGTTTGTTGTCTATAGCTCAGTACTCGGCTAAGTTCACAGAATTAGCCCGGTATTGTGACTATCTTGTGAGGACCGAAGAACAGAAAGCTATGAGATTCATCCGGGGTTTGAAGACTTCTATCCGTACTCAACTTATAGCTCAGAGGATTGTGACATTCCAGGATGCGGTAGACCGTGCATACTTAATTGAGCAAGACATAGAGGAGCATAAGAAGAAGGTCGAGGTGACTAACTCTAGCAAGCCGGGAGGGCAAGGCAAGTCAAAACCACGGGTTGATAACCGAGGTAACTTTGGGGGACAATCTCAGTCTCGAGGGCAACAAAACCCAAGGAACCCGGGCACTACTTCCGGGAACCAAGGGAACCAAAACAGGAGACTTTGTTCGTATTGTCAAAGGGAAGGTCATTCAGAGGACCGTTGTTGGAAGAAACAGGGCAAGTGCACCAATTGTGGCCAAATGGGGCATTATGTGAGGGATTGTCCGAGGAATAGAATTCAACCGACTGGGGTAGGATCTGGGGCTCCTCAGGGTCAGAGAAGGGACGCTACGGGAAAGCCCAAGGTCCAAGGGAAAGTGTTTGCAATGAATCAACAACAAGCCACAGATGATCCCACAGTTATTGGAGGTATTATTTTTTATATCTAGTGTGAGCGCACGAGCGTTAGTAGATCCAGGATCATCCCATTCTTACATTTCTGTGCAATTTGCTTCTCTGCTAAATGCTGCATCTGAGCCATTGCCTTATCTGTTAGAAGTGTCTACTCCGATGGGAGAGTGTCTGGTGACTGATAAAGTCTTTCGTGCTTGTGATGTTATTATTTGTGGTCGTGTCTTATGTGCGGACTTGGTAGTCATTCCCATTCAAGACTTTGATGTTATTTTGGGTATGGATTGGTTGAGCAAGTTTCATGCCTCTGTTGATTGTCGTAGGAAAGTTGTTACTTTTTCTATTCCCAATGTGCCTAAATTTGTTTTTGAGGCTAGCCCTTTGAGTAGAAAAGTTCGTTTAATTTCTTATGTGAAAGCGAGAAAATTGTTGCATCGTGGTTGTGAGGGGTATTTGGCTAGTGTTCTTGATACTAGGAAAGAATCCCCTAGTTTGGAGAGTGTTCGGGTAGTTAGGGAATTTCCCGATGTTTTCTCTTATGAATATAATATGCCTCCCGATCGTGAAATAGAGTTTTGTATAGACCTTTTGCCGGGTACAGCTCCGATTTCGAAAGCACCGTATAGGTTGGCTCCCGCAGAGTTGAAGGAGTTAAAGGTTCAGTTGCAAGAGTTGCTTGATCGAGGGTTTATCCGTCCTAGTGTTTCCCCATGGGGAGCACCGGTTTTGTTTGTGCAGAAGAAAGATGGTTCTTTGAGATTGTGTATCGATTACCGGAAGTTGAATCAGGTTACAGTGAAGAACAAGTATCCTCTACCTCACATTGATGATTTATTTGACCAACTTCAAGGGTCCGTGGTGTTTTCTAAACATGGTTTGAGGAGTGGGTACCATCAGTTGAAGATTCGATCGGAGGATATTCCGAAGACTGCGTTTCGCACCCGTTATGGTCATTACGAGTTCTTGGTTATGCCGTTTGGGTTGACTAACGCGCCTGCCGTGTTTATGGATTTGATGAACCAGGTTTTCCATCCTTACCTTGACTCATTTGTGGTGGTTTTCATCGACGACATTCTTGTCTACTCTAAATCTCGAGAGGAGCACGAGCAACACTTGAGGACAGTTTTATCCATTCTTGCGAGGGAGTTGTTTGCGAAGTTTAGTAAATGCGAATTTTGGCTCGAGAAGGTTTCATTTCTGGGTCATGTTATTTCGAAAGATGGGATTTCTGTGGATCCTTCAAAGATAGAAGCCATAGTGGATTGGAAGAGACCCGAGTCAGTGACCGAGATTCGTAGCTTTCTGGGTTTGGCCGGGTATTACCGAAGATTTATAGAAGGGTTTTCGAGGATTGCTACTCCGATGACTCAGTTGACCCGGAAGGATGTACCGTTTGTGTGGAGTGAAAATGTCAAAACAGTTTTGAGGAATTGAAGAAGAGGTTGACCACTGCACCGATCTTGACCTTGCCTAATGGGAATGATGATTTAGTAATTTATAGTGATGCTTCGAAAGAGGGTTTGAGTTGTGTTTTGATGCAGAACAGGAAGGTGATTGCCTATGCTTCGAGGAAGTTGACCCCTAGTGAACAGAATTACCCGACTCATGACATGGAGTTAGCGGCTATTGTATTTGCGTTGCATAAGTGGAAGCATTACCTATATGGAGCGAAGTTTGAGATTTTTACCGATCACAAGAGTTTGAAATACCTCTTCTCTCAAAAGGAATTGAATAACCGACAGCGTCGATGGATGGAACTTTTGAAGGTCTATGATTGTACGATTTCTTATCATCCGGGGAAGGCGAATGTGGTAGCCGATGCGATTAGTAGAAAGTCTTATGTGGCTTCGATGATGGTTCGAGAGTGGAAAATGCTTGAGGATGTTCGAGATTGGTCTCCTCGTGAATCGAGACATGGGGCTATTTTTGCGAATATTAGGGTATCTCCGACCCTAATTCAAAGGATAAAGGAAGCTCAGAAAGAAGATCCCGAGTTGGTGAAGATAATGGGTAAATTGAAGGAAAAGAACTTCGAGGATTTTTCTTTGAGTTCGAGTGGAGTTTTGACTTTCCGTGATCGTTTGTGTGTACCCGATGTTGGTGGGATAAAGAGACAAGTTTTAGATGAGGGTCACAAATCGAGATATACTATTCATCCGGGTAGTACGAAGATGTATCAAAATTTGAAGCAACATTTTTTGTGGAATAATATGAAAAGGGAAATAGCGGAGTATGTTTCAAAGTGTCTAACTTGTCAGCAGGTCAAAGCCGAGCATCAGAGACCCGCGGGACTACTTCAGCCGTTAGAGATTCCGGAGTGGAAATGGGAGCATGTGACTATGGATTTCGTTACGGGACTACCTCGTACCCGTAGGAAGTATGACAGTGTTTGGGTGATCGTGGATAGATTGACCAAGAGTGCTCATTTCTTGCCTATTGACATCAGATATTCGATGGAGAAGCTTGCGACCCTTTATATCGATGAGATCGTTAGATTGCATGGGGTTCCTGTTAGCATTGTGTCAGATCGAGACTCGAGATTTACTTCTAGATTCTGGAAGGCGTTTCAGGAAGCTTTGGGTACAGATTTGCGATTCAGCACAGCTTTTCACCCTCAGACCGATGGTCAATCCGAGAGGACCATTCAGATTTTGGAGGATATGTTGCGAGCTTGTTCGATAGACTTTTCCGATTCTTGGGATAGACATTTACCGTTAGTGGAATTTTCTTACAACAACAGTTATCAGGCTAGTATCGAGATGACACCTTATGAGGCCTTATATGGGAGAAAATGTAGATCGCCTATCTGTTGGGATGAGGTCGGTGAAGCGAAGATCGTGGGTATTGATTTGCTTCTGGATTCAGTTGAGAAAGTTAGAGTTATCCGGGATCGATTGAAAACAGCCCAGAGTCGACATAAGAGCTATGCAGATAACCGAAGGCGAGATCTTAGTTTTCAGACCGGTGATTTTTTGTTCTTGAAAGTATCTCCGAAGGTAGGTATTCGAAGGTTCGGGAAGAAAGGCAAATTGGCTCCGAGGTTTATAGGTCCGTTTGAGATTCTGGGAAAGGTGGGACTTCTTGCGTATCGACTTGCGTTACCGCCATCTTTGGACCGGTTACATAATGTTTTTCACGTTTCTATGCTTCGGAAATATGTTCATGATCCATCTCACGTGTTATCGAGGGTACCGGAGGATATAGAGCCCGACATGACTTACGAGGAACGACCGGTTCGGATTTTAGATACCAAAGTCCAAGAGTTGAGGAACAAGAGCATTCCGTTGGTTAGAGTTCTTTGGAGGAATCATAATGTTGAGGAATCGACGTGGGAGCTTCGAGAGGAGATGGAGCGTAGATATCCGTGGCTTTTTAATTCGGGTAAGTCTCGTTAAAATTCGGGTCGAATTTTCTTTAAGGGGGAGTGAATGTCACGACCTGAAAACCCGTCTCTATTTTCTAATAATAAATATTTAATTATTTATTTATTTGCTTATTTATTTATTTAAATTATTATTTATTTAAATATTTATGTGTGCATTTTATGTTTCATAATAATTTATGCCTAGCATTTTATTTGGGTCATTTGTGCTAGTGTAGAAGTGTTGAGTCTTATTTGTTAGTGGGGAGTTTATTTGAAAAAGGGTAGTATTAGGGGGAGGGGCCTTAGTGTAAATGTTCAAATAATCTTTCTCCTACTCCCTCCCTACTCCCTCTCTTCTCCCTCACAGTCCATCTCTCTCCCAGCAACTCTCTCTCTCTCTCTCTCCATTTGGGTAAGTTTTCTCCTCTTACTTCTCTCTACATTTCAATCCTCTTCCTCTTGTTATTCCTCATTTCTTAAAACATGAAACTTGTTTAGATCGTCGTTAGGATCGTAGATGGCTAAAAATATTCGAGTTCCGGCAACTTTGAGAAAATTCAAGTAAGTTACTTTTCCCCCCATTTATGCTAAAAATGTTCATCCTATGCTTAGATGATACTATGATTTCCATTTATTGCTTCTTTGGTTGATTTTGTGATGATTTACATTTTTGTTCATTTTGTGAAATTTTGGTATTTGAATCATCCTTGATTGAGGTTCCTTAGATGATGTTGTTGGAGTCCTTTTGGCTCAAAATGGTGTAGGTACTTTAGTTCCCATTTTGGTAGTGTTAGAAATGGTGAAGATTGGGTTTGTTTTGATTTGGGTTGACAATGGAAGAAACCCAGATGTTGGCCGGAATCTGCCTTTCCGGGCAAGGGGGCGCGCGCACCCTCTCGGGGGAGGCATGCGCACCCTTATGCCCTTCTTGAACAAAACCTTCTGTTTCCTGGAGGCGCGCGCACCTTGTCCTAGGGGGCGTGCGCTCCCTCTTTGGCTTCAAAGTTCAAATCCTTCTGATCCTTGGAGGCGCACGCACCCTCCCATAGGAGGCGCGTGCACCCTATCCCCTGTTGTGAAATTTATTTCCCTTTTTGTCCAATCTTTCGAGGGCCATATCTTGTTCATCCGGACTCCGTTTTAGGTGTTTAAGCTATCGTTTTAAAGCTCTCCTTGAGCTCTTAGAGATGAGTGAATAGTTTTGGTTGTGTGCTTGAGTTAACTGGATCATTTGTGATCAAATGTGATAAGGGAGTTGTGTTATCATTGTGGAAATTATTAGAGCACCTTAATTGGTTATTGTTGGTTCATTTCACTTTCTTGGTGACTACTTGGTATGGTTCCCTACTTTGGAATCAATGGTTGTTTACCGTGCTAGTATTTTATTACTTAGCTTTTACTTGAAAGTCCAGCTGGTATTTGTGGTTGTGTCGGGCGATGTGAGATATTGTGATGGCACCGGCCAAGTCCATTATGGTATCGACCATTGTTTTGCCCTTATTTTCCTCTTCCAGATCGGCCTTGGTTGAGACGTTTGGAGCATGACTTTGTGGCATGGCTCCCGCCCTTTGTGGCACATTACTTTGTTATTGGTTCCGGTACCGGGGTTTCTCTTCAGCTCTCATGCTATCATGAAGATGTTGATTTGGTTGATGGTTGGAGCTGCGCAGCGGCCTTTATTTGGTTATATCAGTTTGGGAAAACCTTGGCTATATCCTTTGTTATGTGTTTATTTCCGCTGCTATCTGTTATGTGATAACTGCTATGTGCTATCTATGTTTTATTATTGTATATTGCATCATAGCATGTCATGTAGTTGCATTAGTAACTTATTGAGATTTATCTCACCCCCTTTCTTTTTATCTTTGTTTTTCCTTAACCCCCCCCAGGACCAAGGAATTAGACTCGCTGATCACGAGGACGTCGAGAGGGTTGAGCTTTTGGGGCAAGTGTATATTGGTGGGTTTACATTATTTAAATGTGTAACTCTTTTGGGGATAGTTGTACCACACTTTGACGTCACTAAGATTTGTATATTTTATTATTTTGTAGTGTGAGCTTGTGGGGCTTACACTAGTACATTGTTGTTGTTAAATTGTTTTCCAAAACCTTGTGTTATCATCTTTTGATATGAAATGAAATTTTTATCTCCGATATTTTGGTATTATGATTAGTAAGTCGACGTCCAGCTCGCGCACTCCGGGCCCGCGGGGTCGGGGTCGCGACATTGTGGATAAACAGAATGAAGATGATTCAAACCTCTACTCATCATCTCTGCTGCAATAATGAAAAGGCATGGAGATAAAGGATCCCCTTGTCTCAGTCCGCGAGAGGATGGGAAAAAACCACAACTTTCCCCATTAATCAGCACAGAAAACCAGCTATTAGATATGCAACGGTAAATCATATCAATCCACATCTCACTAAACCCAAATTGCCGCATGACTTTAATTAGCCCAAACCAAGATAATCTATCATAAGCTTTAGCCATATCCAGCTTCAAGGCAACATTGGAACCCCGGACTTTTTTATTAATAGACTGCATAATTTTTTGAGCTAGAACATTCTCATGAATAACTCTCCCTTGAACAAAACCACTTTGTTGGGGAGAGATAATGCGAGGAAGAATAGGAGCAAGACGATGTGTAAGGAGCTTCGTCACCACTTTATTGCAAAAGTTACACAGGCTAATTGGCCTAAGATCAGAGAAGGAAGAAGGAGAATCAACCTTTGGGATAGTGACGATCAACGTACTAGTCCAACTTCTCGGCATGGAAAATCCCATAAAGAAGTCCCCAATGGCTCGGCATAAATCCACCTTGATAACGTCCCAACAGCCTTTATAAAAGGCCCCCGTAAACCCATCCGGACCAGCAGCACTTTGACCATTCATACCAAAGACAATATCATGAACATCATCCAAGGTGGGAGTAGCCGTAAGCATAAGGTTATCATCATCATTAATAAGCCTCGGAATCAGAAATAAATATTCATTTGATGGGATTTCACATTGACCTTGGAGCTGATCCGAATAGAATCTCATAGCCTCCTCTTTGATGTCATTCTTGTCCGTGAGCCATTCCCCATGTCTATTCCGAATTCTGTGAATGAAAAGACGTTGCCTCTTCTTCTTAACTGTAGCATGAAAAAACCTCGTATTTCGATCCCCTTCTTTAATCCATTTTAAAAAATTGTTCTCTAGCGCGACATTCAAGGTCCATTTTAAGCGCCACTTTGATCAAACCTTACTCCGGTTATCCTTCGAGCTATGACTAAGAAAGGAAAGGGATCTGCAAATCAGAGTGGGAACTCAGGCTACTTTGGGCATACCTTTGCAATGGAAGAGTGGTTAAAACTGCGCTTGGAGGCCCATATCAGTGCGAAGATGGATAATTTCAAACCCGATCCTCAAATGGAACAGTGGTGGAAACAATGTTTGGAAGCCCGAATCAGTGCAAGGATGACTGACTTTGAACCCAACCCTCGAATGGAACAGTGGTTAAAAGAGCGTTTGGAGGCACATACATATCTTATGTTAAGGTTCTTCCAAGAATGTCAAAAGGAAATGGCTGACCGGGTTGTGGTACTTTTATCTGACCAACCGAAGTTTAAGAATGCTATGCAGACTTGTCCTGGTCCAGAAGCACCGAAGGAAGGAGCCTCGTTTAAAATGTCTAATCAAGATGTGAAGAATGACGAGTCACCTCTTTCAGAGATGCAACCAATGCTTAACAATCATATGGTGATTCATTCCCCTCCAGCCATCCTAGAAACATCAAGACTCAGTACCATAATGGTCCCTTTTGGCCATGATGCACTCCCAGAACGAATTTCAGATCCAGAAAACCACCGAAGGCTCGGCGGCCCTCTGCCAATTTGATGCTCGATCATCACACAAGAATCCGCAAAACATGAGTTTCTTCCAGTCACACTCCCCAATCAAGATGATGAGACAAAGCATGATGCGTCTTCCAAGTTTAAAGGCCAACAGGGGCTCATCGATCCCCTATCAGATTGCTCTGTAGTAGAATTGACGAAGGGTGAGAATGCTTTAGTCATGTCCCCTGATCAAAAATCCGCTCGCAAAAGGGTGGATACTCCTATTCCAGAAAGTCACGCAAGGCTCAATTACCCTCAATAAAATTCTCCTATGGCTCCAAGAACAAGAATTATCAGCCTCAAGGGTAGTTCATCCATAAGCAAAGAGTTACAACAGAATCTCAACAAACCTCTAAAAATGACTGGGCGTGTTCCTAAGTCCCCTGGATCGGGTAAATCTATTTGTGTCGACGATAGCTCATCATTTTCCTCTAAGGGCGGCCCAATGGCTACCGCCGATGTATTTTCCAGATTGAAAGATGCCCCGGGTATTTCACGAATGAAAAGGAAAATAAATGATCAACACTCAAGCCATGTAGATGTTCCATATGGCATGTCGTCCCAAAGGCTAACGGTGCCACTTTTTAGAATGGGTCCTGATGGGGTCCTGTGGCCAATACAAGAATGCAAGATTCTCCGCCCGTCACATCCGGCACCGTACCGTAGCAAGTATTGTGAATATCATGGAAAAGCCTCACATGCTACTAATGAATGTTACACTCTCAAGGATAAAGTCCGTAATCTCATAAGGGCTCGGAAGCCCAAGCTAGATATTTGATCCATGGGCCTCACTTGACTCCCAAGGCCACTGCTTTTTCACTCTGACGGCGTAAGTAATAAACGGACAGACTTTTGGTTTGCTAGCCTGCAAGGCTGCAACACTTTTGCTCACTTTTGGAGATTTCTAGCTTTCAGTGCCTAGATCTCTTTTTGCTTGTGACTGGGATCACCGCCCACTCCTATTCCTGTCCCCTTTTGCGTATCGCTTAGTAATGTGCTCACACATCTTATTTTTCTTCTAAGTCTAAGAGTGTGTCGTTGTCTTCGTGCTTTATTTCATTGCTTGTCATGTAATATATGTTTTCAGTCAATGAACTTGCCTTATAACCAAGTGCCTTCTAAATCGCGTATATTGTAGATCTGGACCCGCAAACAATTAAATCTCACTTAATTAAAAGCAATCAATGAAATTTGAACAAAAATTAGACTGTGATTAAATGAGATGGGAACTAGGGCCGAAGGCAATCAACGAAGTTCACGGAGGCGATCGACAAAGTCACCCGACGAACGAAGATTTCAGGGTGCAATAAAGGGCATGATCAGAGAGGCCAATCAAATGGCAAAGGTTGAAGACTATCACACTGATGCAAGTGCAAGTGTCGGCGATTTTCCTTTAATGTATGATGCATTGTAAATTCTCGCATATTGTATGTTTATGTTTTTGTAAAACTTGTTGTATTCCGCACGCTATGATGTTCTTCTTGAGTGCAAAAAAAAAAAAGAAGAAGAAGCATTATTCATTTATTTTGGTACATGTTCCATTTGATTTATTGTTTAATTCAATTGTTTTAGAAAGGATATCGCGACACTACAAATTCATGTGTGTGCCTTCAACGACGGTAGTTGGCAATTAATACCGAAGACTTCATCGCTCGTATCACAAAGGCGAGACTTAGACCGAGGGTCAGACAATCTTATGTGACATCATTAGCTTCAAGGAGCACCGCGCATGCGAGGCCAATCTGCACTAAAGAGGATCTCGATCTTTCAACTTTGGGCAAAGCACCATCAACGACGATAACTGGTGGCTTTTGTTGGAGACCAACGTGCTCTACCAACTCCTTATACTGAGGTAGCCCAAGAACCAAAAAATCGTGCAGCCTCCAAATGGTGTGATCAAAATCAGGAAAAGGAGACAACAACGAAGGCCTCTCACCGAATGAGGTCAAGCAGCGGCGCGAATCACAACGCAAGCCCAACAATGTTCTCATGTTAATTTGTCACGGTCTAATTTGAGTGAAAATGATCTGTCCATAATTATTGATTTAAAGGAATTTGAAGGATAACGTAAGTTTAAGTCTTGAGTCTTTGATTTCAATGTGTGAGTATGCATATTTCTCCCGAGTCTAGGGGCTTCCCCCTACTCTCGTCCTTCCGTCATCTCATTCTGCGCAAACACGATGTCGGAGATCCCACTGGGATTTCCCTTTGCTTCCCAAAAACACTGGCCTCGTGCCTTCCCCTGCCAAATCCTGCAAGTTGTCACAGCAAAAGAGACAAAGGAATGCTATTCTTTATATCTCAGAATCTCAAATGCCTGCAAGAGATGTCGAATTAATGAACACCGAACTGGGGCTGCATGTCAGAGTTTTGGGTTTTGTTTCAAGAGCAATGATGTGGTTGCATGACAATATGATTTGTTGAGAATGGTTGCTCCGGGTAACATGGAAATTCAGATGGCAAAATGCCAAAGTACAAAGCAACTCTAATTGACAGTTGATCCTTTGAAGAGACTCAGAAATGCAAAGATTAACTTTTGAGAATCATAATCAGTTTCAGTAACTCTCGAGATCGAGGATATCAAGGATGTGGGACAACTCTCATAGACAGTTAGGTCCCTTATATGTAGATCATCAGAACGCAGCGCCATCTCGAATTGACAGTATGGCCCACCAAGCCCAGAGCTCGTTCTTTAGCAACATCAAGATTGTGTCCCGCCGAACAACTCTCATTGACAGTTGATTCCTCAAAGAAGGAGTATCGAATGTCAGAGCCCGTGGATCACGGTCAACAGCAAAGCATCTAATGTGGGATGACTCTCATAGACAGTCGGACCCTTAATGTGGGAATCAATAGAAATAAAGTGCCATCTCGGATTGTCAGTATGGCCCGCAAAGCTCAAAGCTCTCTCTTTAGCAACATCGGGATTGTGTCCCGTCGAGCAACTCTCAGAGACAGTTCACTCCCTACTGATGGGGTATTGCATGTCAGAAATTGTGAATTGCCTCCGACAGAGAAGCATCGAATGATTGAACAACTCTCAAAGACAGTTGACTCCCTACCGATTGGGTATCGCATGTCAGAAATTATGAATTGCCTCCGACAGAGAAGCATCGAATGATAAGATAACTCTCAAAGACAGTTGACTCCCTACCGATTGGGTATCGCATGTCAGGAATTATGAATTGCCTCAGACCAAGAAGCATCAAATGATTGAACAACTCTCAAAGATAGTTGACTCCCTACCGATTGGGTATTGTATGTCAGAAATTGTGAATTGCCTTCGACAGCGAGACATCGAACATTTGAATAACTCTCAATGACAGTTAGAGCCCCTAAAGGTTGAAATGCCAAAACATGAAGTGGTCTCGATACGACAGTTTGGATCAACATGAGATTCACCCTTCTAGTGAAGCAAGAGCTTTATATGCCAAATTCAGAGGCTTTTCCTATATTGACTGGGGCTTCCATAGCCAACATCTGAAGTTGATCCTTGCGAGACACTGGGGCTTCACCAACAAGAATGTCGGGGGAATGATGTCAGAAAGAACAAATGGGGTTTCTTCAGCCGGCGACTGGGGCTGACCCAACCATAGCATCCGGAGATATACCGTTGAGTAGTCTTGATCAAATGGGTGTTCGGAATTGACCTTTTGAGTGTTTGCGCTAGGCTTACGGCTTTGCTTCACCATGCACATCTCCATATTCCTCATTTTCGCAAAAATGCAAAAGTAACAATAAAGTGCACAATCCATTTCATTCATGATTCTCCCTCTATTCATTCATAAAATTTCAGTCATTAATTGATAATAAACAAAGTTTGAGATGTGAGCAATGCACATGTGTCAAATAAAAGGAAAATCAAATGCAAAAAAAATCGTCATGCAAATGAAATGTGACTTTCATCTTTCAAAAGAAAAATGGTTGCAAAATGAAAAGAGAATGTATTCTTGTCCCAATCTTTCTCTCAATCTCTCGATCTTAAAGATTTCAATCAGTGTATATGTATCACGCTTTTGTTGCACATGAATGACACATTCGAGCACATCAAATATCAAGATATATTTTGCTTGCTTGTGAAAATCGCTTGCAGGTACACATCATCCATTCTGCCACATCATGGTCCTCACAAGAAGGATCCTCGACAAAGTCGACGCTCACGTTTCTGCATAGGGAATGAAATTTCCTAATGCCCTTTCTGCAAAATCAGTTCGAGTTGTTAAAGTCGAACTACGTTGGTCTGATCCTCGAAAGAGATACGTAGGCAGCTTGAATTTTCAGGCACGACCACATACTTGCAAAAAATCTTATACAGGTACGAAGTTGACATCACAACGAACCACATCACGGTCTTCACAAAAAGTTCCTCGTCAATAGCGATGCTCAAGAAATGAGATTCCCCAATGGCTTTTTGAAAAATAATCAGTTTGAGTTGATAAAGTCGAACTACGCTGGTCTGATTCTTGAAAGAGATACGTAGGCAGCTTGAATCTTCAGGCACGACCACATACTTTCAAAAAATCTTATGCAGGTACGAACTTGGAACCACACAACGAATCACACCTTGGTTTCACAAAGAGGTTGCTCATTTCAACCGATTAAAATCCCACAGCAATGGCAAAAACAAAGAGCTAACTTGCAGGTCACAACAGACAATGTTGATCGTGTCATTTCTCCTGATATACGTGAGACTTCAGTCAAAATTGAATGATTCCAACTTGGTATCAATTGCCAAGAGTGGAAGCGACTCCAAAGACGGAGTAGCTTGATTGTGAAAGAATCAAAAACCCTTTTTGGGTGGACGGGAATCCAAAATGAAGTTGCAGCACTCAATACAATGCTAAGAGGCCACGCGAAGCGATGGTTCGGTGCTTAACAAAGCACAAAAATCTCATCACACAGCAACTCAGAAGCAGAAGGACTAGGACACAGCTCAACATGCAGCGTATCCTTGAAATTACCTTCATGATAGTAGTCTCAAAGTTCTCATCACTTTAGGCCGAGACGCCTCTTAAAACTCTCAAAATCATTTTCGACCGAGACGCCTCTTAAAGCTCTCAAAATCATTCTAGGCCGAGACGCCTCTTAAAGCTCTCAAAGTCAATTTCGGTTTGAGAAAATTTAGATCTTGCCATCAAAATTATGTTGTTCCTTCCCCCCGAGTCAGATGCGACTCGACTTGATGTTGAATTAGGTCACCTCCTAGATTTCGAGGTGTCTTTCCCCAAAGAGTCAGATGCGAATCGTCTTGGTGTTGAACTTAGGTCATCTCCCGGATTTTGAGATGTACCTCCACTCAAATTGTACCTTGCGTCAATCCTTGAGCAATAGTTGATTTTAAAACCTTCTCTTAATGCTGAGTCGGGTCCTCCCAGAAGTACGACTCGACTTGATTCCCATGGAGGGATACGTAGGCAGTTCACCCCGGTGAACTCAGTTGCCCGTTTTTACAAGTTGTTGGTCAAATACCAATCCACTGAGTCAGAAATGCGACTCATCTTGATGTTGAATTAGGTCATCTCCCGGATTCTGAGATGTACCCCCCGCTCCGATTGTACCCGGCGTCAATCCTTGAGTATTGTCGTTCCACCTTGGTCTTCTCGCCTGCCCGAGTTGTACCTCCCCCGAACTACGTTTTGACTTGATTCCCATGGAGGGATACGTAGGCAGTTCACCCCGGTGAACTCAGTTGCCCGTTCTCATAAATATTTTCTCATGTCAATTTCCTCCCTAGCAAAGAGACAACGCATCTCAATGCTATCCCTTGCAATTTCTTGTTTTTTTTTTCAATAAACCTGAACTACGATTGGTCTGATTCTCGAAAGAGATACGTAGGTAAACCGGTAATCCGGGGCCGACCATTGTTTGTCTTTGTTTGATTGCTTGTTTGAGTTAGAACTACGGAGGCTTGATTCTTGAAAGAGATACGTAGGAAGTCCTACTTTGGACCCAACCGTTACACCGTAGAAGAGATTATTTGTCTCTTAGTGAATCGTAGAATCCCCTTTACATTACAAGGAGATTCGACGAGGGGCTATGTAGATACCCCGATCTCGCACCTCTCATAAAACCCTTTTAATCGGTCTAAACCCTAAAAATTGACCTAGAGCCCTCGATTTGGCTATGCGGGAGTGCCGTGAGCCTTATCGGTGCATCGAATTGATTAACGGACTTCAAATTCATGATCAGAGCGAAAAAGCGAGTAAACAAGCATGTACTTCAATTTTTGAGTGGCGGGACCCGAAAACGGGGTCCGCACCCTTAGAACTGCTCGTTATTATCCATTCTGTGCACTTAAAAATGTATAATTGTCATTCCTTGCTCATTAACATATTTTAGATAGACGTACGTGACCACAAGATTATTTCAAGCAACTTCCATGTTGGGACCGCGGACAACCGGGACACCGTTGTGCGCACACTCGGACAAAACTTGGACTATTGCGGAACCAATACCAGAGCAGGAATTGTGATCATCTACGTTAAAAATTCAAAGCATAAATGATGATGACCAACCACCATCCAGCTAATGGCAGCAAGTGGATGGTCAATCAAGTAGACCATGGTCCAACCAGAGCGCGACACGTGGCAAAATCAGATCCCCCTGGCAGCCAGATCCAACCGTACGGCTGGTTTGGGAAGATCAGACCAGCAGTTTGTTCTTCAACAACTTGGCCACAAAAGTCATGATTTTGATCATTCCCAGCTGCTCCTACCCGGGTAGCTGACCCCTAAAATGGCTCCTAAGCCTAGCAAGGGTGGCCTAAGGTCATTTCCCACCTCCCTCCTCCATATACTCACCTCCCTCATCCATTTTATCATAGATGATACACACCACACTCTTGCTATCTCTAAGCACAAAAAGAGCTCTCAAACCTCAGTCCATAAACCCCCACAATACCACCATATCACCACCATAATCCCACCCCAAAACACACACCAAACACAAGCAAAAACAACTCACTTAAACACTCTTTGAATCTAAGGCAAACACCTTAAGAAAAGCAACAAAAAAGTCTTCCCTTGGAAGCAAAGGAAGCACATCTAGGTAATCTCTTGTTCTTGTAAAGTTCATCCATGTAAAATGTAGATCCTTATGTTATTTGGAAAAGGGTCTAGCCACTTGTTAGGCTAGACCCCCATTTGATGTCCAAAAGATGTAATGTTGATACTCTTGTTGTTCTTCTCTCTAAATGATGATATACCATGATTAAATGATTCAATGGCTGTTGTTTTGTGTTTTTAGTATGTATATATATGCACACACAAAGTTTCATGCCCACATCACTTCATGTAGATGAGTTTTCATAGGTGTTTTCATCCCTTTTGTAGATTTCCAGCAGACTGTCCATCTGCACCTTTCTATCTTGTTGCTCTATTTATGCATAGTAAACGGAGTTTTTTTGTCACGACCCGAAATCTAGGCTCTATTTTATTAATAATTAAATAATTATTACTTATTTATTTTCTTATTTATTTATTTAAATTATTATTTATTTAAATAATTTTGTGTGCATTTTATGTGTTATAATATTTATGCTTAGCATTTTATTTGGGTCATTTGTACTAGTGTAGAAGTGTTGAATCTTAATTGATAGTTGGGAGTGTAGTATTTGTGTGTAGTGTGGAGAGGGGGCCTTAGTGTAACATTTTGAATTACTTCCCCCTACTCCCCTCACCTCCCTCACCTCCTCCCTCACTCATTCTTCTTCCCAGCACTCAACTCCCTCTCTCTCCTCCATTGGTAAGCTTTTTCTTTCCTTTCCTTCTCTCTTCATTTTCTCCATCTTCCCATCATCATCTCTCATTTCTTAAAACGTGAAACATGTTTAGATCGTCGATATGATCGTAGGAAGCCAAAAAGAATTGAATTCCGTCAACTTTGAGATTTATCAAGTAAGTTGCTTTTCCCCCATTTTTATGCTAAAGTGTTCATTTCATGTTTATATAATGCTTTAGTTGTTATATTTGAGGTTTGGTTGAGTTTGGAATTGATTTGGAATTTATTTGGGCTTTTGGTTAAAAATGGTGATTTATATGAATGTTGGGTTTGATTCTTGGTTTGGGGTCATTTATGGTGTTGTTGAGTTCCCCTTTTTGCTAGATGTTGTTTGGGTGCTTTGGGGATTAAGTTGGGAGAGTTGATTGTGAGAAATTTGGTTTTGGGTAAGAAAATGGAAGAACCCATTTGGTTCTTGCCGTTTTCCGGCGACATGGGTGCGTGGGCGACCGCCCATGAGGGGTTTGGGCGACCGCCCATGAGATCAGTTGATCCGGAGAATTTGAAAAAAGCGAGTAGGCGACCGCCCACTTTTGGGTTGGGCGACCGCCCAGGAAGTCAGTGGGTTTTAGGCTTGGGTGTGGGATTTGGGCGACCGCCCGGACTGGCTATGGGCGACCGCCCATACCAGCTGTCCTGAGTACCTTTGTTTTCGAATTGTTTTTGGTTCAAGCCCGATCTAGGCTCGAAGTATCACCCTAGTTGACTTAAGTTAATGTTGTGGAACACTTTAGTATTCGAGGATGATCCCTTTGTGATCGATTGTGTTATGGATTGAGCCCCACAATGGTGGGGAGGCATAAGGGTTGTTATATCAAGATTTAGGACAAAAGGAGTGAAATTCGGGTGTATTTTGGGGTCTGGGCGGCCGCCCACTTAGTTTTGGGCGACCTCCCACTAAATCAGCCTCATTTAGCTTGGCAACATCGTTCCGGGCGACCGCCCACTCAATTCCGGGCGCCCGCCCACTTTTTCCAGAATTTAGGTCGATCTTCCGGAGGCCATAACTTCTTCGTCCAGACTCCGTTTTAGGCGTGTAAACTATCGTTTCAAGCTCTCTTCGAGTACTACAAGATGGGATAGGTTGTTCTGTTAAGTTATAAGTTTTATACTTCGGGATTTTGTTGGGTGTTTGAGGTTAAGAATTGGTTCGTTGATGAACGGATGTAAGACGTGAATTGGTGATTGGGTACCTACGGTGTTGACTAGCTTTAAGGTGTATTTATTCGGTCTTCCTATTTGGAATTATAGGTGTAAATATAGGGAGCTAATAGTCCCAGTATATCTTTATGAATAAACGTTTAGGGTCATTTTGGTAATAGTTATTGTGCTATTTGTGAGCGACCGTGTGGGTTGTGCTCTTATGATTAACTTGTGGGTATCATAATTAGGATGTGTTTGGTACGTGCCTTATCTTGGAATCATTATGTTTTAATGGTCAATGTTGTTGGACTCTTTTATGAGAAACTCCTTGTGTTTATTGTTGTTGAACTCTTCTTGAGTAATCGTTCGCATCTTTTATGGTGATTAATTGGTATGATTCCCTACTTTGGAATCAATGATTGTTTATCGTGCTAGTATTTTATTACTTAGCCTTTACGTGAAAGTCCAGCTGGTATGTTGTGTGTGTTTGGGCGATGCGAAACATTATGATGGCACGGCCAAGTCCATTGTGATGTTGACCATTGTTTTGCCCCATTATTGCCCTCCTCCAGATTGGCCTTGGATGTGAGAAGAGCTAGCTCCTTTGTGTGCATTTTAGCTTCTTGGAGCATGACTTTGTGACATGTCTCCCGTCCCTTGTGACACTTCATTGGTTATTGGTTCCGGTACCGAGGTTTTCTCTTCGGCTTTCATGCTATTATGAAGATGATGATTTGTTGATTATTGAAGCTGCGCAGCGATCCTTTATTTGGATGTTCCGGTTTGGAAAACCTTGGCTATATCCTTTGTTATGTGTTTATTTCCGCTGCTATCTGATATATGATAATTGCTATGTGCTATGTGATAACTATTATTGTTTATTGTATATTGCATCTTAGCATGTCATGTAGTTGCATTAGTAACTTACTGAGATTTTATCTCACCCCGTTTATTTCCATCTTTGTTTTCCTTAACCCCCCCCCCCAGGAGGAAAAGGATTAGGATTCGCGGATCGAGGAGGACGTCGAGAGGATTGAGATTTTGGGGCAGGTTGTTATGGATCGGTTTACATTATTTAAATGTATAACCTTTTGGGGATAGTTTTACCATTATTGACGTCATTAAGAATTGTATATTTTACTCTTTTTGGTATAAGCTGTGGAGCTTATGTTAGATGTACTTTGTGGATTTAAACTTGGATTTGTAAAAACCTTGTGTTATCATCTTTCGGTTCAAAATGGAATTTTTAACTTCTATATTTTAGAGTTTTGGTTTTAAGTCGACGTCCAGCTCGCGTATTCCGGACCCGCGGGTTCGGGGTCGCGACAGTTGGTATCAGAGCTATGGCATTAGCTCTAAGTATATGTATAGGTGGATTAGTATGACCTAGGAGGGTAGTGTGTTCGGAGTGAGTAACAATTGTTGTTTCATGCAGGTACTTGTTTGAAATGGCTCGAAGGAGAAGTGGTGAAAGTAATACCGGTAATGCAAATCAGAATGAAACAAGGGATGAAGCCCGTGCAGTGTTTCAGGGCAGGTTTGAAGCAGCCGTGAAAGCAATGCATGACCAAGGGCCGAGAAAGGAACTTGTAGTACCTCCGCGATATGGGTTGGAGCAATTCTTGAAGTTGAAACCAAGTGAGTACGACGGTGAGCCGGATGTGAAGAAAGCCGAGCTATGGATAGAATCGATGGAGAAAATCTACGATGTCTTTGGTTGTACTGATGAGGATAGGGTTCTGTTTGCAGCTTATAAGCTCGTGGGGGCTGCGGAACACTGGTGGAAGGCACTGAAGACCAGTTGGGATGCGACTCTTATACCATATCCTTGGGAGTGGTTCGTGAGGAAATTCAAGGATCATTTTATCTCTCTAGTGAATCAAAACCGGAAGGAGATCCAGTTCCTCAGCTTGGAGCAAGGCATGATGTCAGTTGCACAGTACTCGGCTAAGTTCGCAGAATCAGCCAGGTGTTGTGACTACCTTGTGCGGACCGAGGAGCAGAAAGCGATGAGATTAATCAGGGGTTTGAAGACAGCTATTAGAACTCAACTTTTGGCCCAAAGAATTCAACCTTTTCAGGATGCGGTGGATCGAGCCTACTTGATTGAGCAGGATATTGGGGAACACAAAAGGAAGACTGAGATGGTTAACCCGGGTAAGCAAGGAGGGCAGAGTAAGTCGGAACAGCAATATTCAGATAACAGAGGTAATTCTGGAGTGCAAACTCGATTCATAAAGCAACGTCAAGGGCAACCAACAGTAGGAAATCGAGGTTCTAATAAGGTGACGCGAAATGGGGAAGTCTGCAGCTTCTGTCAGAGGAAAGGACACTCAGAAGACAAGTGTTGGAAGAAGCAAGGAAAATGTGTGAAGTGTGGTCAGTTGGGACACTTCGTTAAAGATTGTCCGAGGTTTAGAGTTCAGTCATCGGGGACAGGAACTGGAATACCACAGGGTCAGAAGAGGGATGCTTCGGGGAAGCCCAAGGTTTCAGGTAGAGTATTGGCAATCAATCAGCACTCAACGGGTGATTCATCAGTTTCAGGAGGTATTGATTTTATGTCGAGAGAGCGAGCGCGTGCATTTTAGGATCATCGCATTTTTGTGTTTCTGTGCATTTAGTTGCATTTATTTCTTCTGAGTCTTTGACTTATGTGTTGTAGGTGTCTACTCCTATGGAGGAGTTTAGGGTATCTGATGAAGTCTTATGTGCTTATGATGTGCTTAAGTATGGTTATGTCTCACCTGCTAAATTAGCCATGTTGCTATTACAAGATTTTGATGTTACTATTGCTTTAGTCTATTGTTGTAGGGGGAGTGTTATATTCTCCATTCCTAATTTCTTAAAACTGTTTGAGACCGTTCCTTTGGGTAGAGTTATACCTATCTTTTCCTAATTGAAATCCGAGTATTTAGTTTCGGTCAATTTGTTGGGTGTATTTATCATTCGTAAGATTTTCATTTTCTTCCGAATAGTACCTAGTGTTCGAGGAGAAGCTTGGGGTTAAATTGCATTGTTGTGGTACAAGGTTGTAGTACTGATAATTAGATCAATATCTATATTGTAATGGTTGAGTTGTAAAAGTTGAGGATTCAACCGAAGGTTTCTTGTTAAGAGATTTTGTTTACTTTTAGTACATCTCCGTGAGTACATCGGGATTGATTAGTATGGAGGGATGCGTGAATTGTTATGGGTAATGAGTGTATGGTGGAATTTATAATCGATAATGGTGGTAAGCGTGTTAAGTTAGAAAGGACTAATAAGTACATTTTGGGAGAGTAACAATTGCTCGATCTATGTTAAAGGCATTTTGAATTTTGGTTAGATAGTAGTTCTATGGTCCTAAATCTCTCCTTGGTAGCGTTTCGCGATTTGGACCAAGGGTATGTGAAGAAAGTTGAGTATCAATATTTGGGCATAATTAAAGAATATTGTGATTTGGTAATGGATCTATTGGAATGAGGCTAGCTAATTGGTTTATGACTTTGGTAGTACCATTGAGCTTAAGTATCATTAAGATAATAAATGTATGCGTGAGAGACTAACTGGGTTAGCTATTGAATTTAGGGTTCGTTGATTTCCTTTGGGCATATGAGCACGGATTATAACTTAAATGAGAGTTAGAGAAAATCTTTTGAAGATGAAATTTGGATCGTTTTGCGGACTATTGAGTATATTGAATGGTTTAGGCTTCAAGACCAGATTAATGAAGGGATGAGAGTATAACATAGATTTAAGTGGACACTTTGTACGAGAAATTTTGGGGTTTGTATGGTACTATTTATTTAAGGTGTTAACTCAAAGTGAAGACACTATAATGGTAATCCATAGAGATATAGCCATTTCGATGAGTACTGTAGGAATAGAAATTTCTTTAGCCTTTTTATATTTTAAAAGCTAATTAGGCTCGGGATGGTGATGTTTTGAATTTCTGGGGAATACTACTAAGTATGCGATTTACAAAAGGAAACACCTTTGCAGTGTAATTAAGGTTATGAATAAGGTGAGCTTGGGATATCTCGAGAGTCATGATTGGGAGCAATTGGGATTCTCCAATTTTGATTGAGGATTCTAATTAGTAGTGAAGGTTATGATTGAAGGAAGTTATGTACGAGAGGTCGGGGTATCGAGAACATTAATTAAGGTTACTACGTGGTGGTTTAGAATGGACAAGTGGGGAATTTGATAAATGGCGGAACTATCGTATCCGTAGCTATTTGGTCTTTCGGGTAAGTCTCGTTAAAATTCGGGTCGAATTTTCTTTAAGGGGGAGTGAATGTCACGACCCGAAATCTAGGCTCTATTTTATTAATAATTAAACAATTATTACTTATTTATTTGCTTATTTATTTATTTAAATTATTATTTATTTAAATAATTTTGTGTGCATTTTATGTGTTATAATATTTATGCTTAGCATTTTATTTGGGTCATTTGTGCTAGTGTAGAAGTGTTGAATCTTAATTGATAGTTGGGAGTGTAGTATTTGTGTGTAGTGTGGAGAGGGGGCCTTAGTGTAACATTTTGAATTACTTCCCCCTACTCCCCTCACCTCCCTCACCTCCTCCCTCACTCATTCTTCTTCCCAGCACTCAACTCCCTCTCTCTCCTCCATTGGTAAGCTTTTTCTTTCCTTTCCTTCTCTCTTCATTTTCTCCATCTTCCCATCATCATCTCTCATTTCTTAAAACGTGAAACATGTTTAGATCGTCGATATGATCGTAGGAAGCCAAAAAGAATTGAATTCCGTCAACTTTGAGATTTATCAAGTAAGTTGCTTTTCCCTCATTTTTATGCTAAAGTGTTCATTTCATGTTTATATAATGCTTTAGTTGTTATATTTGAGGTTTGGTTGAGTTTGGAATTGATTTGGAATTTATTTGGGCTTTTGGTTAAAAATGGTGATTTATATGAATGTTGGGTTGATTCTTGGTTTGGGTCATTTATGGTGTTGTTGAGTTCCCCTTTTTGCTAGATGTTGTTTGGGTGCTTTGGGGATTAAGTTGGGAGAGTTGATTGTGAGAAATTTGGTTTTGGGTAAGAAAATGGAAGAACCCATTTGGTTCTTGCCGTTTTCCGGCGACATGGGTGCGTGGGCGACCGCCCATGAGGGGTTTGGGCGACCGCCCATGAGATCAGTTGATCCGGAGAATTTGAACAAAGCGAGTAGGCGGCCGCCCACTTTTGGGTTGGGCGACCGCCCAGGAAGTCAGTGGGTTTTAGGCTTGGGTGTGGGATTTGGGCGACCGCCCGGACTGGCTATGGGCGACCGCCCATACCAGCTGTCCTGAGTACCTTTGTTTTCGAATTGTTTTTGGTTCAAGCCCGATCTAGGCTCGAAGTATCACCCTATTTGACTTAAGTTAATGTTGTGGAACACTTTAGTATTCGAGGATGATCCCTTTGTGATCGATTGTGTTATGGATTAAGCCCCACAATGGTGGGGAGGCATAAGGGTTGTTATATCAAGATTTAGGACAAAAGGAGTGAAATTCGGGTGTATTTTGGGGTCTGGGCGGCCGCCCACTTAGTTTTGGGCGACCTCCCACTAAATCAGCCTCATTTAGCTTGGCAACAGCGTTCCGGGCGACCGCCCACTCAATTCCGGGCGCCCGCCCACTTTTTCCAGAATTTAGGTCGATCTTCCGGAGGCCATAACTTCTTCGTCCAGACTCCGTTTTAGGCGTGTAAACTATCGTTTCGAAGCTCTCTTTGAGTACTACAAGATGGGATAGGTTGTTCAGTTAAGTTATAAGTTTTATACTTCGGGATTTTGTTGGGTGTTTGAGGTTAAGAATTGGTTCGTTGATGAACGGATGTAAGACGTGAATTGGTGATTGGGTACCTACGGTGTTGACTAGCTTTAAGGTGTATTTATTCGGTCTTCCTATTTGGAATTATAGGTGTAAATATAGGGAGCTAATAGTCCCAGTATATCTTTATGAATAAACGTTTAGGGTCATTTTGGTAATAGTTATTGTGCTATTTGTGAGCGACCGTGTGGGTTGTGCTCTTATGATTAACTTGTGGGTATCATAATTAGGATGTGTTTGGTACGTGCCTTATCTTGGAATCATTATGTTTTAATGGTCAATGTTGTTGGACTCTTTTATGAGAAACTCCTTGTGTTTATTGTTGTTGAACTCTTCTTGAGTAATCGTTCGCATCTTTTATGGTGATTAATTGGTATGATTCCCTACTTTGGAATCAATGATTGTTTATCGTGCTAGTATTTTATTACTTAGCCTTTACGTGAAAGTCCAGCTGGTATGTTGTGTGTGTTTGGGCGATGCGAAACATTATGATGGCACGGCCAAGTCCATTGTGATGTTGACCATTGTTTTGCCCCATTATTGCCCTCCTCCAGATTGGCCTTGGATGTGAGAAGAGCTAGCTCCTTTGTGTGCATTTTAGCTTCTTGGAGCATGACTTTGTGACATGTCTCCCGTCCCTTGTGACACTTCATTGGTTATTGGTTCCGGTACCGGGGTTTTCTCTTCGGCTTTCATGCTATTATGAAGATGATGATTTGTTGATTATTGAAGCTGCGCAGCGATCCTTTATTTGGATGTTCCGGTTTGGAAAACCTTGGCTATATCCTTTGTTATGTGTTTATTTCCGCTGCTATCTGATATATGATAATTGCTATGTGCTATGTGATAACTATTATTGTTTATTGTATATTGCATCTTAGCATGTCATGTAGTTGCATTAGTAACTTACTGAGATTTTATCTCACCCCGTTTATTTCCATCTTTGTTTTCCTTAACCCCCCCCCCAGGAGGAAAAGGATTAGGATTCGCGGATCGAGGAGGACGTCGAGAGGATTGAGATTTTGGGGCAGGTTGTTATGGATCGGTTTACATTATTTAAATGTATAACCTTTTGGGGATAGTTTTACCATTATTGACGTCATTAAGAATTGTATATTTTATTCTTTTGGTATAAGCTGTGGAGCTTATGTTAGATGTACTTTGTGGATTTAAACTTGGATTTGTAAAAACCTTGTGTTATCATCTTTCGGTTCAAAATGGAATTTTTAACTTCTATATTTTAGAGTTTTGGTTTTAAGTCGACGTCCAGCTCGCGTATTCCGGACCCGCGGGTTCGGGGTCGCGACATTTTTGGTATTAGACCACAAAAGGTATTTTGTTATAAACAAACATAGGAAGATGAAGATGTAAAAATAATATTTTTACCCTGAGTGGAAGAGTTTCTTTCCATTTTTTAGTTCCAACTCTCTGTTCTCAGATTAGCATACTTCCTGTTCTGACACCAAAATGTCAGAGGTTTTTTGTGTGACTTCAACTTTCTCAATGGCCTTGAAACTCTCCAGATCTAAACTTTGATATGTTAGGAATAATTTTCATGTTTAGTGTTCCCCATGATTCCCCCGTTTTCATGATGCCAAAAGTGGATCTTTTATGAGTATATGAATATGTGTCAGACTAGGCTGTTGAAAGTTCTATCTTGCATGCTTTTTTTGGACACCATAAAATGCTCCTAAAATCAGAGGAAAATTCATGGTTGATACTTGAACTGTTAGGGACTTTTCCTAACATTCACTTTCCAGATTGTGCAAGCATAAGAGAAGGTACACAAAGAAGGAAGGGACAGCAGTCCCTAAAATCTTTGGGGACGGAGTTTGGACATTTATTTGATATGGGATCTGTCTCCCTTTTGTACACCATTGTAAACATTAATCCCCCACCCCCTCTTTGTGATATCCTTTACTGGATGTAAATGCTAAACCATTTTCAAAACCAAGTGAGAGTCCACCCAAACCGACTCTCATTTGTGAATTAAAACAAACATTCCTAGAATAGGAAGACTTCCTCTTATATTATTCACCATTTTGTTAGGGCATAAAAGCAAGGCATAAAAGGCATAAAATTGAATCTACGTGGCATGCATACTAGAGACCATCACGGGCTAAGAGAGTGCCTAACCCCTTCTCTTCTCGTAACTTAGCCCCCGAACCCACTTTCTCTAAAAAAAGGTTTTATCTTCGTTTTTCCTAAAATAAAATGAGGTGGAGACTCTTGACTGTTTTGATTCCATCGAGAGGAAACCATTGTGTGGGAACCGAGCGCATTTCCAAAAGCGCATTAGCACGAGGCATCACCCGAATCGCTTTCACGAGCGATCATTTCGGTGCGGTTTGTCTTCGAGCGCGGGCTCTCACACTATTTCATTGATCACAAATTAGACACCAAAAACTAAGGTTTTGGGTGTGATCAAGACAATCATTGGGGAAATTTTGAGAAAGGTGATGAACATGCCCTTTGGGCCAAAATTGCCATTTGATGAGTAAAGATTGGAACTTTACCATCAAAATGGATTTTTTATGAAACATTAACCTTGAGGGACAACAAAAACAACATAAAGATCCAATCTTTATGACTCAATCTTAGGGATTTTTGGCTAGATCAAGGTTGGGATGATAAAGATTGAGCCTTTATGACACGCCCCAAGTCCCGGGATTCCCTAATAGAACCTCGAACCTGGTGCGCGTAACTAACAAGAAACAAGAAACTAACGGGAAACAGGAACAATACCTGTTAAAAACAAAACTGACATGATATGTATACTCAAGAGTAGGGAGCTAAGATAGCTCACACGAGTTCTAGACCAAGAAAATTAAAACCAAACAAGGTTATATACAGCGGAAGACATGCCTAGCAAATAAGCTGGCATCAAGAACTGTCTAGGGACAACAAATACTACCCCAATACAAGCCCGGAGTTTATTAACTCATACAAGATCGTCCTTACCAAAATATAAAAGGACACTAACTTCGAACAAGAATATCCTGCTGAGTAAATTCCCAGCTAAGTCGAGCCTCACAGCGTACTATCCCCTGCTTTCCTGGGGGGGGGGGAAACAATTAAACAAATAAAGGGTGAGATAAATCTCACTAAGCTATTAACATGCAACTATATGTCATGTTATCATGCAATACAAGTAGATACTCAACTAAACATATATCAAGTATCATCAAGTAACAAGTATAGGAGAGGCTAAGCCAACTCAACAAGTAATCAAGCTCAAGAAAGGATCAGGTAACAAGTAGTCAAGTAGTGTGAGAGGCTAAACCAGCTCACCAAGATGCACATAGGCCTATCACGCATTGTACCTGAATCCTTCCTTATTTCTCCCAAGAATACCATTTGTTGTCGATGCTTTTCTAGCTGAGGACAACCAAGAACAGGAACAAGAGACTGCTGTGCAGTATATAAGAAGACCTGGTAACCAGTGTCATCCACAAGATACAAAATCCACGTGGTGAACAAGACGGGAGTTAGCATTCACTTAGGTCAGGCTTATTGCTCCAACCAAGGAAGCTATGCCCTTACTATGGCCGGTAGTAAGGGGTCGGGCGGAAATACATAGGGACCCGATTGTCACTTAAACCCCAGCTCTCGCGACAAGCGTGAACCTATATATTTTCGAACAAGCAAGGAGAACCAGCTGGACTCACCAAGAATGCACAAGTAGATATTTACTTGAACTACGAGAACAGAACTCAGTCCCTTATTAGTGGACTATTCTTTATGCACCATGTAATTATGTATCATGTGCTCACAAGAATATGCACCATGTAATTATGTATCATGTGCTCACAAGAATATGCACCATGTAATTATGTATCATGTGCTCAATATAAGTACACGTACGCAATTATTGCGAATACAAACCAAGTAACAATGGCACATAAGGTGTCCATGTAACACGATCAATCCAAGTAAGAGTCCATTTATAACAGACTTCAGTCAAGTAGTAGGGTATTTCACTTTGTCACATGCCAAGTTTGTACGTACATATTCATATCACGTTTAACACATTAAAGTGTCTATCACGATACCCTTACTATCAAATAGAGCCCAATACCTTAGACTCTAAACACGTAGTAGCATAGGTCACATTCCTACCTAGTCACAATCATATCTCACGTATATGTATCGTTAGTAATCGAATACATTTTCCAACACATATTGTGTTCTGTAATCATTCTTATTAATTTAAATCGTAGTATTCACGATTATATGAATTATCTTCATATTACACTAGTCCCTATTTTCTTTAGGAACCATTTCAAGACAAGATATCTTCTTTATATTTTATATACTTCCTTGAGTATATACACGATTAAAACTAAATCATTTGCATTTTAGTGCTTATTTATAGCACTTCCAATATACACGTATCAAGTTCAACTATGTAGTAGAGTTAATCATTCTCTATCTAGTTCCATAACCCAATTCTTTGGTTATTCATACCCTGTACCAATCAATCCAGAAGCCACATTCTATCAAGTAAATATATGCAAGATTTGCATATACACATCAAGACTCTTTCAAGTTTGTTACCATACACCTATATTGGTGTCAAGGCACGTACAAGATTTTATAATCTTATATTCAAGTCTTAATCCAATTATTTGGATGTTCAAGTCATGTACAAGATTTTATTGTCTTATATTTCAAGTTACTGTCTCGTCTTAAGACATTCAAGACATTCAATACATATACAAGATTTTATCATCTTATAACCAAGTTCTCAATCCATTTCTTTGGATGATTAAACATGTACAAGAGTTAATTAACTTATTTTTAAGTTATCAATCCAACTCTTTGGTTATTTAAGACAAGTACAAGATTTACTCGTCTTATATTAACGTTTTAATTAAGAAGATGAGCTATACATCTCCCAATCAAGTTCACGATCCTATTCCTAGGATATTCAAGTTCAAGGCATAGCTTTAATACCCTTAAGTTGTACAATCTTTAGATTCAAGACACGTAGAAGAGTCATTACTCTTACACTAAAGTTCAAGTTCAGAAGATGAATTATACATCTTACTCGTACAAGTTTTCAAATCCTTTTCTTAGGACATTCAAGCTCAAGACATTAGTTGGTGCCCCTAAGGTACACAATCATAGGCTTTAAGACAAGCATAACACATAAGTGCTTGTTCATAGCACTTTCAAGACATATAAAAGAGTTGTTACTCTTATACTTAAGTTCTCATTTGAGTTCTATAAGTGTCCATGTACAAGACTAAGTTCTTATTTTAATTAAATGAGTATTCATGTTCAAGACTCACTTCTGATACCCCTAAGGTATCACAATACTTACTAGGACATCTTATCCTAAGGCTATATGCCTTAACAAGGGTTATTTCTAACTTATACAATCATTAAACAAGTTTTACAATTTTTCAGGACATATGGGCGGCCGCACAAAATGGTGTGGGCGGTCGCCCAAAATCAGGCTTTCCAAGAACAAAATACTTCAGATAGATGGGCGGTCGCCCAGCCCAAAATAGGCGGTCGCCCAAGGCCCAAAAATGCCAAAATCCGAATTCTTTCCCAGGTTAAATAATTTTCCGTCCCAAGCGTAGGAGTATAATTTTTATCAATATATTATCAAACCCAGGAGTACAATAACAAGCTTAAATCACTCATTTCAATTATACTTTCTTATTTCAACAGAGACTTTTATACTTATAAATTCTCCGTCCCACACGTAGGAGTAACATTTAACTAACACTCCTAACATTCTCAGGAGTATACTAACAAGTTTAGCACTCCTATTTTAAGCCCAATTCATTTCTTTTACCGTCCCATAAATAATAGGACAATTTCCTTTTATTCTTATTTAATATTTCACCGTCCCCAAAAGTATAAGTACAATTTTATTTTATACTAATATACCCATCTAGGGATACTTCCATTCATTTCCCCGTACCACAAATAATGGTACGGTTTTTCTAATAATATTTAAATCGAGTTACTATTTTACCGTCTCACGAATAGGAGTAACTTTTCTATACTTTTCTTTTAACAAACCCAGTAGCCTATTTTTTCAAGTTTCCTTCATATGTATGCATACGCAGTATATTTATACTCCCTTCGTCCCAAAATTACAAGTATCACAAAAATTGCTCAAAACACAATTTTAACAAGAACAAGTAGCGGGAATAACATATATGCATGTTATTACAAGTAAGGGGGAGCTAATAACTTACCTAGTCAAAAATCAAGTTGACCCAAATTAATTTCTGATCGGTCTGGAACGCTCTATTCAACGCCACGAATATTTATTCGGGACCGGAATCACGAACAGAGGAATAATTAATCGCGAGGAGTCGAGAATAGGGCGGAGCTTTCTTTCTTTTTACCCACAGAGGGAGTAAACGTAGAAATGGTGTTTGGGGAAGATAATCCTCCCAGGGAGAGAGGAAAACATATAGTTATCCTTAACAAGTTTCTGAGAATTGCAACTAGGATCCTCAAGTTTCACTAATTACAAAAAGGCCCCTAAACTTTCAACTTTGACATTTAACCACCTTAATTTTCTAAAGTAGTTAAATAATTAACTCAAATAAAATAGCATATAAATATGCTAGTCAAGAATTTAACAAGTAAATCAAATATTAAATGAGATTAAGGATGGGCTTTACATCCTCCCCACCTTAAAGAAAATTCGTCCTCGAATTTTTACTAGATCAAGATTATAACATATATAATCAGCAAATAGAACTCAAGAGCAATCAAGAATATACACATATACTCACAAATATTTCATGCAATCAAGATGTATCAATTATAACATCTAAACACATAAAGTCAAGCAGACTCGATTAGTCAATCCACTATATCGGTGAAACTTGACATATCCACTAGAAATCATAGAACTGGTCATATCCTCCAGATCACTGTAATACTAGTCAAATCCACTAGGCAATCTCAGATACTGAAGTCGTGGTTATCCATCGTTTCAATATTCAGAACTGACTTTACGTATATCAATCCATCAAGACAATTCATCAAAAGATGTAGCTCTCGGTGTCAAATAGTTAACGATAGAGTTGCCCTCGAAATTCATTAATGAATCTCTAAGAAGATCAAGAAAATCTCAAGAACACGCGTACCTTGGTTATTTCCACTTATAGGTCAACACAGATACTCACTTCAGACATCCACTACAAGGTAGATATATCCTCTATCAAGAAATTCTCAAGTTGAATCTTCAACTCTTTTAACTCAATCGAGATCAAGAACATTAATCCAGATGTCAGCACTGTATTCGCACTGTAACAACTCAAGATAACCCAGTTTCTCATTAAGAATGGATACATCCGTCTAGTTTGGTGTAGAAACTCCACTGTCAATCACATAGGTTAAATACCCAGTACAATCTCAAGAACCCTTTCTAGACTTTCAATGCAGAACATAAAGGTTATGCATAAATCTATCATGCTCACATAAATAGTCAAGCATAATAACGGAGAATTAATTACCATCTATTATGGTAAACAAGATTGGCCTAACACATAGAAAGCCAAGTCATGACACGTAGACAGCCAAGCTATATCACGTATCACATCAATGTCCCATATCGGTGACACGACCAAATTAACATAAAACGTATAGGGTGTTATCACCCACACTTCCATCAAGCTCTTATACATAACAATATCAAGCATGTAGTCTCTTACTAGAGAATACACTTCCACGTAATTCACGAGATAAGGACAAGCATGCATATATAGCACGAAACAATGTCCACAAGACAAGATAGATACGCCTAAGTCTTTAAAGACTCGCGCTCTCGATTCTCAAACCATCTAATCCAATTGGATCAACACTATTAATACCAGTCCTATGCCTGGTATAACAACAAGTAACGAAGCACTCGGCGTCGAAGACACACCCAAGACTAACCCAACCTAGGCCATAGACCCTATCCAGGCTAAGAGCTAAACCATAGCTCTGATACCACACTGACACGCCCCAAGTCCTGGGATTCCCTAATAGAACCTCGAACCTGGTGCGCGTAACTAACAAGAAACAAGAAACTAACGGGAAACAGGAACAATACCTGTTAAAAACAAAACTGACATGATATGTATACTCAAGAGTAGGGAGCTAAGATAGCTCACACGAGTTCTAGACCAAGAAAATTAAAACCAAACAAGGTTATATACAGCGGAAGACATGCCTAGCAAATAAGCTGGCATCAAGAACTGTCTAGGGACAACAAATACTACCCCAATACAAGCCCGGAGTTTATTAACTCATACAAGATCGTCCTTACCAAAATATAAAAGGACACTAACTTCGAACAAGAATATCCTGCTGAGTAAATTCCCAGCTAAGTCGAGCCTCACAGCGTACTATCCCCTGCTTTCCTGGGGGGGGGGGAACAATTAAACAAATAAAGGGTGAGATAAATCTCACTAAGCTATTAACATGCAACTATATGTCATGTTATCATGCAATACAAGTAGATACTCAACTAAACATATATCAAGTATCATCAAGTAACAAGTATAGGAGAGGCTAAGCCAACTCAACAAGTAATCAAGCTCAAGAAAGGATCAGGTAACAAGTAGTCAAGTAGTGTGAGAGGCTAAACCAGCTCACCAAGATGCACATAGGCCTATCACGCATTGTACCTGAATCCTTCCTTATTTCTCCCAAGAATACCATTTGTTGTCGATGCTTTTCTAGCTGAGGACAACCAAGAACAGGAACAAGAGACTGCTGTGCAGTATATAAGAAGACCTGGTAACCAGTGTCATCCACAAGATACAAAATCCACGTGGTGAACAAGACGGGAGTTAGCATTCACTTAGGTCAGGCTTATTGCTCCAACCAAGGAAGCTATGCCCTTACTATGGCCGGTAGTAAGGGGTCGGGCGGAAATACATAGGGACCCGATTGTCACTTAAACCCCAGCTCTCGCGACAAGCGTGAACCTATATATTTTCGAACAAGCAAGGAGAACCAGCTGGACTCACCAAGAATGCACAAGTAGATATTTACTTGAACTACGAGAACAGAACTCAATCCCTTATTAGTGGACTATTCTTTATGCACCATGTAATTATGTATCATGTGCTCACAAGAATATGCACCATGTAATTATGTATCATGTGCTCACAAGAATATGCACCATGTAATTATGTATCATGTGCTCAATATAAGTACACGTACGCAATTATTGCGAATACAAACCAAGTAACAATGGCACATAAGGTGTCCATGTAACACGATCAATCCAAGTAAGAGTCCATTTATAACAGACTTCAGTCAAGTAGTAGGGTATTTCACTTTGTCACATGCCAAGTTTGCACGTACATATTCATATCACGTTTAACACATTAAAGTGTCTATCACGATACCCTTACTATCAAATAGAGCCCAATACCTTAGACTCTAAACACGTAGTATCATAGGTCACATTCCTACCTAGTCACAATCATATCTCATGTATATGTATCGTTAGTAATCGAATACATTTTCCAACACATATTGTGTTCTGTAATCATTCTTATTAATTTAAATCGTAGTATTCACGATTATATGAATTATCTTCATATTACACTAGTCCCTATTTTCTTTAGGAACCATTTCAAGACAAGATATCTTCTTTATATTTTATATACTTCCTTGAGTATATACACGATTAAAACTAAATCATTTGCATTTTAGTGCTTATTTATAGCACTTCCAATATACACGTATCAAGTTCAACTATGTAGTAGAGTTAATCATTCTCTATCTAGTTCCATAACCCAATTCTTTGGTTATTCATACCCTGTACCAATCAATCCAGAAGCCACATTCTATCAAGTAAATATATGCAAGATTTGCATATACACATCAAGACTCTTTCAAGTTTGTTACCATACACCTATATTGGTGTCAAGGCACGTACAAGATTTTATAATCTTATATTCAAGTCTTAATCCAATTATTTGGATGTTCAAGTCATGTACAAGATTTTATTGTCTTATATTTCAAGTTACTGTCTCGTCTTAAGACATTCAAGACATTCAATACATATACAAGATTTTATCATCTTATAACCAAGTTCTCAATCCATTTCTTTGGATGATTAAACATGTACAAGAGTTAATTAACTTATTTTTAAGTTATCAATCCAACTCTTTGGTTATTTAAGACAAGTACAAGATTTACTCGTCTTATATTAACGTTTTAATTAAGAAGATGAGCTATACATCTCCCAATCAAGTTCACGATCCTATTCCTAGGATATTCAAGTTCAAGGCATAGCTTTAATACCCTTAAGTTGTACAATCTTTAGATTCAAGACACGTAGAAGAGTCATTACTCTTACACTAAAGTTCAAGTTCAGAAGATGAATTATACATCTTACTCGTACAAGTTTTCAAATCCTTTTCTTAGGACATTCAAGCTCAAGACATTAGTTGGTGCCCCTAAGGTACACAATCATAGGCTTTAAGACAAGCATAACACATAAGTGCTTGTTCATAGCACTTTCAAGACATATAAAAGAGTTGTTACTCTTATACTTAAGTTCTCATTTGAGTTCTATAAGTGTCCATGTACAAGACTAAGTTCTCATTTTAATTAAATGAGTATTCATGTTCAAGACTCACTTCTGATACCCTAAGGTATCACAATACTTACTAGGACATCTTATCCTAAGGCTATATGCCTTAACAAGGGTTATTTCTAACTTATACAATCATTAAACAAGTTTTTACAATTTTTCAGGACATATGGGCGGCCGCACAAAATGGTGTGGGCGGTCGCCCAAAATCAGGCTTTCCAAGAACAAAATACTTCAGATAGATGGGCGGTCGCCCAGCCCAAAATAGGCGGTCGCCCAAGGCCCAAAAATGCCAAAATCCGAATTCTTTCCCAGGTTAAATAATTTTCCGTCCCAAGCGTAGGAGTATAATTTTTATCAATATATTATCAAACCCAGGAGTACAATAACAAGCTTAAATCACTCATTTCAATTATACTTTCTTATTTCAACAGAGACTTTTATACTTATAAATTCTCCGTCCCACACGTAGGAGTAACATTTAACTAACACTCCTAACATTCTCAGGAGTATACTAACAAGTTTAGCACTCCTATTTTAAGCCCAATTCATTTCTTTTACCGTCCCATAAATAATAGGACAATTTCCTTTTATTCTTATTTAATATTTCACCGTCCCCAAAAGTATAAGTACAATTTTATTTTATACTAATATACCCATCTAGGGATACTTCCATTCATTTCCCCGTACCACAAATAATGGTACGGTTTTTCTAATAATATTTAAATCGAGTTACTATTTTACCGTCTCACGAATAGGAGTAACTTTTCTATACTTTTCTTTTAACAAACCCAGTAGCCTATTTTTTTCAAGTTTCCTTCATATGTATGCATACGCAGTATATTTATACTCCCTTCGTCCCAAAATTACAAGTATCACAAAAATTGCTCAAAACACAATTTTAACAAGAACAAGTAGCGGGAATAACATATATGCATGTTATTACAAGTAAGGGGGAGCTAATAACTTACCTAGTCAAAAATCAAGTTGACCCAAATTAATTTCTGATCGGTCTGGAATGCTCTATTCAACGCCACGAATATTTATTCGGGACCGGAATCACGAACAGAGGAATAATTAATCGCGAGGAGTCGAGAATAGGGCGGAGCTTTCTTTCTTTTTACCCACAGAGGGAGTAAATGTAGAAATGGTGTTTGGGGAAGATAATCCTCCCAGGGAGAGAGGAAAACATATAGTTATCCTTAACAAGTTTCTGAGAATTGCAACTAGGACCCTCAAGTTTTACTAATTACAAAAAGGCCCCTAAACTTTCAACTTTGACATTTAACCACCTTAATTTTCTAAAGTAGTTAAATAATTAACTCAAATAAAATAGCATATAAATATGCTAGTCAAGAATTTAACAAGTAAATCAAATATTAAATGAGATTAAGGATGGGCGTTACACTTTATCCCCCAACATGATCATCATGGCCTAGTTTGTGTAATACCAACATGAAGACATGAGCTTTCACTTTGATAAAGAGATCTTTAAGCTATTTAGAACAAGAAATTAAACCATGATCATCCTTAGGTTTGAACCTCTTTCACACAAAAGCATGAAGGGCACCTTGAATCATGGTCATGGTTTAGTTCACATTATATGTATATATATAAGATATATATGCTTGAAATGGACAAGTCTTGTAGTAATATAATATATGTATACTTGAAATGGACAAGTCTTGCAAGAATGTAAATTTGCTTGAGAGGACAAGTCTTACAAGAATGTAAACAAGAACAAGTAATGTGGTTAACAAAGCAAAATAGAGTTGAGATGAAGAGAAGATGGGGGAAGGGGACCTCACCTATGATGGTTCTAGTCTATCTTCCTTTCATTCACTCAATTATAAGGGTGATTTCTCTCTCAGACACGATTTCTGCAGAGTTTCCCCTATCTATACAATATTCTTCCCCCCTTAAATGATCAGCATGGGGTTCAATTTATAGGGACTGAGGGTGCCCAACATAGCCGTACGGCTCAAACCCTCAAGTACCCAAACCATCCGTACGACTCGACTTGGCGAGCTTCTGGATTTTTCTAAGTTTAATTCCAGTTTAGTCCTGGAATATTGGGTTTATCCTAGTGAGGTCCTGGCCCATTGGTTTATCCCTAAATGGTACCAAGAATTCCTCTAAAGTAGGTCAAATTCAGATTGGGGTACTTACAACGTGGCAATTGGATTGACCATTTAAAATTATAATCAAAATTCTGGATGATCAAAGAAAGAGAATGGTAGTGACACTACCGCTTCGGACATTTATGTTATAAGAATAATCTTTCTAATTTTAATTGTTGGGTATTGGATACCGGATTTGATCCTACATTTGTAAAATGTGCAAGAATTAATAAATTGAAAGACTACTTAAAAGTAAAGTAATTTTACGAATGGTAATGATGCAAGAGTTGCAACATTGTTCGTAGAACACTTATGAAGTGGCTTTATTTATTAAGTAGAAAAGTATTATTTTGTTATAAGCGAATAAAGGATATTAATTTCTTATTGAGAATAAAAAAGTGCTTTATTTATTATGATTTACTTTATCGTATTGTTAAATCATATAAATAAATCTAATATCCTAAATCTTGAAGAACAAAATAATGAATAAGATTATAGCATAAATTATTATTAAAATTCTTAAGGCATTATTGTTTTGATCAAATAAATAAGAAACGCATATCTAAAATTCCGGGGGACGGAGTTTTAAAGTCATACGATTTTGAATCATATGATATATGCAAATCTTATTTACTTGCACCAATACATCTTTTACTAGGAGTAGTAAAAGGGCTAGTGACTTATTAAACCTAATACATGTCGATGTATATGGTTCATTAAGTGGCAATGCTAAAAGAGGATTTTGGTAAAACTTGGCAAAACTATTTCAGAGATTCCGATACGATCGTGATGATAAATAATTGAACCAAGAATTTAACAATCATCTTTGAGATTGTGACATCGTTTCACAATTAACTCCACCAAGAACACCATTTTGAATGATGTGTCTAAATGGAGGAATTGAACCTTATTGGATATGGTTCATTAGATGATAAAAGTCAAATTGATCTTCCATTATTTATTTTGGGGTTATGCATTGGAAACCGCTATAATTACACTAATTTGAGTTCCATCAAAATAGTTTCAAAGGAACTATACGTGATATGGAATGAAAGAAAACTCGGTTTGTCTTTCATGTAGATTTAAGATGGTGAGACTTTTGTGAAAAGACTTATTTGGAACAAGTTCACACTTAAATGTAATAAATGTATTTTCATGAAATATCCTAAGGAAACTTGAGGATATCATTTTACTCGTAAGAAACAAATCGTTTGTTGCATATGTTGGTACTTTTCTAGATAAATTGTTTAACTCTAAAAGAACCAGTGAGAGTAATATATATCTCGAATGGTTCGAGACCTAGAAAATTACATTGAACCTTTGATGGAAATTGAACAAAGATAAAAAAAAAAAAAAAAAAGAAAATTCGTTCAAGTTACACAAGTTACTTGCATATATGATAGGATACAATCTATAACAGGAAATACTGGATTTCTCAAAATAGAATGTATTTAGGTAAAGTTCATTGAGAATGACATATTTACTACCTATCAAAACGCGAAGTCCGATCCATATTTATATTAATGGCTTGGAGTCATAGAATCTAAAAGGCAATCCATGTTATATAATCAAGTTTGGAACTTGATCGTTCTAACCTAAGATGTAAAGCCCAAAGGATGGAGTTGAGTTTTCTTGGAGAAAACTAACATGGGTAGCAAGGAACATACTCTTCAAGCAAGACTAAGTGTGAAAGGTTGAATCATATTTCGACTATGATAAAAATTTCTCACTCGTAGTCATGTTTTAAGACATTAGAATTCTCATTGTCATATCCTCATATTTGGAATATGAGATTTGACAAATGAATATCAAAACAGAGTTCCTTAACGGGAATTAACTTAAGGATGTATCGGATACAACCTAAAGGTTTTGATAGTCTAGAAAAATCTAATAAAGTATGTTAGTTGTGAAAATCCATGGGATGGATGGAAGCAAGCCTCTTGGAGTTGAAACAATCATTTTGATGAAGTGTTCAAATTGTTTGAAATTCATCAAAGATGAGACTTATGTTTGCTAAGAAATTAGTGGGAGCATAGTCTAATTCCTAGTCCTGTATATGTGGTTGACATATAATTCATTTTGAAAGAGTTTTTTAATGAAAGACTTAGGAAGAAGCCGCTTACATCCTTGGAATTAATATCTATTGATATAAATGTAGGAAGTTGATTGATTTGTGTCAAAGTACTTAAAAAGAAAAAGTACCGACTCGTTCAGTATGCAAGACTCTTGGAGAAGAACTTGCAAATTTGTCTAATGACAATGTTCTTGGCAAGACTTAGTCTTAGTGGAAGACTAATGAGCAAGAATACATGATTAGGATTCCATATGCTTCGGCAATTGGATCTATCATGTATGTCATATTATGTACTAAGACGGGATAACTCGTATACTTGGAGTATGATGAGAACAAACTAATCATATCCTAGTGAAAGTCACTAGATAGTGGTCAAGAATATCCTTATGTACTTGAGAAGAACTAAGGATGCATTCTTGATGGTTGTTGACATGAGAGATGTTGGTCCCAGAGACACAACAAGGGTATGAAAATAGGCTAGAGGGGGGGGGGTGAATAGCCTATTTAAAATTTCAATCCTTTTTCAAAATTCAACCTTTATGCTTACACTTGAATTTTGCGGTAGATAAAATACCACGTGGTCAAGTATAAAATGCACAGCGGAAGTTTTCGTTAAAACAAGTTAAGAGTTGTTTTTGATAAGTTAATGCGGTAGGTTATAGATATGCGGTATGTATATGACGCGGTAGACAAGAGTTTGGTAGATGTATATGCGGTAGGCAAAAGTGAGGTAGGTTGAGAGATTGAAAACTTGTGTCTTAGAGATTTTTGATAAATGATAAGTTAGTCAGATTTTAACTTAGATAATGAGGTAGACAAACAAACACAGTTCACAATTGTTCTTAAATCTGAAAGATCAAACACTAAAAGACAAACAAGATTAATATGAACAAGTGAAGAACAATAAGAACAAGATGAACAAGACTTAAAGTAAATTTGCAGAAATGTAAAGTGCAATAAGTAAATGACACAAAGATTTAGAAATGTTTGATCTGTTAAAAGATCTACGTCCTTTACCAAGATGGTCAGTCTTGGATTTTGAATGAGGTATATATTGATTCGATTGTGTACAGATTACAGAGATAAAGTATTGAATCAACACCTATTTCTATGAAGAACAATCCTAGACTTAGAACAGTGTATCTGTAGATACCCCGATCTCGCACCCCTTATCAAACCCTTTTTGATTGGTCTAAACCCTAAAATTGACCTAAAGCCCTTGATTTGGCTATGCGGGAGTGCCGTGAGCCTCATCGGTGCATCGAATGGATTAACGGACTTCAAATTCATGATCAGAGCGAAAAAATGAGTAAACAAGCATGTACTTCAATTTTTGAGCTGCGGGACCCGAAATAGCCCGCACCCTTAGAACTGCTCGTTATTATCCATTCTGTGCATTAAAAATGTATAATTGTCATTCCTTGCTCATTAACATATTTCATATAGACGTACGTGACCACGGGATTATTTCAAGCAATTTTCATGTTGGGACCGCGGACAACCGAGACACCGTTATGCGCGCATTCAGACAAATCTTGGACTGTTACGGAACCAATACCGGAAGCAGAATTGTGGCTCATTCACGTCAAAGCATTCAAGCAAGAGTAATGATGCCCAACCACATTGCAGCAAGTGGATGAAGGTGGTTGGCCAAGTGGATAGAGAATGGTCCAATCGGAGTGCGACACGTGGCAAAGTCAAATCTCCCCGACCACCAGTCCAAGCCGTACGGCTACTATGGGATCTCCAGACCTGCGGTTTGTTCTTCAGCAACTTCGCCATTTACATCAACTTGACAGACTTTCCAACTGCAAATGGACGGGAAAATTGGCCCCTAAAATGACCTCTAGACCTAGACAAGGGTTGTAGATGATCATTACAACCACCCTCCTCCATATACTTACCTCCCTCATCCATTATTCAAGAGAGAGAAACACACAACTCACACATTAGCAACACACACACTTCATACACAACCCTCCAACTCACTTCATTCCATATTCAGCCCTTTTGGATCTCTCCCAAGCATCCACAACCCCCTCAAATCCCAGTCATTAAACCACCACTACACCACCATAGCACCACCCCAAAACACACACCAAACACAAGCAAAAACAACTCACTTAAACACTCTTTCAATCTAAGGCAAACACCTTAAGAAAATCAACAAAAAAGTCTTCCCTTGGAAGCAAAGGAAGCACATCTAGGTAATCTCTTGTTCTTGTAAAGTTCATCCATGTAAAATGTAGATCCTTATGTGATTTGGAAAAGGGTCTAGCCACTTGTTAGGCTAGACCCTCAGTTGATGTCCAAAAGATGTAATGTTGATACTCTTGTTGTTCTTCTCTCTAAATGATGATATACCATGATTAAATGATCAAATGGCTGTTGTTTTCTGTTTTTCACATGTAGACCTATGTGTATCCAAAGTTTCATGTTCATAGCATCTCATTTGAGTAAGTTTTCATGGGCGTTTTCATCCCTTTTGAAGATTTCCAGCAGACTGTCCATCTGCACCTTTCTGTCTTGTTGCTCAATTTGTGCATATCTAACTTGGGTTTTGGTCTTAGACCACAAAAAGGATTATGTTCTAAACAAACAGAGTAATATTAGCATGTAAATATATTATTTTTAACCTAAGTGGAAGAGGTTCTTTCCATTTTGTTTTTCCAACTCTCTGTTCTCAGATTAGCATACTTCCTATTCTGACACCAAAATGTCAGAGGTGTTTTGTGTGACCTAATCTTTCTTGATGGCTTTGAAATGCTCCAGATATAAACTTTGATATATTATTAATAACTTTCATGTTTATTGTTTCCCATGATTTACCCGTTTTCATGATGCACAAAGTGGATCTTTTGTGAAAGTATGAATATCTGTCAGATTAGGCTGTTGAAAGTTCTATCTTGCATGCCTTGTTTGGACACCATAACATTCTCCTAAAATTAGAGGAAAAATCATGGTTGATACTCAATGTGTTAGGGACTTTTATTAACATTCACTTTCCAGATTGTGCAAGCATAAGAGCAGGTACACAGAGAAGAAGAACACAGCAGTCCCTAAATGTTTGGGGACGGAGTTTGGACATTCTTTATTTTATGGGATTTGTTTCCCTTTTTGTTCACCATTGTAAATATCAATCCCTCACCCCTTTGTGTGTTTCCTTTACTGGATATAAATGCTAAACCTTTTTCAAAGCCAAGTGAGAGTCCACCCGAACCGACTCTCATTTGTGAATTAAAGCAAACATTCCTAGAATAGGAAGACTTCCTCTTATATTATTCACCATTTTGTTAGGGCATAAAAGCAAGGCATAAAAGGCATAAAATTGAATCTACGTGGCATGCATACTAGAGACCATCACGGGCGAGGAGAGTGCCTAACCCCTTCTCTTCTCGTAACTTAGCCCCCGAACCCACTTTCTCTAAACAAAAGGTTTTATCTTCGTTTTTCCTAAAATAAAATGAGGTGGCGACTCTTGACTGTTTGATTCCATCGAGAGGAAACCATTGTGTGAGAACCGAGCGCATTTCCAAAAGAGCATTAGCACGAAACGGACCCGAATCGCCCTCGCGGGACGATCATTTCGGTGCGGTTTGTCTTCAAGCGCGGGCTCTCACAGTGGCGACTCCGCTGGGGAAGATCTTAAAAGTGGGCTAGACTCTAATCTTTGTGTGTGCCATGCTTTACTTGCCTTGCTTGGTTTGTATATATTTATGCCCTAACCTTTGTTTTGTAGGGGCATTCTTTTTCCCTCACCCTCTTATTTATATATATGCATGCGTGGTGGGTAATTCCCTTAAAAAAAAAAAAAGAGAAAAGATTTTCTTGTTTTCTTTACTTGCTTTCAAAATCATTTTTCAAATGTATAGATACCTCACACACATGCACGTTTTTGAAAATAACGTTTCGTAGAACCGTACAAACCCGAGAAGGTAACCCGAGGGTATAAGGGAGCTCATCGACTTCCCTATAGGGCCCGCGGTGTACATTCTCACCCCAAAGCGCGCCTATTAGTCGTTGCGATGGGTGTAAGCCAATCTTACCATTACCAAGCCACGATGTCCAAATTTTTCAAAAAAATGACACGTCCCAGACTTCATGCCGGTTTTTGTCTAGCAATTTCACCTCAATCCTATGCATTTCCCAAAAAGGTCATAAACAACCTACATTGTGGAAATTCATTGAAATGCTCGGATTGACTTTAAATTGTCAAGACCCTCCCTTAGACCATAACCGAATGGTGGATCCCCGAAAGAGTATAGGCCCTTCGCTAGGGGCTTGGACGGCCAATAGTACAGGTGCAAAATGTTGGTCCTATACTTTGGAGACGGTATCCACTATTCCAAGATTTCATGCGAAAATGTGTTAAAACAAAGCAAGCTGCTTGTCCGGCATTCATAGGTTTGTGCGTTGCTTGCGCTTCAAATTTTAAAAAAAAATAAATTAAATTTTTTTTAGCTTCTATTGTACATAAAGCTTCATTCCCCGGGAATCTAAAATAGGTTTCATTTTTCATTCATCTTGTAGAGGGAGAATTCTTCTTATTCTCTAGCGCGACATTCAAGGTCCATTTCAAGCGCCACTTTGATCAAACCTTACTCCGGTTATCCTTCGAGCTATGACTAAGAAAGGAAAGGGATCTGCAAATCAGAGTGGGAACTCAGGCTACTTTGGGCATAGCTTTGCAATGGAAGAGTGGTTAAAACTGCGCTTGGAGGCCCATATCAGTGCGAAGATGGCTAATTTCAAACCCGATCCTCAAATGGAACAGTGGTGGAAACAATGTTTGGAAGCCCGAATAAGTGCAAGGATGACTAACTTTAAACCCAACCCTCGAATGGAACAGTGGTTGAAAGAGTGTTTGGAGGCACATACAGATCTTATGTTAAGGTTCTTCCAATTTATCTGACCAACCGAAGTTTAAGAATGCTATGCAGACTTGTCCTGGTCCAGAAGCACCGAAGGAAGGAGCCTCGTTTGAAATGCCCAATCAAGATGTGAAGAATGACGAGTCACCTCTTTCAGAGATGCAACCAATGCTTAACAATCATATGGTGATTCATTCCCCTCCAGCCATCCTAGAAAAATCAAGACTCAGTACCACAATGGTCCCTTTTGGCCATGATGCACTCCCAGAACGAATTTCAGATCCAGAAAACCACCGAAGGCTCGGCGGCCCTCTGCCAATTTTCTGCCCGATCATCACTCAAGAATTCGCAAAAAATGAGTTTCTTCCAGTCACGCTCCCCAATCAAGATGATGAGACAAAGCATGATGCGTCTCCCAAGTTTAAAAGCCAGCAGGGGCTCATCGATCCCCTATCAGATTGCTCTGTAGTCGAATTGACGAAGGATGAGAATGTTTTAGTCATGTCCCCTGATCAAGAATTCGATCGCGAAAGGGTGGATCCTCCTATTCCAAAAAATTATATAAAGCTCAATGACCCTCCAGTAAGTTCTCCTGTGGTTCCAAGAACAAGAATTATCAGCCTCAAGGGTAGTTCATCCATAAGCAAGGAGTTACAACACAGGCTCAGCAAACCTCTCAAGATGACTGGGTGTGTTCCTACTTCCCCTCGATCAGGTAAATCTATTTGTGTCGACGATAGTTCATTATTTTCCTCTAAGGGCGGCCCAATGGCTACCGCCGATGTATTTTCCAGATTGAAAGATGCCTCGGGTATTTCACGAATGAAAAGGAAAAGAAATGATCAACACTCAAGCCATGTAGATGTTCCATATGGCATGTCGCCCCAAAGGCTAACGGTGCCACTTTTTAGAATGGGTCCTGATGGGGTCCTGTGGCCTATACAAGAATGCAAGATTCTCCGCCCGTCACATCCGGCACCGTACCGTAGCAAGTATTGTGAATATCATGGAAAAGCCTCACATGCTACTAATGAATGTTACACTCTCAAGGATAAAGTCCGTAATCTCATGGGGGCTCGGAAGCCCGAGCCAGATATTTGATCCATGGGGCTCACTTGACTCCCAAGGCCACTGCTTTTCACTCTGATGGCGTAGGTAATAAAAGGACAGACTTTTGGTTTGCTAGCTTGCAAGGCTGTAACACTTTTGCTCACTTTTGGAGATTTCTAGCTTCCAGTGCCTAGATCTCATTTTGCTTGTGACTGGGATCACCGCCCACTCCTATTCCTGTCCCCTTTTACGTATCGCTTAGTAATGTGCTCACACATCTTCTTTGTCTTCTAAGTCTAAGAGTGTGTCGTTGTCTTCGTGCTTTTATTTCATTGCTTGTCATGTAATATATGTTTTCAGTCAATGAACTTGCCTTATAACCAAGTGCCTTCTAAATCGTGTATCTTGTATATCTGGACCCGCAAACAATTAAATCTCACTTAATCAAAAGCAATCAATGAAATTTGAACAAAAATTAGACTGTGATTAAATGAGATGGGAACTAGGGCCGAAGGCAATCAACGAAGTTCACGGAGGCGATCGACAAAGTCACCCGACGAACGAAGATTTCAGGGTGCAATCAAGGGCATGATCAGAGAGGCCAATCAAATGGCAAAGGTTGAAGACTATCACACAGATGCAAGTGCAAGTGTCGGTGATTTTCCTTTAATGTATGATGCATTGTAAATTCTCGCATATTGTATGTTTATGTTTTTGTAAAACTTGTTGTATTCTGCACGCTATGATGTTTCTTCTTGAGTGCAAAAAAAAAAAAAAAAAAAAAAAAAAAAAAAAAAAATTGAAAGAGAGCAAAAAAGGGGAGGTCAAAAAAAACAAAACAAAAAAAAAAGAAGCATTATTCATTTATTTTGGTACATGTTCCATTTGCTTTATTGTTTAATTCAATTGTTTTAGAAAGGATATCGCGACACTACAAATTCATGTGTGTGCCTTCAACGACGGCAGCTGGCAATTAATACCGAAGACTTCATCGCTCGTATCACAAAGGCGAGACGTAGACCGAGGGTCTGACAATCTTATGTGACATCATCCGCTTCATGGAGCACCGTGCATGCGAGGCCAATCTGCACTAAAGAAGATCTCGATCTTTCAACTTTGGGCAAAGCACCATCAACGACGACAACTGGTGGCTTTTGTTGGAGACCAACGTGCTCTACCAACTCCTTACACTGAGGTAGCCCAAGAACCAAAAAATCATGCAGCCTCCAAATGGTGTGATCAAAATCAGGAAAAGGAGACAACGACGAAGGCCTCTCACCGAATGAGGTCAAGCAGCGGCGAGAATCATATCTCTTGCCCAACGATGTTCTCATGTCGATTTGTCACGGCCTAACTTGTGTTCAAATGATTTGTCAAGCTTATTTAATCAGAATTAAAATGCTAATCCAATTTTAGAAGGGTCCATTTGATTTTGAGGCACTTGACCATTAACGCTTGTTTAAGTCTTTAGTCTTTCATTTCAATGTGTGAGCATACTTTTCTCGAGTCTAGGGGCTTCCCCCTACTCTCGTCCTTCCGTCATTTCATTCCTGCGCAAACACGATGTCGGAGATCCCACTGGGATTTCCCTTTGCTTTCACAAAATACTGGCCTCGTGCCTTCCCTTGCCAACTCCTGGAAGCTGTCACAGCGAAAGAAACAAACGAATGCTATTCTTTATATGTCACGACCCGAAATCTAGGCTCTATTTCATTAGTAATAAATAATTATTATTTATTTATTTGCTTATTTATTTATTTAAATTATTATTTATTTAAATAATTATGTGTGCAATTTATGTGTTATAATAATTTATGCCTAGCATTTATTTGGGTTGGTGTTGTTTTGTTTTGTTGGGTCTTAATTGTTGTAGGGAGTGCAAGTATTATGTGTAGTGTAGAGGAGGGGGCCTAAGTGTAAATTCTTTAAATCATTTCCCCTACTCCCTCCCTACTCCTTCTCTTCTCCCTCACTCACTCCACCTCCCAGCAACTCTCTCTCTCTCCATTAGTGGGTAAGTTTTCTCTCTTCCTTCTCTCTTCATTTTCTTCATCTTCCTCTCATAATCTCTCATTTCTTAAAACATGAATCTTGTTTAGATCGTCGATAGGATCGTAGGAGGCCAAAAATATTTGAAATCCATCAACTTTGAGAAATCCGGGTAAGTTTACTTTCCCCCATTTTTATGCTTGAAATGTTCATAAATGGTTGTATGAGGTTATTGTGGTTGTCTATTGCAATCTTGAATGAGTTTTGAATTTATTTCTATTTGTTTGAAAATTTTGGTGATTGTTGAATGTTGGGTTAAATCTTGCTTTGGGGTTGTCAAATGTTGATGTGTAAGTCCCCTCCCAGTTCTTTTGGGTAGTGTTAGTTTTGAGTTTGGCTTAAAATGGTGAAGTTGAGTTTGGGTTTGATTTTGGTTGGAAATAAATGGTGGAAACCCAGAATTCTTGGCCGGAAATTGCCCCTCCGGGCAGGGGGGCGCGCGCACCCTTTGGGAGGGGGCATGTGCACCCTTATGCCCTTTGTAGACAATACCTTCTGATCATCTTAGGGCGTGCGCACCACATCTTTTGGGGCGTGCGCTCCCTCTTTGTTCAAACAACTCATAAACCTTCTGATGTCCAAGGGCGTGCGCCCCCTTTTCACACGTGCGCGCGCACCCTCCCCTTGGCTCTTTTTCATAAACCTTCTGATCCCCTAGGGCGCGCGCACCCTTTGTGCTAGGGCGTGCGCCCCCTCCTCTGTACAAGTCCTGAGCTCCAACCTCTTGTACCTTTTGTAAACAATCTTCGATAGTTCATAACTTCCTCATCCGGACTCCGTTTTAGGCGTATAAATTATCGTTTTAAAGCTCTCCTTAAGCTCTTCGAGATGAGTGAGTAAATTTGGTTGGGTGCTCGAATTAACTGGAACCGTTGTGGTCAAATGTGATATGGGAATTGTGTTATCATTGTTAAGATTGTTGGAACACTTTAATTGTGTGTTGTTGGTTCATTTCACTTTCTTGGTGACTTCTTGGTATGGTTCCCTACTTTGGAACCCTAAGTTGTTTAATTAAGCTAGTATTTATTACTTAGCATTTATTTGGAAGCCCAGTTGGCATATTTGTTGCATCGGGCGATGGGAAAGATTATAATGGCAAAGCCAAGTCCATTATAATGTTGACCATTGTTTTGCCCTTACTATACCCCCTTTTCCAGATTGGCCTTGGAAGAGGTAAGTTAGCTTCCTTTGTGAATGTATCTAGCTACCGAGCATGACTTTGTGGCATGGCTCTTGTCCTTTGTGACACTCTTATGGTTATTGTTCCGGTACCGGGGGTTTTCTCTTCGGCTTTCATGCTATTATGAAGATGTGATTTGTTGATTATTGAAGCTGCGCAGCGATCCTTTATTTGGATGTATCGGTTTGGAAACCTTGGCTAATATCCTTTGTTATGTGTTTATTTCCGCTGCTATCTGTTATGTGATAAATGCTATGTGCTAGCTATGAATTATTATTGTATATTGCATCATAGCATGTCATGTAGTTGCATTAGTAACTTATTGAGATTTATCTCACCCCCTTTCTTTTATCTTTGGTTTTCCTTAACCACCCCCCCCAGGTGCTAAGGATTAGTCTCGCTGATCACGAGAAAGAGGACGTCGAGTGTGGATACATTCTTTTGGGGAAAGTTGTTATAGGTTGGTTTACATTATATAAATGTGTAACCTTTTTGGGATAGTTGTACCAAACAATGACGTCATTAAGAATTGTACATTTATCTTTTGTTGGACATAAACTTGTGGAAGTTTATGATAGTTGTATTTGGTTATATTCAAACTTGGATTTGTAAAACTTTGGATCATCACCTTTTGGTATCAAATGGAATTTTTAACTTCAGTATTCATAGTTTTGGTTTTAAGTCGACGTCCAGCTCGCGGTCTCGGGCCCGCGGGGTTCGGGTTCGCGACATTATATCTCAGAATCTCAAATGCCGGCAAGAGATGTCGAATTAATGAACACCAAACTGGGGCTGCATGTCAGAGTTTTGGGTTTTGTTTCAAGAGCAATGATGTGGTTGCATAACAATATGATTTGTTGAGAATGGTTGCTCCAGGTAACACGGAAATTCAGATGGCAAAATGCCAGGGTACAAGACAACTCTCATTGACAGTTGATCATTTGAAGGGACTCAGAAATGCAAAGATTAACTTTTGAGAATCATCATCAGTTTCAGTAACTCTCAAGATTGAGAACATCAAGGATATGGGACAACTCTTATAGACAGTTAGCTCCCTGAATGTGTGGATCAGCAGAAATGCAGTGCCATCTCAGATTGACAGTATGTCCCACTAAGCTCAAAGCTCGTTCTTCGGCAACATCAGGATTGTGTCCCGTCGAACAACTCTCAAAGACAGTTGACTCCCTACCGATTGGGTATCGCATGTCAGGAATTGTGAATTGCCTCCGAAAGAGAAGCATCGAATGACAAGACAACTCTCAAAGACAGTTGACTCCCTACCGATTGGGTATTGCATGTCAGAAATTGTGAATTGCCTCCAACAGCGAGACATCAAACATTTGAATAACTCTCAATGACAGTTAGAGCCCTCAAAGGTTGAAATGCCAAAACATGAAGTGGTCTTGATACCACAGTTTGGATCAACATGAGATTCACCCTTCAAGTGAAACAAGAGCTTCATATGCCAGATTCAGGGGCTTGTCCTATATCATGACTGGGGCTTCCGTAGCCAACATCTGAGTTTGATCTTTAAGAGACACTGGGGCTTCACCAGCGAGAAGGTTGGGGGAATGATGTCAGAAAGAACAAGTGGGGATTCTTCAGCCGATGACTGGGGCTGACCCAACCATAGCATCCGGAGATATACCGTTGAGTAGTCTTGATCAAATGGGTGTTCGGAATTGACCTTTTGAGTGTTCGCGCTAGGCTTTCGTCTTTGCTTCACCATGCACATATCCATATTCCTCATTTTCACAAAAATGCAAAATTCACAATAAAATGCACAATTCATTTCACTCATGATTCTCCCTCTGTTCATTCATAAACTTTCACTCATTAATTTATAATAAGCAAAGTTTGAAATGCAAGCAATGCACATGTGTCAAATAAAAGAAAAATCAAATGCAAAAAAATCATCATGCAAGAAGTGAAATTTGGCTTTCACCCTTCAAAATAAAAATGGTTGCAAAGTGAAAAGAGAATGTATTCTTATCTCAATCTTTCTCCGAATCTCTCGATCTTAAAGATTTCAATCCATGTATGTGTTCTAAAACTTTTATTGCACATGAATGACACTCTCGAGCACATTAATGTCGAAGATATATTTTGCTTGCTCTTTGAAATCTCTTGCAGGTACACATCGTACACCCTGCCACATCGTGGTCCTCAGAAGAAGGTTCCTCATCAACATCAATGCTAAGGGAATGAGATTTCCCGATGCCCTTTCTGCAAAATCAGTTCGAGTTGATAAAGTCGAACTACGTTGGTCTGATTCTCGAAAGAGATACGTAGGCAGCTTAAATTTTCAGGCACGACCACATACTTGCAAAAAATCTTATGCAGGTACGAAGTTGACATCACAACGAACCACATCATGGTCTTCACAAAAAGTTCCTCGTCAACAGTAATGCTCAGGAAATGAGATTTCCCAATGGCTTTTTTAAACTAACTTGTTCGAGTTGATAAAATCGAACTACGTCGGTCTGATTCTCGAAAGAGATACGTAGGCAGCTTGAATTTTCAGGCACGACCACATACTTGCAAAAAAATCTTATGCAGGTACAAAGTTGGAACCACACAACGAATCACATCTTGGTTTCACAAAGAGGTTGCTCATTGCAAGCGATCAAAATCGCACAACAATGGAAAAATCAAAGAGCTAACTTGCAGGTCACAACAGGCAATGTTGATCGTGTCATTTCTCCTGATATACGTGAGACTTCAGTCAAAATTGAATGATTCCAACCCGGTATCAATTGCCATGAGTCGCAGCGACTCTAAAAGCAGAGTAGCTTGATTATGAAAGAATCAAAAACCCTATTTGGGTGAACAGGGATCCAGAATGAGGTTGCAGCACTCAAAACGGTGCCGACGGACCACGCAAAGTAATGTTTCAGTGAATCCAAAAGTGTCGAAGTTTGATTGTGAAGAAATCAAAAACCCTTTTAGGGTGAACGGGAATCCAAAATGAGGTTGCAGCACTCAAAACAATGCCAAGAGGCCAAGCGAAGCGATGGTTCATTGCTTGATAAAGCACAAAAATCTCATCACACAGCAACTCAAAAGCAGAAGGACCAAGACACAGCTCAACATGCAGCGTATCCTTGAAATTATCTTCATGATAGTAGTCTCAAAGTTCTCATCACTTTAGACCGAGACGCCTCTTAAAACTCTCAAAATCATTTTCGGCTGAGACGCCTCTTAAAGCTCTCAAAATCATTCTAGGCGAGACACCTCTTAAAGCTCTCAAAGTCAATTTCGGTTTGAGAAAATTTAGATCTCGCCATCAAAATTATGTTGTTCCTTCCCCTAGAGTCAGATGTGACTCGACTTGATGTTTAATTAGGCCACCTCCTAGATGTCGAGGTGTCTTTCCCCAAAGAGTCAGATGCGACTCGTCTTGGTGTTGAACTTAGGTCATCTCCCGGATTTTGAGATGTACCTCCACTCAGATTGTACCTTGCGTGAATCCTTGAGTAATGTTGATTTTAAACCTTATCTTGATGTTGAGCCGGGTCTTCCCAGACCTACGACTCGACTTGATTCCCATGGAGGGATACGTAGGTAGTTTACCCCGGTGAACTCAGTCGCCCGTTTTTGCAAATTGTTGGTCAATACCAATCCCCCAGAGTCAGACGCGACTCGACTTGATGTTGAATTAGGTAACCTCCTAGATTTCGAGGTGCCCTCCCCTGAAGAGTCAGATGCGACTCGTCTTGATGTTGAACTTAGGTCATCTCCCGGATTTTGAGATGTACCTCCACTCGGATTGTACCTTGTGTCAATCCTTGAGTAATGTTGATTTTAAACCTTCTCTTGATGTTGAGTCGGGTCCTCCCCAGAACTATGACTCGACTTGATTCCCATGGAGGGATACGTAGGCAGTTTACCCCGGTGAACTCAGTCGCCCGTTCTCTCAAAATATTGGTCAGTTCCAATCCCCAGAGTCAGAAGTGCGACTCATCTTGATGTTGAATTATGTCATCTCCCGGATTCTGAGATGTACTCCCCCGCTCCGATTGTACCTTGCGTCAATCCTTGAGTATTGACCTTGGTCTTCTCTTGATGTTTAGTTATACCCCCTTTTGATTAGTGAGAAGCGATCAACCTTTGAGTCAGTTGGTTTTTCTGAGTGGCGCGAAGCGTTCGGCCCTCGATGAGTCGTTATTATATCCCCTGGTAGTCTCCTGATTTAGAGATGTACCTCAACTCGGATTGTACCTTGCGTCAATCCTCGAGTAATGCTGATCTTAAGCCTTCTCTTGATTGATTGAGTTGGTTCGAGTCAGAACTACGACTCGACTTGATTCCCATGGAGGGATACATAGGCAGTTCACCCCGGTGAACTCAGTCGCCTGTTTTTACAAGTTGTTGGTCAAATACCAATCCCCTAAGTCAGAAATGTGACTCATCTTGATGTTGAATTAGGTCATCTCCCGGATTCTGAGATGTACCCCCGCTCCGATTGTACCCTGCGTCAATCCTTGAGTATTATTGTCCCACCTTGGTCTTCTCGCCTGCCCGAGTTGTACCTCCCCCGAACTACGTTTTGACTTGATTCCCATGGAGGGATACGTAGGCAGTTCACCCCGGTGAACTCAGTCGCCCGTTCTCATAAATATTTTCTCATGTCAATTTCCTCCCCAGCAAGGAGATAATGCATCTCAATGCTATCCCTTGCAATTTCTTTTTTTTTCAATAAACTTGAACTACGATTGGTCTGATTCTCGAAAGAGATACGTAGGTAAACCGGGAATCTGGGACCGACCATTGTTTTTGTTAGTTTGATTGTTTGTTTGAGTTAGAACTACGGAGGCTTGATTCTTGAAAGAGATACGTAGGAAGTCCTACTTTGGACCCAGTCGTTACACCCTAGACGAGATCGTGTGTCTCTTAGTGAATCGTACAATCCCCTTTACACTACAAGGAGATTCGAAGAGGGGCTCTGTAGATACCCCGATCTCGCACCCCTTATCAAACCCTTTTTGATTGGTCTAAACCCTAAAATTGACCTAAAGCCCTCGATTTGGCTATGCGGGAGTGCCGTACGTCACCACGGTATTATTTCAGATAGACGTACGTCACCACGGGATTATTTCAAGCAAATTTCATGTTGGGACCGCGGACAACCGAGACACTGTTATGCGCGCATTCGAACAAATCTTAGACTGTTACGGAACCAATACCGGAAGCAGAATTGTGGCTCATTCACTTCAAAGCATTCAAGCAAGAGTAATGATGCCCAACCACATTGCAGCAAGTGGATGAAGGTGGTTGGCCAAGTGGATAGAGAATGGTCCAATCGGAGTGCGACACGTGGCAAAGTCAAATCTCCCCGACCACCAGTCCAAGCCGTACGGCTACTATGGGAGCTCCAGACCTGCAGTTTGTTCTTCAGCAACTTGGCCATTTACATCAACTTGACAGACTTTCCAGCTGCAAATGGATGGGAAAATTGGCCCCTAAAATGACCTCTAGACCTAGACAAGGGTAGTAGATGATCATTACAACCTCCCTCATCCATATACTTACCTCCTTCATCCATTATTCAAGAAAGAGCAACATACAACTCACACATTAGCAACTCACACATTAGCAACACACACACTTCATACACAACCCTCCAACTCACTTCATTCCATATTCAGCCCTTTTGGCTCTCTCCCAAGCATCCACAAGCCCCTAAAATCCCAGTCATTAAACCACCACTACACCACCATAGCACCACCCCAAAACACACACCAAACACAAGCAAAAACAACTCACTTAAACACTCTTTCAATCTAAGGCAAACACCTTAAGAAAAGCAACAAAAAAGTCTTCCCTTGGAAGCAAAGGAAGCACAAATGAATTGATTGGATCAATGTCATTTTGATTATCAACATATTCGGAATCGAGAAAATATTGAACAAAACAAGTTGACTTGTTGACCATGACTTGTGTTCAATGACATCGTGGACAAAGGGATTGTGACATGTTCTAAAAGGAATGCGAACTTGTATCTAGTTACACTATTTGGGTAGGTATGACGGTTTGCTAGAACCTAATCATATCTTATGGTTCATGTTTGAGCCCATTGCCAACTTAGTGTAATCCTAGAGGGTCACGCACAAATAGAACGAATCATAAAGGACTAAATTGGAATTATGGAAGAATGTCAGATTTTGGCTCTGGCACGGTCGTGCGCCTTAAAATGGCACGGCCGTGCCATAAATCCAAACCAAGGCAGATCTGTCGACATGTTTGGCACGACCGTGCCAAATTGACAAGCACGACCGTGCCGAAATTGGTCGACTAAGGAAATCACGCGGACCTGATGGCACGACCGTGCCAGATTATAGGGAACGACCGTGCCAGTCAAGTCGGCCAGAGTTCCTTGTTGCCTAATTTGGTGACGGGATTTAGGACTCCTAAGTCCTTAAGGGTTAAGGATTAGGACCTATTTAAAGATACTTTCAGCAGCCATTAGACATATGATTGTGAGTGCCTCCATAGGGTTTTGAGAGGTTATTGTCTTGTTCTAAGATCCCAAAAGTGAAGAACAAGAATATTCATAATTCCATATAGTTCTTGCAATTGTGAAAGTGTGTTTCATAATTTGGTCTAGCAACCAAGATCAAGAAGTGTTCTTGATATTCGTTCAAGGTGTGGATACCGCTAGACGGTGAAGCTTATCATCTTCAAAGTTCATGTTCTTGCTTTTGTGATCAAGCTTCAAAATCTCCACCAAGTTCAAAGGCTAGAAATCAAAATCATCAAGGGTTAGTTTTTTCTAGTATTCATATTGCATGTATTTGATATAATCATATGAATGGATCTATGGGCTTTGGGTTTCATTAAAATTTTAAATGCTATTTTCCGCTGCGCATGTTACTACGAAACCCAACAGTGGTATCAGAGCCCCGTTCATGCTGATTATTTCAATACTAGATCATGTTGTGTGTATATAAATTGTTTATGTGCCTAGCATGATATGAATATTGGATTATGATGTTTATGTGTTATATGATTTTATGTGGTTTATTGTTTTAGAAACTTTAATCGCACTATTCAATCGCAATAAAAATTATGGTGGATTTAAAATTGTTTGGATTATCAATTTTTGATTGGATCAAAGTTTTGATATTCTAGGGATTCAAGAATAAATCGTTTATTCAAGGTTTTGATGATCATGGTGATTGGATCACCAAGAACATCAAATCCTAATTGAATCGGGAAAAACAATTTTGAGATAAATTTTGGAACTTTAAAAATTTGGATTTTTCGCAAGGGGTCCGACCTGACCCAAGCCTTGACCCGGTCGGACCTAGGGTTTGGCGCGGGGGTAGGGTTTGGGTTTTGGGTGTGGATCTTGGGTTTAAATCTCCTATTTGTTTTAGTCTTGTGATTCTAAGATTGGTTCAAGGTTTGGATGGCTAATCTACATTCATCGAGATTGTGTTTCCCAAACTTGATCGCAATCAAAGTTTCAAAGATAAAACGAAGTTAGAATTATGAAGAGTTCATAATTGCTAAAAATTGAGAAACAAAGTTCTTGATTCAAAGATTGGAGATCCATGTGGAATTGTGGATGCAATTGGCCTACGTTCATCGAGACCATCTATTGCTTAGTTTCGGCCACATGGACTACTTTCTTGGTCTCTTGAATTAGTGCGGAATTGTGGATGCCTTATGGCTTAGTTTCGGCCGCACTTCTTGTTGTCTTGATTTGTAGATGTTAACCAAAGTTCAAATAGTCTCATCCTCATAATTATAGAGAAACTAATGACACATAAATATTATGCTTAAATTAATGGAGATTAATTTAGTGGCTAGACTTGATGCGTGACATGTTTATATTATGTGCTCATAAATGTGTTGTATGCTATATGTGATGAACCTTCAAAGAAAGTTTTAAGTTCTTTTTGCCATGCCATGATTAAAACACTTGTTTATACATGGGTGATTTTGATGTGGGTTCGCCTCCGCGAAGTGCATTAATTTTATTCATGTATGAGCAAGATGAGGTTCATTAATTCAATGTGGGCTTGCCTCCGCAAGGTGCATTAGATTGAATGATTCCTATTCGTTTAAAATGGTCGGACTTAATTAGGCGTCAAAACAGTTTTGGGCCTAGGCAAAAGATGAGATTAAACATGCTTTTTGAAATTGGATTTCTCAAAGAATCTCATAAAAGGATCTAAGAATCATATGGGATATGATTGACATGATTGTCTACCTAATTAATTTAGTTTTGAGCGGTCCGCCTCCGTGGACTCAAAAGTTAAATTAAAGTTGGATCTTAGCCCAATTAAATTATATTATACATTGGATGTATATGAAGGTTATATAATTTAGTGAGAGTATTTTGTTTGAAAATACATTGTTTATTTCTTTAATGAAAAAATTGGTACTTATTAAATTTTAGAAATTTTGCATAATTGTAGATAATGACTACTAACACTCAATCAATTTCGTTGCGATCGATCCTTGAGAAGGATAAGCTCCAAGAGAATGGAACCAACTTTATGGATTGGATCCGTAGCCTAAAATTGTTCTAAGGTAAGAAGATAAGTTGTACATTCTCGATGGGCCTCTTCCTGCTGAACCAGAACCTACTGCCCCTAGGGCAGAAAGAGACAGTTACAAGAAACATCGTAATGATTCTAGAGATGTAAGCTGTCTCATGCTTGCTACCATGTGCTCAAAACTCCAACAAAGTTTGGAACATTTGGAAGCCTATGAGATAGGCGTGGAGTTAAGAGCCATGTTTCAAGAGCAAGCTAGGCAAGAGAGGTACAAGACCATTGTTGCATTCACTACTTGCAAAATGAATGAAGGGCAACAAGTGAGTCCTCACATGCTGAAAATGAAAGGTTATGTAGAGCACCTTGAGAAACTTGGCTATCCAATCCCATTGGAGCTAGCCACGGATCTCATTCTTAATTCATTGCCTAAAAGTTATAATCAGTTTGTGATGAATTATAACATGCATGGAATGGATAAGAATCTCTCCGAGTTGCATGGGATGCTTAAAACTGCGGAGATGAAGATTGCGGAGAAAGGTTCTCCCGTGCTCTTGGTTCATGATGGGAAGAAGGCTAGTGCCAAAGGAAAGGGTAAGAAAGTTGTCAAACCCAAGATAAGCAAGGCAAAGGTTGCCAAGGCTTCTGAGGCAAAACCCGATTCACAAAAGGATGCAATATGTTTCCATTGTCAAGAAATTGGTCATTGGAAACGTAATTGCAAGGCTTTCTTGGAAGATCAAAAGAAGAAGAAGAGCAGCAAGGCTGCGTCGACTTCAGGTATCTATATGATAGATATTCTCCTTTCTACCACTGATTCTTGGGTATTGGATACCGGATATGGTTCTCACATTTGTTTAAATGTGCAGGGTCTAAAGAATAGGAGACTACTTAAAGAGGGTGAAGTAGACCTACGCGTGGGGAATGGAGTAAGAGTTGCTGCATTAGCCGTAGGGACTTATGAAGTCACTTTACCTTCCGGATTAATTCTTGTTTTGAACAATTGTTATTATGTTCCGGATTTAAGTAGAAATATTATTTCAATTTCTTGTTTGGATAATGAAGGTTTTAAGTTTCTTATTGAGAATAAGCAATTTTCTATTTATTTAAATGATGTGCTTTATGGTATTGCTAATTCATTTAATGGCCTTTATGTCTTGGATGTCAAGAATGAAAATAATGAAAATGTCTATCATATAAATAAGAAATCTAAACCTAATAATGTAAATCATTCTTATTTGTGGAATTGCCGTCTTGGTCATATTAATGAGAAGCGTATCTCAAAACTCCACGGGGACAGTCTCTTGGGTTCATGTGACCTTGGGTCATATGATACTTGTGAGTCGTGTCTTCTTGAAAAAATGACTAAGACACCTTTTACCAAGTTAGGTGAAAGGGCAAGCGACTTATTGGGGTTGATACATTCCGATGTATGCGGACCATTAAGTAGCAATGCTAGGGGAGGATTTCAATACTTCATAACCTTCACTGATGATTATAGTAGATTTGGGTATGTTTACCTAATGAAACATAAAAGTGAAGCATTTGAGACATTTAGAATATTTCAAAATGAAGTAGAAAAACAACTTGGCAAAAGTATTAAGGCACTTCGATCAGATCGAGGAGGAGAATACTTGAGTCATGAATTTGATGATCATCTAAAGAATTGTGGAATAGTTTCACAATTGACTCCACCCGGAACACCACAATGGAATGGTGTGTCCGAGAGGAGAAATAGGACTTTGTTAGACATGGTTCGATCAATGATGAGTCAAGTTGATCTTCCAATATCCTTTTGGGGTTACGCTCTAGAAACCGCTGCATTCACACTAAATCGTGTTCCAACTAAATCGGTTCAAAAGACTCCATATGAGATGTGGAGCGGAAAGAAAACTTGTTTATCTTTCATGAAGATTTGGGGTTGCGAAGCCTATGTCAAAAGACTTGTCTCTGACAAACTTGCACACAAATCTGACAAATGTATTTTCGTGGGATATCCAAAGGAAACTAGAGGATATTACTTTTACAACCGTGAGGACAACAAAGTCTTTGTTGCCCGAACTGGTGTCTTTCTAGAGAAAGAGTTTCTCTCCAAAGAAATCAGTGGGAGTAAAATAAATCTTGAAAAGATTCGAGACCCAGAAAATGACATTGAACCAATAGTGGAACAAGAACAAGAACCACAAGGAGTTGTGGAACCTGTTCAAAATACACAAGCAACTCGCAGATCTAGTAGGTTACGATCCGAGCCCGAGAGATATGGATTTCTTGTAATGGATAGTAATGAGGTGGAAATCATTGAGAATGATGAACCGTCAACCTACCAAGAGGCGATGTCTTCACCTGATTCGGATAAGTGGCTTGGAGCCATGGAATCTGAATTGCAATCCATGCAAGACAATCAAGTTTGGAACTTGATTGATGCGCTCGAAGGTGTAAAAACCATAGGATGCAAATGGGTCTTCAAGAAGAAGACTGACATGGATGGGAAGGTGCATACTTACAAAGCTAGGCTTATAGCGAAAGGTTATAGGCAAGTTCATGGTATTGACTATGATGAAACCTTTTCACCCGTAGCAATGATCAAGTCTATAAGAATTCTGCTTGCTATTGCCGCATATCATGACTATGAAATATGGAAAATGGATGTCAAAACCGCTTTCTTAAATGGAAAACTACAAGAGGATGTGTATATGACACAACCGGAAGGTTTTGAACAGAATTCTAAGGTATGCAAATTGCAGAGATCTATCTATGGATTGAAGCAAGCTTCAAGGAGTTGGAATCTCCGTTTTGATGAATCGGTAAAAGAGTTTGGTTTCATCAAGAACGAAGATGAGCCTTGTGTATACAAGAAGATTAGTGGGAGCATAGTGCTATTCCTTATTTTATACGTGGATGGCATATTACTCATTGGAAACGATATTCCTACACTTCAGTCCGTAAAGACTTGGTTAGGAAAATGCTTCGCAATGAAAGATATGGGTGAAGCCGCATATATACTTGGCATTAAGATCTATAGAGATAGATCAAGGAGGCTACTTGGTTTAAGCCAAAGTACATACATTGACAAGGTCATTAGAAGATTCCGTATGGAAAATTCTAAAAGCCTTACCGGTGTTACATGGAATTTCTCTAAGCAAGACTCAATGTCCTAAGACAAAAGATGAGCGTGAGAAAATGAATGATGTTCCATATGCTTCGGCAATTGGGTCCATCATGTATGCCATGATTTGTACTAGGCCGGATGTATCTTATGCTTTAAGCATGACAAGTAGATACCAATCCGACCCTGGTGAAAATCACTGGATGGCTGTAAAAGCGATTCTTAAGTACTTGAGAAGAACTAAAGATTCGTTTTTGGTCTATGGAGGAATGGAAGATGATCTCGTGGTAAATGCCTACACGGATGCAAGCTTCCAAACCGACAAAGATGATAGTCGATCGCAATCGGGTTTTGTGTTTATGTTAAATGGTGGACCTGTAAGCTGGAATAGTTCCAAGCAAAGTACAACCGCTGATTCTACAACAGAAGCTGAGTATATTGCTGCATCAGATGCTGCAAAGGAAGCTGTTTGGATTAAGAAGTTCATCACTAAACTTGAAGTGGTTCCTAGCATTGCTAATCCAATAGACCTTTATTGCGACAATAATGGTGCTATTTCTCAAGCAAAGGAACCAAGAGCACATCAGAAATCCAAACACATACTTAGGCGTTTTCATATCATTCGAGAAATCGTTGATAGGGGAGACGTAAATATATGCAGAGTACCTACTGATGACAATGTTGCGGACCCGCTAACAAAGAGACTTCCACAAGATAAAGATGAAGGTCATGTTAGGTACATGGGTATTAGATACATGGGAGATTGGGCCTAGGGCAAGTGGGAGATTGTTGGTAGTGGTGCCCTAGGCACGTTTGACAAACGTTGTAATTGTTATCATTTATTTCATATCAATAAAGAGATGTTTTGATTATTATTGTTGTTCATGTTTACTTATAATAATCTCCATCCCTAGTACTTGTTTAGCACTAGTATAAAGGCTAAATGATCATGGGATGATCATGTTAGATTTATGGGTACTTGTTTGGAACAAGGTACTGGACATGACCCGCTGTATGAGATTTATGTCATGGTCTATGTCGTACATATATCTCATATTAGTTATGTCATTTGAATCCTTAGACATGAAGTTATTATAGTCTTCCACTTGATGAATATTATGTTTGACATATTCAAACGCTACCTTTAACCGGGTAGTTATAAAGGATATGATTGGCATGATCGGATTCATGTAGGGAAGAATAATAAGCTAAATGGATTTGTCCCTCTTCGGAGAGATGTCAAACTTGGGCCTCTCGTAGGAATGATGTTGATGAAATGTTCGGCCGGACACAAATGAATTGATTGGATCAATGTCATTTGGATTATCAACATATTCAGAATCGAGAAAATATTGAACAAAACAAGTTGACTTGTTGACCATGACTTGTGTTCAATGACATCGTGGACAAAGGGATTGTGACATGTTCTAAAAGGAATGCGAACTTGTATCTAGTTACACTATTTGGGTAGGTATGACGGTTTGCTAGAACCTAATCATATCTTATGGTTCATGTTTGAGCCCATTGCCAACTTAGTGTAATCCTAGAGGGTCACATACAAATAGAACGAATCATAAAGGACTAAATTGGAATTATGGAAGAATGTCAGATTTTGGCTCTGGCACGGTCGTGCGCCTTAAAATGGCACGGCCGTGCCATAAATCCAAACCAAGGCAGATCTGTCGACATGTTTGGCACGACCGTGCCAAATTGACAAGCACGACCGTGCCGAAATTGGTCGACTAAGGAAATCACGCGGACCTGATGGCACGACCGTGCCAGATTATAGGGCACGACCGTGCCAGTCAAGTCGGCCAGAGTTCCTTGTTGCCTAATTTGGTGACGGGATTTAGGACTCCTAAGTCCTTAAGGGTTAAGGATTAGGACCTATTTAAAGATACTTTCAGCAGCCATTAGACATATGATTGTGAGTGCCTCCATAGGGTTTTGAGAGCTTATTGTCTTGTTCTAAGATCCCAAAAGTGAAGAACAAGAATATTCATAATTCCATATAGTTCTTGAAATTGTGAAAGTGTGTTTCATAATTTGGTCTAGCAACCAAGATCAAGAAGTGTTCTTGATATTCGTTCAAGGTGTGGATACCGCTAGACGGTGAAGCTTATCATCTTCAAAGTTCATGTTCTTGCTTTTGTGATCAAGCTTCAAAATCTCCACCAAGTTCAAAGGCTAGAAATCAAAATCATCAAGGGTTAGTTTTTTCTAGTATTCATATTGCATGTATTTGATATAATCATATGAATGGATCTATGGGCTTTGGGTTTCATTAAAATTTTAAATGCTATTTTCCGCTGCGCATGTTACTACGAAACCCAACAGACAGTTGTATTTAAATTTGAAATTTGAAATTTGAATTTGCAACGTTCTAAACTAATAAAGGTAGAGTACACAAGTGTGACCATGGCTAAGTTTGAACCAACTTGAGTTTATTCAACCATGGTTCCATGCGGTAGAGATTCACGCGGTAGGTTGGAACCATGCGGCAAGCATAGTCATGCGGCACCTTGGTCATGCGGTAGGCTCCATGCGGTAGGTAAGGGCCTTACCTCATATCTCCAGACTTAGAAAATTTGAGGGTCCTAATCTGTTAAGCCTATTTAACTACAAAGTGGACTATTCTAAATGAAGTACAAGTACTTCTTACAATATATCCTAGAGTCCACAAAGAGTAAAATTAGGTTATGGGATCAATCAAATTAAGGTAATAGGAGTGGTTTATAATAAGCATACCCAACAATCTCCCCCTATTTGATTGAGACCATTACCTACTATAACAAAGGCTAATTCATTGTACTTAGTAAAAACATGTTTTTAAGAATAAACATTTTATTAATATCATGTCCCAAGTCAATGCACACACTAAGCCAATGTCATAGATTTCTATCATCCTAAAAATAAAAACAAATTTACTAATCCTAGAAGATAGAAATAACAGTTGAGGCATTTCAAGATATGTAAACAATTAAGAATAGAAATGCATTAAACACTAACAACATACTCCAAATAATAATCATTTAAGCAAAGGAGTGAGAACACAAAAGAGAAATATTGTTTAAGTTACAACCCCAAAATAAAACAGTCATAGAAAGTAAATAGTTTTAAACATTAACACAAAAGTTTCAAATGACCACAGACGGTCACATCAAATGCGGTCAACATTAATAAGATCTTCAATGAATTTTGCGGCAAGGGGAAAGCGGTAGGCTGGGATATCCAATCCTGGAATCATGACTGGAGCATTGACTCCATCTTCTTCTTCCTCTTCACCATGAGCTTGAATATTGCCGTGACCAGCGACTGTTAGCTGATTTCCAGCTTGACTTTCTGTGCGGTTCAGACGGGTCAAAGCAGTATTAACTCTGCTGGAAAGAAGATCAATTTTAGTGGATTGGTCCGTTATCCTGATGTTCTGGGCCTCAATGCGGTTAGTCTGAACTTGCATTGCACCAGTTAGAGCATTGATCTTGGGAACAAACTTTTCAGCTACGGCCATAAGAGCGGCATTGGAGTGCGTGAGGATTTCTTCTTTGATCGCGGTTTTAACTTTGCCTATCTCATCTTTCGCCTCCATTTTATCATCACCCATAGTTTTGGACAGTTCTTTGCTCACTGCCTCAACTCCTCTAACAATGTTGTTACTGATGAAGTCAGATTGTTTTCTGAACATGTCATTTAGAGCGGCAGGAGTAATGGGAGAAGCATCAGTTGCGGCAGATGATGTGCCCGTATTTCCAGCTACGATGTCCTTGATTGCCTTTGTTATGAGTACACTCTCCCCCTTAATGGTCGAAACCAACTCAGAAGGAAGTGCGGCAATACTGTGCTTAAGAGCGGCTTGATCAGCCCTGACCTTAATGAGTTCCTCTCGAAGTGAAACCATACTAGCGACAAGATCAGAAACCTGATTTTGAGAATCTGCCTGCATCTGAGTTAAAGACTTAACTGCGGCAAGTAGCTCAGCAGTAGAAGATGCGGTAGGAGCAGGTTGTGCAGTTGAGAGAGATGGTGCGACAAGATCGGTAATCACAGTAGGAAGAACGGTCTCAGTCCCTTACTCAGAAAGAACATTAATTTTAGGTGGCACGTTCTCATCATCATTTACATCTTCAGTTTCAACAAAAGTATCCAGCTTTTTAGAAATAATGTTGTCTTCAACATCGTCAACCCCCATAGTCTTATCTCCGGCTGATTTGTCACTTGCGGTAGAGCTCACATGCTCTTCTTCAGAACTCTCATCAATTAAACCTTTTTTGATGGGTTTCTCCACAACTTGCTCATCCTTCTCACTTTCATAAGCGTCTTCACCATCCTGCTCACTGGCAGTCTGTTCACTGTCGTCCTTTGCAGCAGGAGCCTCATCATTATTTTCAGAACCAGAAACCTCTTCCATGTCTTCAATCTGAGCATCGAGAACAAAAGCCTTAGAAACCTTTAGAGGGGCAACCGTGATATCCTCATCTGAGGTAAAGACAGGGGAGTGAATTTCCGGGGACAGTGGCTTAGCAATCTTGGCTTTCTTTGAGATGTTTACAAGGCTTGGAGTATCCTCTTCTTCAATGGCGGCTCAACAGATTTCTCCCCCTGAGTGAATGAAGGTTTGGAAGATAAGGGTTTGGACTTTGATGGGAGCACGGTAGGTTGAGGGATGATGTACGACTGTTTTGGTGCGGTATGGGAAGGTTTAGAAGGTTTTGATTTTGGAGGAGAGAGGGAAGGCGATTTTGACGGAGATCTAGGAGGAGCGGTAGGTGGTATTCTGGGTTTGGATGATTTTTGAACGGCAGGTTTTGCGGGAGCGGTAGGTTTAGCAGGAGGCACACTAGTTGCAAGCTTTATGCCTTGAGACAGAGACTTGAATTTCTTTATGACCGTTTCAACAACTTTCTCTTTCCCTTTCACAGAGTGAGGAGGTGAAGAAACTGCTAATCCTTTGGCTTTTGCTTTCAGTGCCGCAGTTTTCTTTCGTTCTTTTTCAAACGCGGCAGCATCCTCATCCGTCATAATGTTATCACCCAAGTTGGTTTGACCACGCTTGGTGTACTTGGGAGGAATATACTCCTCAATAGGATCTTTAAGAAGATAGGACCTATACATTGCATCTCCAAAATTGTTGCGGTAGTAACTTCGCATTGATTTCTGGCAGAAGTTTTTGTACGTAGGGATTGATACCTTGTAGTTTGCATTTCTTTCATATAGATTCTTGATTTGGAGAGTATGACCAATTAAGTACGAAATCAGCCTACTGTTTGTACGGTACTTGGTCTCACCCTCGTCTGCCGCATCTTTATAAGAGAGAATATTAGCTCGCAGGATGTCATACATGATCTGGCCCCAGTCCAACCGTTTGCCAAGATAAATGGTGTCACGCCCCGGAAATCTTACAAATCCATAAATATAAAATTTTTATAATATACATCTCCAAAATGTAATATACCAAACCGGGCGCGTGAATTCAACTATAAACCAATACCATCAAACAACACCTCAACGAGATTATAACTCGGAGACTAGAAACAAATGCGGAAGCAAGAACAACTATTAACAAAAATACCCAAAGTACAACCGTATATACAACACACTGAACGACTACGAACCCACAATAAAATACATAAAGGCTCCGAAGAGCAACTATCCCAAATACGATCAACCTGCTCAGAAGATTCCCGCTACAACGGACCTCACAACGCTACCACTTGCTTTCCTGGGGGGGGGGGGTTAAGGAAAAACAATTTGAAACAAGAAACGGGGTGAGATAAAATCTCAGTAAGTTACTAAATGCATCTACATGGCATAATATCATGCAAATCAACGATAACTGAACAAGTAAATCACGTAACAACAAATGAGAAAGCTCCCTATCGCCAACTGTCCCATACCAGTTGGAAATAACGACTAACTCATCATGCAGCACATAAAACTGAAATAAACACGTAACAAAGGATACTTAGCCAAGGTTTCACCAAACTGATAGAACAATCGCTGCGCAGCTTCAACCGATCAGCCAAGCAACAATAGCAGTATAACCACCGAATAGAACCCCGGTCAGAACCGACCAATCAATCAATCAACCCATCAAGCCATCTTCATAGTAGCATAAAAGCTGAAGAGAAAACCCCCGGTCAGAAGCGACCGTTCAACCCATCGATCAACAAACCATCTTCATAGTAGCATAAAAGCTGAAGAGAAACTCGGTACCGGAACCAATAACCAAATGAAGTGTCACAAGGGACGGGAGACATGCCACAAAGTCATGCTCCAAGTAAAGCTAAAATGCACACAAAGGAGCTAGCTCTTCTCACATCCAAGGCCAATCTAGAGGAGGGTAATAATGGGGCAAAACAATGGTCAACATCACAATGGACTTGGCTGTGCCATCATAATGTTTCGCATCGCCCAAACACACACAAAATACCAGCTGGGACTTTCAAGTAAAGGCTAAGTAATAAAATACTAGCACAATAAACAACCATTGATTCCAAAGTAGGGAATCATACCAATTGATCACCATAAAAGATGCAAACGATTACTCAAGAAGAGTTCAACAACAATAAACACAAGGAGTTTCTCATAAAAGAGTCCAACAACATTGACCATTAAAACATAATGATTCCAAGATAAGGCACGTACCAAATACATCCTAAATATGATACCCACAAGTTAATCATAAAGAGCACAACCCAAACGGTCGCTCACAAATGGCACAATGACTATTACCAAAATGACCCTAAACATTTACTCATAAAGATATATTAGGACTATGAACTCAACCATCTCATCACACCTGGAATTCCAAAGTAGGAAATCAGAATGAATACACCTTAAGGTTAATCAGACCGTAAGTACCCAATTGCCAATTCACGCTTTACCTCCGTCCATAACGGACCAATTCTAAACACCCCAAACGAATCTAAAAGGTTACCCTTATTAGAACATGATCACGACCAGACTAAACCCTACACTTTAGTGTCCAATAACAACCCTCTAGGTACTATAGGACATCGCCTAAAACCTAGACCAAGTCTTACTCGAAAATCCATTCGATTGGAACAATCACGAACACATCATAAGATGCCCAAACATTCCCAAACATACTTGATCAAATTACATAACACCATTTTTCACAAAGGAACCAATTTTAATTACTAAAGTGTTCCACGGTGCCCAACTAAGTCAACTAGAATAGTACTATGGAACCTAGACCGAGACTACACCTTGATCTTAAACTTCAACAATGATACAACCATTATGATTTGTAACCATGTGGCCAATATAACCATTGCGTAGTACTCGAAAAGATCTTTCCAACGATAGTTTACACGTCCAAAACGGAGTCCCGACGAAGAAGTTATGGTCTCCGGAAGATTGAACGTAAACGGACAATATTTTATAAAGTGTTCGGCCGGACATTAAGAAAAATCCGTGTTTTAGCTCCGAATTTCACTCCTTTCGTTTCAAAACTTAGGAGTACCTATATATACTTCTATCCTAACATTTAAAGACAAGAAAACTCAATTCATGTGCCTCTAAAACCCAAATAACCCCAAAATTATGAAAGAACATAAAACTAAATTTCACATCACAAACTTAATCACAAGGGACCCAATTCTATCACTAGAGTGCACTACAATGTTCACTAAGGTTGACTAGAAGGACACCCAAGACTTAGACCAAAACGCATTCTTCAATCACACAAAATAACAAATGAAAGCCTTCAGAGGTTCTGTGCGGCCGCCCACTCGAGTCTGTGCGGTCGCACAAAAAGCCATCAAACAAGAACAAAACCTTTCAGATAGATGTGCGGTCGCCCACCATATTTTGGGCGGTCGCCCAACCCTCTGGTCTGCCGGAAATCGGGAGGGATGAACTGGGTTATTCCATTTTCAACCCAAACCAAAACTAAACCAAAATCCAACACTCCTAACTAGCATACTAAGGTACTAGAGTAACTTATGGGTCTAAAAGAACTCATATAACAACCAAAATCAAGATTAAATCCCAACATTCAACAAAATCACCATTTTTAATCAAAACCCAAAATAAATTCCAAATAAATTCTAAACTCAACCAAACTTCAAATATAACAACTCAAGCATTATATAAGCATGATATGAACATTTTAGCATAAAAATGGGGGAAAAGCAACTTACCCGGATTTTCTCAAAGTTGCCGGAACTCGAATATTTTTGGCTTCCTACGATCCTATCGACGATCTAAACAAGATTCATGATTTAAGAAATGAGAAATAATGAGAGGAAGATGATGGAAATGTAGAGAGAAGGTAGAGAGAAACTTACCCATTTTGAGCTAGAGAGAGAGAGAAATAAGCTGGGAATGATGAGGGAGAAGGGGAAGAGTGAGGGAGAAGAGGAGGAGTAGGGAGGGAGTAGGGGAAATTATTTCAACACTTACACTTAGACCCCCTTCCCCACTTAACTACGCAACTCTACAACTTCCTTCTACAACCAAGGCCAAATAATACTACACTAGCACTAAGGACCCAAATAAAATGCTAGTCATAATTTATTATAACACATAAAGTGCACACATAATTCATTAATTAAATAATAATTTAAATAAATAAATGAGCAAATAAATAAATAATAATTATTTATTACTAATAAAATAGAACCTAGTTTTCGGGTCGTGACAAATGGCTGCACAGATCATCCACTGGGTATGGTTGAAGTTAGCGTGATTGCCTGTCTTGCATAAGAGTGCATGATCAACTAGGTGACCAATATGATACATAATCTCTCCAACATCCTTTCGTTGAATCTTAAAAATATCTGCCGTGCTGAAAAGTTTCAGAGCCAGACTCATAGTCTCTTTCTTTGATATCTCATCAAAACCATCCGAACTTTTCTTTATGCCCACAACATGAGCGATATCTTTAGCATCAAAAGCCATATCGGATCCCATAACGGATGCTTGAATGAATTTAGGGTTAGACTCGGGCTCGTCAGTACTCTCCATCTCTACGGCAGTGTTGAAGAACTCATCAACAAAGGCAGGCAGATGAAAATCCTGATTCAGTGTAAAGAATGGGAGAATTCCACATCTGTTCAGCCGCGCAAGAATGTTGCGGCCAATAGCGTCGAGCCTGAGATCTTCATGATCTAACACTATGCCTGGAATGAAGTGATTGAGATCCTGAAACAAATCAAAGTTCAAAGTTTAGAATGAAGGTAGGTTGTGCGGTCACTTGCCAATAGAGTGTGGCAAGGAAGATGCGGTCAAGTGAGGCACGGTAGATAAGAGATGCGGTAGACAGAGAAGCAAGGTTACCGCAAACACTAATGTAATTATTTAAAATAATATTAAACCGAGAAAAGTACACAAACACGAAATAGAGAGAAGGGAGAATTAGAATGGATCAAAAAGATGATTACGCCAAGAACACGAAGAACACCAAGATAAACACTAAGAACACCATAAGTCGAACTAAACCCAGATTCCCAGAAAGTGACAAAAGTGAACGAAAAATACATAGATTGAATCAGAAATGCAGATAGAATCACAATATCATATCAATTTTATGAATCGAACACCAGCAAACTCAGAAATTGAAAGGGGTAAACCAATGAAAAAGCCAAAAACCTCAAAAAAATTTTGAGTAAAATTACACCAAAAGGATATATAGAATCCATGAAATCATGAGATAAACAAGTTAGAACTAACGAAAATGATAAACAATAAGATTTGAACTACATTGAAGTGAGGAATTCGAAGAATCAAAGTGAATATGAGGAGGTTTTTGAAAATATCCACCAAGAACAAAAATGACGAGTTCGAGAATTCATACCATAATGATGATTGGAGGGGTAGATTTGAGGTGAGAATCTTCACTAGGTTCAACAGATTTTGAAGATTTCTTGGATTGTTGTTTAGACATTATATAGAGAATCAGAAACTGAGAGTGAGATGGCGGGTTAAAGGGATTTTTAGAGAGAAGTTAGAGAGAAGGTAGAGAGAGAGAGAGAGTTTCTGAAAAAGTAAAATGAACAGAGAGAGTGGTGGAGAGGTAGAAGGTGGAACGGTTAGGTGAAAGGGTTTTGCAGAGGTCAGAGATGATGGGAAGATGGGAGGTTAACTCTGCAAAAAGGACGAATGTGACCTAGGGTTGTCTATTCGAATTAAATACAAGGTTACTAGGTGTCAAATCAATAGCCAATGACGGCTCAAAAACAATTTAAGGAATAAAAATTAAATGCTCTTATATGATTTGAATTTAAATAAAAGCGAGGGAAAAGTGGAAGTTACCTTAATGCCCTTGAAGTAGATAATATCAAAATATCTTTAAGTTAGAATGACTTACCTGGGGTCCATCAAATGCGGTAACTTGAGAGGCGACCGTGTTACGTGCGGTCGATGTGGAGACTTACCTGCTTTGAATTAACTTCTATAAAGTAGTGAACATATATCATCGTTTTCCACCTTGATAGGTTTCTTAAAAACCTTGAAACATATTGTTATATGCGGCAACATGTATTGGGTGCGGCAATATTTAGATGCGGAAACTTATGTTGATGCGGCAGAAGAGAATTGCGGTCGAGAGGTTGATAACTTGCTGATCAATGTTTTGTGCTTGACCGTGAGTTATCTGCCGTGTACCTACTTATTGAACTTAGACAAACACAAACATTAGTACATGAAGTCATATGGACAAGTTTGAGTTAGATTTCAAGCATACCCATCTCTCCTCGTAAATACCTAAATCTCTTGGAATCTAGAGTCTTGGTGAGAATATCTGCAATTTGATTGTCAGTACTCACATATTCTAGATGGATATTACCTTTTTACACATGATCTTTAAGAAAGTGGTATTTGATATCAATATGTTTGGTCTTCGAATGCATGACTGGATTGTTGGAGACAGCAATGGTAGATGTATTGTCACAATAAATTGGACAATTTTCTTCTTTGATTCCGTAGTCGACCAATTGTTGCTTCATCCACAGCACTTGGCAACAGCAGCTTCCAGCAGCTATGTATTCAGCTTCTGTGGTAGATACAGAGACTGAGGCTTGTTTCTTGCTTGCCCATGAAACTAGTCGATTTCCAAGGAAATGACAAGTTCCGCTTGTGCTTTTCCTGTCAATGGTACATGCTGCATAATCTGCATCTGAGTAACCTCTAAGATCAAAAGTTGAATCTTTGGAGTACCAAAGTCTAAGGTTAATAGTCCCAGATAGATAACGAATAATACGTTTAACAGCAATAAGATGTGCTTCTCTAGGATCAGCTTGATAACGAGCACAAACACAAACACTAAACATGATATCTGGCCTACTAGCAGTTAAGTATAGGAGAGAGCCAATCATACCTCGATACAAGGTTTGATCAACCTTCTTACCTTTCAAGTCTTTATCTAGTTTGTTACTAGTATCCATGGGAGTGTCGTATGCCTTTGCATTTTCAAGTCCAAATTTCTTGATGAGATCTCTTGTGTATTTTGCTTGATTGAGGAAGATACCTTCAGCACATTGTTTAATTTTTAGCGCAAGGAAGAATGTCAATTCTCCCATCATGCTCATCTCAAATTTTCTCTTCATGATTTTTTCAAAACGCTTACACAATAATTTATTAGTAGAACCAAAAATAATATCATCTACATATATTTGAATGAGTAAAGTATGATCATTATATTTAGCAATGAATAAAGTTGTATCAATCTTACCACGCTTGAATCCTTTTTTAAGGAGAAATTTAGATAGAGTATCATACCATGCTCGTGGAGCTTGTTTGAGTCCATACAAAGCTTTGCGGAGTTTGTAGACATGATTTGGAAATTTAGGATCTTCAAATCCGGGTGGTTGAGCAACAAAGACTGTTTCTTGAAGTTTACCGTTGGGGAATGCACTCTTCACATCCATTTGATATAAATTGAATCTTTTGTAAGAGGCATAAGCTAAGAATATCCTTATAGCTTCGAGTCTTGCAACGGGGGCAAATGTTTCATCATAATCAATGCCTTCTTCTTGTCTATAGCCTTGTGCAACCAACCTAGCTTTGTTTCTTGTGATGCTTCCATTCTCATCCATCTTGTTTCAGAACACCCACTTTGTACCAAGCACTCCTTGATCTTGTGGCCTTGGAACTAAGGTCCAAACTTTACATCTTTCAAATTTGTTGAGCTCTTCTTGCATAGCAACAACCCAACTTGAGTCTTGAAGAGCTTCATCAACTTTCTTGGGTTCAACTTGAGATATGAATGCGGTAAGTGCATCATAGTTTGATCTTCTTGTTCGAACACCAGAATGTAGGTCACCAATGATATTCTGAATTGGGTGATCTCTGACCCCACGAACTTCTTGAGGTATATCTGGTTGAGTTGATGGTGGTTGTAAATCTTCAAGTGGAACATCATTTGTACCATCCCAATCATAAGTGATTTGAGGGATAGGTTCTTCCACATTGATGGGTGTTTCAACTTCAACTCCATTTGAGGTAGTAGCAGATGAGGTAGCTTCTGGTGCTTCATGTGAGGTAGATGGAGGTGCAGTTGAGGTAGATGAATTTCCTTGAGTTGATTGATTTTGAGGTCGAGTTGTACCTGTCTCATTAATCTTAACAAAATCATCAGCAACATTTGGAGCCATATGTGGCTCAAGGAGGGAGTGTTCATCAAACGTAACATGGATAGATTCAACTATCTTAAGAGTGGTTTTATTAAATACACGAAAAACTTTTGAGTGTTTAGCATACCCAATAAATATACCTTCATCGGCCTTGGGAGAAAATTTACCTCGATGTTCTTTACCGTTGTAGAGTATGAAGCCTTTGCATCCAAATATCTTGAAGTATGCTATGTTGGGGGTTCTTCCTCTCCAAAGTTCAGAGGGAGTTTTGCTGTAGTTCTTGTTGATGAGGGATCTGTTCTAAGTGAAGCATGCTGTGTTGACGGCTTCAGCCCAAAAATATTGAGGTAGCTTTGCTTCAGCAATCATTGTCTTTCCAGCCTCTATCAATGTTTTGTTCTTCCTTTCCACTACACAATTTTGTTGTGGAACTCCAGCAGCAGAAAAATTGTGGTCAATACCATGATCATCACAGTACTGAGCTACACCGTTGTTCTTGAATTCTGTACCGTTGTCGGATCGAACACTAACGATGTCATCTTCTTTTTGTGTTTGGAGCTGTCTAAAGAGTGTGGTCAAAATGTCATAGCAATCATCCTTTGAGATCATCATTTCAACCCACGTATATCTTGAGTAGTCATCTACCATAACTAAGGTATATCTATTTCCTCTAATACTTGCGGTAGATACAGGTCCAAACAGATCCATATGAAGTAGTTGCAAACATCTTGAAGTTGAAGGTGTCGTCTTGCTGGGGAAAGACGATTTTGGTTGTTTGCCTAGTTGACATGCTGTGCACTTCTCATCGTGGTGATCAGCTACTTTGGGTAGACCACGAACTAGGTTCTCTCTTCCAATCTTAGAGAGATACTTGAAGTTTAAGTGACTAAGTCTTTTGTGCCACAGCCAACTATTCTTACTAACATTCTTTGCTACAAAACAGAGATTAGAAGAAATGCAAGATGAATTAAAATAAACAACATAAACATTTTTCTTACGAATCCCTTTGAGCAAAGTGACGCCGGATATGCCATCTTTGATGAGACAGAAATTTGAGGTGAAGTGGCATTGCAATCGTTTGTCGCAGAACTGAGATATTGAGAGCAAATGGTGTTGTAGTCCAATAACTAGAGAGACTTCTTGGATGGTGATTTTTCCTTTTCGAATGACTCCATATCCTACAGTCTTTCCTTTGTTATTATCTCCGAAGGTTAGTGATGGACCTTTCTCTTCACGGACAACTTCCAATAAGTTGATATCTCTGGTCATGTGTCTTGAACAGCCACTATCGAGATACCATAAACTTGATTTATCCTTGGAATGTCCAGCCATTAAGCAGAGGACCTATAAAATAAACATTTAAGAAAAAGGTCCCTTTTTTATTCTTTTGGGTCCAAAGGGTTAGCAACTTTTAACAACCCACACTTGCCTCACAGAAGAGGGTTTAAGCCTTCTGGGATTTGGTGTGAATCTTAAAAGACATTCAGCAGCCTTGTGACCATAATCATCACACACGGAACAATGGTGAAAGCCACCCAACTGAGGGTTAACAAACTTCGTTGAAGTCTTAAGCACAACATCATTTACTGGTATGGATGAGGTCTCCTTTACAAAGTTCATCCTTTTAAACTTTGCTGCCTTGCCGCCACTTGCGGTCGATGGCTTCCATGTGGTCGCCATCTTCCTTGGTGCGGTAGCATGACCTTGCGGCAAGTTCATACGGTAGGGAGCACCATCTACCTTGCTAGAGGAAGCCTCTGCGGTAGGTTCATCCATGGCAATACCTTTCAACTTTGCCTTGCCAGTTTGTTTCTTAGGGTAGACATAGTTGAACTCTTGTTTATTCTTTGGTTCTTGTCCTTGACCCTTTGAAACATGATGTTTAGCCTTCAACCCTTCCAAAGTTTGCTTGGTAAATTTCTCATCTCTTTCACAACAAGATGTACATTTAAAGTTGTCACTAGTTTGAAATCCCAAGCCTTCTTTATCACCACTAGACTTTTGGGATTCTAAGATTTGTTCCATAGTGACACGAGAATTGGTCCACTCATTAGTAATCCTTTTAAGGTCATTTATCTCAGCAACCAATTCATCATTTTTAACTTTAAATATAGCATTTTGTTCTTCTAAGAAACGGTTTCGATCAGTAAGAGGAATCATGCTCTTGATCTGCTCCTTAAGGAGGGTGAGTTCAGATCTTAATAGAGTTTTCTCCATCTTAAGCTGGGAAATCTCTTCAGTTGAAAGTGCTAAAGCTTCCTTCATGCCAGTAAACTTACTAATTACCTGATCAGCTTTCATGAACATCTTTTCTTGTTCATCAGGAGAAATGTCAAACTTGACTTGAGGTGTGGTAGACAGAACTTCCTTCACTTTGGGATTTAGTAGAGCTTTCTTTGCTGCACTCACATCACATCTTGAAAATAGAAGATCACCATTCCTTTGCACTGGAGTTAGGAATCCTTTATCAGCAAGTTCATCAATCGTATAACTCTTCCGTTTTGGTTTTATATTGGGTGAGAATTGATTATCATCCTCATCATCGGAATGAACGACTAAACAAATGTGACCTTCTTCAGAATCCTCATCACTTTCATCAGAATCTGACTCTATCCAAGTAGCTAACTCTTTTGAGGTAGAGTCTTCTTCAGCCATCATTCCCTTTTGCTTTGAATACCTTAGAGTGAAGTTGCTTTTCTTCTTCATACACTTAAATTTGGTTATTGGACATTCTGATGTGAAGTGACCTGGTTTCCTGCAATTAAAACAGACAAGATCTTCTTTCTTCTTGGAGAAGTTGAAGTTCTCTTTCTTCTTTGAAGGGCTGCTCCTTGAAAACCTTGATGGAGATTTGCTTGAAGATCCAGGTCTTGCAGTCTTTATGAACTTTTGGAATCTTTTCACGAACATAGCAAAATTATCATCGTCCATATCAAGTAACTCTGATGTGGAGATTCTTAGATCTTCTTCTTCGATCACTTCTTCCTTTTGTGCGACCAATGATAAGCTTTTAGTCTTTCCCTCCATTTCTTCAATATTATGGAGCTTGATGTCAAAGACTTTAAGATTGGCATAGAGACTTCTGAGTGACATATCATCTATAAGCTTGGTATCTTCAAGAGTATTTCCTTTATGAAGATATTGGGAACCAAGAGCGTCTAGAAAATTAACGTTGATTTCTTTCTTGGTAAGATTCTTTCCAAGTGCTATATAAGTACTCACAATCTCACAATCGATCATAAGTGGCTCTAAGTGATTCACCAGGGATCTTAGCAAAGTTGTTGAATCTTCTTTGAATTGCAAACTTTTTGCTTTCCTTGCAAGCTTGATCTCCTTCGATGTAATCTTCAATTGCATCCCAAAGTTCTTTAGCTGTTGCACATTCCATGATTTGTCGACGTTGAGACGTACTTAGAGTACATAGGAGTATTCTCTTTGCTTTCACATCCATTCCAACCAGTCTTTTCTCTTCATCGGTCCATTCAGCTTTTGGTTTCTTGATTGATGGTATGTCTGCATTGGTTTCTGGATTCGGATTAGCTTTCATTGGGAAGTATGGTCCAATGGTAAGACAATCACCAAGTTGCTCATCCATGGAGTAGAACTGAGTTAGAATGCTGTGCTTCCATACGTCAAAGTTATCTTCGTCGAACGCTGGAACGTGAGTGAAGTTAACTGTTGCCATAGTTTTTTGACTTGCCATTTTGAATCGGCACCCAAGTTGTTAAGCTTGAAAAACAGAAGTTTATGAAGGTGTTTGCTCTGATACCACTTGTTGGTCCCAGAGACACAACAAGGGTATGAAAAGAGGCTAGAGGGGGGGGTGAATAGCCTATTTAAAATTTCAACCCTTTTTCAAAATTCAACCTTTATGCTTACACTTGAATTTTGCTGTTGATAAAATACCACGCGGTCAAGTATAAAATGCACAACGGAAGTTTTCGTTAAAACAAGTCTAGAGTTGTTTTTGATAAGTTAATGTGGTAGGTTATAGATATGCGGTAGGTATATGACGCGGTAGACAAGAGTGCGGTAGATGTATATGCGGTAGGCAAAAGTGAGGTAGGTTGAGAGATTGAAAACTTGTGTCTTAGAGAGTTTTGGCAAATGATAAGTTAGTCAGATTTTAACTTAGGCAATGAGGTAGACAAACAAACACAGTTCACAATTGTTCCTAAATCTGAAAGATCAAACACTAAAAGACAAACAAGATTAATATGAACAAGTGAAGACAATAAGAACAAGATGAACAAGACTTAAAGTAAATTTGCAGAAATGTAAAGTGCAATAAGTAAATGACACAGAGATTTGGAAAGGTTTGATCTGTTAAAAGATCTACGTCCTGTAACCAAGATGGTCAGTCTTGGATTTTGAATGAGGTATATATTGATTCGATTGTGTACAAATTACTGAGATGAAGTATTGAATCAACACCTATTTCTATGAAGAACAATCCTAGACTTAGACCAGTGTATCCCTAATGATTCAATCTATGTGATTGATCAATCGGGGTGAGTGTGTGTGTAAGAATCAAGATCCCTTTGGAATCTATATGATTTTAGAGCGTAATGAAACTTGTGTGATGAGGCTTGAGATTTGATCTTGAAGGTTGCTGGAGACTTGTTGAAGACTTGAAGGTTGAGTGCTTGAAGATTCGAAGGATTCTGGAAATCTTGAGTATGATCTTCAATCACCAAGAATTTCAACAGCAATTTCTCTCTTAGAATCTCAGCGTGAGTTCAATGAAGAACTCAAGACTATTTATAGCCTTGAAAGAGAAACTAGCCGTTTGAAATGTCGCGACCCCGACCCCGCGGGCCCGGAGTGCGCGAGCTGGACGTCGACTTAAACAATAAACTCTAAAATAATGAAGATAAAAATTTTCCTTTTATACCAAATGATGATAACACAATGTTTTGAAATCCCACTTGAACAACAAAATATAAACTAGTGTAAGCTCCATAAGCTTACACCCAAAATAATAAAATATACAAATTCTAATGACGTCAAGTTTGGTACAACTATTCCCAAAAAGGTTACACATTTATGTAATGTAAACCCACCAATAACAACTTGCCCAAAAAGCTCAACCCTCGCGACGTCCTCCTCGTGATCAGCGAGTCTAATCCTTTCCTCCTGGGGGGGGGGTTAAGGAAAAACAAAGATAAAAGAAAGGGGGTGAGATAAATCTCAATAAGTTACTAATGCAACTACATGACATGTTATGATGCAATAAGCAATAAACATTAATAAATAACACTTAGCACATAGCATTTATCAATTAACAGACAGCAGCGGAAATAAACAATTAACAAAGGATATTAGCCAAGGTTTCCCAACTGAAAGAACCAAATAAAGGTCGCTGCGCAGCTTCAACAATCAACAATCAACATCTTCATAGTAGCATGAAAGCTTGAAGAGAAAACCCCCGGTACCGGAACCAATAATAATAAGGGGACAGTGACACACAGTCAAAGCCCAAAACCAATAGCTAAAATTCTCACAAAGGGGCTAGCTCATCTCACATCCAAGGCCAATCTAGAGGAGGGAAATAATGGGGCAAAACAATGGTCAACATCATAATGGACTTGGCTTGTGCCATCATAATGTTTCGCATCGCCCGAAACACACACAAATACCAGCTGGACTTTCAAGTAAAGGCTAAGTAATAAAATACTAGCACGGTAAACAAATAATGATTCCAAAGTAGGGAACCGTTCCAAATAAATCACCAAAACGGTGCATCAATCCAACAATACATCAAAAAGATGTTCCAACAAACCCAAACCATTTTTCATCGAATTCCATAACACCATCGATCACAAAGGGATAATTCTCGAACACTAAGGTGTTCCACAACATTAACTTAAGTCAACTAGGGTGATACTTCGAGCCTAGATCGGGCTTGAACCTTAAAACAATTCAAAAACAAAAATACTCAGAACAGCTGGTATGGGCGGTCGCCCATAGCCAGTCCGGGCGGTCGCCCATTACCCAAACCCAAAGCCCAACCCAACTGACTTCATGGGCGGTCACCCAACCCAAAAGTGGGCGGTCGCCCACTCACTTTTACTCACATTCTCCGGATCAACTGATTCAATGGGCGGTCGCCCGACCCACCCATGGGCGGTCGCCCACGCCCCTGCTTGCCGGAAAATCGCAAGAACCAACTGGGTTCTTCCATTTTCTTACCCAAATCTTCACCATTGCAAGCCAAACTCAAGACTAACACTACCAATATAAAAACTAAAGTACCCACACCATTTGGAAGCTAAAAGAACTCCTAGAACATCATCTAGAAAACCTCAATCAAGGATGATTCAAATACCAAATTTTCACAAAAATGAACAAATGTAAATCACTCCCAAATCCACCCAAGATGCAATAAATAGCATTCATCTCATCAAATAAACATGGAGTAGCATTTATAGCATAAAATGGGGGAAAAGCAACTTACCCGGATTTTCTCAAAGGTGACGGAACTCGAAATTTCTTAGCTTCCTACGATCCTATCGACGATCTAAACACTTTTCATAAAATGAGCAATGAGAAATAATGGGAGGAATATAGGTAGAATGAAGAGAGAAGGGAGAGAGAACTCTTACCTTTCTTGGAGAGAGAGAGAGAGTATGCTGGGAAATGAGGGATGGAGGTGAGGGAGAAGAGAGGGAGTAGGGAGATGATTAATTTCAAAAACTTACACTTAGACCCCCTCCCCCACAACTACACAACTCTAATACTTTCTGCTAACAACTAAGATCAAATAATACTACACTAGCACAAATGACCCAAATAAAATGCTATACATAATTTATTATGAAACATAAAATGCACAAATAATTATTAATTAAATAATAATTTAAACAATTAAATAAGAAATAAATAAATAATTAAATATTTATTATTAGAAAATAGAGACGGGTTTTCGGGTCGTGACATGAAATACTTGGGGTCCTTGTTGAAGGACAATGAGCTGTTGAAATCTAATTGGAGCTCAGTCTGAAATGTCCTTTTGTTGCAGAGTCATGGTGGTCCAACTGTACTATGATGACAGTTGTATTAAAATTTGAAATTTGAATTTGCAACGTTCTAAACTAACCAAGGTAGAGTACACAAGTGTGACCATGGTTAAGTTTGAACTAACTTGAGTTTCTTCAACCATGGTTCCATGCGGTAGAGATTCACGCGGTAGGTTGGAACCATGCGGCAAGGTTATCTGCGGCAAGCATAGTCATGCGGCACTTTGGTCATGCGGTAGGCTCCATGCGGTAGGTAAGGGCCTTACCTCATATCTCCAGACTTAGAAAAATTGAGGGTCCTAATCTGCTAAGCCTATTTAACTACAAAGTGGACTATTCTAAATGAAGTACAAGTACTTCTTACAATATATCCTAGAGTCCACAAAGAGTAAAATTAGGTTATGGGATCAATCAAATTAAGGTAATAGGAGTGGTTTATAATATGCATACCCAACAGGAGATGATCTAGTAAATGGTTACATAGATGCATGCTTTCACATCGACAAGGGTAATTTAAATCGCAGTATAAACATGTGTTTAAAGTGAGTGCTATTAGTTGGAATAGTTCCAAGCAAATACACTATAAATTATTCGACAAATAATATTGAGTATTTAGTTACAAGAGTTGTAACTAAGGGAATTGTTTGAATATAGATGTTATTGGGAAAACTAGAAATAGTTTCTAGTACTACTAATCCTATGGACCTTTATTGTGAAATAATGGCTATTCCACAAGCTAAGGTGCCAAAGGCTCATATATGATCCAAACACACACTCAGATATTTCCATCTCTACGAGAAATCGTTGGTATGGGAAATGTCAAAATATGCAAAATATTTTATGATAATAACAAGGATAATCTTCCTACATAATATTCTCCACATGCTGTTATGATGGTCATAAGATAAGCTCAATGGTATTGGATACGCATTGATTGGGACTAGTTCAAGTGAGAGATTGTTGGAAATTATGCCCTAGGCCCTTGAGAAAGGCCTTGCGTTACATCATGTTCTCATTTCTTATGGAGATAACACCTCTGGGTTATTATATGTTTTACATGTTTATTATAATAATCCCCGTCCCTAGTACTTATGAAGGACTAGTATAAGTTTAGTTGATGATCATGTGATGATCATGTGTATATGATACAAATTAAGCTTATGGGTACTTGTTAGTAAACACGTACTGGACATGACCCGCTATGAGATTTATGTCATGGTCAGATGTCATAATTAAATCTCATATAGTTATATCATTTATCCTTAGACCTGAGATTATCATAGTCTTCCACATGATGAACATTATGTTTGACGTACTCAAACGCTACCCCTAACCGGGTGGTTATAAAGGCTACGATTGGCATAATCAGATTCATGTAGGGAAGAATGATAAGTCAAGATGGGATTTGTCCCTCTCTCAAGAGAGATATCTGCTTGGCCTCTCGATAAGTGAGATTGATGATAGTGTATAGCTATACCCAAATGTATTGAAGTGTTCAATGTCATTTGCTCATATCAATCTACTCGGAATCGAGAAAGCATTGGACAACATAAGTTGACGTGGACCATGACTTATGTCCAATATGATATCGCGTGACAAAAGGATTGTGATATGTTCTATGAGGATAACGAACGTCGTTTAAGTTATATTAATTGGGTAGTCATGATGGCTTGCTAGAGTCCGCTCATGACTTATGAGTTTGACCTTGGTTGGACTCATTACCAACTTAATATAATCCTATGGGGTCACACACAAAAGGACGAATCAAGAAAAAGGCAAAGGCTGAGTTTCTGGCTAGCACGGCCGTGCCAGTTATAAAGCACGACCGTGCCAAATGGTTTGGCACGACCGTGCCAGTTATAAAGCACGACTGTGCCAGAATTCAACTTAGGCATGTCTTATTCGCACCAAGTGGCACGGCCGTTCCACTCTGTGAGCACGACCGTGCCAGAGTTTCTGGAGCCAGATTTTGGTAAGTTTAATTGGGTGACGGGATTAGGTCTCAAGGGTCCTTAAGGGTTAACGATTCTTGAGTATAAATAATCCTTCTTCACCAGCCATTAAACTAATACAACACATATGTTTGAGAAACATATTCTTGAGCCTAGATTGAGAATCAAAAGCTCAAGAACACCAAAATTCATATAGCCTTTGAATATTAGAAAAGAGTTTTCTAATGGGTCTAGCAATCCAGATCTAGAATCGTTCTAGATATTCGTCCGCGTATGGATACACATAGAGGATGTTTGCTTTAAGATCTCAAGTTCGTGTTCATGTGATCCTGATTCCCAAGAACGCGAAGAACGAGGAGATCAAATCTTAAAGCTTGAAGACTTGAAGATTTGGAGATCCGGAAAATTTAAATGCACAACAACGGTTAGTATTCTAAATTTATCTTGCTATTAATTTAATCATCATGAATGGATCTTGGGGCTTAGGGTTTTGTTAATTTCATATTGCTTAATTCCGCTACGCATGTTGCCTCAAAACCCAACAAAAAGGAGAACGTAGGCAGCCTTTTGGTCCGGTCTATTCAATAAATAAAATTAAAAATCTTGTTCTTTTATTAATTGAATGCATTTCAAAGGAAACAATAGGAAAATTCCCGGTACGAATACCAACTTGCAAAAGAAAATAAATAAAATACTAAAAATCTAAACATTGGTCTATCTATTGCAATCTCTCGATACTCCTAAGGATCTACTTCTTCCTTAACTTAGTAGGGTCTTGACCACGATCCGTCTTGTCATCCCTCTTCCTCTTGAACCAAGGTATCTCGAAACCGGGAGGAACATCAAGTTTGCTGAACACTGAGGGAGTCAATCTGGTGAACACGTGAGGTCTATCTAGAGCTTGAAATTTACCGGGAAGTCCATTCGCCCTCTTCTCATAAAAGTCACTATCCAGAAAGTCTTGAGTAGCATCCACACTGATATTAGCAGGATCCTCCTTAGCTTCCTTCTGCCTCAAACTCAAGCTAGGCTCGAATTGGTCCCCCAACAGAGAACGGCGAATCTCATCAATACCCTCGACGTTAGGACGGAGTTCTTTGAGGAGCCAATCCAAATATTTATCCGATAAATAAATGCTCCCTCCATCATGATGAAGATTGGTCCAACGGTCCATAGTGGTGCCTTGACCCCAATCACGAGCCAAGCTCATAGCAAACTCCGAATACATAAAAGAAACATCTTGTGGCCGTCCCCCTAACACCGAGGTGTCCTGCTACTGACCGAACTGTCGCATCACCCTTCGAGCAAAGTAAAAAGAGGAATCTCTCAAACCTGGAAGGACGACCCTGTCGTATCCAAGGGTATTAGCCACGAACCTCTTCACCTTCTAAAAGGGTGGACACCAAGCAATATCACCGGTCTCCGCTTTCGCGAAGAGATGATCCCACTCCTCAACGCTTAGACCCTTCACCAATAACCTCCGCCTATGGAAAGTATTAGGGGAATACTCAGTCGGAGAACTCAACAATCTGAAATTCTCTCTAAGCCAAATAATCAGTAACAGCAGACTTCCCCGGGTCATAGAGCCGGTTCGGTGTAACTCATAAAGACCATGAAGGGTCTCCCCTAAGATAAGAGGAACAATGTTGAAGGCCCGTCCTCTAGCTTGCAAAATGATGTCTACGAGCTCTGTGTCTTCCATGCCACACTTGCTCATAAAAAGTACATTTCGGAATAAGCACAATGCCAAGAGGAAACATTGGGAATCCGCACAATGAGTACGTGTCACGCGACCCCTGAATCTCCAAGGCAAAGCGTGGAGGTCAATATAACGGTTGTGAATATAACTCTATGCCTCGGGAAGGCCTATGCTCAATAAGTCCCTAAGAGACTCCGCCGGTACCTTGTCATACTTGGGAACCGCAATCACCCCAGTCAATGGCATACCTAGGATAGCCCCCATCTCCTTTACAGTAGGGACCATCTCATTAAGTGAAAAATTGAAGAGGTGGGTCGAAGGATGCCAAAATCGTGCAACTCCCTTCAAAAGGTCCCAATCCGGTTTTAGATTCTTCAAGGTGAAAAGAATCTTAAACCCGAACATCTCTGCAAATCTCTCTTGACGAACCTTGTCAAACGAACGAAAGAACGCTGCTAAGTCATTTTTGTAGCGTTCCACCAACTCCGAGTCTAGAGGGAACTCATCAATAATTATTGATGAAGGGACGGACTTGCTTAGGGCCATTAGGAGCAAAAGGTTGAGAATTTTACTCCAAAAGAAGAGTTCCCAGAAATGATTTAAGGCTGCATGGTATTCTAGGACGGATTAGAGGTGTTTATATTCAAGTTCGGACACCAAATCCTCGAGGAAAAAGGAGGAACAATCGCATATTCAAGGTATGACTCGTACGAGACATCGATGACTCGTACGAGACATCGATGTCTCGTACGAGACATCTCCCCAGTTCAGATATCATAGACTCTGCTCAAATTCAAGTTTCCCGATGAGTCAAAACATGTCTTAAATACCTCAAAAACTCACTCGAAACAGTTCATACATCACATACAAATGACCCAACATGAATCCATCTCATAAAAAGATCCCTTGGTTGAACAACCGGACTTGAATCAATTCATTTACACAGTCAAAAATAAAAACTAAAATTAACGAAGTATGTGTGTTAAAGTTACGATTTAACTATTGCATAGGTACAAACCAAAGAGAAAGAAAAATTGTCTTCGCCTACGCCGAGGAAATAAATACATAAACCAAATAAAAGAAGGGAATGGGGGATCCTATCTACTCTGGACTCAAAAGGAAAGAGACTTCGCCACTGCCACGTGATCACTTATCGGTCCGAGGTCTCTTCCCGTAAGAAGCCGACTCTGCTGTTTGGCGAGCCAATCAGCCTAAGAGTCCTACGGTCTCTCTCTTCACCCTCTTGGCATAGGCCATAAACTGGGCGAGCCATCCTGCGACCTCCCTATACTCAGCAACGGGCACCTGTTGAGAAGAAACAAACAAAGATGTCAAAATCTTCAAATAAATGATAAACGGAGACATGAAATGGTGGAATGACAAAAATGACAGCAGAAGGGTCATAAATCATACCATGGTCGCATCAGCAGGAGGTACGAGTCCCTCAGGCATATCGTACTGGGTGGGAAGATCCTCGATGCTCTCTATCCCCTTAACCATGTTGTACGAGAATGAAGCTGGTCCGAGCTGCGGACGGAAAGGGACATGGACAACTCCTTGGGCCTGAGCCTGGTCACCCTCTATGATCAGCCAGGGCATAAGGCGAGCTAGAAAATCCTGATAATCTGCCTCCAAATGCATGTGGTCGAAGGCAACCTGGTCGATAATGAGGTCATCTCTCTCGTCACCCTCGATGGCATAAGAATTAAGCATATGAGCCGGTAGATCCAGAGGGATAATAGGATCCAGCCTGCCACCATCGTGCTGGCGAGACACTCGCTCTCCCAAGTAGAAGCAACCCCCACCGAGGCCAATCATCAATAAACTCAGGCCCGACTGCCAGTAAGCCTACTCAATCCCTAAACTCCTCCAAGGAAAGAGAGCAGTAGCAACCTCAGGAACGGCTACCCATTCATCAAGGTATCACCGCATGTGCTCTACTGACAAGTCTTCCCTCTCAACATGCTCACCGCTGGTATCTATGTTGCCCCTACGCCACCTCAGTGTATCTGGGAACATGATGGTGTTGTCCCGGAGATCAAAATTGAAGAGGTCGAACATGGCGTAACCCCAAGCCTGCAGATGGGAGAAATATGAAAAATGTCAACATACAATGGCTAAAATGAAAAAGGCTACCGAAACAAAGTAAACTGGGACTAAACTAAAAAGGGGGAATACAAAAAGTGAGCATCATACCTCCCAAGCATGGCTATAACCACCCAAGCCAACGTTCGCCCGATCCCGCGAACTCTCATCCATGGCCACGTAGCAATGGGCCAAGCCTGCTAATCCCCAGATAGCCTCTGTGACATGATGTATGTCCCTCAAACAACTCAACAGAGTAAATAAGGCGGTCGACGAATGGTTAGCGAACAACGCCTCATAAAAGGCCCACCACAGAAAGCCGCGGACAGCTATAATCTGAGTGTTAGTAAGGTTCATCTGACCCGCATTGACAGTAACATAGGCATCCACCTTATCCCTCAAAGCCTTTAGAGGGACCCCCTTGCCCGAGGTGCGCACAGAGGAGCCCAGAAAGTGCCTCATATCATCGCTGCTGGGAGAAAAATCCGTATCAACCTCAAGTGGCTCGCCGGCAATAGAAAGACTGGTAATGGCATGAAAATTAGTGGGAGTCATGGTGACCTCGCCCTACCTCATATGCATGGTGTGGGTACTATCCCACCACCGATCCCTTATAACTTGGAGCACAGGCATTCCCCCTCTCGCCCACCAAGCCGTCGAAGAAAGGCTTAAGCCCTATGTTCTCGATCTCTTCCTTTATCTCACCACTGAGAGTTTCCCACCTCTCGGAAACCGCTCGCACGCTGCCTCTACAGTTGTTGACGATTTTGAATGGCTGCAAATGACAAAGACAAAAGAGACGAATGTCAGAAAATCGCTAAAATCCTCATTTAAACATTTTACCCGAAAAATCGCAGAATTTCCTAGAACGACAGGCGAAATCATGTACTACTATACTACAATGATTTTTAACACCAACAAGGGTGAAATCCCATCAAAAGATCAGCCATGCATGATAAACCCTAGCAGCGATAATTTTAGGCAAAAAATTGACAAAAGTCGACAAAATCAACTGCGAAAGCATAGAATTGAGGCATGCAACAACAAAATTGACATGAAAACCCAGTCAAAGGAAGAGATCCTTACCCACCTCATCCAAAAGGCGTGATAAATATGATCCTCGGGGAATGGGCACAACTCATCCGTCGCCCACACTTTACCCTTCATATGCCTACCGATGAGATGCTCCTTGTGCGAACGATGTGTACTGGCCATTTAAAAGGGATGAGAATCACTAGAACTTGGTGAAAATGGAGATTTTTGGGAATAAAATCACCAAGGGTCAAAGAGCTCTTGAAATGAAATAAGAAAAGTGATTTTGAAATCACTTTCAGCGCCTGATATGCGCATGTTCTGCGCAAAATCAGGGATGACTCGTACGAGGCATCCATCCCTCGTACGAGGTATCTCCAGAAAACCTTCAGAAAACCCTGTTTTCTTGGGAAATATCAGAAAAGCCCTGCTTTTAACAGAATTATCAGAAAAGCCTTACTTTTAACAGAAATGTCATAAAAGCCCTGCTTTTAACTAAGAGGTCAAATCTGAACCCGGTTCAAGATGGAACATTGAGTCGTCAACAAAAGAATATTTTGAGAATTGGAACAAATGAAGTTGTTTCTCAGTACGAATCTATTCTCACCGCACATCCAAGATCATGGGTGAGCAACAAAAATCTGCATCAGCAAACTCTAAATTCGATGACTGTCATCAAGACCTATGTTAGTGGCACAGGATTTACAAAGCCGGGAATCCCACAACTGTTATTGAGACGTAAGTTAATAACACAGGATCCCCACCATTTTAGAGTCCCATAATTGTCATCAAGGTGTATGCTAATGACATAGGATTCATTTTTTCAACGGAAAGGAAGTCTCGTTGGAAGGAGAAGAAAGGTCCGAGTAATTGGCGTCTCCAAAATCTAGAATCCCATAATTGTTATCAAGGCATATGCTAATAACATAGGATTCAAATCAAAGCACCCTATGGTCACTGAGGCATACAAGTAAGCCCTCTATGGTCATTCCGGCATCAAAGCAACCTATGGTCACTGAGGCACACAAGTAAGCACCTCTGTGGTCATTCCGGCACCAAAAAACTGAAGGCGGTTCGTCATCAACAACAGGGTATATTCAGAATTGGGTCAAAGAGATTGATTCCTCAGTATGGATTGCAACTAGAGACGGCTCGTCATAAACAAATGGAGTATTTTCAGAATTGGGTCAATGACATTGATTCCTCAGTATGGGTTACTCTCTAAACTCTAAACTTTACTTACTGCAGTATTGTTTTCAAAAAGATTTTCAAAATACCTTAAGCCTCCGTTTCCGCGTATTTTCGGAGTTGAATTGCGTTTGGTCTGATTTCCTTCCAAGGAATACGTAGGCAGCTTTTCAGCACGACCATACCTAAAGTTCTAAATGGTGTCTTTTCTATCGACGACGTTAGTTCTTTCATAAGTATCGTCGTTGAGGGCCTCTGTAGACACCCCATTTTGAACTTTCTTTCATAATCACACTACTTCTGTGTCTCTCCTTTGATTTGGGTCGAAACTCGTTAAGTTTGACATGTTTCGTTAAGTTTCTATCTGACTCCGTTAGTTAGGGGGCCAAAATGAACATTCAAACTACTGCAGGAGGGAAAATTTTGATTCAAACACAAGATGTCTTGTACGAGACATTGGATGTCTCGTACGAGACATCCCCCTTGACAGTCGGGTTTTGGTCAGTTTCCTTATTGATCTCAACCCCGTTTCTTGGCAAACACTCATGCAATCCGGGAAAAATCTGATGAGCGATCCTAGAGTCCAAAAATACCTCCTTGGAAATCAAGTCTTTGATTCCCATCCAAACTTACCCCCTTGTCTTAATCCCTAGTTTAAGAAATCCTATAAATATAGAGGTTCTTGAACCGAAAACCTCTAGAATGGTCATTCACCCAAAAACCACTTAAAATCTGATCAAAGAGGTCCTCATAATCAGCCTCTCTCCCTCACCCACAAAATTCAAACCTTCATAACACCATTCAAGTTAAGTTCATTAGATCATCAAGGTCTTTTGTCAAGGCCATCCATAGGATTCTCGAAGAACGCTTAGGTAATTCCTTTGTTTTCTTCTTTTCTCATCCCCTTCTTTGCTTTGAAGTAGTGTGATTCTATCAAAAGGATCAGCCTAGAGCCTCTCCAATTCATGGAGATGGTCTCGAAGTATATGATCCGACATTCTAAATATATAAGAAAATATTTATTTGTTTGCTTTCCTTTAGTACATGAATGCATAATTTTAAAGATGATGATGATGATTTTGTAAGCAAGACCAATCCTAGATTGGGTGGATTGGGTGCTCCTTGACCTTCCCAATCCATAACTTAACCCCCCAAACTCAAGAATCTCATGGTCCGTGTTCTGTTAAACATGGTGGCGACTCACAATAATCAAGCAACAATCAAGCCCTTACAAACAACACTCTTAAACCGAAGCAAACCGACCGGCGAAAAGGGGCGCGCGGTCACACTTGTTTTCTTCGGTTATGGTGCAAATTAAATCTTCATCGGGAAATTGTAAGTCTTCCCCCTTTCACTTTGTCACACGGAAATTCAGTAAGCTGATCACTGAACACTTTCCCCCTGATGGATTTGAGTGTGACGTAAGTGATATCATAACCACGTGTATGAAATACCACTTGGCTATCTTTGTTGACATGAAAGGCTTCTCGAAGATGTAGTGGAGCGGATCCACTTTTGCTACTAGTTTGATTTGAAAGGCTTCCATGTAATGTTTGAGATTTTGAGTTATCCAAACTAATGCGGCACATGACTTCTCCAAGGTGGAGTAGTTCTTTTTGCCTCCTTGAAATCGGCGACTAATGAAGTAAATGGCATTCTCTTTTGTGGAGTCTCGCTTCTCTTGTGCTAGCATAGCCCCTAGGGCTTCATCATTTACGGTGATATAGAGCAAGAGAGGCTTCTTTTTATGTGGCAGAACCAAAACTAGAGGGCATGTCATGTAATGTTTCACTTGATCAAAGGCTTCTTGTCATGTGTCAGTCCATTCCAGAGCCACATTCTTCTTGAGTAACTTAAAGATTGGCTCGCACATTGAAGTAAGTTGGTGTACAAACCGACTGATGTATTGAAGTCAGCCCATGAAGCCTTTGATTTCTTTCTGCGTCTTCGGAGGAGGCATGTCAATGATTGCCTTTATTTTCGAAGGATCGACTTCCATTCCCCTCTCTGTGACCATATAACCAAGAAATTTGCCTCGTATAACCCCAAAAGTGAACTTTACGGGATTGAGCCTCATTTTGTGTTGTCAAATCCTTTCAAAGAACTTGCGGAGATCGATCAAGTGTTGACCGTCGGTTCCTTTTGAGTGAATAATCATGTCGTCCACATAGACTTCAATCTCTTTATGGATCATGTCATGGAACAAATCTGTCATGGCCCTTTGATAAGTATCCCCTGCGTTCCTTAATCCAACCGACATAACTGTATAGCAAAAAGTGTCCCACGGTGTTGTGAAAGTGGTCTTGTATTGATCTTCCTCGGCCATGAGAATCTGATTATACTTGGAAAAACCATCTACGAATGAGCGGACCTCGTAGGAGACAGTTGAATCGACTAACATGTCGAAGTTAGGTAAGGGGAAGTCATCCTTTGGGGAAGCCTTGTTTAAATCCCAGAAATCCACACAAACACGGACCTTGCCATTAGCCTTTCTAACTGTCACAACATTTTCTAGCCAAGTCGGATACTCGATGACTTTGATGAAGCCCATACTGAGAAGCTTCTCTATCTCTTCTTTGACTTGCGAAGACCATTCGGGCTTGATCTTTCTAAGTTTCTGTTTGACTGGCTTGGCGTCTTCCCTGATCGGTATTCTGTGCTCGGCGACCTTTCTGTCTAAACCCGGCATGTCTTTGTATGACCATGCGAAATATCCATGAATTCTCTGAGCAGTGCAGTCAATCTGTCTTTCTCTTCCCCCTTGAAGAAGCTTCCTATCTTGGTTTCCTTTGGCTCTTCATCGGTACCCAGATTAACGACATGCAATTCTTCATCAGCCCCTGGACCATTTTCACCACGACTACGGACCTGTTGAGCTAATTCATTTAAGTATGTTTCATGTTCGTGGTCTATTTCATCATAGTTTGAATCGTTATTAACTAGTTCATTAAATTCATTATTAGTTAATTCATCATTTATGATGTTTGCAATCTCGGGGTACTCAGAAAGATCAAATTTTTATTAGCAAAGAAAGGGAACACACGGTCGGCTATTGCCTCCATATCCTCTTGGGTAAGGGTGTTGGAAACACTCTCGGACTCAAAAGTGATTGTCATTGGGTCTCCCTTCATCGCGTTACGGGGAATACAACCCATTTTCTCGATCAAGAATTCCTCGGATACTACGGGCCCCTTTGTTGAATACCAGTTGTTGATTGGCTCGGAGCTTGGCTTGACCTCGCTTGTAGGCTCGTTTTCCACGCCGGTGTCATCGAAGATGGCATTGACTTGGCATTCATCCATTATGGCAAGTCCTTGGAACATGGAGGCTAGATCAGTCAATTCCTCCCCCACAGTAATCTCTGTCTCGGTCTCGAAAGTCACTTTCTTCCCCCACTATTCTCGGGGTAGCATCGGAGTGGGTTCTTCTTCATGTTCCTTGATTTCACAGTCGGCAAATACTTCAAGACCGGGTTTTATGATGCCCTTGTTATTGACCAACGGTTTGGGAAACATCATGTAGGGGATATCTTCCCCTTGGCGAACAAAGTAACCATTCAGTATCTTACGATAGGGCCTTAAATTAGGGATTTCATAGCAACGGCCTTCTTTGCAAGGTTGGGCCTTCTCATTTTTTATGGCTTGCTCATATCTCATGTCATCCTCAGAAGGCTCATAACCCAATCCAAACTTGTTTGTGACAAAGGGTACCTCCACGGGTTTCTTTCTTCCTTGTTGGTACCTCCCTAGGCCTAAACCGGGGAAGTAGTTTATTCTTCTCATCATGCGGAGGACTTTGTGATTACCGAGGGTCCATGTCCCATTTCCCCATTCTTTGTAAATGGCGTTGATTGAGACGCGGGAGAGAGTAGAGCCTTCTAACCCATGTTGAATTAGGTGTACAAGTTGTCCCCCATGGATAGTGATGTTTTCGGCCATAATGGTCACTATTTCATCTCCATTTCGGATCTTGACACATTGATGGAGAGTGGAGGGGACGACATTAGATCTATGTATCCATGGTTGGCCCAAGAGCAGATTGAATGAAGCGGGGACATCGAGTACTTGGAATGGGATAGACATAACCATGCTCCCAAATTCAATGTTCACTTCTAGCATGCCCATGACTGTGTGGGTGGTGCTGTCGTATCCTCGGATCACTTGGCTAGAGGGCTGCAAATCTAAATTTTTAAGCCCAAATATGCCCATGATTCGGCTAGGCATTAAGTTGAGTGCGGAACCGCCGTCGATCAAGACCCTTGAGATTGGTCTTCCTCTTACTCTCACTTTGAGATAGATGGCCTCATTGTGTTCAGACCCAAATAGTGGGAGGTCCATGTCGGCAAATGTGATGACATTGCCAAAGTGTATGTGGCCTATCATAGCAGTAAGGTCTTTGGGAGTTGTGTCGGGAGAGATTGATGTGTCGCCCAGGTTGCTGATGATGAGATCTCGATGCTTCTTTGAAGATACGATGAGGTCCCAAATGGATATGTTTGCTTGAGTATTCTTGAGTTGAACTAATAAAGGATCTTCGGGTGTGTCGCGAGTTTGTGACCTTGGAGAAGAGGTGCTTGCTGTAGAAGTGATGGGATTGTTTGCTATGACCCTGCCAGATCGAGTTAGCATGTTGATTCTCCCATTTTGCTTATTTTTCCTATTCTCTAAGACTTCCCTCATTATCTCATCATAAGTCACAATGTAACAAGAATTGTCAAATTCATTCATAGCATTAGAGCCCTTATTCACAATAGGAATTGAATGAGTGGTCTCCCCGATCTCGCCTAGCTCTATTACATGAACTCACCCTTACTAGGAACTATGAACTCCTTCTTGTCAATGAGGTATTGGATGATGTTGCGGAGGCTAAAGCACTCTTCGGTAACATGGCCACTATGTTTATGATAACCACACCACTTATGATGAGCATGGTTTCTCGAGGTAATCCAGGTATTGCAGCTGGAGGGGGTATTTTTCATGATCATGAAGGTAAGTTTCTCTTTGCATTTGCTAACTTTTATGGTCATGCATCCAATACTATGGCTGAAGTTCGTGCGGGTGTTGATGGGTTGAGACACGCTATTCTTAGAGGTTACAATTCCTATGGTTGGAATTGGACTCAGAAGTTATTGTTAAGATTCTCCTTGGTAGCTATAAAATCCCTTGGGCAGTTTGGTACCATATTCAAGAAATAAAGCGTATGCTTTCCTTAATTCAGGTCCGGATTTCTCATATTTATCGCGAAGGAAATAAATTTGCTGACTTTCTTGCTAATGAGGCTGCGTATTTGATGCACGATTGTGTTTATTTTCATGTGGATAGCCTTCCTATAAAATGCAAGGGCCCTCTCTATCTTGATAAGACTTTGTACCCTAATGTTAGACTTTGATTTGGTTTTTATTTTTGGTAGAATTCCCCTCCTTTTTGTAGTGGTTCTTACGGATTGTGTAAGGACTCTTCCCCTAGTTGTTTTTTTATTTTCTTGGTGGTAATGGCCGTCATGTCCCCCACCTTTACTTTGTATTTGCTTTTTGCTATTAATAAAATCTAGGGAGTGCCGTCTCCTTTTGCCAAAAAAAAAAGGAAAAAAAAAGGATCATTTTGGGCTTGTATCCTTGTAGAGGAGTAATTTTCCCTTTGGCCTTGAGAGCCTCGAAAGCCTCGGCTAGAGTCATTCCTTGGAGTGGAGTGTAGACACGGTCATTTTGGAACTTTTGCCTTGGGACGGAGGGTCTTTCTTGTAGCTCCCTTTGTCGGTGGTGACGGCATTGACAGAGGCCTCTTTTGAATTAGAGGCGGCTTTGTAGCGGAAGCTTGGAGTGGTCTTCTTGACCTCTTTGAGCAAGTCATCAATTCAGACCCCCACTTCATACATTTGACCAAAGTCGGAGTAGCATGCCCCACTTAGGTGGGTGCGGAGATCAATTTTGAGACACTTGAGGAAGATGTCCATTTGCTTCTTCGTATTGGGCCTTTCCACTATCTCGGCAAGTTTATCATTCCACCTCCTTGTAAAGTCAATAAAGGACTCCTTGTCCCTTTGGGTGGTACTTTCAAGCTCCTTCTTTGTTGGCCGGTGAGTGGTATTGCCTTGATATTGAGTTTTGAAGGCGAGCATGGCGGGATCCCAATCAGGACGGATGGTGAGTGGGAGAGTTGCATACCAATCTTTTGCGGCCCTCTCGAGAGTAAGTGGAAAGCATTGTGCCATCACCTTTAGGGAGACCTTCTTCGGAACCATGGCCCATATGTAATTTTCAAGGTGAGTCATAAAGCAAGAGTTTCCCTTGAACTTGCTGATGTCGGGCATCTTGAACTTGTTGGGGAAAGCGGCCATCCTGCTCATGAGAATTGATGATTGATAAAGGCTTGTGTCGGATCCTTTCCCCAAATTGAGCCCATTAAAGTGTTGGTCGATGTATGCCATGATTGAGTCGACCATTTTGTGATCTTTGCTCTCAGTGCTAGGTTCCCCCACCTTCTTGTTTCGGGCACTAACATAGGGGCTTTCAAACAAACCCTTGGTCCACTCGGATTCCTCGGTGTCATCCATATTCTTGCCCTTGGAAAACTTAATGAGTTTAGCTTTCATTTTATCCATTTCGGCTTCGTGAGCCCCCCTTTGATTTTGTAGGTGAGCTTGCCAAAGGTCATCTTTGTTTTGAGCCTCCTTGTTGAGAGTGGAGACTTGCTCTTGGAGAGACTAGACCAAAGCTGAGAGTTGTTCGAGAGACAAGGTGTTGTTGGCATTGGAGTCATTTGCAAGAGGACCGGCCATTGATGCTGTTGGAGTTGTTGGAGTGATCAATTCACGAACTAGCCAGTTTGTTGCGTCTCGGTAGATGCGGTGAGTACCAATCGGACCTAAATTGAAGAAGAGGCCCTTTTCAGTCTTGGGTAACACTTTCAGTCCATGGAGAGGCTTGAACACACAATGGGCACACGACTCAAACCACATAAAGAAAAAGACTCTTTTTTCCCATAATAACCACTTGTTTCTAAGAAAAAGTAGTGGAATCGTCACACTAGTATATAGACCTTCTCGCGGTCCCATATACTCATCGGATTCCACCACGCTTGTGAATCCTACACATGACGGGATTAAACTAAATTAATGTAGTAAAGCATACATGCGGGGATGGATTTTTATTTTGCCCATAATAACCACTTGTTTCTTTTGGAAACGACATGTATGATTTGAAAACATTAGTTTAGGAAAATCTCGGCACATGAAAATCGAATTGGTCACGGAGTGTTAGACCCTAACTATAATATGTTGGCTTGTGCTTGGCTAAAGAGAGGCTTAAAGGTCACCCCCGGCATGTAGTCGTGAACTACGCCACGAGCTGAGGTTTACCACTTCGGAAGAGTCAAGATCGAGTGGAGCTTGAAACTTCCTAGGACGGGCCTCGACGGGTTTGGGGTTATGGACTTTGTGCGACTCGATAGTGAGCAATTCAAAGGAGTTTAGTGCACGTAGTGTGAGGTCAAACACATGTGACAAAGCATTTTTTTTTGTTTTTTTTAAAGAAAAGAAAATCAAATAAGAACATATTTACAACTTTCGAATCACCCGTGTGACCGATAAAAATTGAACAGAAAATAAAATAGTCATGCGCAGGCAACTGTGCCCACACAGCATTATACTGCCCTATTCTAGACTATGTTCATGTTTTGGAAAACTGCCAGAAACGTGCGCCTCTGGACTGCACGATGGGAAGCGCGCGCATTGCGCTTACTAACTGGGAGGCGCCCGCTTCTGGGAAAAACCTGTCAGACATTTGGACTCAGGGGATTGCCCTGGTCCTGAATACACTTTTGAACCCCTGCAGAAGTGATTAGCACATAAAAGAAACAATAGGAAGAACACACAGGAAGCGGGCGCTTCTGGTAACTGATGTGAGACGTGCACACCTTAGGCCGGGAAGGCCAGAGGCGCACGCTTCCCACCATCAGGAACCAGAATGCCCAGAATGCAATGTAGACTATGAACAGAATGCAAGTTTAACCCTCAAACGTCCCCAGCGGAGTCGCCACTGTAGATACCCCAGCGCAAGCGGGGCGATCCCACCGCCGCGTCAAGGCTTCCGCGTCTTTTTTGAAATGTCTTTTGTTGTTTGTTTAGAGTCGCCACCTATGTTTTAGAGGAACATAAGAAAAACCTAATAATTTCCTACGTTTTGTTTATGAAAACCAGAGATTCGTGTATTTGAGGTTCAGAGGTTAGGTTACGAAATGGGAAGTACTTAAACACCCATTTCTCCCAGCTAACGTTGGTCTTGATTGTTCATAATCTACATGATAAAAAAACGTGTTCTTCCTATACTTCGAAAATAAGCTTTAAGGGGTTTGAAAGAAATTGGAATGTGGGGAGATAACTCCTTGGCCAACTTCAATGTAATGAAGTAACCTTTGATGTCATGTCCTAAAATGGTTTGTGTTGATTGCACACTTTGATAAAGATAAAAGAAAAGCTAAATAGGGAGAAAGAGAAAAGCAAGAAAGATACCTAAACTTCAAAGTACTTCAAGAGTGTTTTTTGAAAATGCTTGAAATCCTTTTTTTTTTTGGGAGAGTTTTGCTATAGTTTTCTTATCTTCAAAAATGTCCTCCTTGAAATGGTGGAGAAGGGGGGGAGGTTATAGGGAAAAAGAAGATGTTTTTGGTGCCAAAACAGGGTCAACAAGGAGGGAATTCCCGGGCAAAATCATGTAAATTGAGCAAGGGAGGGATTCTTGGAGAGAAACTGTAACTGACGCCCAGAAGCGCGCGCCTCCAGCCTTTAGGGAGGAAGGCGCATACGTCTGGACTCAAAGGGCAGAGGCGCCCGACTCTGAAAAGGTAATTTTGACAGAATGGACTGAAAAGTTAGAACTGTTATTCAGTTTAGCCCACGGACTTAACAGAGTCAGTCAGGAACTTAACAGAAGTAACAGAAACTAACGAAAAACATTTAAAATAAAGAGGAATACAAAATCAAATGTGCAATCGGTGTGAGTGGTCCAAGGCGGGGTATCTACAGAGGTTCGTCACCTACAATACTCAACAGGTCATAAAAAACAATGTTAACTGATTCTTGGATACTCTTCAATCTTAGATTCTACACTCTATATGCTCGACTATTTTGAGTATAACCAAGAAAACCTGCCCTATCACTCTTAGAGTCAAACTTAGTCAATTGATCCCGGTCATTTAAAATGTAACAGACACACCCAAAAACATGAAAATAATGAACTTTAGGTTTCTTACCGTTCAATATTTCATAAGGTGTCATAGTTGTACCGGGTCTTAGAAAAACTCTATTTGCCGTGTGACAAGCCGTGTTTAGTGTTTCAGCCCAAAACCTTTTTGAAATTTATTTAGAAAACAACATTACTCGGACCATTTCGAGCAAAGTCCGATTTTTCCTTTCTGCAATCCCATTTTGTTGAGGAGTTTTGGGTGCCGAAAACTCATGGTGAATACCATTTCTCTCACAAAAAGTTGAAAAAGAAACGTTTTCAAATTCTTTACCATGATCGGTCTTTATGCGAGAAATAGAAGCAAAAAAACATGTTTTTGATTTTTGAGTGTAAGATTTTAAATTTCTCAAAAGCCTCTGATTTTTCTTTCAAGAAAAATATCCAAGTGAATCTTGAAAAATCATCAACAATTACCAACGAATATTTCTTACCACCTAAACTATCAACCTCTACTGGACCCATTAAATCCATATGTAAGAGTTGAAAACAATGTGTTGTTCCAGAGCACTGCTCATGGTCTTGGGTAGCACTGTGGGAAACACAAGTTTGTTTTCCTTTAAGACAAAAATCACATATGATTTTATTTTTAAAATCCAGATTAGGAACCCCTTGAATAGCACCTAGCTTAACAATCTTTTCAATATTACGGAAGTTAGCATGTCCTAACTTTTGGTGCCACAAGGTAGTGACATCAACTCTCATGGAGTTGCATACCTGTTTGTCTTTGACAAGATAGCAGTTGTCGTTTGATCTAGTACCTGACATCACACAGTTGTTAGTACTATCAAAGACTTCACAAGTATTTTTATTGAATTTCACCTCTAAATTGTCGTCACAAAGTTGGCTTATACTAATTAAATTAGCTACAAGACCATCTACATGTAAGACAATTTTTAAGGTGGGGAAACCAGACACATTAATTGTTCCTTTCTCAATTATTTTGCTCTTACTTCCACCACCATAAGTAACACTACCTCCTTGAACAGGTTCATAATTTTTTAAAAACATTTTTGTTCCCGTCATGTGACGTGAACAACCACTATCAAAATACCATGAACCATTAACATTGGTTCTTAAGGAAGTATAAACAACATCACATCTCAGATTGCTTTTGGATTTCAAATTTTTCTTCATGAATTTTTAACTGTCTGACAAACAGTGTTGCCATGAGTATTGGATAACACTTCTGGTAACACTAAAGAACTGGACGATTTCTTTTCAAAAACCGTAAGACACTTGTTTTTAAAATGTCCAGTAGTGTGACAATACGTACACACTTTAACTTTGTCAGAACTTTGAGTTGTAGAAATATCTTCTTCATTTCCACATTCTTTTACAAAACATGGTTGATTTTCCTCAATAGTCAAAAAATAAATTATCTTATCTAAAGATTCTTGAAAGCCAATACCTTCCTTGAGAGGTTTACTCAGTTTGAGGTAGGGCTGTAAAAGAGCCAAGCCGAGCCGAGCTTTAGAGTTTTGGGCTCGAGCTCTTTTACGAATTATCGAACTCGAGCTTTTATCGAGCTCGAACCCATTTTCCTTGTTCGAGCTCGAATCGAATCGAGTTTCGAGCTGCTCGCGAGCTTTTCACGAGCTATTCGAACTCGAGTCTTTACGAGCCGAGCTCGAGCTTAAACATTTTTCTGAAAATTATGAAATCAAACGAGCGCAAGTTCGAGCCTTATCGAGTTCGAGCCTTACCGAGCTCTGATAAGTATTCTCTGTATTTTGAACAAAAACTCTATTTTTTTTTAATTTTTTTCCTCTTTTTTAATCTCAAAATATGTGTCTAATTTACAAATGTAACCTCATGTTTATTTTTATTTATTTTTTCATTTTTTGAAAAGCTCTTGTTCATTTAACTTCTCATATTACAAACGATTAATTGAATCATATATATACCATCAGGTTGTAATATACTCCTCATGTCCTAAATTTTTATTTACTTATAAAATTTACTTAAACTTTAACTAATATTTTACACTAAATTATTAATTCTCATAAAAATTTAAAAATGGTTGTTAAATCATTAATAAATTATGTAAAACGTACGCTACGCTAGGTGTATAATATATTATATGTTACATGTATGTATATATACATATAATACATACATACATCATACATACACACACATATACGGCTTTCGTCCCGTCCGACTTAAGAGGAACTAGAATGAATGAATGAGGTTATGAGAACAAAAGTAATATTATCTTTCCATTATTTTACCGTACTATGTCGAGTATGACACTAAAAATGGCAAAATGTCCTAAATCGGGCAGGATAGAGGGAGTATATAATAATGTATATAAATATGTGATATATGTATGTATGTATATATATAATATCCAATATTTCATATAGACACACACATATCATACATAAATATATTTATGTATATAAATATGTGTTACATGTATGTATATATAATATCCACTATACCATATAGATAAATATATATATATATATATATATATATATATATATATATGTATGTATGTATGTATGTATGTATGTATGTATGTATGTATGTATGTGTAAATGATAAACATTTTGTTCATTTTATATTTGAGTAATTAAATATACTTGCATATATAACTACAATAATATATGTTAATTTTATTTTTTATTTCAATGAGAAAAATAATATAAGACAAATATGTGTACATTTGAAAATAATAAATTATTTTTGAAAAAAAAACCCCGACCATTGTGTATATATCTCTACGTTTTCATAATGAATGTGCATAAAATAAATTAATTTTAGTTGTTGTACAATCTATATTGTATTATTTTATTGTATGTGTATAGTCGCTATGTGATCATTATATGAATGTATAAAATTTAAATTAATTTTGGTTGTTGTACAATTAATGTTGTTTGATTTATTTTGAAGATAAAAATATTTTAGTTATGATTTATTCCTTGTACAATATTGTATATACATATAAATTATAATGTATATGTATTCATTACAAAAGTAATAATGATGATTATTTAGTCGAGCTCGAGCTTAACGAGCCGAGTTGAGCTCGAGTCAAACGCAAACAAAATAACCCGTGTTAACGAGCTTATCGAGCCGAGCCAAAGCTCAAGTTATTCGTGAATTAAATGAGCCGAACACGAGTCGAGCACTAACGAGCCGAACACGAGTCGAGCTCTAACGAGCCGAACACAAACCGAGCTCTAACGAGCCGAGCTCGAACAAAGCTCGTCGAACAAACCAGCCGAACATGATCCGGCTCGATAACAATTCGAGCTCGAAAATTCGGTTCGAGCTCAAGCTCGAATAGCACTTCGAGCCCATTCAAACCGAGCTTTAACGAGCCGAGCTCGAACGAGATCGGTTCGTTTAACAGCCCTAGTTTGAGGATCTTATCAAGTTTGGAAGATCCTGTGTTGAGTTTCTTGAGAGTGGTTTCGGCTAGAGACAATTTGGCCTTGACTTTTTCCAGCTCAACATCCTTCTTTGTGAGTTGGATTTCAAGTTTGGCCATGCCAACCCTTAGATCCTGAGTTTCTTTGGTCAAGAATAGCACCATGTTGTGCTCCTTCTTCCATTCTTCAAGAATGCCCTCATAAAGATTTTTTAATCCATCTATGAGTTCATCCTTACTCTGCTCAGCATCATCTTGAGGACTTCCTGCATCCAAATTAGCAGACCCCACAAAACAAACAACATTAGTAAAATTGAAATCATTATACTTGCTGGGTGTTATTAAGGGTGTTACCCCACTTGTGGTAACACTTGGGATAGCACTTTCTGTGTCCGAGTCCCAAACAGTGACAAACATGGTAGCCTCATCTGGTTCTTGAACCTGGTCTACTCCTTCCTCCTCATTGTCACTGAGAGACACCCACAAGCTCTTTCCCTTCTTCCTCAAATTGTTTGCACATTCATTGGCATAGTGACCCCATCCCAAACAAGTATGACATTGTACGAAGTCAATGTACTTGGGATTGGAGCTTGACTGATCAGAAGATACCCTACGGATTGGGTTTGCTTTCTGGGTGGTTGGGAGTGACCTCCTTGGCATCGAATCGTACACATTGGTTTGTTGCTCCTTTGCTTTAACCTGCACATTCTCCTTGTTAAACTTTTTTAACATAGAGTTATATTTTCTAGCAAGTAAAGTAACACTAGCATTTTCGTCTATTTCTTCAAAAACCTCTTCTTCCTCATCTTTTTCAAAATCTGAGGGTTGAATTTTCAAAACAACATTCTTGCCTTTCATAGCCTCACTTTGATCGGCAAGATTTAATTCAAAGGTTTTCAAAATGCTCATCAAAGTATTGATGTCCATAGTGGTTAGATTGTGAGCTTCTTCAATTGATGAAACTTTTACATTGAAGCGCTCAGGAAGGGTTCTAATTTCTTTTGAAACAAGTTGTTTGTTGGTAAAAGGTTCACCCAAAACTTGACACTCATTTGCAATATCAATTAATTTTTCAAAACATGAATAAATATCTTAATTTTCACCCATCCTCAATCTTTCAAATTTGCTAGTGAGCCTCCTAAGCTTAGTTTCACGCACACTACCATCCCCTTCACAAAATCTTTGTAAAGTATCCCATGCTTCCTTAGAAGTGGGAGTATTTTGAATGATTTTAAAAATATGCATATCAACCCAATCATAAATGGCATTAAGTGCCCTTTCATTGAAACTAGCTAGGTTGTTCTCTTCATTGATCCACTCGGATTCATGTTTGACTTTAAGGTCACCATCTTCATCCGGAGGTAACAATGGAACAGAATAACCATTTGTAATAGATCGCCAAACCTGAATATCAATGGATTTGATATACGACCGAAGGCGGGTCTTCCAATAGGCATAATTCGAACCATCAAGAACTGGAAGCCTCTTTTGATTAGGATTAGCAAGATCATAAGCCATGACACACTGGACCGAAGTACTTAGTATATCAAGTAACCAGCTCTGGTGCCAATTGAAAATGTATGTCGATGGCTTACTTTAAAGAAAGTGTTATCAAAGGTGTTGACAGTGCAACGATAACACTTCCGGCAACACTTTACACACCCGAATTGAAAAACAATTTTAAGAGAGTTTTGCAGCGGAAAAACACATAAGAAATTGTATTTCTCAAGATATATAAATTATATATCTTGATGGTGCCTCAAAAGGCAAGACCTTCTACTAATATTGATAATTCGTACAAGACCAAAAGATTCCTATCGATGTTACAAGAATTGCTCTAAGAACCGAAGAAGATCAAACGTGAAACTCTATCCTATCCAAACTAACTTGAAAATCTGAGATTACAAGAAAGGAAACGTGTAGGAAGGATGGAGTATTATCGAAACAAGAAGTGAATGATCTTTGGTGCAAGGGTGTACTCGACAATGCATGAGTTTGTGTTGTGTGTTCAATGTCTTCATTGTCCAACTCCCTTGCTATTTATAGGTTTTGAAATACTTAGAGAACACTTCATTTGTGACTGGATAGTTGATAAAAAAAACATGGAGTGAGTGGTGGAGTGGTTGCCGAGCATTGGGGAATAATTTCTCTACATGTCCATATTTGTAGGAACAAAATTCTTGGTGCCCAAGTTCTTGCATTGCCTCCTTGTACCTAATGGCTGTAAAAGCCTTGTACTCTCTTGATCAACATGCAGCCTTTGAATTGGTCTAATTCCCACGTTTTTCACTTGCCCATTATCTCCAAGTCATGCGTAAAATCCATCTTTATACATAACTTTTCTTCTTTCAACTACCTTTGCATAATTCTAGCATTCCCACCATAGTAGACCTGATTAATGGACCAACAATAAACAAAGTTCTTGCAAACATATTAAATGTTAGTACAAAAATAATTCATGAAGATAATGTTCAAATATATACTCAAACATTCGTCTGATAACACTGAGACAGTGTTGGCAGCACATGTGGTAACACCACCAGTATGCACTAACAGACTTTACACGCTTATTAAGAAACAAAAGCAATTTGAGTCAAGAATAGTAGTGTGTGGAGTATATAATTGTCCATTCATAAAGCGAGTGAAAAATAAATGGGTATGTGATGGTTTTTTTAGGGTTAATTACAAATTAGGGCCTAAAGTCTTATATGAGGTCCCCAATCGGGGCCTGACTTTTATTTTTTAGCGATTTAGGGTCTGCATTGATATTTTTTTTTCCCAAATTAGGGTTTTTTAGGGTTAATGACAATTTAGACCCTAAAGTGATATACCACCCTCCCAAACGAACCCTGATGTTTTTTTTCGCCAGATCAGACCTTGATGTGAAACAAATTCGCCAGTTAAGGCCTTTTTGACGGTTTTCGTTAAAAAATCAGTTAAAAAACATGTGCCAAGCACGTGACTAAAAGAATTAGGTACTTTGAATTGTTATTAACTATTACGGGTTCAAAGACATATCTCAGAAATGAAGGATTGTTGATAAAAAAATAATAATAATAATAACCTTTCCCTTCCCAGATTTTATCTCACGGTGAAGAAAAAAAAAAAGTCAACCCTTCCCTTTCCCCTTCCCCTTCCCCGATTCAACACCATTGTTATCAACAAAAAAAAGTCAACCATTGTTATCAACAACAACCTTTCCTTTCCCAGATTTTGTCTTCACGGGGGTTTTTGGTTTTTTCAACACTGTTCTTTCATTTATTTATTTTTTAATATTAAAAAAAAACAAATTTCTTTCTTTTTTGTTTATTTATAATATTTTTTTTGTTGCAAGAAATATATTTCATATTTGAACTATTAAATTTTAATATACAGGTATATATGTGTAAAAAATATTATTGTAATTTTATGAATCAATAGATTCTTAAATATTTTTTTTTAAAAAAAAATCAGCCATTTAATTGTACTTAAAAATATTAATGCACTAATAATAGTTTTTTATTTAATATTTATATTAACTAAAGAGAAATATGCGTATTTTTTTTATTCATTTTTATTATATTTTTTAAGAAAAGAGGTAATTGTTACTATTTAATGAAATATTTTTTTTATTAATTATTAATTGAAGCATAAAATTTGGTAAATTTTAAAATAAATTAAAATAAATTGTAATGAATTTATTTGTGAAGTTTTTTCAATATTTGATGATTATTTTGATTTCAACCTGGTTAAGTTTAGAATATCATTAAGCCCCTTAAAAGAAATTTCAACTTCAAACTAACCAATTCTGTTTGTCACGTGCAATGCACATGCTATTTAACTGACTTTTCTAACGAAAACCGTAAAAAAGACCTTAACTGGCGAGTTTTTTTTCACATCAAGGTCTAATCTGGCGGAAAAAAAAAACATCAGGGTTCGTTTGGGAGGGTGGTATATCACTTTAGGGTCTAAATTGTCATTAACCCTTTTTTTTACGATTTCCATCCAAAAACATTGTTAAGTGAACATGTGCGTTGCATGTGACTTTGAGTGAGGGTACTTTTGTCATTTCAGATGGAAATCATCAAAAATTCAGACCCAATTTGGGACTTTAATAATACTTTAGGCCCTAATTTGTAATTAACCCTTTTTTTTTTTTTTCAAAACTCAAAAATTCTAAATTATTTTGCCGTGTCTAATTACCCCATTCCTCCCCCGTCCTAAAAATGATCATTACACATTCACCTTAAATATTATGAATAAATTTTGAATAAAGTTTATCTATTTTAATAAAAAATTAAGCATTTTTATTGATTGTATTATTGAAGGTTTATCAATAACTAATAAGCTTCAAATTTTCATTAGTCTGATTGAATCAATCTGAAATTATTATTCAAATTTTCATTAATCTGATTGAATCATTCTAAAATTTCACTTTCGCCCTAATTATTACGAATAAATATCACCGCGAAATTCGACTTATTTATAAAAATTTCACCGCACATTTTCAAACACGTTTTTTCCTAATTGTTAGAAAATAAATATGGTTTTTCATATGACATACTCTTGTTAACTATATATAAAAATATATTTGTGTGTTTTTTCAAATAAAATCATTTTTATTTTAAAATTATCACCCCACATTTTTATTACTTACTCTTTTATAGATAAACTAAACTAAAATTATTATCCAAAAATTTATTCGTAATAATTAGGGTGAAAGTCTAATTTTAGATTGATTCATTCTGACTAATGAAAATTTGAAACTTGTTTGTTATTGATAAACCATCAATAATACTATCATAAAAATGCTTTAGATAAACTAAACTAAACTAAAATTATTATTCAAAATTTATTCGTACTAATTAGGATGAATGTGTAATGATCATTTTTAGGATAGAGGAGGAAGTGAGTAATTAGACAAACAAAATAATTTAGAATTTTTGAGTTTTGTACAAAAACAAAGGTTAATTACAAGTTATGGCCTGAAGTATTATTAAAGTCCCCAATTGGGGCCTGAATTTTTGATGATTTCCTTCTGAAATGACAAAAATACCCTCACTCAAAGTCCCATGCAACGCACATGTTCACTTAACGGTGTTTTTACATGGAAATCGTAAAAAAAAAAACCCTTAATTGAGGCAAAAAAATATCAATACAGACCATAAATCGCTAAAAAATAAAAGTCAAGCCCCGAATGGGGACCTCATATAAGACTTTAGGCCCTAATTTGTAATTAACCATTTTTTGTAATATATGACCTTTATTAGGACAAGGATGTCCAAAATACTATTCATCATTTGCCATTTAATGAATAAAGCAACTAAAACCTTAAACTGAAACATACCAAAAAAGAAAGTAAGAAACTTAAATTGGGACGGAGGGAGTAATTATTATTTTTCTATTTGTAAAAATTATTAATTTATGATTTTTGTGGGACCTAAATTTATAAAGATATCTCCTGGAAAATTATTATTTTATTATTTTATTATTTTATCAATTTTTATAATTTTTTCAACCGGTCCAAGTCGAGACCAAACACAATTATTATTTTAGAGAGTTTATTAGTTTATTGAGTACTCCCTCCATCCCAAACAACTTGCACCATTTTGACCAAAATTGTCAATTTAAGTGCAATTTGACCAAGACTTTATAAAAAAAATTGATGATCTTAATAAAAAGTTTAAAATTTGTTATTAATTCACCATCAAAAATATTATAAATAAAATTTTTTTTATTTTTATTAGAATCATCAAATCTTTTACAAAGTGATAATCAAAGTGTTACTAATTTGACCAATTTTGATCAAAAACTGTACAAGTTATTTTGGGATAAAAGGAGTATTAATTAAAGAGTTTCTACTGTATAAATTCGGTGGACATTAAATCCTCTTCGTAAGTTTGGAATTCAGTAGTTGCCGTCTTAACAAAGTAGTCTAACATAACAAAGTAGTCTAACATAACAAAGAATACGGAGTACTCCTTCTATCTTAATTAAAATGATTTTCGTGTTTGACTATTTAATTTTTTTTATGGATATGAACATTTGTTTTACTAGCCATGGTTTGTTTATGCACTTTCAAGCTCAAATTATAAAAATCAGAAGAACTTTTTGAGACAATAAAAAAACAAACATAAAAATCATTTGGGACGGAGAGAGTATTCACTAAATCTTTGGAATCATTTTTTTTTTTTTTTTTGAAACATGGAATCAAATTAATTGAGTGTGAATACAATTTATAGTTAAAATGAAAATAATAATGAAAAATTAAGTGGATCATTGGACTGGAAATAGAAACTGAAACAATGCACGTGGTTCATTCTCAACTATACAATCTAACTTTGTCCATATTAGACTGTTAAATTTAATGCCTTTGAAATTGGAGATGTCTAATTTACTGGATTAAATTATCAAGTTATTATAATTCCTGAGATGGACTGAGTAGATGATGTGGCAGCAGCTTAAAGCCAGAACCACAACAGTTTGGACAAACCTGATGTTATGGCATAAGCTTGGAGACATTGCCAGATTATTATATCATGGACTGGAAGATGGCGTGTTGGATCATTTTTGGGCTGAGTCAGCCTAGGTAAAATAAGAAACAAGGATTCCTTTTTGGAATTTGTTTATTTCCAAAGTCAACGTGAATAATACTACTAGTCAGCCAATAGTCCTTAGGGAATTAATATTAGGAGTCTCAAGAGTATGCGTATATTATACTCCCTTCCGTCCTAATTTAATTCAGAAGTTCAATTACTCACAGAGAAAGAGAGATCAATGATTCTAGATCTAAGGTTTTGCATAGCTAGGAACTTTGTGATCAAAGTTCATGCAAACATATATTAGTGTGATCATCTTCTTGTAATTGTTTCTCCGCCATAATAATATATGTTTCCCTTCGCCCGTGGAGGTATCCAATAGAGATTGGTGAACTGTTGGGTTTCGAGCAATCATGCGCAGCGGAAGATAGACATGAATAAAACCCAATAGCCTAGATCCGCTATGAACAATAATTCATAATAACAAGATGAAGGAAACTAACCCTTGTAGATCGTTATGTAAAACTTGGATTAAGCGTTAAGACAAACGCCCTCTACCGGTGATCCACACAACGAACAGATTTCAAGAACGCCTTCTTGAACTTGACTGCTAGGTCTTCGGATTGATCAACGAAGTTGAAGAACGATTCTTCAAAGCTCCTAATTATTATTATGACTTGATAATTGAGATTAATCAATCACAATAACCCAAGAATATAATGTGTGATTTCTTTCTCTAAGAAAGACTTTGGAATTGATCAAATCAACTAACTTTTTTTGGAACAATTCCCGTCAGTCTGTATTTATATTCAAGGGGTTTCAGAAACCCTTTAGGAATTAGGTTTTCTTGTTCAACAAGAGTTTTCCTAAAAACTGATTCTGCCGGCAAAACCATCCGTACGGATGTTTCTGGAAGCATCCAGAATCAGCCGTACGGATCCTTTAGGCAGGATCCGTTTTACTTCGTTTTTCGCTCCTTTTAATTATCCGTTATGCGTGTGTGACCCAATAGGATTATACTAAGTTGGCAACGAGTCCGAACCAGTCAAACCTCGTAAGTCATAAGTGGACTCTAGCAAGCCATTATGACTACCCAATTAGTATAACTTTGAACTCCAAAGTTTCCTAGAATAGTACATAACACAATCTCTTTGTTACACGATGTCTATTGAACGTAAGCCATGGTCAATGGTCAACTTACATTTGTTCAATGCTTTCTCGATCCCGAATGTATTGATAATACAAATCTTATTTGAGCACGGCCATGCATTTCATCAATACCATTCATCGAGTGGCCAGAGCTTGACATCTCTCTTGACGAGGAACAAATCCCATCTTGGCTTATTACTCTTCCCTACATGATTCCGATTATGCCAATCATATTCTTTATAGCTATCCGGTTAGGGATAACGTTTGAATATGTCAAACGTAATGTTCATCATGTGGAAGACTGTAATAACCTCAGGTCTAGAGATTCCAGTGATATAACTATATGAGACTTAATTATGACATTGTGACCATGACATAAATCTCATAGGGGTCAGTCCAGTATTTGTTCTCCAACAAATACCCATAAGTCTAATTGTATCCCATACACCATAATCATCACATGATTATCTATTAAACTTATACTCATAATTAATCATGATTATCAGGGACGGGGATTATTATAATAAACATGCAAAAGACATAACAATCAAACATTCAATATCTTTATAAATGATAACATTTGTTTTACAAACAACATGCCTAGGGCATAACACCAACATGAACCACGTATATTATGTGTTGATTTGCGTTCATTATTATTTATCTCTTGGGTCTGATTTACTAACAAGTGGCACCAGAGTCTAGTTAGTAAAGAAAGATCAGGGCATTCCGCTGCGTAGAAGAGATGGATTCCAGGATGGACAAGAAAATCAACAAGTCTGACGGGAAGAACAGGTTTATTATCTGATGGAAGATTATGCATTGGGCGTGCAGATCGCGGGCAGAAAAAAAAAGTGCAAATCGCGTGCAGAAAGCGTGCAGTTCGCGTGCAGTTTTGGTGCAGATCGCGTGCAGTTTTTTTCGTGCAGTCTACGTGCAGTGTCCGTGCAGAAATCTGGGTGTCTAGGTTGGACACATCTGAGAGCAGTCAGTGATTGCTCATTTGTGCTATAAATAGCAAATCTGGTAGATCTGAATCCGAAAGTTCGTCTGATGTTCATTGGTGATCCAAGAACGCATCTGGAACGTTTCGGTGTCTGGTATCTACATCTGAAGATAGAGATTTGAAGCTAGGGTTCTGTGATCAGAAGTTAGCTGTCTGGTATAATCTGAAGATCTGACATCTGTTGTAGTCTATTCTAGTGATCTAGAAGTAGATACAAAATCTGTGTTGCCCGAGGCAATAATCTGGTTAGATTTCAGAGTTGTACATCTGACTCCGCGTCTGAAGAATTCTGAGTCAGCTGCAGCGATGGCGAGCAGTGACAATCTGAATGAGGATGTTGATTATGCCCTGGTGACCGAAGAAGAAGCGTGCAAGGAAGTTGCATGGGTTCGAGATTCGGGAGTTTTTTATCGCATGTGTTCGCGTAAGGAGCAGTTTACAACGTACGAGCAGAAGGATGGAAACCGTATTTATATGGCTAATGGATCTATCTGTAAAGTAGTTGGCATGGGCTTTGTAAGGGTGAGAACTTCCGGTGATAAATCTCTCACATTGAACAAGGTAAGACACGTTCCACACGTAGCAAAGAATCTGGTATCACTTAATCGGTTGGACAAGAAGGGATACAGTTTCAAAGGTGAAGGCGGAGTTCTGGATGTCTACAAAGGTTCGGATGTGATTCTGAAGGGCGGAAGAAAAGATTCCTTGTTTATCCTCCAAGGTTCTGAGATTGGTGAGGGTGTTGACGAGCAGGTGGAGCATCGTTTTACTCTAGGCCGGAGTGAACTGGGCAAGCCACGGCTAGTAGATCAACACACACCGGTTTTATCAGTCATGGTTGGCAAGATCCAATGTCGACTGGATGGGCCACGTCTGAATGACTGTTAATTGCTCGTTGGGGTGATTCTGGGTGTCCGTAGGATACATTGCATGCAGAAAATCTGATTGTCCAGAGGACAAAGTTGTTTGCCTGGTGAGGTAAATTCTGAGTGTCTTGAAGATACATGGTGCGCGCGAGAAATCTGGTTGTCCGGAGGACAAATCTAGTGTCTTTGACGAAAGACAGACTGAGGCAAAGGTTGGAAAATCTGGTACGAGGGATGTGGCTCAAGGTGGAGTCTATGTCGGTAGCTAGTGCATCTGAATTATTAGGGGAGATTCAAAGTCAAGGTGGAGATTGTTAAGTTTAATGCCTTTGAAATTGGAGATGTCTAATTTACTGGATTAAATTATCAAGTTATTATAATTCCTGAGATGGACTGAGTAGATGATGTGGCAGCAGCTTAAAGCCAGAGCCACAACAGTTTGGACAAACCTGATGTTATGGCATAAGCTTGGAGACATTGCCAGATTATTATATCATGGTCTGGAAGATGGCGTGTTGGGTCATTTTTGGGCTGAGTCAGCCTAAGTAAAATAAGAAACAAGGATTCCTTTATGGAATTTGTTTATTTCCAAAGTCAACGTGAATAATACTACTAGTCAGTCAATAGTCCTTAGGGAATTAATATTAGGAGTCTCAAGAGTATGCGTATATTATACTCCCTTCCGTCCTAATTTAATTCAGAAGTTCAATTATTCAGAGAGAAAGAGAGATCAATAATTCTAGATCTAAGGTTTTGCATAGCTAGGAACTTTGTGATCAAAGTTCATGCAAACATAAATTAGTGTGATCATCTTCTTATAATTGTTTCTCCGCCATAATAATATCTGTTTCCCTTTGCCCGTGGAGGTATCCAATAGAGATTGGTGAACCACGTATATTCTGTGTTGATTTGCGTTCATTATTATTTATCTCTTGGGTCTGATTTACTAACATAGACTATACTTATACTATGTACTCTATGGTGCACAGTCATAATCAAAAGATAAATGAAATATTGATTTTATTGGCTAAAGACCCAAAGCAAGGAAGACCATGGAACCCACAAACAATATTTTGTAAGGCAGAAATTAAACATCCGGGCATAGTTACATCCTCTGACATATTTAATTTATCATTACTTCTTCAGAACAAAAATTATTTATTTAAATATTATTCATACATTAAAACTACAATATCATTATTTCATTATTTCAAAATGAAACATTCTCTCCATCTTTAGCTGAATGTACACACTTACTATTATTATTGATTTGGAAGAAAATGCAACACTTGTTTGAAATATAGGCTCCGTTTGTTTTCCGGAAAATATTTTCCGCATTTTTCGGTATTTGTTAAGCACCGGAAAATGGGGAAAATGTTTTCCGAAAAATGGTTTTCCCCATTTTTTAAGGAAAACGTTTTTCTTACCTCCACCTAAGAAAAACATTTTTCGGAAAATAATGATGATACAAAATTATTTTTGAACACTCCTCCTCGCCCCTTTCACACACCACCCTACCCACCCCCGCCCCTACCCACCACACCCCCGCCCAAAAAAAAAAAAAAAAAAAAAAACTTCTTTTCACTCATATTAAAATTATTTTTGAACACTCCCCCACCCCACCACCCACTCACCCACCCACCTCCACCCCCACCTCCACCCTACCATCCGCCCATCCCCAATAAAGAAATTTTCTTTTCACACACATTAAAATTATTTTTGAACACCTCCCCCACCCCTACCTCACCCCTACCCCCCCTCCCAACACCACCCATCCCACCTCCATTCAAAAACTTTCTCATATCTTTTTTTTTCTCATAATATTTTTTTCTCATATTAAATTATTTTTTGCTCATATGAAAATATTTTCCGGAAAACATTTTCCTTAGATTTACCAAACAACCAAAAACATGTTTATGTCATTTTCCGGAAAACATTTTCATTTTTCGGAAAATGTTTTCCCCCAGACAAACGGAGCCATAGTATGGAATTTTATTCATAACACCAATCAACATACTATTTCCTACGCAACTTAATATCTCTTACTTCACTTTTCACACTCACAACAACTACACCCTTCGTCCCTCTTTAATCTACAAAATTTGCCATTCTGTTTGTCCCACTTTAATCTACAAAGTCCTAAAAAAAGAAATGTTTTAATAGTTTTAAAATAATGGGACCCACTTGTTATACTCACAACAATTATCCATTTACTATTTCCTACCCCACTTTCTTTCTCCTACTCAACCATTTACACTCACAACACATCAAGTTTTTTACTTTTTTTCGTTAAATAATATGCACAACCCAAAATTTGTAAGTTAAAGAAAAACGGAGAGAGTATCTCTTAATTCTCGTGGACAAAACATTTTGTCGGCGTAGTTACGGACGGATGGAGTAGTATGGAATTTTATTCATTAATAAAAAAAAATAAAAATTTGGATGGATCTCCTGCGTTGATAACATGATATAGTACACCACAATATCTCGACACGTGGAGCTTATCTCATCCTCTCCCGCTCACTTAAACCACGCTCCTTCCACAAGCCTTCATTCTCAGTTCTCATCTCACCATCTCACATTTCACACACACACACACACACACACACAGTTTTTCTCTCTCCACCTTTACATATAACAATAACAATGGCCGCCGCCTCATTCTCCGGCACTATAGTAAGCTCCTCCTTCCTCCGCAGATCCGTAGCTCCCACTCGCCAAGCCGCCCTCTTCGGTCTCAAATCCGGATCCTCAATCCGACCCGGCAGACTCGTCGTCAAGGCCTACAAGGTCACACTTATTACCCCAGAAGGAAGTAAGGAATTCGAGTGCCCCGAAGACGTTTACGTCCTTGACCAAGCCGAAGAGGAGGGCATTGACTTGCCCTACTCTTGCCGCGCCGGCTCCTGCTCTTCATGTGCCGGAAAGGTAACTGCCGGAACTGTTGACCAGTCCGACGGCGGCTTCCTTGACGACGACCAAATTGAAGCTGGTTGGGTATTGACTTGCGTTGCCTATCCTCAGAGTGATATTACCATTGAAACTCACAAGGAAGAGGAGCTCACTGCTTAAGTCAATATTGATTGACTTTATTATATTTTCGAAATTACAATTATGTTCGTTCTTGTGTTTGGAACAATAATTTTTATGTTTATTTTTGTACCCTTTTTTAAGTCGAGAAAGGGGTTTTTGTAACAGCTTTACTATTCTACAAGTACCACTTTATTTTATTATACTATCTAGATTTAGATTAATGGCTTTTAGCTTGTACATTTGTATCGTAGTTGCTTTGACTGAAATCAAAACTTTCCTTTGCAAACCGTTAAAGGATACTACTACGAGGTAACCGCGCGATAGAGATTCAATCTATATTATACTTAAAGTGCGTGGTGCCAAGAAGCCCACCAGAATTGGGGGGTATTTTCGAAATTCACTTTGTAAAAGGAAGGGCTGAGATGAGACCGAGCATCACAGACCGGACCGGACCTGGATCAAAGCCGGTACGAGCGAGTGCGACTACACCGAACCGGATAAGCCCGCAAGCGAGCTAATCCGAGAACCCCGGGCTTCCTGATGACAATGACCAAGATGGCTCTGCCTCCCGCTATCCTAAGAGTCCCGTGTTGATCACTCAACCTCCTGCCCGGAGCCCGCAGTATCCAGCTGTCACAAGCGTACAACAGACGTTACCTGTTCGTACCTGACATACCATAACGGTTGGTGGTGGAACCATGATTCCTTGACAACACGCCACGTTCTCAGCCACTCCCCTGGCCGAACCAATGAGGACCTGCCGCGTGTCTATCCGGTACGAGGGCGGTTAGTACCTTAAACCTACCTCCTCCTTCTACTCATATAAATACTCCTATCCGCCCCCAAGGGCCAGGGACGTGCTCTATCCGATTCACACACACAAGGTCTTCATTGAACCTTCTCCTTAGGTTTTCCTCAGAGATCTTACTCTCACACCCGAGGGCCTAAGCCGGATTCCAACCCGGCCTTGGTCTTAACGGTGTTCTTGTCTGTGTTGTGATCAGGATCAAGAGACAGCTAAATTGGAGTTCCATCTCCGTGACCCCAGAAACCTAGGGCGTCATCAGTGGTTCCATTGCCGGGAACCGAAAATCTTCCCAGTGCAATCTTCCTGCTTCGTTTGCTTTTCCAATCTAATTCATTTCAAATCCTCATCTAGCTCTTCCGTCTTTCACGGTTCTAAAAGGGTATCCCGTCTTTTCTGTTGATTCTTGACATACAAAATCTTCACAATGACTGGGAAAGAAGTCGTGAACCCAAATGCTAGCCCTTCGGGACAAGCGCCCCAGGGATCAGTCTTCGTCAGATTGGGAAATAAGACTCTTAGTGGCAACTCCTATACCCCCTCTCAAAGGGCAAGGAGAGAGGCAGATCTGAGAGATCGTATAGAAACCTCTAAAGCTCTCAAAACTCAAAAAACTCCCGTCACTCCCCTCACCCCTGATCAAATCCAAAAGAAAATCCAGATCCTGACAGACAGGCAGAATCTGGTAGCGGAAGGGATACAGTTGAATCTAGCCCTGGAGGAGCTGTTTAATGCCGAGGCCAATGCTGGAAGCCCCCCTGAAAAATCAAAAACCCATGATCTGACAAGCTCTAAGAGCAGGGCCAGTAGGATTATAGGAGGAAAAAGGCGGACAATCCTCGTGGACGATGACGAGGAGAGGGGAGAAGAAGAAGGGGAGAGTGAGGAGGGAGAATCACAGCCCAGAAAGACTAAAGGCCAATCTAAAGGAAAGGCAGTTGTTAAAAACGATGATAAAATTACAGAAACAGTAAAAATGGCTAAAACGGGGGACATAATGGATCAAAAGTTCCAAAGAATGATCGCGGAGCTATGGGAGTCCAAGAAAAACGTAACAAAGTGCGTTGGACCCATGGACGCTTTCGCATCATGGATCAATGATTCTCCAATCCAAAGAGGAAAGGTACCCACGCTAGACGCGTATGACGGCTCATCTAATTCAAAAAGCCATGTTGGGCGATTTGAAGGGCAGATGGCTCTGTTTTCAACAGATGAGGCCGTGAAGTGCAAAGCCCTCGCCTCCACCTTTAAAGGGAAGGCGTTGGGGTGGTTATTGGCCCATAAACCGCGCTCTATCTGCAGCTATGAACAATTGCGGACTTCATTCTTGAACTCGTTCGCGGGCGCTGGGAAGGCCGCAAGACCAAAATCGGACCTGTGCGGCGTCAAGCAATATCCCGGGGAGAACAAGAAAGCATACATCACTCGGTTCCGAAAAATGACCGAGCAGATTGTGGATTTAATAAAGAACGACATCGAACTATGCTTCCTAGGGGGATTAACATCCCACACTTTGAGGCAGGAGTTTGCTTGCCGAAAACCCGAGGGGACAGAAGAGATGTATAACAGGGCCATCGCTATGGCCGGAGTAGAACCCGCATTTATGGCTGACGCCCGCAGGAGCGTAAGGGAAAGAATCGAGCCCGCTTGTGATCCCCGTCATCACTCAGGCTATACGGGAAACAATGGTGGCCGAGGTAGAGGCAGATCAAGGGGCATGCCCAATTTTAAAAGAGGCGATGACAGTGCTTTCACCCCTTTGATCGCACCAAGAACCGAGATCTTGCGGGCAGAGGCCTTGCCTCCTCCACCTCCACTGGAGAGGAAGCCTTACGAGGCGAACAAAAAGAAATGGTGTGGATACCATGAAAGCCACGGGCATACTACGGATGACTGTTTCCAGTTAAAGAAAATAATACAACAAAAGGTGGAGGCCGGGGAATTAAAGAAATAGATCACGGGGTCCAGCAGTAAAGGTGAAGCCCCGCGGGGAAATGTTCAATACGTCAGAGACAATGACGCAGATGGAGAAGGACGTTATGACATCCAATACATAGGAGAGGAAGCCCCAAGCAACACCCAGCTTTCCGCCCAGATCAGACGACTGGAAAAAGTATTCTTGATACCCACTTATCCGCGCGAGCAGGAGGAAATGATCGGTTTCAAAAGGAGTGAATTGGCATCCACCCTTTTCCATTCAACACAACCATTAACGATCAAAATGGCTATAGGAAGGGCGGCCATTGGAAGAGTCCTCATTGATACCGGGGATTCGCGGGATATATTGTACTTCCACTGCCTGGAAGAAATGGGAATGTCCGAGGCGCACTTAACTCCGTACGCGGGTTTGTTAGAAGGGTTCACAAACCACACAGTCTATGCCAAGGGGACAATTGACTTCGAAGTGACCATCGGAGAAAGGCCATTCGAGAAAACAGCCCGCGCTACGTTTATGGTGATCGATCTGATATCCCAATACAATGCGATACTGGGCGTAACCGCACAAGCTGCCCTTGGAATAGTGGCCTCGATCCCTCACCAAAAAATCAAGTTCAGTACCCCTGCGGGGACCGCGTGTATTGAGAATAAACCCGAGCTCTTCCTCAAATTAATAGAGAGGAAGAGGAAGGAAAGCGCGGCAAAGCAAAAACTGGGAAGCCCGAGGGAGGCAAAAAAGGCCAAAGCAAGTGAAAAGGAGGTCGCATGCGCGGCCATGATCGGGACGTTGTCTTTCCACTCTACAAGGGCAGAATTCAAGCGGAGCAGGAGAGCCCGCCGTATAGCCGCGGAAACCGAGCACATTAATATTGTAATTGATTCGCTGCATGACCGAGAAGTTACAGATATTCGCCCCAATGATGCTTTGGAAGATGTGGTGATAAATCCGGCATACCCCGAGCAGACAATAAAGGTCGGGCTAGAGATCCCCACAGAGGAAAGGAAGGTTCTGATTGAATTATTGAGAGGAAGCCTGGACGTGTTCACCTGGACGGTAGAAGATATGGAGGGGATAAGCAGAGAGGTGATCGAGCAAGAATTGAATATCGATCCCATATTCACCAGGGTACTTCAAAAGGAAAGATATTTTTCCCCGGAGAAGAAGGCGGCGATCAAGGTCGAGGTGGATAAATTGCTGAAAGCGGAGATCATAAGCCCGATCAAATACCCGGTGTGGTTAGCCAACGTGGTAATGGTGACCAAGGCAAATGGGAAATGGAGGATGTGCGTAGATTTTACGGATCTAAATAAGGCCTGTCCCAAAGACTGTTATCCCCTCCCCCGGATCGACCAGTTGGTAGACTCTATCGCCGGACATAGGGTATTGAGCTTTATAGATGCATACTCGGGCTATCATCAAATCAAAATGAAGGAGGCTGATGTTCCGTCCTGCGCCTTTTACGGTGCGGGCAAAACTTACACTTTCAACAACATGCCGTTCGGCCTTAAGAATGCGGGCGGTACATATCAAAGAATGGTGGGAATCATCTTCGACGATCAGTTGGGCCGAAACCTGGAAGCATACATCGATGATATGGTTATCAAGACCAAGGAAACCTCTCATGATATTGATGTAGCAGAAACCTTCACCAGTCTCCGAAGAAACAATATGAAACTTAACCCATCCAAATGCGCCTTTGGAGTAAAGGCAGGAAAGTTTTTGGGCTTCATGGTGAACCAGAGAGGGATAGAGGCGAACCCGGAGAAAATCATGGCGTTGATAAATATGCAACCCCCCAGATGTGTTAAGGAAGTACAGAAGCTGAATGGCCGCATCACGGCCCTAGGGAGGTTCATCGCCAAGTCAGCAGAAAAATGCCTACCTTTCTTTAAAACTTTAAAAGGAGGAAGAAAGGAAGGTTTTGAATGGAACGAGGACTGCCGGAATGCTTTTGAGCAAATAAAAGCCTACTTGGGAAAGCCGCCGCTGTTAAGCAGCCCTGTTATGGGTGAAGAACTCTATGTTTTCTTGGCCGCAACAGATCACGCAGTGGCTGCGGTTTTGGTAAGGGAAGAAGGCGACCTTCAGAAGCCCGTGTATTATGTCTCCAAGGCACTATCCGCAGTAGAAGGTCGCTACTTGAACATCGAAAAGCTAGCTTTCGCCCTGCTTATAGCCGCTCGGAAGCTGCGGGCATACTTCATCGCCCACATTATCACGGTTTATTCGGATACCCCACTGAAGAAAGTGCTCCATAAGCCCGAATCCTCGGGGAGAATGCTATCATGGTCTATAGAACTGACTGAGTTCCAGATTACTTACTCCCCGTGAAAGACATCAAAGCACAAGCACTGGCGGATTTTGTGGTAGAAACCACGTTTGAAACAAAGGAAAGGGAAGCGGACAAAATTGAGCCCGCTAAAGCAAAGAAAAAGCGGGGCAAGAAGGCCATAGATGCTGGGGAAAGACCGGAGAATTGTTGGTCGTTAAGTGTTGACGGATCCTCGAAAAAAAACTATCAGTGGCGCAGGAATCCTCTTGATCGCCCCAGAAGGTCAACGGTTTAAACGAGCTTTGAGGTTTAAGTTCGCGGTCTCAAACAATCAAGCCGAGTACGAGGCATTGATAGCGGGCTTGGAATTAGCCCGGGACATGAGGGTATCTAATTTGATCGTGAAGAGCGACTCACAGCTAGTGGTAAATCAGGTCAAAGGGGAATATGAGACAAATCACCTGGTGCTGCTCAAATACAAAGAACTCGCAGCAAACCTGTTAAAGGAATTCGAGTACCACGAGCTAACCCAAGTTAACCGGGCTGAAAATTCCGAGGCGGACTTGCTTTCGAGAATCACAAACGAACACATTGCAAAGCTTAGTGTGGACTGCTGGATAGAATTCACGGAGCGCCCGGCCATTGACAGGACAAAGATCCACCAAATAGGGGAGCCCGAGAAGGATTGGGTGGACGAGATTAAGGAATACATCGAGAAGGAAATCCTTCCCAACTATCCGGATCGAGCAAAAGTTTTGAGGAGACAGGCCGCTAGATACACGGTCATTGACGACGTGCTTTATCGAAGGTCTTTTACCAAACCCCTACTGAGGTGTGTGAAATCCGAGACCATTACCAACTTGTTATACGAAGTTCATGAGGGCGTATGTGGAGGGCATCCCGGTGCCCGGACACTATCCGATAAAATCAGATTTCTCGGGTATTACTGGCCGACAATGAAAAGAGATGCAGAGGAATATGTCCGCAAATGTGATCAATGCCAGAGATTCGCCAACATACCAAGGCAGCCATCCACGGAGCAGAGTCTGGTAGTCCCAACTTAGGCATTTGATATGTGGGGGATTGATTTGATTGGGCCGTATCCCAAAGCGCCCGGCGGAGCACAAATGGTAGTGGTCGCAGTGGATTATTTCACAAAATGGGTGGAGGCAAAGGCACTAAGTAGCACTACTGAAGCAAGTATTATCAAGTTCGCCTACGACCATATATTCTGTCGGTTCGGTTTACCGCAGGCTATCGTCTCCGACCATGGACCCCAGTTCCAAAACAAGTTTACGGCGGAATGTAAGAGACTCAACGTAGAACATCGGCAATCCTCCGTCGCAAGACCGCAGGGAAATGGACAGGCCGAAGCCGCAAATAAGTTGCTCATGACCACTTTACACAAAAATTTGAAGGGAAGGAGTGGCCGCTGGATGGAAGAACTCAGTACTGCCCTATGGGTTGTCCGAACCACAACGAGGAACTCAACGGGAGAAACTCCTTTCTCCTTGACATATGGATCAGAGGCGGTCGCGCCTGTAGAAGCAGCCCTACCCACCTACAGGGTCGCCCATTTTGATGAAACAAAGAATGAGGAAGCCCGGAGAAAAGACTTAGACTTTCTCGAAGAAAAACGGTTGGAAGCACGAGCAAAGATGGTTAATTACAAACAGAAGGCCAAAGTTCATCACGACAAAAGGGTGAATAAGAGGTCGTTTTCCGTGGGAGACTGGGTCTTGAGAAAAGTTGAAGTCACGAGGAGACAGCCCGGATATAACAAGCTCTCGCCCAACTGGGAAGGGCCTTATCAGATTGCCCGCGTAATCAAAGAATGGACTTACAGACTCCTCACCAAAGAAGGGAAGGACTTAAAGAACGCTTGGCACAGCGACCACTTGAAGAAGTACTACCCTTAAAGATTGTATTTCCCTTTTTTTAGAAATCCGCCTGTTTTCTATTTTCTGCATTGTAATTTTGATGTACGGCTCTATGAGCGGGAAAAAAGATGAAATATCAATAATATTATGTTTGTCCCATTGAAACAAAAGATCATAGATAGATACTGAAAAGAAAAGCATGTATTCGGCAAGATATAACAAAGTGCCAAACCACCAAGGCCCCGCGCCTAAAATACCGTTGCATGAATCTTCATGCACGATGCGCGGTCATACGCCCTCGAGCTAGACCGTAAGCCCGTCAAGGGAAATACCGTTGCATGAATCTTCATGCACGATGCGCGGTCATACGCCCTCGAGCTAGACAGTAAGCCCGTCAAGGGAAATACCGTTGCATGAATCTTCATGCACGATGCGCGGTCATACGCCCCGACCATAAGCCCGCCGAGGAAAATAATCATGAATACCGGACATAGAAAGTTCAAGGCACATTCACAATAATTAGGCAAAAGGGGCCCCACACCAACCTAGGGCCATAACCTTGAAAAACAAAGAAGAAATACCAAATAAAGTGATCAAGGAAAAACAATAAATGCTTGGCAATTCCAAGGCAACCAGCAAAAAGGGCAGTAAAATACAACGGAAGTAAATGTCAGGGAGATATGGGGATCAAAAGAAGAAAAAATAGATACATAACAAAATCAGATCAAAATGGAATCAAATCCTCAAGTTCATGAAATCTAAGACTATTACAAAATGTCCCAGGACGCAGCCCGGTCTGATCTTCAACTGGCCGGAGGAGGGTTGACTTCCACTTCTGGAACAAAATCAGAGGCATTATGGTCAGCTGCAGAACGAGCCAGAGCTTCAGAGGCTTCGGCTAGAGCGGAGGCAAAAGTTGAAAAGGGGAGAACAATACCTTCGACGAAGGGGCCATTGGGGCCAAAGACCTTCTCCAGAGCTGCGGCCAGAGACAAGGCAGATTCATCACCTGTAAACCGCAGATCATCTATCATTTTGATCAAGGGTTGAATGGTTACAGGTGAAACCGGAGGCAAAGCATTCCGAACCGACTCGGGCAAGGCCTCAAGCTGATGATCGGCAAAAGGCACTAAGGAATGACCATTAAAGCATTCCGGATCCGTGGCCACAATAGAACAAATGATAGTGATCTCTTGAGCAGTGTATTTCCCCGTGGCCGCAAGATTCCGGGCGATAGTGTGCACCGCCTGCTCATACTGCTCATTGCCCGCGATGGATATTTTTTCGGAGTACTCTGCGGACTCTTTGAATTCAGCAACCGCCTTGCCCCTCTCCTCCTCCAAGACCCGCTCTCGTTCATTTTCATAGCGCGTTTGGTCAAGAAGTTTACCGTCCAGCTCGTCCACTCTGTTGGACAGCTCCTCGGATTTCTTCCTCTCCGCTTCTAAAGACCTCAGGAGCTCAGCATTGCGAGCATCAACACTCGCCTTCTCAGCCTCAGCCCGCTCTTTGGCTTCTCGAGCAACTGCCAGATCACTGCTCAATTTAGATACCTCCTTGGCCGCGCTAACGACCTCCGTATCTTTGCTCTTCAACTCCTTGCCAGCGCTCTCCACAGCCTTGGTCAACTTATGGATCTCCTCCCTCGCCGCCATCAGCTCATTATTCCTCGCTGCGATCACGGCGGCATCAGCCTCATGTTGAGTCCGCAGATAGATAACCTCGTTGGCAATCTGCAAATAACAAATGTGATTATACTACGGGACAGAAAGAAGCACGATATGTAATCCAAGTCAAAGACGAACCTCAGTCAAACACAGGCCCACGTTGCCCGCGGCGGCGATGGGATTCGAAGCAGCCAAAACCTTCTGTTGATAATCAGGAAAATAGAGGCGGTGCATCAGCCCGTCACCAACATAAGCATTAGCGCTTCGGCGACTATGGAGATCCACCCCATACACCTCTGGGGCCTTGGCTATCTTGAGCCCGAACTCCCGGGTGCGCTCTCTATCCTCAATTGACTCTACCGGATACAAATTGGAGCACAGGGTCCCTCTCGAAGGAGATAAAACCGTGAAGTCACCGGAGGAAGAGCCAACCTTTTGATATTTATCCCTTTGAGGGGACGTTGGATCCCCGATAGCAGATCGTTTCTTCGTGGGCTCCGGAGCAGATAGACCTATGCCAGGATCCTGAGAAGAGTGGCCGGTTCCGATCACAGTTTTGCCGCGGCCAGCGCCTTGACGGGGATTCGGAGGCAGATTCCGGGTCAATTGCGGCCGAGAAACCACCGCTCCGGACTTATCAACCTTGTCCGTAACAGGGATCTTGACCCCAGGAGCCTCCATCTTTTTCATAGCATCGGCTCTCCTTTGTTTTTCAAGAGCTGCGGCTTTCCTGGCCGCGATCTTAATTTCTGCTGCGGACTTGGGAGGCATCGTGTCAGTTGGATCTGCGAACAAGAAAAGCAGTCAGATATATGAAACAAAGCGAAAAAGACAGGAAAAATAGTATGAAAGTGTACAATGAAAGAGACCGAGTAAACCAGGGTCTGGACGCGTCTCCCCCGAATTACAAGCAGAGCAATCAGAAAGGAAAGCAAATGATTGATGAACTTTCCAATCAGGGTCCCGCAATAGAGGGGCCATAATAACCCTAGGTTCGGGGCCAGAAACGCGCCTCGGGGCCACCCTGGCGAAGGTCAGAAGCTCTTCATCGCTAATAATCGCTGAGACATCGTAAACTTGAGGAGTCTCCACCACCGACTGATCGTACAGGGTAACTGTTGGTCCCAAAAACACAACAAGGGTATGAAAAGAGGCTAGAGGGGGGGGGGTGAATAGCCTATTAAAATTTCAACCCTTTTTCAAATTCAACCAAGTGCTTACTCTTGAATATGCGGTCAAGTTAAAACCACACGGTCAAGGGGTAATATGCACAGCGGAAGTTTTCGTTAGAAATGGGAAAGGTTGGTTTTGACTAAAAACTCTAAGTAGGAATACCAGCACTCACGGTCAACCAGGTAGCGGTCGAGTGAGTCCGGTTGAGGGTGAAGTGCGGTCAAGATATTGCGGTCAAGAGGTTGAGATTTGAAAGTTGTTGTCTTAGAAGTTTTTGCAAAAAATAAGTTAGTCAGATTTTAACTTAGGCAATGTGGAGAACAAACAAACACAATTCACAGCAAGTTATTAAATCTGAAAGATCAAAACACTAAACGACAAACAAAGTTAATATGAACAATGAAGAACAAGATGAACAATACTTGAAAGTAAATTTGCAGAAAGGTAAAATGACACAAGTATTTGGAAAGGTTCGATCTGTTAAAAAGATCTACGTCCTTTACCAAGATGGTCAGTCTTGGATTTTGAATGGAGGTATATATTGATTCTTGAGTGTACAGATTACAGAGATGAAGTATTGAATCAACACCTACTTTCTATGAAGAACAAATCCTAGACTTAGACCAGTGTATCCCTTTTGATTCAATCTAAGTGATTGATCAATTGGGGTGAGTGTGTGTGTAAGAATCTGAAGCTCTTTGAAATCTATATGATTTAGAGCCTAAAGAATCTTATGTGTTACAAGGCTTGAGATGACTTGAATGTTGCTGGAGATCTTTGAAGGTTTGAAGGTGAGTTCCTTGAAGATTCAAAGGATTCTGGAAATCTTGAGTATGATCTTCAATCACCAAGTATTTCAACAGCAATTTCTCTCTTAGAATCTCAGCTTAGTTCAATGAAGAACTTAAGGGCTATTTATAGCCTTGAATGAGAAAATAGATGTTGGATTTACTTGGGCTCCAAGTTGAAGGACAATGAGCTGTTGAATTCTGATTGGAGCTCAATCTGAGTTTGTCCTTTTTGCAGATAAGAGGTGGTCCCACTTAGATGAATTCAAATTTTAATTACTTGGGATCCAAGTTCTGCAACGTTCTAAACTAACCATAGTTTGATACAAGTGACCATGGTTAAGTTTGAACATACTTGGGTTCTTGGACAACTTCATCATTTGCGCTCAAGGCCTCACGGTCGAGTGTCTTGCGGTCGAGGGGTCAGATGTGACCTGTTAAGATATGCCACAAAGCTCACGGTCACTGACTTCCGGTCATGATTCACGGTCAAGTGGTCTTCCACGGTCAGGTGGTCTTCCACGGTCAAGTGAATTCACGGTCGAGGTCTTGACCACTAAAACTCCAGACTTAGAAAATTTTCAGCCTATCAATCTAAAGCCTATACTATCAGAGTGGAGTATTCTAAAAATGAAGTTTAACACTTCTTACAATATATCCTAAGTCCACAAAAGATAAAATTAGGTTATGGGATCAATCAAATCTAGGTAATAGGAGTGGTTTACAATAAGCATACCCAACAATCTCCCCCTATTTGATTGAGACCATTACCTACTATAACAAAGGCTAATTCATTGTACTTGGTAATAACATGTTTTCAAGAAAATAATATTTTATTAATTTCATTCCCCAAGTCAATGCACACTCTAAGCCAGTGTCATAGATTTCTATCAGCCTAAAAAGATAAAAGGATACTAATCCTAGCAAGATAGACATATAAGGCTTGAATGCATTTTTAGAGAAAATAACAATAAGTATTGAAATGCATCAAACAAACATTCAAAAGGCACTCATAAATATCCATTCACGTATAGGGAGTGCAGAACCAAAAGAGGGATTAAGTTTTTACAGATCCAAATAAAAACAGACATAAAAGTAAATTGTTTTGGGACAAATACAAATTAATAACAAAGTTTCAAATGACCACATACGGTCATATTCAAATGGTGGGATTAACCAAGATATGGATCTCCTTTAAAGTAGCAAAGATTAGTTGAAAGGCCAACTCCAGGTATGATGATGGGGTCTTTGAGATCATTGATTTCGAGGAAGTCCATGTTCACGGTTGGAAATTCAAAGCTGTCTTCAGCTTCATCTTCATCAGTAGCAAGTCTGTTCCCATGTCCGATCGCTGGATTTTGAGATGAGGAGCCTTGAGATCCAGCAATGCTATCCACGGTCAATTGAAGAGTTGAAATTTTGTTAATAACTTCCTGCACATTTGAGTTAGCAATCTCATAAACTCTATCAATCTTGGAAGTTTGACCTTCAAGCCGTTGGGTGTGGACTTGCATAGCTTGCTTCATAGCTTCTATCTTAGGCGTGAACTTTTCCGCGACCGATAATAAACCAACAGAAACACTTGCGTTGATTTCCGCTTTGAGAGAGGTCTTGACCTTATCCATTTTTTCAAAAAGAAAATTTTTGTTGCCCGTCATCACCTTTGACATTTCTTTACCAGCTACATCAATTGTTTTGACCAGTGAGCGGTCAATGGAATTGGATTGAGCCTTGAGTTCCTCTTTAAGATCAGCACGGGTGAGAGAAGCGGTAGAAGTAGATGCGGTCAAGGCAATGTTGGGATTCACGGTAGCTAGGCTTTCAAGGATAGCCTTTGTTATGTTCTGACTCTCCCCCTTAATGGTCTCAACAACAGAAGTCTTGAGCTGATCAACCTCATTCTGCATCTTAATTTGGTTTGCAGCAAGCTTTGCAATCTCACCCTGAGTATCAAGGTTGATCTGAGTCAAGAACTCAATAGCAGTTAAAATGTGAGCCATTTGATCGACCGTACCAGAGGCGGTCGGTGGAGCTGGAGTAGACTGAGGGGGCGAGGGAGCAGGAGACTTGGTTAATACATCATCATGGTCACTGGGTACACGGTCGCCATCCTGACCGTGACCCTGAAGCTCAACATTAGTGGACTTGCCTTGTTCAGCGGTCGCCTTAACAGGACGCACTTGATCATCATCACTAAAATCAGGACTCTCTATATTCACAATTTTCTCAACATGTTCAACATCACTACTTTCAATATCTTGATTACCAGATTCACCACTTGATTCTACCAACTCCACATCATCTGGTTCGTCAACTAAGTTAAGAGTGTGCTTTGCTCTTTGACGTTGCGGTTGATTAGGAGGGACATCAATCTCCTCATCACGGTCGCCTTGCATAGGTGAACCGGATGGAGTGAAGATAGGAGATGCGGTCGATGGAGGCGGTTGAGATACCTTGGTTTTCTTCGAGGTTTGGATGGGACTAAGAGAGAGATCCCTTTTCTTGGATTTCTCCCCCTGAGATGGAACGGGGAGTGTAGGAGACTTGGTTTTGAAGGATTTGGATGGTACGGTTGGAGAGGGCACGGTAGGCTTGGAGACGGTTGATTTGGAGGGAGGAACGGTTGACTTTACTTTGATAGGAACGGTAGATGGAATACTAGAAGGGGGCTTGACTGATGAAGGTTCTTTAATAATCACTCCGGTCAGCGGTCTGGGTTTGGAAGGAGCGGTCGAGGCACTAGCAATTCCTTTGCCTTTGACCCTTCTAGACACTTGTTCCTCAGCTTCTTCATCATCCTCTTCATCATCATGAACAGATGAGGACTTTCCAGGAGCATCAAGCCCTAATGCTAATCTAGCAGCCTTGGTGAAGTTAGGAGGGATGTATTTTTCCCTTTTATGCTCAGGTTCACGGTTTCTGTACTCTTGATACTGAACATCACCAAACCTGTTACGGTAGGTGGATCTCATAGTCTTGATGTCAAAGACCTTGGATAATGAGATAGTCACACTAGCATCTTTGTCCCGGTTGATTTCCCTTCGAACTTCAGGGATGAATTTGAATAGGAGGGAAAGGAACCTGGTGTTTTTCTTGTACTTGGTGATGGCCTGATCAGATAGTTGCTTCTTGTAATCATAAATGTGGTCCAACAAAAGTCCATACAGGATCTTGGGCCAGTTCAATGTTCGACCGAGATAGATCGCGGTTGAAAGCTTCCATTGGGTAGAGTTGAAGTTTCCATGATTGCCACTTTTGCAAAGAAGACCATGGCCAACCAAGTGACCAATGTAATACATCACCTCTGGAAAGGTTTTCCGGTAGGGCTTGCACACGTCAGTAGATCCAATCAATCTCATTGCCAATCCATCATATTCTTCGTCAGATAGAGAGATAGGAGCCTCATTGTCAATGTCAAGGCCAAGTGTGGCAGCAATGTCGGTGTAATCAACCTCAACTTTGTGACCGTAAACTTCAGCTTCAATCCAATTGAGCGGTCTGTTTTGATCATCTCTCCCTTTGATTTCTTTTGCTGTGGAGTAGAATTCTCCAACTGCGGCAAGGTAGTGATCAGGTTGATTCATGGTGAAGTAGTGAAGTATGCCAGATTTCTTCATTCTTTTTATCAAATGCCTCCCAATAGCATCCTTCTGGAGGTCTTCATAATCAATAACGCAGCCAGGAATAAATGATTGCTCCTCCTAAAACAATTTGAAGTTAGTAACACTGGTGCGGTCAACCGGTATGCGGTCGAATGACCAAGAGGATGCGGTCGACATGCATACGGTAGACAGAAATGGCGGTAGGCGAAAACACTTAGAAATATTTCAATGACAATTCTAAAAACACGCACAAACACCATATTACTATGTGTGAATGAATTTAAGGATCAAAAAAGTAATTGCTCAAGAACACGAAGAACACTATAAGAACACGAAGATACTGTTCATATCAGAAACCCAGAAAACGAGTTAGGGCACGAAAATCCATAAAAGTAATACCAAAATGAACACAGAAACCGATTAAACACGAAAATATCATCAATTTCATTATTAAGAACACAATAATCATCAGAATATGAAAGGGCAAAATGAAGAACATTAACAAAAGCTTTGAAAAAAAATGACATGGCACAAGGAGATTTATCAACTGGAATTTGAATCTAAACATTATATGAACTCGAAATCATGAAAATAACTAGAATGTGCATTATCAAAGCACATAAACAACTCAGAAAATGAATCAGTCATAGAGTAAGAAGGGTTGTAAAGACCCGCCAAAATGAAAAGTAAAAAACTGAAAATAAGAGATGTTTTGGGTCAAGAAATCATACCATTGTGTCTTCAGAAAGTTGTTCTTGCGATTTCTTAGATGATTTTGTTGGTTGAGTTGATTTTGGTGCCATTTATAGAGAAAATGAGAGTGAAAAATGAAGGAATGGAGAGAAGATGAACTAGGTTTAGAGAGAGAAAGTAGAGAGAGACAGTGAGTAGAGATAGAGTGAAGAAAAGAGGGTTTCTGATAAAAATGCAGAGGGGTGGAGTTGAGGGGTAGTGGAACGGTTTTATGCAGAAAGTAGTGGGAGGTTAACTCTGCAAAAACTCAGAGATTTGACCAGTAATGTCCTTTCACCATAAATGCATGGATAGTGACGGCGGACATAAATAAGGGAATAAAATTAATTGCAAATGATTTGGATTAAATGAAAACGAGGGAAAAGAGGAAATTACAAAATTACCCCTTTGGATGACTAGGAGGATCCTAAAATTTGCTAAGTTAGAAATACTTACCTGGTCACCAATCTTTTGCGGTCAGGTTCTTGACCGTGAGTATTTGCGGTCAAGAATGTTACCTTGGCCTATGAATGCTTCTTTAAAGCAGTGAACGAATATCATCATTTTCCCATGCGGTCGGCTTCTTTAAAGCCTGAACAAATTTCATCTTTGTATGCGGTTAATGGGGCGGTTGACATATGAGCGGTCGACATTTATGCGGTCAGCATTGATGAGGTTAGCTTTGATAGATTTTGATGCTTCGACCGGAATTACTTGACCGGGGATATGGTAATCGACCGTGATTGCTTTACCGGTAAGGATGTTGACCGTGACCTACTGGTTTTTGAACTTGGATAAAACATAAGACATTAGCACAATCAAAGTATATGGACAAGTAATTAAAGTTCTAGCATACCCATCTCTCCTCTAAGATACCTAAATCTCTTGGAATCCAGAGCCTTGGTGAGAATATCTGCAATTTGATTGTCAGTACTCACATACTCTAGATGGATATTACCTTTTTCCACATGATCCTTGAGAAAGTGGTATTTGATATCAATGTGTTTGGTTTTTGAATGCATGACAGGGTTGTTGGAGACAGCAATGGTAGATGTATTGTCACAAAAGATTGGACAATTTTCTTCGTTGATTCCGTAGTCAACCAATTGTTGCTTCATCCACAGCACTTGGCAGCAGCAGCTTCCAGCAGCTATATATTCAGCTTCTGTGGTAGATACAGAGACTGAGGCTTGTTTCTTGCTTGCCCATGAAACGAGTCGATTTCCAAGGAAATGACAAGTTCCACTTGTGCTTTTCCTGTCGATGGTACATGCTGCATAATCTGCATCTGAGTAACCTATAAGATCAAAATTTGAATCTTTGGAGTACCAAAGTCCAAGGTTAATAGTCCCAGATAGATATCGAATAATACGTTTAACAGCAATAAGATGTGCTTCTCTAGGATCAGCTTGATAACGAGCACAAACGCAAACACTAAACATGATATCTGGTCTACTAGCAGTTAAGTATAGGAGAGAGCCAATCATACCTCGATACAAGGTTTGATCAACCTTCTTACCTTTCAAGTCTTTGTCTAGCTTGTTACCAGTAACCATAGGAGTGTCGTATGCCTTTGCATTATCAAGTCCAAATTTCTTGATAAGATCCTTTGTGTACTTTGCTTGGTTGAGGAAGATGCCTTCAGCACATTGTTTAATTTGAAGTCCAAGGAAGAATGTCAATTCTCCCATCATGCTCATCTCAAATTTGCTTTTCATGAGTTTCTCAAAACGCTTACACAACAATTCATTAGTAGAACCAAAAATAATATCATCTACATATATTTGAACTAATAAAGTATGATCATGATATTTAGCAATGAATAAAGTTGTGTCGATCTTACCACGCTTGAAGCCTTTCTCTAGGAGAAATTTAGATAGAGTATCATACCATGCACGTGGAGCTTGTTTGAGTCCATATAAAGCTTTACGGAGTTTGTAGACATGATTTGGAAATTTGGGGTCTTCAAATCCGGGCGGTTGAGCAACAAAGACTGTTTCTTGAAGTTCTCCATTGAGAAATGCACTCTTCACATCCATTTGATATAGCTTGAATCTTTTGTAAGAGGCATAAGCTAAGAATATCCTTATAGCTTCGAGTCTTGCAACGGGGGCAAATGTTTCATCATAATCAATGCCTTCTTCTTGTCTATATCCTTGTGCAACCAACCTAGCTTTGTTCCTTGTGATGCTTCCATTCTCATCCATCTTGTTTCGGAACACCCACTTTGTACCAATCACTCCTTGATCTTGTGGCCTTGGAACTAAGGTCCAAACTTTGCATCTTTCAAATTGGTTGAGCTCTTCTTGCATAGCAACAACCCAACTTGAGTCTTGGAGTGCTTCATCAACTTTCTTGGGTTCAACTTGAGATATAAATGCGGTAAGTGCATCGTAGTTTGATCTTCTTGTTCGAACACCAGAATGCAAGTCACCAATGATATTCTGAATTGGGTGATCTCTAACCTCACGAACTTCTTGAGGTATATCTGGTTGAGTTGATGGTGGTTGTAAATCTTCTAGTGGTACATCATTTGTGCCATCCCAATCATAAGTAATTTGAGGGATAGGTTCTTCAATATTTATGGGTGTCTCAACTTCAACTCCATTTGAGGTAGCAGCAGATGAGGTAGCTTCTGGCGCTTCATATGAGGTAGATGGAGGTGCAGTTGAGGTAGATAGGTTTCCTTGAGTTGATTGATTTTGTGGTTGATTTGTACCTGTCTCATTAAGCTCAACAAAATCATCAGCAACATTTGGAGCCATATGTGGCTCAAGGAGAGAATGTTCATCAAAAGTGACATGAACAGATTCAACTATCTTAAGAGTGGTTTTATTAAATACACGAAAAGCTTTTGAGTATTTAGCATACCCAACAAATATACCTTCATCGGCCTTAGGAGCAAATTTACCTCGATGTTCTTTACCGTTGTAGAGTATGAAGCATTTGCATCCAAATATCTTGAAGTATGCTATGTTGGGGGTTCTTCCTCTCCAAAGTTCATAAGGAGTTTTGTTGTAGGTCTTGTTGATGAGGGATCTATTCTGAGTGAAGCATGCTGTATTGACGGCTTCAGCCCAAAAGTATTGAGGTAGCTTTGCTTCAGCAATCATTGTCTTTCCAGCCTCTATCAACGTTCTGTTCTTCCTTTCCACAACACCGTTTTGTTGTGGAACTCCAGCAACAGAGAAGTTGTGGTCAATACCATGGTCATCACAGTACTGAGCTACACCGTTGTTCTTGAATTCTGTACCGTTGTCGGATCGAACACTAACGATGTCATCTTCCTTTTATGTTTGGAGCTGTCTAAAGAGTGCGGTCAAAATGTCATAACAATCATCTTTGGAGCTTATCATCTCGACCCACGTATATCTTGAGTAGTCATCTACCACAACTAAGGAATATCTATTTCCTCCAATACTTGCGGTAGAAACAGGTCCAAACAGGTCCATATGTAGTAGTTGCAAACATCTAGAAGTTGAAGGTGTCGTCTTGCTGGAGAAAGACGCTTTTGGTTGTTTGCCTAGTTGACATGCTGTGCACTTCTCATCGTGGTGATCAGCTACTTTGGGTAGACCACGAACTAGATTTTCTCTACCAATCTTGGAGAGATACTTGAAGTTTAAGTGACTTAGTCTTTTATGCCACAGCCAACTATTCTCACTAACATTCTTTGCTACAAAACAGAGATTAGAAGAAATGCAAGATGAATTAAAATCAACAACATAAACATTTTTCTTACGAATCCCTTTGAGCAAAGTGACGCCGGATATGCCATCTTTGATGAGACAGAAACTTGAAGTGAAGTGGCATTGCAATCCTTTGTCGCAGAACTGAGATATTGAGAGTAGATTGTGTTGTAGTCCAATAACTAGAGAGACTTCTTGGCTGGTGATTTTTCCTTTACGAATGACTCCATATCCTACAGTCTTTCCTTTGTTATTATCTCCGAAGGTTACTGATGGCCCTTTTTCTTCATGGACATCTTCCAATAAATTGATATCTCCGGTCATGTGCCTTGAGCAGCCACTATCGAGATACCATAAACTTGATTTATCCTTGAAGTGTCCAGCCATTAAGCAGAGGACCTGTAAAATAAACATTTAAGAACAAGGTCCCCTTTTTATTCTTTTGGGTCCAAAGGGTTAGCAACTTTTGACAACCCACACTTGCCTCACAGAAGGAGGGTTACTCTTTCTGGGATTGGGTGTGAATCTCAAAAGACATTCAGCAGCCTTGTGACCATAACCATCACACACAGAACAATGGTGGAAGCCACCCAACTGAGGGTTAACAAACTTCGTTGAAGTCTTGAGCACAACATTGTTTACTGGTATGGATGAGGTCTCCTTAACAAAGTTCACCCTCTTGAACTTTGCTGCCTTGCCACCACTTGCGGTCGCCGGCTTCCAGGATGCGGTCGCCAGCTTCCTAGGTGCGGTCGACTGACCTCGCGGTAAGTACATGCGGTAGGGAGCACCATCTACCTTGCTAGAGGAAGCCTCTGCGGTAGGTTCATCCATGGCAATTCCTTTCAACTTTGCCTTGCCAGTTTGTTTCTTAGGGTAGACATAATTAAACACTAGTTTCTTCTTTGGTTCTTGTCCTACACCCTTTGAAACATGATGTTTAGCCTTCGACTCTTCCAAAGTTTGCTGGGTAAATTTCTCATCTCTTTCACAACAAGATGCACATTTAAGGTTGTCACTAGTTTGGAATCCCAAGCCTTCCTTATCACCACTAGACTTTTGGGATTCTAAGATTTGTTCCATAGTGACACGAGAATTGGTCCACTCATTTGTGATCCTTTTCAGGTCATTTATTTCAGCAACCAATTCTTCGTTTTTAACCTTAAATATAGCATTTTGTTCTTCTAAGAAACGGTTTCGATCAGTAAGAGGAGTCATACTCTTGATCTGCTCCTTAAGGAGGGTGAGTTCAGATCTTAATAGAGATTTCTCCGTCTTAAGCTGGGAAATTTCTTCAGTTGAAAGTGCTAAAGCTTCCTTCATGCCAGAGAATTTACTAATTACCTGTTCAGCTTTTGCAAACATCTTTTCTTGTTCATCGGGGGAAATATCAAATTTGACTTGAGGTGTGGTAGACAGAACTTCCTTCACTTTGGGGTTTAGTAGAGCCTTCTTTGCTGCACTTACATCACATCTTGAAAATAGAAGATCACCATTCTTTTGAACCGGAGTTAGGAATCCCTTTTCTGCAAGTTCATCGGCCGTATAACTTATCCGTTTAGGTTTTGCATTTGGTGAGCGACGACTTTTATTATCATCCTCATCATCGGACTGAACGACCAAACAGATGTGACCTTCTTCAGAATCCTCGTCGCTTTCATCAGAATCTGACTCAATCCAGGTAGCTAACTCTTTTGTGGCAGAGTCCTCTTCAGCAACCATCCCCTTTTGCTTTGAGTATCTTGGATTGAAGTTGCTTTTCTTCTTCATATACTCATACTTGGGAATTGGGCATTCTGAAGCGAAATGATCGGGTTTCCTGCAATTAAAACAAACGAGATCCTCTTTCTTCTTGGAGAAGTTGAAGTTCTCTTTCTTCTTTGAAGGGCTGCTCCTTGAAAACCTTGTTGGAGCTTTGCTTGTTGATCCGGGTCTTGCTGTCTTTCTGAACTTTTGGAATCTTTTCACGAACATAGCAAAATCATCATCATCCATATCAAGTAAATCTGATGTGGAGATTTTTGGATCTCCTTCCTCGATCACTTGTTCCTTTTGAGCAACCAACGATAAGCTCTTTGTTTTTCCTTCCATTTCAGCAATGTTGTTAAGCTTGATATCAAAGACCTTGAGGTTGGCATAGAGGCTTCTGAGAGACATGTCATCTAGTAGCTTGGTATCTTCAAGAGTGTTTCCTTTGTGTAGATATTGCGAACCAAGAGCGGCAAGAAAATTAACATTTCTTTCTTTCTTGGTAAGCTTCTTTCCGAGTGCTGTATAAGTATTCACGATCTCACAATAACGATCATAAGTGGCTCTTAGTGATTCACCGGGGATCTTAGCAAAGTTGTTGAATCTTCTTTGAATTGCAAACTTTTTGCTTTCCTTGCAAGCTTGATCTCCTTCGATGTAATCTTCAATTGCATCCCAAAGTTCTTTTGCAGTAGAACATTCCATGATCTGTCGACGCTGTGACGTACTCAAGGTACTTAGAAGTATGCTTTTTGCTTTCACATCCATTCCAACCAGTCTTTTCTCTTCATCGGTCCATTCAGCTTTTGGTTTCTTGATAGTCGGATTTGCACCATTGGTTTCTGGATCCGGATTAGCTTTCATTGGGAAGTATGGTCCAATGGTAAGACAATCACCAAGTTGCTCGTCCATGGAGTAGAACTGAGTTAGAATGCTGTGCTTCCATACGTCAAAATTATCTTCGTCGAACGCTGGAACGTGAGTGAAGTTAACCGTTGCCATTGTTTTCTGACTTGCCATTTTGAATCGGCACCCAAGCTGTTAAGCTTGAAAAACAGAAGTTTTATAAAGGTGTTTGCTCTGATACCACTTGTTGGTCCCAAAGACACAACAAGGGTATGAAAAGAGGCTAGAGGGGGGGGGTGAATAGCCTATTAAAATTTCAACCCTTTTTCAAATTCAACCAAGTGCTTACTCTTGAATATGCGGTCAAGTTAAAACCACACGGTCAAGGGGTAATATGCACAGCGGAAGTTTTCGTTAGAAATGGGAAAGGTTGGTTTTGACTAAAAACTCTAAGTAGGAATACCAGCACTCACGGTCAACCAGGTAGCGGTCGAGTGAGTCCGGTTGAGGGTGAAGTGCGGTCAAGATATTGCGGTCAAGAGGTTGAGATTTGAAAGTTGTTGTCTTAGAAGTTTTTGCAAAAAATAAGTTAGTCAGATTTTAACTTAGGCAATATGGAGAACAAACAAACACAATTCACAGCAAGTTATTAAATCTGAAAGATCAAAACACTAAACGACAAACAAAGTTAATATGAACAATGAAGAACAAGATGAACAATACTTGAAAGTAAATTTGCAGAAAGGTAAAATGACACAAGTATTTGGAAAGGTTCGATCTGTTAAAAAGATCTACGTCCTTTACCAAGATGGTCAGTCTTGGATTTTGAATGGAGGTATATATTGATTCTTGAGTGTACAGATTACAGAGATGAAGTATTGAATCAACACCTACTTTCTATGAAGAACAAATCCTAGACTTAGACCAGTGTATCCCTTTTGATTCAATCTAAGTGATTGATCAATTGGGGTGAGTGTGTGTGTAAGAATCTGAAGCTCTTTGAAATCTATATGATTTAGAGCCTAAAGAATCTTATGTGTTACAAGGCTTGAGATGACTTGAATGTTGCTGGAGATCTTTGAAGGTTTGAAGGTGAGTTCCTTGAAGATTCAAAGGATTCTGGAAATCTTGAGTATGATCTTCAATCACCAAGTATTTCAACAGCAATTTCTCTCTTAGAATCTCAGCTTAGTTCAATGAAGAACTTAAGGGCTATTTATAGCCTTGAATGAGAAAATAGATGTTGGATTTACTTGGGCTCCAAGTTGAAGGACAATGAGCTGTTGAATTCTGATTGGAGCTCAATCTGAGTTTGTCCTTTTTGCAGATAAGAGGTGGTCCCACTTAGATGAATTCAAATTTTAATTACTTGGGATCCAAGTTCTGCAACGTTCTAAACTAACCATAGTTTGATACAAGTGACCATGGTTAAGTTTGAACATACTTGGGTTCTTGGACAACTTCATCATTTGCGCTCAAGGCCTCACGGTCGAGTGTCTTGCGGTCGAGGGGTCAGATGTGACCTGTTAAGATATGCCACAAAGCTCACGGTCACTGACTTCCGGTCATGATTCACGGTCAAGTGGTCTTCCACGGTCAGGTGGTCTTCCACGGTCAAGTGAATTCACGGTCGAGGTCTTGACCACTAAAATTCCAGACTTAGAAAATTTTCAGCCTATCAATCTAAAGCCTATACTATCAGAGTGGACTATTCTAAAAATGAAGTTTAACACTTCTTACAATATATCCTAAGTCCACAAAAGATAAAATTAGGTTATGGGATCAATCAAATCTAGGTAATAGGAGTGGTTTACAATAAGCATACCCAACAGTAACCCTCTTCGTAAACCGCGCAAGATAAGCCTCCATCGCCGCGCTCAGATCTCGGCCTTCTTCCAGATCGGGAAAATTTTGGCGGGACATCGAGATCGGTGCTAGATTGTCAGGGCGAGGGAATGGCCAGCCTAAACGATTCTGAATAACGAAAGGATATCTTTGCCATTGATCGAACTTGTTAGTAGCAGCCGAAAAAAATTTCTCAGACCGCGGTTTGGTCTTCAAGCTCAAGCAGCCCGCAGTAACTTGATGGGTAAAATAAATATGGAGCGCGGACAAAGAGGGCTCGTACCCCAACACGCGGCTTACGACTATAAAGGAAACCAGATAACGAATGGCATTCGGGGTCAAGTCCATAGGGAGGCAATGGGTGAACTCAAGAAATTCACAGATAAATGGGTCCAAAGGAAGGCGCAGCCCGTTTTCGAACTGAGCCGGGTAGAATATGCAGGCAAGGTTCTCGGCCCGGATCAAGGGAGGAGTCATTGATTTCCCGCCCATAAGAGACTCGTATTCAATAAGACCGTAGACAAGATAGACTTTGGAGTCGACACAGAACTGCGATAAATACTCATCACCAGCATCCTCCTCGCTCTCGTCCCTCAAACCCGCACCAGAGCTAGACGCACCTGCTTGACTGGTCCTCCTGTTATCAGGGCCCTCAGGAAAGGAATCTACGATCCTAACAGGAGAGCGAAGCAAGTTGACCTTGCGGGCAGTATCAGGGGCCAACCTCTCCAGTTGCCCGCGTGAGTCCGATTGAGTATCTGAAGAACCATCTCCCACGACATCACGGGCAGGTTCATCTAATAAGAATTCATCGCCATCATCAGCCCGCTCTGAAGCATCCCCGCTGCTAGTTACCTCAATCACCCCAGCATCCATACAAACGTCGCGGTCATGGCCCTGAACGGGAAGTTCGTCATCCAGAGGGGTATCCAACCAAGACCATTAGATCCGCTCGCAGACACGCGGTCTCCACCTAACCTCACCAACCTTCTAGCATTACCGGCCATATCTACATTATCGGGGAATCGAGTTAAAACCGCTTTCACAAAAACCCCTAACTGTTCCTCGCCCCCTAGTACCCTCATTCTCCCCGAATCAAAATGGACCGAGGGACCTGTCTCCCACAGCAGGGGTGGGATCCAAGAGTCCCAATCATAGACTATCCCTATGGTCCTGAAAGCCTCCAAGGAGAGCCTTTTCCAGGCATTTATCAGGTACCGGTAAATCCCTCCCGTTCGTCGACAACAACCAAAAAGGTCCGGACGAAGCATTCTCCCCAGGTCCAATTCATCCATAACCACAGTCAGAGGTTTTTTTCAACAAAACTTTATAAAATCAAAGATGGACCCAGGATTCCTAAGAAAGAGACAAGTCAACCGGTTAGAAATCGAAAACTCGGTGGTTAAAAGTTAAAAACTTGGTTCGTAATGTTAGAAGTTTTGAAGACATGGCGTTTTAAGATTCTACCCCCAATGAACGATGGAAAGGACCAAAGGCGGAAAGTTAGCAATCAGAAACCAGCGACGAAAATAAAAAGGGAAGCACTACCTGTTAATTGATCGAGCTAAGGAAATAGAAGAAGCAAATCAACGTCGTTATCAGCAATGTTTCTTCTGAGAGCAATAACCAAAGATTAAAAATGCCGAAGGTTTTTGAATAAGCCCATTAGGGTTATTTATACCCCCAGAATGGGTCGGGTTTTGTCCAAGATCCGGAACGACCCGGCATACACCCGGAAAATGAAGAGGCGGGAATCAGCTTTTTTCGAATTCCAATGATGGTTCGCATTTAATGAGCGTGCTCCTTGTCATATCAAGGACCTGACAGCTACGTCACTAGCCTGACTCGAGGGGCCCACTGTCCTATCGCCAACCACCATCGTGAGACTCCCGTCCCATGATATTCTGTTCCCGTATTTACTATAGTTTGCCCGAACCGAGCCATGGAAATGTAACTCCTCGCGCCGCTCATAAATAAGCTGACCCTCGGAGTTAGGAGCCACTGATGAGACCGAGCATCACAGACCGGACCGGACCTGGATCAAAGCCGGTACGAGCGAGTGCGACTACACCGAACCGGATAAGCCCGTAAGCGAGCTAATCCGAGAACCCCGAGCTTCCTGATGACCATGACCAAGATGGCTCTGCCTCCCGCTATCCTAAGGGTCCCGTGTTGATCACTCTGTTGGGTTTCCTAGTAACATGCGCAGCGGAATTTAGCAATTAAAATTTTAAGAAACCCAAAGCCATGGATCCGTTCATATGATTAAATCAAATACAACAAGATGAATAGAGGAATAACTAACCCTTGATGACTATGAATTTTCTCTTGGTCTTTGGTGGAGAAACTTGAAGACTTGATCACGATCACAAAGCTTGAACACGAACTTTGAAGATGATGATTTTCACCCTCTAGCGGTATCCACACTTCGAACGAATATCAAAGGATCTTTGATCTTGGTTGCTAGACCAATATTATGAAACACACTTTCACAATATAATAAAAGAACTATATTGAATTTATTTGTGAATTATTTTGTTCCTCAATCAAGGATATCTTAGAACAAAATAATATCTCTCTCAAACTCTTTGAGACTCACAAAATCACTTGTCCATATGGTCTGGCCGAATTGGGGTTTTTATACACAATTAAGACCTATTCCAAATAGGAATCTTGTGCCAAAAACCTTCCCAAATCGAATTAGGAATTTTCCTGTCGGCAGCACCAGGCGCCCGCCTGTAAAGGGCCAGGCGCCCGCCTGAATGACCAGAAGGTCCCTGTCTTTCTGGAATTACTTCAGGCGCCCGCCTGGTCTGAACCAAGCGCCCGCTCGGTAGACCAAACAGCCCAGAATGTTTCCAAAATTCCTCCAAGGTCCTTTGACTCTAAATTCCAATATATTCCTCTTATTAAAGATTCGTTCTATTGTGTGTGACCCTCTAGGATTATACTAAGTTGGCAATGGGCTCAAACATGATCCCATAAGATATGATTAGGTTCTAGCAAACCGTCATACCTACCCAAATAGTATAACTAGATACAAGTTCGCATTCCTTTAGAATATGTCACAATCCCTTTGTCCACGATGTCATTGAACACAAGTCATGGTCAAACAGTCAACTTGTTTTGTTCAATACTTTCTCGATTCCGAATATGTTGATAATCCAAATGACATTGATCCAATCAATTCATTTGAGTCCGGCCGAACATTTCATCAACATCATTCCTACGAGAGGCCCAAGCTTGACATCTCTCCGTGGAGGGACAAATCCATTTAGCTTATTATTCTTCCCAACGGGAATCCGATTATGCCAATCATACCCTTTATAACTACCGTGTTAAGGTAGCGTTTGAATATGTCAAACACAATGTTCATCAAGTGGAAGACTATAATAACTTCATGTCTAAGGATTCAAATGACATAACTAATATGAGATATATGTTCGACATAGACCATGACATAAATCTCATACAGCGGGTCATGTCCAGTACCTTGTTCCAAACAAGTACCCATAAATCTAACATGATCATCTCATGATCATTTAGCCTTTATACTAGTGCTTATTAAGTACTAGGGACGGGGATTATTATAAGTAAGCATGAACAACAATAATAATCAAAACATCTCTTTATTGATATGAAATAAATGATAACAATTACAACGTTTATTAAACGTGCCTAGGGCACCACTACCAACAATCTCCCACTTGCCCTAGGCCCAATCTCCCATGTATCTAATACCCATGGACCTAACATGACCATCATGTTTAGCTTGTGGAAGTCCCTTTGTTAGCGGGTCCGCAACATTGTCATCAGTAGGTACTCTGCATATATTTACGTCTCCCCTATCAACGATCTCTCGAATGATATGAAAACGCCTAAGTATGTGTTTGGATTTCTGATGTGCTCTTGGTTCCTTTGCTTGAGCAATAGCACCATTATTATCACAATAAAGGTCTATTGGATTAGCAATACTAGGAACCACTTCAAGTTCAGTTATGAACTTCTTAATCCAAACAGCTTCCTTTGCAGCATCCGATGCAGCAATATACTCAGCTTCTGTTGTAGAATCAGCGGTTGTACTTTGCTTGGAACTCTTCCAGCTTACAGCTCCACCATTTAACATAAACACAAAACCCGATTGCGATCGGCTATCATCTTTGTCAGTTTGGAAGCTTGCATCCGTGTAGGCATTTACAACGAGATCATCTTCCATTCCTCCATAGACCAAAAACGAGTCTTTAGTTCTTCTCAAGTACTTTAGAATCGCTTTTACAGCTATCCAGTGATTTTCGCCAGGGTCGGATTGGTATCTACTTGTCATGCTCAAAGCATAAGATACATCCGGCCTAGTACAAATCATGGCATACATGATGGACCCAATTGCCGAAGCATATGGAACATCATTCATTTTCTCACGCTCATCATTTGTCTTAGGACATTGAGTCTTGCTTAGAGAAACTCCATGTAACACTGGCAAGGTGCCTCTCTTAGAATTTTCCATACGGAATCTTCTAATGACCTTGTCAATGTATGTACTTTGGCTTAAACCAAGTAGCCTTCTTGATCTATCTCTATAGATCTTAATGCCAAGTATATATGCGGCTTCACCCATATCTTTCATTGCGAAGCACTTTCCTAACCAAGTCTTCACAGACTGAAGTGTAGGAATGTCGTTTCCAATGAGCAATATGTCATCCACATATAAAATAAGGAATAGCACTATGCTCCCACTAATCTTCTTGTATACACAAGGCTCATCTTCGTTCTTGATGAAACCAAACTCTTTGACCGATTCATCAAAACGGAGATTCCAACTCCTTGAAGCTTGCTTCAATCCATAGATGGATCTTTGCAATTTGCATACCTTAGAATCTTGTTCAAAACCTTCTGGTTGTGTCATATACACATCCTCTTGGAGTTTTCCATTCAGGAAAGCGGTTTTGACGTCCATCTGCCATATTTCATAGTCATGATATGCGGCAATGGCAAGCAAAATTCTTATAGACTTGATCATTGCTACGGGTGAAAAGGTCTCATCATAGTCAATACCATGAACTTGCCTATACCCCTTCGCTACAAGCCTAGCTTTGTAAGTATGCACCTTCCCATCCATGTCAGTCTTCTTCTTGAAGACCCATTTGCATCCTATGGTTTTTACACCTTCGGGTGCATCAATCAAATTCCAAACTTGATTGTCTTGCATGGATTGCAATTCGGATTCCATGGCTCCAAGCCAGTTGTCCGAATCAGGAGAAGACATCGCCTCTTGGTAGGTTGACGGTTCATCATTCTCAATGATTTCTACCTCATTACTATCCGTTACGAGAAATCCATATCTCTCGGGCTCGGATCGTGACCTACTAGATCTGCGAGATGCTTGTGTATTTTGAACAGGTTCCACAACTCCTTGTGGTTCTTGTTCTTGTTCCACTATTGGTTCAATGTTATTTTCTGGGTCTCGAATTTCTTCAAGATTTATTTTACTCCCACTGATTTCTTTGGAGAGAAACTCTTTCTCTAGAAAGACACCAGTTCGGGCAACAAACACTTTGTTGTCCTCTCGGTTGTAAAAGTAATATCCTTTAGTTTCCTTAGGATATCCCACGAAAATACATTTATCAGATTTGTGTGCTAGTTTGTCAGAGATGAGTCTCTTGACATAAACTTCGCAACCCCAAATCCTCATGAAAGATAAACTAGGTTTCTTTCCACTCCACATCTCATATGGAGTCTTTGGAACCGATTTAGTTGGAACTTGATTTAGTGTGAAAGCAGCGGTTTCTAGGGCGTAACCCCAAAAGGATATTGGAAGATCAACTTGACTCATCATTGATCGAACCATGTCTAACAAAGTCCGATTCCTCCTCTCGGACACACCATTCCATTGTGGTGTTCCAGGTGGAGTCAATTGTGAAACTATTCCACAATTCTTTAGATGATCATCAAATTCTTGACTTAAGTATTCTCCACCTCGATCTGATCGAAGTGCCTTAATGCTTTTGCCAAGTTGTTTTTCTACTTCATTTTGAAATATTCTAAATATCTCAAATGCTTCACTTTTATGTTTCATTAGGTAAACATACCCAAATCTACTATAATCATCAGTGAAGGTTATGAAGTATTGAAATCCTCCCCTAGCATTGCTACTTAATGGTCCGCATACATCGGAATGTATCAACCCCAATAAGTCGCTTGCCCTTTCACCCAACTTGGTAAAAGGTGTCTTAGTCATTTTTCCAAGAAGACACGACTCACAAGTATCATATGACTCTAAGTCACATGAACCCAAAAGTCCGTCCCCATGGAGTTTTGAGATACGCTTCTCATTAATATGACCAAGACGGCAATGCCACATATAAGTATGATTTACATCATTAGGTTTAGATTTCTTATTTACATGATAGACATTATTTTCATTCTTGACATCCAAGACATAAAGGCCATTAAATGAATTAGCAATACCATAAAGCACATCATTTAAATAAATAGAAAATTTCTTATTCTCAATAAGAAACTTAAAACCTTCATTATCCAAACAAGAAATTGAAATAATATTTCTGCTTAAATCCGGAACATAATAACAATTGTTCAAAACAAGAATTAATCCGGAAGGTAAAGTGACTTCATAAGTCCCTACGGCTAATGCAGCAACTCTTGCTCCATTTCCCACGCGTAGATCTACTTCACCTTCTTTAAGCAGTCTCCTATTCTTTAGTCCCTGCACATTTAGACAAATGTGAGAACCACATCCGGTATCCAATACCCAAGAATCAGTGGTAGAAAGGAGAATATCTATCATATAGATACCTGAAGTCGACGCAGCCTTGCTGCTCTTCTTCTTCTTTTGCTCTTCCAAGAAAGCCTTGCAATTACGTTTCCAATGACCAATTTCTTGACAATGGAAACAGATTGCATCCTTTTGTGAATCAGGTTTTGCCTCAGAAGCCTTGGCAACCTTTGCCTTGCTTATCTTGGGTTTGACAACTTTTGCCTTACCCTTTCCTTTGGCACTAGCCTTCTTCCCATCATGAACCAAGAGCACGGGAGAACCTTTCTCCACAATTTTCATCTCTGCAGTTTTGAGCATCCCATGCAACTCAGAGAGATTCTTATCCATTCCATGCATGTTATAATTCATCACAAACTGATTATAACTTTTAGGCAATGAATTAAGAATGAGATCCGTGGCTAGCTCCAATGGGATTGGATAGCCAAGTTTCTCAAGGTGCTCTACATAACCTTTCATTTTAAGAAAGTGAGGACTCACTTGTTGCCCTTCATTCATTTTACTAGTAGTGAATGCAACAATGGTCTTGTACCTCTCTTGCCTAGCTTGCTCTTGAAACATGGTTCTCAACTCCACGCCTATCTCATAGGCTTCCAAATGTTCCAAACTTTGTTGGAGTTTTGAACACATAGCAGCAAGCATGAGACAACTTACATCTCTAGAATCATTACGATGTTTCTTGTAATTGTCTCTTTCTACCCTAGGGGCAGTAGGCGGTGGTTCAGCAGGGAGAGGCCCATCGAGAATGTACAACTTATCTTCTTGCCTAAGAACAATTCTTATGCTTCGGATCCAATCCATAAAGTTTGTACCATTCTCTTCGAGCTTATCCTTCTCAAGGATCGATCGCAACGACATTGATTGAGTGTTATTAGTCATTATCTACAAATATGCAAAATTTCCAAAATTTAATAAGTACCGATTTTCATTAAAGAGATAAATAATGTATTTTTAAACAAAATACTCCCACTAAATTATATAACCTTCTTATACATCCAATGTATAATATAATTTAATTGGGTTAAGATCCAACTTTAATTTAATTTCAAGTCCGCTAAGGCGGATTACACAAAATCAAATTAATTAGGTAGACAACTCTTGTCAATCATATCTCATATGACTCTTAATTCCTTTTATGAGATTCTTTTAGAAATCCAATTTCAAAAGCATGTTAAACCTCATCTTTGCCTAGGCCCAAAACTGTTTTGACGCCCAATTAAGTCTAACCATTTTAAACGCATAGTTAATGTGTCCCGCTAGGGCGTGCCCACATTATCTATCTTGCTCAAACATAAATAAATTTAATGCACCTCGCTAGGGCGAATCTACATTAAAATCACTCATGTACTAACAAGTGTTTTAATCATGGCATGGCAATAAAAGACTTAAAACTTTCTTTGAAGGTTCATCACATATAGCATATAACACATTTATGAGCACATAATATAAACATGTTACACATCAAGTTTAGCCACTAAATTAATCCCATTAATTTAAGCATAATATTTATGTGTCATTAGTTTCTCTATAATTATGAGGATGAGACTATTTCAACTTTGGTTATTATCTCCAAATCAAGACAACAAGAAGTGCGGTCGAACTAAGCCATTTGGCAACCACAATCCCGCACTAATTCAAGAAACCAAGAAAGTAGTCCATGTGGCCGAAACTAAGCAATAGATGGTCTCGATGAACGTAGGCCAATTGCATTCACAATTCCACATGGATCTCCAATCATTGAATCAAGAACTTTGTTTCTCAATTTTAGCAATTATGAACTCTTCATAATTCTAACTTCGTTTTGTCTTTGAAACTTTGATTGCGATCAATTTTGGGAAACACAATCTCGATGAACGCAGATTAGCCATCCAAAACTTGAACCAATCTAGGAATCACAAGACTAAAACAAATAGGAAAATCAAACCCCAAAATCCACACACAAACCAACTACCCAAAACCCATTCCAGATCAGCAAGTCTGAAGTGGTCTTGTTACTGGTTTTGTTGGATTTATCGAAAAATTCCAGAATCAGATTTTGAACAAAATCAGAACATTCTGGCCTATCAAGCGCGCGCCTGGTCCAGCACAGGCGGGCGCCTGAAGCGAGCGCGCGCCTGGTCCAGCGCGGGCGGGCGCCTGAATGGTCAGAATGGTATGGAATTTTCAAGTTCGAAAATTTTGTCTCAAAATTATTTTTCCCCGATTATTAAAACTTTGATCCAATCAAAAATCAATAATCGAAATAATTCAGAATCCACCATAATTTTTTATTGCGATTGAATCGTGCGATTAAGGTTCGAAAAACAATAAACCACATAAAATCACAAAACACATAAACATCATATAATCCAATATTCATATCATGCTTGGCACATAAACAATTTATATACACAACATGATCCAAGTATTGAATTAATCAACATGAACGGGGCTCTGATACCACTGTTGGGTTTCCTAGTAACATGCGCAGCGGAATTTAGCAATTGAAATTTTAAGAAACCCAAAGCCATGGATCCGTTCATATGATTAAATCAAATACAACAAGATGAATAGAGGAATAACTAACCCTTGATGACTATGAATTTTCTCTTGGTCTTTGGTGGAGAAACTTGAAGACTTGATCACGATCACAAAGCTTGAACACGAACTTTGAAGATGATGATTTTCACCCTCTAGCGGTATCCACACTTCGAACGAATATCAAAGGATCTTTGATCTTGGTTGCTAGACCAATATTATGAAACACACTTTCACAATATAATAAAAGAACTATATTGAATTTATTTGTGAATTATTTTGTTCCTCAATCAAGGATATCTTAGAACAAAATAATATCTCTCTCAAACTCTTTGAGACTCACAAAATCACTTGTCCATATGGTCTGGCCGAATTGGGGTTTTTATACACAATTAAGACCTATTCCAAATAGGAATCTTGTGCCAAAAACCTTCCCAAATCGAATTAGGAATTTTCCTGTCGGCAGCACCAGGCGCCCGCCTGTAAAGGGCCAGGCGCCCGCCTGAATGACCAGAAGGTCCCTGTCTTTCTGGAATTACTTCAGGCGCCCGCCTGGTCTGAACCAAGCGCCCGCTCGGTAGACCAAACAGCCCAGAATGTTTCCAAAATTCCTCCAAGGTCCTTTGACTCTAAATTCCAATATATTCCTCTTATTAAAGATTCGTTCTATTGTGTGTGACCCTCTAGGATTATACTAAGTTGGCAATGGGCTCAAACATGATCCCATAAGATATGATTAGGTTCTAGCAAACCGTCATACCTACCCAAATAGTATAACTAGATACAAGTTCGCATTCCTTTAGAATATGTCACAATCCCTTTGTCCACGATGTCATTGAACACAAGTCATGGTCAAACAGTCAACTTGTTTTGTTCAATACTTTCTCGATTCCGAATATGTTGATAATCCAAATGACATTGATCCAATCAATTCATTTGAGTCCGGCCGAACATTTCATCAACATCATTCCTACGAGAGGCCCAAGCTTGACATCTCTCCGTGGAGGGACAAATCCATTTAGCTTATTATTCTTCCCAACGGGAATCCGATTATGCCAATCATACCCTTTATAACTACCGTGTTAAGGTAGCGTTTGAATATGTCAAACACAATGTTCATCAAGTGGAAGACTATAATAACTTCATGTCTAAGGATTCAAATGACATAACTAATATGAGATATATGTTCGACATAGACCATGACATAAATCTCATACAGCGGGTCATGTCCAGTACCTTGTTCCAAACAAGTACCCATAAATCTAACATGATCATCTCATGATCATTTAGCCTTTATACTAGTGCTTATTAAGTACTAGGGATGGGGATTATTATAAGTAAGCATGAACAACAATAATAATCAAAACATCTCTTTATTGATATGAAATAAATGATAACAATTACAACGTTTATTAAACGTGCCTAGGGCACCACTACCAACACACTCAACCTCCTGCCCGGAGCCCGCAGTATCCAGCTGTCACAAGCGTACAACAGACGTTACCTGTTCGTACCTGACATACCATAACGGTTGGTGGTGGAATCATGATTCCCTGACAACACGCCACGTTCTCAGCCACTCCCCTGGCCGAACCAATGAGGACCTGCCGCGTGTCTATCCGGTACGAGGGCGGTTAGTACCTTAAACCTACCTCCTCCTTCTACTCATATAAATACTCCTATCCGCCCACAAGGGCCAGGGACGTGCTCTATCCGATTCACACACACAAGGTCTTCATTGAACCTTCTCCTTAGGTTTTCCTCAGAGATCTTACTCTCACACCCGAGGGCCTAAGCTGGATTCCAACCTGGCCTTGGTCTTAACGGTGTTCTTGTCTGTGTTGTGATCAGGATCAAGAGACAGCTAAATTGGAGTTCCATCTCCGTGACCCCAGAAACCTAGGGCGTCATCAGGCTGATTTGGTTATCGATTTAAAAAGGTGCATTCTATAAATTCTCTTTCCTTGGGTTACACACACGGTCACACACACATACACATAGTAGACAGACGGGTAGAGAGAGAAAAAGAACCAATAAAACACACACAATACACACGCCAGAACTGGAAAAACTAGCGGCCATGGCGATTTCTGCGTTATAGCGTTTGAAGAAGTGAAGCACCAAGCAAAAAAGGGATTGAGGAAGAAATATAATCAACAGAGATAAGTGTAGAGGCCTGAAATCCTCGATGAACTGCCTCAAATGAGCCGCCTGATTTACAGAGGGTTTGAGATGGAGAGTGAATTTGGGGAAAAATAGGCCGAGGCAAATAAGGTACTTTCTCGTTCGCTATTCCTATCGTTATGTAGTTAAGATTGTCTAAATCTGTAATGGTATTGCGATTACGTCAAATGTTGTGTCGCTTCTGTTTGTATTGTTGTTGTGGCGGTCATGACGGGTGGTGGTGGTGTTAAGGATACAATAGAAACTCAGGGTGTTGAGTGTAACTTCAGCAAGTCTCAAGGTGTTACTGGTAGTATTCCGGAAGATAAAGGTTCAGTTAATTATATTCAGTTAGTTAGTTGTAACTATTGTAACTAACAGGTGTGAAGGTTAGTGTGTGTTAGTGTAGGATACCAGAGCAAATTCTGTTACGTAGTGTAGGTTAGCAAGATGTAAAGTTCATATTGAAATATACAGAAATTCCCAAATTCTCTCTCTCTTATCTCTCCAAAATGACTCAACAAACATAAAACTAACATGGTATCAGATGAAATTTCTTTCGCGTTCGTTCTTCGATTGAAGATTCACATTGCTAATTGAATTAGGGATTTGAATTTCTCTTCCAAATCAGGTCGAATCTTCCTCGTTTTTTCTAATTGCAAATTCTCGTTTAATTTTTTTTTTGCAAATTCTCTTTGCAATTCTTGTGTTACTTGTATCGATTTCTGTCTGCAATTTGTCTCAATTGCTATTCGATTCAAATTTATTCTATTATCTCTGTTTTTTTGGCTTGATTCCAGACTTTGATTCTGTTCAATTGATCAAACTTTCTTTGCTTGATTGATTTGAATTGTTTCTCTTCGACTATGTCTCCTTCATCTGCTCAAATTGATCCTAGTATTCCAGAAATGACTCCTAATTCTGTAGCTTATTTCTATGAGAAAAGCAATTTTGCTTTACAATTAGCTGTTTCTCATCCTTTGTACCTGCATCCTAACGACCATCGGCCATAGTGTTAGTTAGTCAGACCTTGAATGAACGAAATTACAATCAGTGGCGTAGGTCTGTGATGATTTCCTTATCAGCTAAGAATAAGATAGGAATGATAAATGGTGAATGTGTTAAACCTAGTGATACTTTAAAATACTTAGTTGTGTGGGAAAGGTGCAATGATATGGTCATATCATGGCTGTTGAACTCCGTTTCTAATGACATTTCTGCAAGTATTGTCTTTCTTGCCACAACGAAGGAGATTTGGGATGACCTCAACCATCGCTTTACTCAAACCAATGCTCCCAAAATATTTCAAATGCAAAAGGAACTTACCTCATTCTCGCAGGGTTCCATGACAGTCTCTTCTTATTTTACTAAATTCAGAAATCTTTGGGATGAGTTAAACAATTTAAACCATGTTCCTAAATGCATTTGTAACTGCACATGTGGTGCCACCAAGCAGCTTGAAGTTTATGAACATATGCAGAGGTTGACTCAGTTTCTAATGGGATTGAATGAGTCCTTTACTGCTATTAGAGTTCAAAATCCTAATGATGGTGCCTCTTCCCTCTGTTCCTCAAGCTATGAATCTATTGTGTCAAGAAGAAAATTAGCGGGAGTGTGGCTCAGGAGTAAATCTAGCCAGTACCTTACCTGAGGTTACCACTGCTTTGTTTAGCAAGACTCCTGGAATTACATTGACAGAGAAAAACTCCACTAGTAATAAAAACCTAACAAGCGTACTAGTTACCGTAGTAGTAACACGCAATGCGAGGGTCGATCCACAGAGACTTGTGTATCAACAGTTTAGTTTTCAGCAGTTAAAGACAAGAAATTAAAAAGATTGGTTTCGGTTTTTATTATTCCTACGAAAGCAATTAAAATTAACTAAGAGAGCAATTAATTAAAGTAGAACGAAATTACCGAGATTCAAGCGATGAGAGACAAATCTACGGATTGGGTTCACATGTATTTCAATAATATGCATAACTAATAATATCATCAATCATTGTTGAGGATTCATTCACTTAAGTAAAATTGGGTGTTCACACAACCTACAATTTAGTGTTCTCCAAATATTACACTTTCTGCAAAGTCCACGTAATATTAGAAGAATCCATAAAAATCCTAGGAATATCGAATCTATAATTTTGATAATAAATAACTTTGCAAATCTTGATTATATTCTTCAAAAGATAGACCTTGTATAGATCAATCGATCACTCGAAATCCGTATACACAAATTAGTTTAAGAGTCAATCTAATCTCCACATTAGATTGTAACTAGAAAACCTTCATAAATTCACTTTTGAAAAACCCAATAATTTGATTGACAATAAGATTATTTAACACATAATATATCCATGCATGTTAACCTCAAATCCGCAGAATAAGGAATTTAGCCGCGCATACTCATAATCATCATCAACAAATCTTCAATAGTGAACATAAATTGATGAATGAAAAATACTTGAATAATTGTGAATCTCCCAATCTCTCATACAAAGCTTGAAAACTTGATAAAAAATGTCCCAGTGGCTGCTGGAGTTAATATGTATTTATACTAGGGTCAAATAGGGTTACAAAAAGGAAAACAATTAAAATCCTTAAGATGATAGGAAACTGGATCTTTTCTGCCCGACATGCTGTACGGCCGCCCAAAATACTCTGCGCGGTCGCCTAACAGTTCTGAAACGTTTCTGGCTGAATTTATCAAAAGTGTGCGGTCGCCCAGAAGTTATGTGTGGCCGCCCACTCTTCCTGAAATGCATTTTTCTTCTTTTCTCTTCCTTTCTTGATTCCATTCCGTCCCCCATGAATTCCTTCCCTTCCTTTAAGTCCCAGAACATCCCAAAAGTACCTATTTCCCTGTCTTAACCATATCTCCACAAAAAGCCATTAAAACACAATAAAACTCAAGATCGAGCATAAAATGAGTTAAGGAATAGTACTCTTTAAATGTGTAAAAACACATTTATCAAATACCCCCAAAGTTACTTTTTGCTCGTCCTCGAGTAAAACAAAAAAAACTACAATTAAAAACTAAAGGCTAAAAACTAAAAATTAAAAATTAAAGAAAATAGTTTTGGGTTGTTCTTCTCGTATAAAGGATTTATTAGCCACGAGTCTCAGAATCTCACATCAAGTGCCATCAAACAAGTACCACCATCAAACCAAATTGCAAACGCATACACACTAACAACTCGTTTGATTTTCCACCGCAGCATGATAGGATGGGTGATGTTGGTGGTCATGCAACCAAAATAAGATTAGTTTATAGGTTCACTATAGTTAATGCTCTAATTCACAATCGATGAAACACATAACCCAATTAAGGACACTCATAGGCATGTATACATAGTTGTCAACCCGGTTACTGATATTAAAAGAAAATATGGCAAAAGGCTGTAGGCACAACAATGTGCAAGGCTAGGCTCACGGCTACAAATAAAGGTAAGGACATACGAAAGCAATTAAGTGAAACTAGGAAGTCTTCAATCACATACATTCTCACATAATTACGCTCTTCGCTCACCCGAATTAACCCAATTTTCAACCCCCAAACTTATTACTTTCATACTTTCACACCAAAGGGGGAGACTATTATATGCCTTCCTTTCTTTTGGCCACAACAATCCATTTCTTTATCCACTTCCATTCAACACTTTAACACATTAGGAGGGAACACACATTTTTGTATTATTATTATTATTATATTATTCTTTTATTATTATTATTATTATTATTATTATTATTATTATTAGTATTTTTTTTTTTTGGAATGAAACTAAGTGCATATTTACAGATTTTGCACTTCTACTAACAATGTTTTTTTTTTTTTTTTTTTTTTTTTTTTGAATCCTTCCTTTCAATACATAACTCCCTTCATATCTTTGGCCATATTCCAATGTTTCCCCAAATCATTCTCCCAATTTCGAACCATAATTCCCATCATTCTCTAGTCCACTTCCTTGTCAAGGTGGGTCTAACCTATTCTAAGTGCAAAAGGGTAGGAAATCGGGTATCAAAAGAAGGTGAACGACGGTCATTAATGTGCCATTCTTTTTTGAAGCTCAAAAGGGTGTTCTAGCGGTGATTTTATTTAAGTGACTAGATAGACAAAATAAAGCCAAGAAAAGGGTTTAGAAGGAATTGCCATAAATACCAAATAACCTATTGACTTGTTATTGACAACCATGCAACAATGTTCTAGTTCCCCCGAGCATACACCAAGTGATCGCATAAATTAATCTTAAGTTGGTAGCATGATCGTGGAAATAATATAAGTGAGAGGTGGTGCAGTCATGCCTTTGATAGTGATAATGCGATCCCAATTCTAGGTAAAATGATGGCACCTACGATGGTTAACACAAACAATCCCTCGGATCATCACCGACCGTGGCTAACAACCCAATAATATGATAAGAACAACAATTTTAAATTTTCTACAAACTAAAAAAAAAAAAACTAGCTACGCAAGTGATAAGATGATGATACTACCAACCCAACAGTACCCTACCCCCAAACTTAAACAAAGTATTGCCCCTAATACTTACAATTAGTAAAAATGAGCTAGGGATAGGGATACCTCCAACCAGGCTACTACTGAAAAGGGGGGCGGGGTTGGTTGCTGCCGCCATCTTGGCTAGAACTGCCTCCCTGCCACTGCATCGGGTCACCAAACTGAGGAGGTGGAGGTTCCACCCATCCCCATATCATCTGGAGCATCTGTGCTTGATGGGTGGACTCTTTGGACTGTTGTTCTCGCCATGCCTGTGCTGCCTCTATCTTTGCAGTCTGCCTCTGGTACATCTCTAACTGGCGCTGTTGCAGCTCTCCTAAAGTGGCATCCTGCCTCCCTCTCCAATGTCTCATTTTTCCAAACTCCAGGCGTAACCCTTGAATATCATCTTGAAGGTCCTCAATCTCCTCTCCCAAGTAGAGTGTGGCCTCATCTGGGTGCATCTCCCACTGTGCTTCCTCGTTCTGTGGTCCGCTAGATGTCCCCTCTCCAGGCTGTGTGGTGTGGCCTCTAGTCAGTGAGTCTATGTTGATGAGGGTACCCGGTGTCAAATCTCTCAGTATTTTATGTTGGAGATTATTCCCTAGGCCCTTGACAAAGGCCTTAAGTTACATCATGTTCTCATTTGTTATGGAGATAACAATCCCGGATTATTATATGTTTTACATGTTTATTATAATAATCCCCGTCCCTAGCACTTATGAAGAGCTAGCACAAGTTTAATGGATAATCATATGATGATTATAGTGCATAGGATGCGGATTAAACTTGTGGGTACACGTTGGAGAACAAGTACTGGATAGACCCGTTATAAGATTTATGTCATGGTCAAATGTCATAATTAAACCTCATAATAGTCATATCATTTGATATCCTTAGACCTGAGATTATCATGGTCTTCCACATGATGAACATTATATTTGACGTACTCAAACGCTACCCCTAACCGGGTGGTTATAAAGGCTACGATTGGCATAATCGGATTCTTGTAGGGAAGAATGATAAGTCAAGATGGAATTTGTCCCTCCTCAAGAGAGATATCTACTTAGGCCACTCGTAGAGTGAGATTGATGAAATGCGTGGCCACGCTCAAATGAATTGATGTGATCAATAACATTTTCTCATAATCAATCTACTCAAGATCGAGAAAGCATTGAACGAGATAAGTTGACGTTGACCATGACTTATGTTCAATATGATATCGCATGACAAAAGGATTGTGATATGTTCTATGAGGATAACAAACTTCGTTAAGTTATATTAATTGGATAGTCATGATGGCTTGCTAGAGTCCGCTCATGACTTATGGGTTTGACATTGGTTAGACTCATTGCCAACTTAATATAATCCTATGAGGTCACACACAAAAGAACGAATCAAAGAAAAGGCTAAAATTAGAATTGCGTAAAAGAGCGTAAAAATCGGAATTAAGGAAATCTGAGAAAATAGTTTCTAGAAGGGTGGTCCGGGCGGACCTAACAAAGGACCCGAGCGGACCTCTTTGGTGCCCCGGGCGGACCACCTCTCCAAAAAGTTTGGTTTTTCCTGATTCGGATTTTGACGGGATTTGGACTAAATTTCCTAAATGGTTTAGGGCTTTTGAGTTTAAATACACATTTCTTTACAAGGTATTAACCTAATTGACATTGTATCATTACTGGTAGCCTCCATATGTTTGAGAAACATATTCTTGAGTTTAGATTGAGAATCAAAAGCTCAAGAACACCAATAAATTCATATAGCCTTTGAAGATTAGAAAAGTGTGTTTTCTAATGGGTCTAGCAATCCAGATCTAGAATGATTCTAGATATTCGTTCGCGTGTGGATACACATAGAGGATGTTTGATTTAGCATCTCAAGTTCGTGTTCCTGTGATCCTGATTCAAAGAACGCGAAGAACGAGGAGGTCAAATCTTAAAGCGTGAAGACTTGAAGATTTGAAGATCCTGGAAATTTTAAACGCACAACATAGTTAGTATTCTAAATTCATCTTGTTATTAATTTAATCATCATGAATGGATCTTGGGGCTTAGGGTTTTGTTGATTGTTATCGCTTTCTTCCGCTACGCATGTTGCCTCAAAACCCAACAGTGGTATCAGAGCCCCGTTCATGTATGGTTATTTTAATAATATCATGTTGATAATATAATTGGTTTATATGTGATTAACATGTTATTTGAATTTAGATTCATGGTGTTTATGTGGTCTATGTGTTTTATGTGGTTTATTGTTTTTGTAACTTTAATCGCACTGTTCAATCGAAATAAAATTATGGTGGATTTAAAATTGTTTGGGTTATCAATTTTTGATTGGATCAAAGTTTTGATAATCTAAAGATTCAAGAATAAATGGTTTATTCAAGGTTTTGATGATCATGGTGATTGGATCATCAAGAACATCAAATCCTAATTGTATCAGGGAAAAACAATTTTGAGACAAATTTTTGAATTTAAAAATTTTGATTTTTCACAGAAGGTCTGACCGGACCTAGACTGTGACCGGTCGGACCCTCGGTTTTGGTGCGGGCGCAGGGCTAGGGTTTGTGGTGGATTTTTTGGTTTAAAAATCCTATTTGTTTTTGTCTTGTGAATTCTAAGATTGGATCAAGGTTTGGATGACTAGCCTTCGTTCTCGAGACTGTGTTTCTCAAATATGATCGCATTCAAAGATTCAAAGATAAAACGAAGTTAGAATTATGAAGGGTTCATAATTGCTAAAATTGAGAAACAAAATTCTTGATTCGAAGTTTGGAGATCCATGTGGAATTGTGAATGCAATTGGCCTACGTTCATCGAGACCATCTATTGCTTAGTTTCGGCCACATGGACTACTTTCTTAGTTTCTTGAATTAGTGCGGAATTGTGGATGCCTATGGCTTAGTTTCGGCCGCACTTCTTGTTGTCTTAATTTTGATTTAATGACCAAAGTTCAAAGAGTCTCATCCTCATAATTATAGAGAAACTAATGACACATAAATATCATGCTTAAATTAATGGAGTTTTGCGAGGTGCATTGATTCTATCAGTGTATGAGCAAGATGAGTGAATCAGAGTTTCCTATACGTTTAACGTGGTTTGACTTAATTAGGCTATCAAAACAGTTTTGGGCCTAAGGCACAAGATGAGATTAAAACATGTTTGACATTGGATGTCTAAAACAATCTCATAAAAGATCTAAGAGTCATATATGATATGATTGACAAGAGTTGTCTACCTAAATAACTTGGTTTTGAGCAGTCGTGCCCTAGCCGACTCAAAATTGGGTGAAATATGGATCTTAGCCCACATAAATTATATTAGACAATTGTTGTATATGAAGGTTATATAATTTAGTGGGAGTATTTATGAAATACAAATAATTTATCTCTTAAATGATTGGTATGAAATATAGGTGTATATTTGTAACACCCCGAATTTTCTTATAATATCTGAGCATTTAATGGCACTAAATATCCATAAATAACAATAATAAATACTTCAAATTAGGGTTCACAACTGCCCCTTATTTAACCATAAATTCAACACAATAGCGGAAGCGTAACTTAACTTGTCTTGGTAGGTAACAACCCTAACCATCAATGTACTTTGACTTACATCCAAATAATTAAACGTACTTAAACTACTAAAATGAGAATCTGCAATCCACCGTCTTCCCACGGATGCTTTCCTTGACTTGTCCTTCTACTTAAATCCTGAAAACAAAATTTATAGAGAAGGGATGAGCGAACGAATGCTCAGTAAGTTCATACGTGGCCTCTCCGGTTACTAAGGAGAGACGACCAGAACGAATACTTCGAATAACTTTTACAAGGATAGGTTCAATTACTTTTGGATTCACGACTGCAGAACAATACAGTCATATTACTTTTAAGATTTTACTTTCAAAGGATTATGACACTACAATCCAAAGGGATTCATTCAAGTTCCGTCAATTCCTTGGTAACGTACATTATAACCTCAATGCCAAAGGTACAATTCATACACCTAGCTTCTTCAGCCAATAGTGTGGGTCGTAACATATATGGTATCCACACACATATGCTCGGGGTCTAGAATCATCCTTGTAATCAGACAATTCCTGAGAGAAGGCATGTGATCACTCATGCAATCCCTAGTTTAAGGACGAGTCTTTTCTAACTGGACTGTCCGTCAATGTCTTTTCTAACTGGACATTGGATGCCTTAACGAGTAAGTGGTTAACTTACAAGTTAAAATTGGATGCCTTAACGAGTAAGCGATTAACTTACAAGTTAAAATTAGATGCCTTAACGTGTAAGCGATTAACTTACAAGTTAAAATTAGAACATACCATGGTACAAGTATGTGATACAAGTTTCAAACTTCGATACTTAGTAGATCGATGGGGACATCACTAAGTATAGATTCTTTCAAAGAACGTTCAATAACGCAGAGTTCATTCAAATACTATCATGCCATACTGATAGCTAACTTTAGAAAGAAATACCGAAGTCCAATAAACAAGAGTTCAAATACTGTAAGGAACGTAATCCCTTACCTGAATTGCTTTTCCTCGCAATCTCCTCTCTGTGCAAATCTACAAGGCACGGAGTAATTTACTTTAGTACTCTCAACATTGTTAACTATTTCTACTTAGTTAACTGAGAGATGCGTTTTAACTTCTTTACTTCGTTACTTCTTTTCTTACGTTTAAGTCTCTGACTTTGATTTACGAGTCAGTCCTTTAACTTTGATATAATTGCAATTAAGTCCTCTAACTTTGGGTTAATTACAATTTGGTCCTTCAACTTTAGATTAATTGCAGATTGGTCCTTTAACTTTAGTTTAATTGCAAATTAGTCCTTCAACTTTGGATTAATTGCAAATTAGTCCTTCAACTTTGGACTAATTTCAGATTGGTCCCTCAGAAACTTTAGACTTTGCAGTTTAGTCCTTCAGTTAGACCTTCCAGTTAGTTACTGACGGAAAAGTCAGAAATCTAACTGTTTCAGATTTTAAAATATGCAGTTTGGTCCTTTTCGGTTGGAAAACTAACTTTGACACTTTAAAATAGACCAAAACCTTAACAAATCAACCAAAAACATACCCAAACATAATCATGGCCATTCGGCCGAACCCTAATGGGTTCAAGATCCTTGTTTTGTTACTTTTTTTATTTTCTAAACATTAATTCTAATACTTTACTTCATCTTCTCATCAACTAAACAAATTTTTTTTTTTTTATACATGCTAATTGATTTAGATCCATATTCTTTGGATTCCTAATTCAAGATTAATCATGGGTTATGATCTTCTTGTTATAACATTCAATTCCCACCATTCTAATCATCAAGTTAAACATTAAACTTCAAGGTTAATCATCCTAGAACAATAATAATTCTAACCTTTAAAAATTCATATCTAATTCAATAATGATCCAAATCGAATGAAACGAAAACTAGAATTTAGGATTTTACATTACCTTGAGAATGATCAGATTACTTCTTCCAAAACAATGGCTAAAATTTTCTCCTCTCTCCTTCCTTGGTGCGGCTGCTATGGGGATAGAACTAGGGTTTTGTATTTTGTTGTTTTTGGTAAAGAGGGAATAAAAAACCTAATTTCACTAACCATTGTATTTATACTCTTGGGTAAAATTTATTGGGTTGGGTTTACTAATACTATTTTCGGGCCAATCCAAATTCCTTGGGCCCACTTCTTTAAATTACTTTATAACTCTAATTATCATTTAATTAGTTTAACAAAACCGAAAATAAAATAAATAAATAAATTAAAAATTCCGGTTATTACATTCTTACCCCCTTAAAAGAAGTTTGTCCTCAAACTTTGACAATTCTTAATCCGAGAAGATGTCCGGGTACAATTCGCGCATTTCACTTTCTTGTTCCCATGTCGCTTCTCTTTCTGAGTGATTGCTCCATTGCACTTTTACATAGGGAACCGTACGCTTTCTTACGACCTCGTCTTTTCTGTCGACGATCTTGATTGGTCGTTCATCGTACGTCAAATCTGCCCGAACTCTTAACTGCTTGTATTCTATCACATGACTCGGATCATGAATATACTTCCTTAGCATGGAGACATGGAACACATTATGTACTCCAGCTAATACCGGCGGTAACGCCAATCGGTAAGCCACTTCCCCGATCTTATCAAGAATTTCAAATGGTCCCACATACCGTGGACTTAACTTTCCCTTAATCCCAAAACGCATAACTCCCTTCGTGGGTGATATCTTTAGGAATACTCGATCCCCTGGCTGAAATTCCAGTTCTCGCCTTCTATTGTCTGCGTAAGATTTCTGCCTACTCTGTGCAGTCTGTAGCCACCTCCGGATCTGTTGTACTTTATCCGCCGTGACTTGTACGAGTTCCGGTCCACTTAACCTCCTCTCACCGACTTCATCCCAGCACGCCGGTGATCTACACTTTCTCCCATACAACGCTTCATATGGAGCCATCCAAATGCTTGCGTGAAAGCTGTTGTTGTATGCGAATTCTACTAATGGTAAGTGTTCGTCCCATGCGTTTGGCCAATCTAACGAAGTAGCTCTCAGCATGTCTTCCAATGTCTGGATAGTCCTTTCCGATTGCCCATCTGTCTGTGGGTGAAACGCCGTACTCATGGTCAACTCTGTTCCCAATGCTTCTTGTAGGCTATTCCAGAACTTCGAAGTGAACCTAGCATCTCGATCAGACACAATTGTGACCGGGATCCCATGTAACCTTACTATCTCGTCGATGTACAACTTGGCCAACTTCTCCAACGAATCAGTCTTCTTGATTGCCAGAAAATGTGCTGACTTAGTCAATCGATCTACTATAACCCATATAGCATCATACTTTCCTACCGTCTTTGGCAACCCACTTACGAAATCCATAGAAATATTCTCCCACTTCCATTCGGGAATTGGTAATGATTGCAGTAACCCTGCTGGCTTCTGATGTTCACTCTTAACTTGTTGACACGTCAGACATCTATGCACATACTCTGCCACGTCATTCTTCATATTATTCCACCAATATGATTCCTTTAGATCCCTATACATTTTAGTACTTCCCGGATGTACAGAGAACTTCGAGCAATGAGCTTCTCTCAGTATTTCTCTCTTGATTTCCTCATTGCTTGGCACCCACACTCTCTTTTGGTACCTCAGAATTCCATCTTCCCCCATATGAAGATCTTTTGCTTGCCCTTTTCCGATTAGAGTTTCTCTCTCCTCGTCTAATTCTTGTGCCTCTTTAATTCTGCCCAACAATGCAGGTTGTAACGTCAGTCGAGCCAAGTATCCGTTTACTTTTACTATCAAGTTCATCTCCTTGACATCCTTCCATATGCTTACCCCCTTAGAGATCAACGTCGCCAACATTCCGTGATTCTTCCTACTCAAGGCATCTGCCACCTTGTTGGCTTTCCCAGGATGGTACAATATTTCACAGTCGTAATCCTTGAGAAGCTCCAACCATCTCCGTTGTCTCATGTTCAACTCCTTCTGAGTGAAAATGTACTTAAGGCTCTTGTGATCTGTAAAAATCTGGCATTTCACGCCATACAAATAATGTCCAAATTTTCAAGGCAAATACTACTGCCGCTAACTCCAAATCATGGGTCGGGTAATTCTTCTCATATACTTTCAACTTCCTAGATGCATAAGATATAACCTTATCATTCTGCATCAACACACAGCCTATCCCTTTAAGCGAGGCATCGCTATATATTACAAATCCATCTGATCCAGACGGTAAAGCAAGAACCGGTGCGGACACCAATCGTCGCTTCAATTCCTCAAAACTCCTTTCACATTCTTCTGACCAAACAAACTTTTCTCCTTTCTGAGTTAACCTCGTCAATGGCACTGACAACTTCGAGAAACCTTCTACGAATCTCCTATAGTAGCCAGCCAAACCTAAGAAACTTCTGATCTCACTTACTGAAGTTGGTCTTTTCCAATCCACAGTAGCTTCTATCTTTGTTGGATCTATGACAATCCCATCCTTTGACACCACATGTCCTAAGAATGCTACTTCCTCCAACCAGAATTTATACTTCTTGAATTTAACATATAACTTCTGCTCTCTTAAAATCTGCAGTACTAACCTTAATGCTCTTCATGTTCTTCCTTGGTCCTCGAATACACCAAGATATCATCAATGAACACAATCGCGCACTTATCTAGAACTTCTGAAATATCCTATTCTTAAGTTCCATAAACGCTGCCGGCGCGTTAATCAACCCACACGGCATCACTACAACTCATAATGACTATACCTTGTTCTAAAGGCTGTCTTAGTTATATCATCCTTCTTCACTCTTAGTTGATGATAACCAGACCTCAAGTCTATCTTCAAGGAATAACACGCTCCATGAAGTTGGTCAAACAATTCATCTATTCTGGGCAACGGGTATTGGTCCCTTACCGTCACACGGTTCAATTCACGATAGTCGATACATAACCTCATCGACGCATCCTTCTTCTTCACAAATAATATCGGTGCACCCCATGGTGATACACTCGTTCTAATCAAGCTCTTATCCAACAACTCTTACAGTTGCTCCTTTTTATTTTCCAATTCTGACGGAGCCATTCTATACGGTGCCTTCGATATTGGTGAAGTCTCAGGTACCAAATCGATAGAAAATTTTACTTCTCTTTATGGAGGTATTCCCGATAAATCCTCAGGAAGCACGTCCTTGAAATATCTAATCACAGAAAGTGATTCTACAGTTACTTCCTTCTTGTTCGTATCACCAATGTACGCCAAGAATCCTTCTCATCCTTTCTTTAAAAGCTTACGAGCCTTTATTACCGATATAAGGTTCGATCGGGTTCTAGGTTTCGTTCCTTGAGAACATCACTCTCCTCTAGATAGTAATCTAAAGTGGACTTCTTTCTTTAAAACAATCCACATGGGCATGGTATGCAGTCAACTATAGTCCATTCCCAAGATTACATCAAATTCTTCGATGTCCTAAACTAATGAGATCAACCTCAAGTTCTTCCTCGTCCACTTTCAAAGGACACTTCCTAGATATAGAAGTAATAGGGATCGATTCTCTAGTTTGAATACCCATAACTAAAGAATTCTCTAACGCCTCATGAATTAAATACATATTCTTAGCCAAGCAATCATTTGGCACTTCTTATCAGAACCTTGCCCTTTGACGTCGTTCTTATTACCATCATTTCTATTGCCGTGGCCTTCATTCTGGTACTTACTTGTACTACCTTCCTTTTCGCGATCGTCAGTAGCCTTCCTTTAGATTCAGTCGACACTTTCTTAGTTGACTCTTCTTCTCTTTTCGCTTACTGCGATAACTATCAGATTCTTTCTCCACTATCCTTGTCCTATCCAACACTTAATCCTAGGTTGGTAGTATTAATGGAGTGATTCTATATCGGATTCGGTTGCTCAAACCATCTTCAAATTCTCAAGCCTTTTGCACTTCATCATCGAAGAGTGTTAGGGTAAATTCTAGCAATTCGGTGAATCTAGTACCATAGTCGTTCACCGTCATACTTCCTTGAGTTAGCATCATAACTCAGCCACTCTGGCATTTTGAACACTTTTCGGATAATATGATACTATCATTAGTTATCATGAATACGAGACGTTTTCACGCACTCTCATACTATCGCTCGTCTCTACAGACTAACATTCAATTTATAGGTCATTCACTAAACCATTGGTCGCTTCAATAGACCATCACTATCTTAATTAGTCAACTTTACTAGACTTATTGGTCGTTTCATTAGACCATTACCATTTTCATTGGTCATTTCAATAGACCATTCTTACTTGTTCCAGGTTGACTTGCATTTTTAACACTATTACTCATGCTAATACAAGCATTGCTACTATGCTTAATACTTTCAATTAATTAGGCCGTCCCCAAAAGACTTAACTTTTACAAGAGATCGGTTTACTAGGTCTTTGGTCGTTTCAATAGACCAATTCTACTTAACGAAGTCATTTCACTAGACTTTACTTATTATCAGGTCGATTCACTAGACCTATTTTCATTCACACTTGGCCGTCTCACTAAGCCAATTACTCTTATACTTAACCGTTTCAATAGGTTATTTCATTCTTGTTTCGATCGCTTCAATGGATCAAAATTAACTTTACTTGGCCGTTTCACTAAGCCTATTACTCTTATACTTAACCGTTTCAATAGGTTATTTTATTCTTGTTCCGATCGCTTCAATGGATCAAAATTAACTTTACTTGGCCGTTTCACTAAGCCAAATACTTTCTCTTGACCGTTTCAATAGGTCACTTTATTCTTTCTTACTTGACCGTTTCAATAGGTCTCTTTATTCTTGTTTCGATCATTTCACTAGACCAAAACTAATTTCACTTGGCCGTTACCATTGCCGTTTCCGTTGTTTCCACTTCTGGTATTCGAGGCCATCTGCAAGTTTTCCTTTTACTTTAAAACAAGTTCGTGCTCTAGAAATGTTCATCACTACACAATATGTGCGGTGTTCATGGTATACTTAACATTACTATCCTTTTACTAACGGTTACTTGTTAGTTTGGATCGTGTTCGTAGGTCTTTTGTACTAGACCATGATTCAGATTTGGTTAGTTTTCTTAACCTTTCTTCTCCAGTTCAGGAGTTTTCGTACTTCATAATTTACAACCGGTTTACTTGGTTGATTATTATCTCTTCATTCCACTAGTTTTTATTACGTAACTAGTGTTAACTTATTCCAATGGTCGTCTTACTTCGTACCATGGTTACGGAGATTATTTCAAATCACTCCGACGTTTTCCCTTGTCTTTTCTCGACAAGTTAACTTTTGTCTACATAACGATAGTAAATTCAAAATTTTGGGTATTTAAATTAAATAACTAACTTTATTCAACTAAGGTGTGAGATTTAACCATCTCAAAATACACCCAAAATTCAACTTAACATAAGGAAAATCCTAACTGCATTACTCCACTAATAATAAAATAAAAGAATCTATTCTTATAACTATCTGTCATTAATTGCATCAATTCCCACAGTGTGCGTGTTCTGTTGCAAGTTGGTCATATTTCTCTTGCAATTCTAACTTCTTAGCCCAAATCTGATAGCCTGAAGCCCTAAGCTCTTCCTCATAAGCTTCTTGCTCATCTATCTTCTTCTTCAGTTCATTGTTTTGCTCTATCTCATTTACCAGTTGTACACTGATTCGATTCCATTCGCGGTTAGCTCTAACCACATGGCTTTCTAGGATTTTGACCTTCTTTAACTGTACTGCTAACTTTCCTTCTACATACAGTATGTCCTCATCGCGTTCTTTGATGACACTCTGTAGGCTGTCGACTCCTCGAGTCTCCTTCCTAAGCTCTCTTTTAGCTGAGCGAAGTTCTTTAGTTAGCTGCTTAATAATCTCCTCTTTGGCTTCTATTTCTTCCCTTAGGGTAGCACTGTACCTTACCGACTTCATGGGTCTCCTCGGCATGATCCTACACCCACCAATAGTAAACTTAATTAGTACATAACCCCAAGATTCCATTATAACATATTAATAGAATGTAAATAGACATACAATGAAGAGGTTCCTATTTCTCCAAGTATATTCATACTTTATGCACACTCTTAGTATCATTCCTAGAGTTAGACTTTATCACTTGAACTTCCTCAAGTAAGATCTTATTCAAGTTAAGTACTAAGTTCTCCCATTAGTCCTAACTTTCAGTTTTCTCCCATAAGACCTAAAGCCATTGCTCTGATACCAACTGTAACACCCCGAATTTTCTTATAATATCTGAGCATTTAATGGCACTAAATATCCATAAATAACAATAATAAATACTTCAAATTAGGGTTCACAACTGCCCCTTATTTAACCATAAATTCAACACAATAGCGGAAGCGTAACTTAACTTGTCTTGGTAGGTAACAACCCTAACCATCAATGTACTTTGACTTACATCCAAATAATTAAACGTACTTAAACTACTAAATTGAGAATCTGCAATCCACCGTCTTCCCACGGCTGCTTTCCTTGACTTGTCCTTCTACTTAAATCCTGAAAACAAAATTTATAGAGAAGGGATGAGCGAACGAATGCTCAGTAAGTTCATACGTGGCCTCTCCGGTTACTAAGGAGAGACGACCAGAACGAATACTTCGAATAACTTTTACAAGGATAGGTTCAATTACTTTTGGATTCACGACTGCAGAACAATACAGTCATATTACTTTTAAGATTTTACTTTCAAAGGATTATGGCACTACAATCCAAAGGGATTCATTCAAGTTCCGTCAATTCCTTGGTAACGTACATTATAACCTCAATGCCAAAGGTACAATTCATACACCTAGCTTCTTCAGCCAATAGTGTGGGTCGTAACATATATGGTATCCACACACATATGCTCGGGGTCTAGAATCATCCTTGTAATCAGACAATTCCTGAGAGAAGGCATGTGATCACTCATGCAATCCCTAGTTTAAGGACGAGTCTTTTCTAACTGGACTGTCCGTCAATGTCTTTTCTAACTGGACATTGGATGCCTTAACGAGTAAGTGGTTAACTTACAAGTTAAAATTGGATGCCTTAACGAGTAAGCGATTAACTTACAAGTTAAAATTAGATGCCTTAACGTGTAAGCGATTAACTTACAAGTTAAAATTAGAACATACCATGGTACAAGTATGTGATACAAGTTTCAAACTTCGATACTTAGTAGATCGATGGGGACATCACTAAGTATAGATTCTTTCAAAGAACGTTCAATAACGCAGAGTTCATTCAAATACTATCATGCCATACTGATAGCTAACTTTAGAAAGAAATACCGAAGTCCAATAAACAGGAGTTCAAATACTGTAAGGAACGTAATCCCTTACCTGAATTGCTTTTCCTCGCAATCTCCTCTCTGTGCAAATCTACAAGGCACGGAGTAATTTACTTTAGTACTCTCAACATTGTTAACTATTTCTACTTAGTTAACTGAGAGATGCGTTTTAACTTCTTTACTTCGTTACTTCTTTTCTTACGTTTAAGTCTCTGACTTTGATTTACGAGTCAGTCCTTTAACTTTGATATAATTGCAATTAAGTCCTCTAACTTTGGGTTAATTACAATTTGGTCCTTCAACTTTAGATTAATTGCAGATTGGTCCTTTAACTTTAGTTTAATTGCAAATTAGTCCTTCAACTTTGGATTAATTGCAAATTAGTCCTTCAACTTTGGACTAATTTCAGATTGGTCCCTCAGAAACTTTAGACTTTGCAGTTTAGTCCTTCAGTTAGACCTTCCAGTTAGTTACTGACGGAAAAGTCAGAAATCTAACTGTTTCAGATTTTAAAATATGCAGTTTGGTCCTTTTCGGTTGGAAAACTAACTTTGACACTTTAAAATAGACCAAAACCTTAACAAATCAACCAAAAACATACCCAAACATAATCATGGCCATTCGGCCGAACCCTAATGGGTTCAAGATCCTTGTTTTGTTACTTCTTTTATTTTCTAAACATTAATTCTAATACTCTACTTCATCTTCTCATCAACTAAACAAATTTTTTTTTTTAAACATGCTAATTGATTTAGATCCATATTCTTTGGATTCCTAATTCAAGATTAATCATGGGTTATGATCTTCTTGTTATAACATTCAATTCCCACCATTCTAATCATCAAGTTAAACATTAAACTTCAAGGTTAATCATCCTAGAACAATAATAATTCTAACCTTTAAAAATTCATATCTAATTCAATAATGATCCAAATCGAATGAAACGAAAACTAGAATTTAGGATTTTACATTACCTTGAGAATGATCAGATTACTTCTTCCAAAACAATGGCTGAAATTTTCTCCTCTCTCCTTCCTTGGTGCGGCTGCTATGGGGATAGAACTAGGGTTTTGTATTTTGTTGTTTTTTGGTAAAGAGGGAATAAAAAACCTAATTTCACTAACCATTGTATTTATACTCTTGGGTAAAATTTATTGGGTTGGGTTTACTAATACTATTTTCGGGCCAATCCAAATTCCTTGGGCCCACTTCTTTAAATTACTTTATAACTCTAATTATCATTTAATTAGTTTAACAAAACCAAAAATAAAATAAATAAATAAATTAAAAATTCCGGTTATTACAATATTTATTTGCATATTTTTGTGGAATATTAACTTTAACTTTAATTATGTTTGTTACTGCGATCTATTCTTGAAAGGACAAAGTTAAAAGAGAATGAAATTAATTTCTTTGATTGGATTATGAGCTTAAGAATTGTTCTAAAGCAAGAACGGAAATTATACATTCTTAATAATCCTAAGTAACCTAAATTGCAATATTAATTTGATTAATATGTTCAATAGGATCATCAAAATTTAATTTGATTAAAATGTTGATGATCTTAGATTCATGAATAAATTGTTTATTATTGGTTTTGATAATCATGATGATTCGATCACCATGAACACCAAATCCTAATTAAATCAAGGAAAGCAATTCAAAGGTAAATTTTGGAAATATAAAATCTACCGCTTTCATGATAAGTATTTTGAGTTGAATTTAATTGTCAGATGACTGGTTTTAGAAACCGTGTTTCCTGAAATTAAATGTCAGTTTCAAAATTAATTTGGGATTGAATCTAGTTTCAGATGGCTGGTTTTCGAAACCGTATTTTCATGAAAAGTGAAATTCAGAAAACTGGAATCAGAATCTTGAATTGTTCTTGATTACTGAAATCAGTTAAATTGATGAGACATGTTTGTGCTCTCAATATTTAAACTATCATGCGGAAAGATGATGATCTAAGTCAAAAATTTGTTTTTTGACTTAATGAATTTCTAAGAGGAAAGAGGATTAAAATATAAAGGTAAGACAAACGTTGTCAAGCCTAAAGGAAATAATTGTGACTAAAATTATAACTCTTAATGATGCAATTTGGTAACGTGGCAATTGGATTGACCATTTAAAATTGTAATCGAAATTCTGGATGATCAAAGAAAGTGAACGGTAGTGAGACTACCACTTGGGATATTTATGTAATAAAATTAATCTTTCTACCTCTAATTACTGGGTATTGGATACCGGATGTAGATCCCATATTTGTAAAATGTGCACGAATTAGTAAATTAAAAGAATACTTAAGATAAAGTTAATCTACGAATGGTAATGATGCAAGAGTTGCAACATTGTTCATAGAACACTTATGAAGTGGCTTTACTCATTAAGTAGAAAGTATTATTTTGTTATAAGATAATGAAGGATATTTATTTCTTATTGAGAATAAGAAAAATGCTTTATTTATTATGATTTACCTTATCGTATTGTTAAATTATATAAGTAAATCTTATATCCTAAATCTTGAAGAACGAAATAATAAATAAGGCTATAACATAAATAATTAAATTCTTAAGGCATTATTGTTTTGATCAAATAAATGAGAGACGCATATCTAAAATTCCCTGGGACGGAGTTTTAAAGTCATATGATTTTGAATCATGTGATATATGCAAATCTTATTTATTTGGACCAAGACATCTTTTACTAGTAGTAGTAAAAGGCTAATATCTTATTGGACCTAATACATGTTGATGTATGTGGTGCATTAAGTGGCAATGCTAAAAGAGGATTTTGGTACTACTTGACAAAACTATTCAAAGATCCCGATTCGATCGTGATGATGAATAATTGAACCAAGAATTTGACAATCATCTTTAAGATTGTGAAATTGTTTCACAATTAACTCCACCAAGAACAACATTTTGAATGATGTGTCTAAATGGAGAAATTGAACCTTATTGGATATGATTTATTAGATGATAAAAGTCAAATTGATCTTCCATTATTTATTTTGGTTGGAAATCACTATAATTTTACTAATTTGAGTTCCATCAAAATAGGTTCAAAGGTACCATATGTGATATGGAATGAAAGAAAACTTGGTTTGTCTTTCATGAAGATTTAAGAAAGTAAGACCTTTTTGAAAGGACTTGTTTGGAACATATTTAAAATCTAATAAATATATTTTCATGGGATATCCTAAGGAAACTTGAGGATATTATTTTACTTCTAAGAAACAAATTGTTTGTTGCTTATGATGGTACTTTTCTAGATAAATTGTTTATCTCTAAAAGAACCAGTGGGAGTAAAATATATCTCGAATGGTTCAAGACCGAAAAAATAACATCGAAACTTAGATGGAAATTGAATAAACTTTCACAAAGAGTTGTGAAAAACCGTTCAAAGTTACACAAGTTACTTGCATATATGATAGGATACGATCTATAACAAGAAATATTGGATTTCTCGTAATAGAAAGTATTAAGGTAAAGTTCATTAAGAATGACATATTTCCCAACTATCAAAACGCAATGTCCGCTCCATATTTAGATTAATGGCTTGGAGTCATAAAATCTAAAAGGCAATCCATGTAGTATAATAAAATTTGGAACTTGATCATTCTAACCTAAGGTGTAAAAACCAAAGGATGAAATTAAGTTTTCTTGGAGAAAACTTACATGGGTAGCTAGAAACATGCTAAATTAAGCAAGACTAAGTGTGAAAAGGTTGACTCATATTTCGACTATGATAAAACTTTCTCGCTCGTAGTCATGCTTTAAGATATTAGAATTCTCATTGTCATCTCTTCATATTTGGAATATGAAATTTCACAAATAGATATCAAAACAGCGTTTCTTAAATAGGAACTCACTTAAGGATGTATTGGATACAACCTAAAGGTTTTGATAGTTTAGAAATTCTAATAATGTATGTAAGTTGCGGAAATCCATGGGATGGATTGAAGCAAGCTTCTTGGAGTTGAAACAATCATTTTGATGAAGTGTTCAAATCGTTTGAAATTCATCAAAGATAAAACTTATGTTTGCTAAGAAATTAGTGGGAGCATAGTCTAATTCCTAGTCTTATATATGTGGTTGACATATAGCTCATTTTGAAAGAGTTTCTTAATGAAAGACTTAGGAAGAAGCCTCTTACATCCTTGAAATTAATATCTATTGATATAAATCTAGGAAGTTGATTGGTTTGTGTCAAAGTACTTATAATGACAAAGTACTGAATTGTTCAGTATGCAAGACTCTTGGAGAAGAAATTGCAAGGTTGTCTAATGACAATGTTCTTGGCAAGACTTAGTCTTATTGGAAGACTAATGAGCAAGGAGACATGATTAGGATTCCATATGCTTCGGCAATTGGATATATCATGTACGTCATATTATGTACTTTGACGAATAACTCATATACTTGGAGTATGATGAGAACAAACTAATCATATCCTAGTGAAAGTCACTAGATAGTGATCAAGAATGTCCTTATGTACTTGAGAAGAACCAAAGATGCATTCTTAATGGTTTTTGACATGGGAGATGATCTAGTAAATAGTTACATAGATGTATGCTTCCACATCGACAAGGGTAATTCAAATCGCAGTATAAACATAAGTTTAAAGTAAGTGCTATTAGTTGGAATAGTTCCAAGCAAATACACTATAAATTATTCTACGAATAAATTTGAGTATTTAGTTACAAGAGTTGTAACTAAAGGAGTTGTTTGAATATAGATGTTATTAGTAAAACTAAAAATAGTTACTAGTACAACTAATCCATTGGACCTTTATTGTGAAATAATGGTTATTCCACAAGTTAAGGTGCCAAAGGCTCATCTATGATCCAAGTACACACTCAGACATTTCCATCTCGACGAGAAATCGTTGATATGGGAGATGTCAAAATATGCAAAATACCTTATGATGATAACAAGGACAATCTTCCTACATAAGATTCTCCACATGCTGTTTTGATGGTCATAGATTGAGCCTAGTACAAGTGGGAGATTGTTGGAGATTATGCCCTAGGCCTTTGAGAAAGGCCTTACGTTACATCATGTTCTCATTTGTTATGGAGATAACAATCCCGGATTATTATATGTTTTACATGTTTATTATAATAATCCCCGTCCCTAGCACTTATGAAGAGCTAGCATAAGTTTAATGGATAATCATATGATGATTATAGTGCATAGGATGCGGATTAAACTTGTGGGTACACGTTGGAGAACAAGTACTGGATAGACCCGTTATGAGATTTATGTCATGGTCAAATGTCATAATTAAATCTCATAATAGTCATATCATTTGATATCCTTAGACCTGAGATTATCATGGTCTTCCACATGATGAACATTATATTTGACGTACTCAAACGCTACCCCTAACCGGGTGGTTATAAAGGCTACGATTGGCATAATCGGATTCTTATAGGGAAGAATGATAAGTCAAGATGGAATTTGTCCCTCCTCAAAAGAGATATCTACTTAGGCCACCCGTAGAGTGAGATTGATGAAATGCGTGGCCACGCTCAAATTAATTGATGTGATCAATAACATTTTCTCATAATCAATCTACTCAAGATCGAGAAAGCATTGAATGAGATAAGTTGACGTTGACCATGACTTATGTTCAATATGATATCGCGTGACAAAAGGATTGTGATATGTTCTATGAGGATAACGAACTTCGTTAAGTTATATTAATTGGGTAGTCATGATGGCTTGCTAGAGTCCGCTCATGACTTATGGGTTTGACCTTGTTTAGACTCATTGCCAACATAATATAATCCTATGGGGTCACACACAAAAGAACGAATAAAAAAAAGGCTAAAATTGGAATTGCGTAAAAGAGCGTAAAAATCGGAATTAAGGAAATCTGAGAAAATAGAGTTTCAAGAAGGGTGGTCCGGGTGGACCTTACAAAGGACCCGGGCGGACCTATGTTGGTCCGGGTGGACCTCTTTGGTACCCCGGGTGGACCACCCCTCCAGAAAGTCTGGTTTTTCCTGATTCGGATTTTGACGGGATTTGGACTAAATTTCCTAAATGGTTTAGGGCTTTTGAGTTTAAATACGCCTTTCTTTACAAGGTATTAACCTAATTGACATTCTATCATTATTGGTAGCCTTCATATGTTTGAGAAATATATTCTTGAGTTTAGATTGAGAATCAAAAGCTCAAGAACACTAATAAATTCATATAGCTTTTGAAGATTAGAAAAGTGTGTTTTCTAATGGGTCTAGCAATCCAGATCTAGAATGGTTCTAGATATTCGTTCGCGTGTGGATACACATAGAGGATGTTTTCTTTAGCATCTTAAGTTCGTGTTCCTGTGATCCTGATTCAAAGAACGCGAAGAACGAGGAGGTCAAATCTTAAAGCTTGAAGACTTGAAGATCCTGGAAATTTTAAACGCACAACATGGTTAGTATTCTAAATTCATCTTGCTATTAATTTAATCATCATAAATGGATCTTGGGGATTAGGGTTTTGTTGATTGTTATCGCTTTCTTCCGCTGCGCATGTTGCCTCAAAACCCAATAATTTATTCATCTCCACCCCTGCCCGCCTAATCAGTGCTGTTATCATGAGGGGATAATTGAAGTTGGAGCTCCCTATGTTCTTAAAGGTGTGATGAATCTCATTCTGAATTATCAATCCCGTGTTGACCCGTCCACCTTGCAAAATCACATGCATTAAAGCCGCACTTCTCCAATGTACATCATTGTAATGTGAGCTTGGAAGTATCCTCTCACATTTGAACCTGTGTAGTGCACGCATCCTTAAGTCTAGATTTGGGGCCTTAGTCACAATCCCACTCCTCATCGTGTCCGGGTTAATGTCCCCGAACATTGGGACAATCAAGTGCAGATTGTTCTTGACATTATGCTTCATCTCAGACACCAGCCTAGTGTATTCGCATTGTGATACATGAGAAGTGCAAAGGGTGGAATAGAATCGATTTATCTCGTCTGCATGATATAGGATTCTAACCCCTCGTACCCATGAAAACTCATGATTACCCCGCACTGTAGGATTAGCATAGAACTCCTTCAACAAGAAACTCACCCCATTGCTAGATGGGCGAGCCGCAAGCCTTTTCCAATTATAATTTTCAAAGATATCATCCAAACCCATCTCCTTAAACTGAAATTTCCTTTCTACGTTAAACTGCCTATGATCAAAATCCAAATAGAATCCCTCAGCCTCGGGAGCAACAAATCGTGATCTATCGAATGGGGGCTCAAGAAATTCATTGGGAATGGGTTCATGACGCACACCTCAGGTTGATCTACGTGGAGGCATTATCTCACTACCAGCAAGCAAGTATATGATTCTGAAAAAATTGGTTCTTACTTGACCGGAAGATCGCCGGAGAAGTCGCCGAAGTTGGCTGGAATTTATCGCCGGAGTTGAGGGGGTTAACTCGTGAGAGAGCCCTTAACCTTGTGAACACTTCTTCCTTCTGTGATAAGCCCAAAATGCACACAAATATTGCACAAATCTTTGAATTCCTCCTTCTTCTTCTCTTTGCCCAATCTCCCCAAGTCGCGGATTTAATGGTGTTTTAGGTTGAAGAACTTGGATTTGATGGAGTATTTATGGTGAGGATGATTATTTGGTGGGTTATAATGGTAGGATTTGGTTTTTGGGTGGGTGAGTTTTAGAGAGAGAGAGTGTATGGTGCGGTTCTTGTAGAGAGAAAGTGAAGAGAGAATGGCTAGGGTTTGGGAATTTGGGGAAAACCCCGTCACTTAGTCCTTTTCTTTCAGTCTGCTCATTGGCCCAGGAAACTGTGCGGTCGCCTAAAACATGATGTGCGGCCGCCCAATGAACCAGGCTTGAAACAGGGCCATTTACCCAGATTTTGGGCGGTCGCCCAGTATATTTTTGCGGTCGCCCAGTGTTGCTGACGGCAGTTTTCATTTTTGATTTATGGCTCGTTTTGCCTCTGCCTTCTTTTCCGTGCACAGTTGGTTGGCTTGACTATATCTGCACATCACTAAAACAAATACCACAAGCGAATATCTCTAAAAAATGAAAATCTTTTTGGAGGGTGACAACTATTTACACTCCCTTATAAACCCACAAACTCGTAAAGACCCATAAAGGGTGACCCACGCACAAGGCGTGACAAACTTTTTGACCGTGCTTTCGCTGCCTACATTCCCTATAAAGGGCTCAAGTCACCGTAGTTCGAACCGACTCATAATTAAAAGACAATTTTTTTTATGACCACCAACACCCCCAAACTTAGAACACGCTATGTCCTCATAGTGTATAAATGAGCATGCTCCAAATTAACAAATGATGGTGAACTGAAATGAAAAACATAAAGCAGTAAATGATACCTAGTTGGGTTGCCTCCCAACAAGCGCTTTGTTTTAAGTCGTTAAGCTCGACTTGATGCTTCTTCAATCAAGGGGTTCTGGAGCAACGAGGTGGATCACCTCTGCAATTTCTTCAAGATTAGATACATCCTCGTAATATGGCTTAACTCTATGACCATTCACCTTAAAGAAATCCCCATCTTTTGGATTTTTAAGCTCAACCGCTCCATGGGCAAAGACTTTCAACACTTCCTATGGTCCAGTCCATTTGGATTTTAACTTTCCAGGGAACAATTTGAGGCGAGAGTTGAAAAGGAGTACCTTCGTACCCGGCCTAATGGATTTTGGCTTGATATGTTTATCATGATACCATTTTGTCTTCTCCTTATAACTTTTAGCACTCTCATAGGCATCCAATCTCAATTATTCTAATTCATCAAGAGCTAACAACCTCTGCTCCCCTGCCAATGCTAACTCCATGTTGAGTTCCTTGATGGCCCAAAAGACTTTATGTTCAAATTCCACCGGAAGATGGCATGACTTCCCAAACACCAACCGGTATGGGCTCACTCCAATGGGAGTTTTATATGCGGTTCGATAAGCCCACAAAGCATCACATAATTTCTCTGTCCAATCTTTACGGTTTGATCTCACCCTTTTTTCAAGTACCACCTTGATTTGCCTATTATTCACTTCCACTTGTCTGGAGGTTTATGGATGGTATGGTGTGGCTAACCTGTGTACAACTCCATATCTCTTGAGTAATTTGTTGAACAGCCGATTGGTGAAGTGTTTACCTTGATCACTGATAATGGCTCTTGGCATCCCAAACCTGCAAAAGAGAGTCTCACGCACAAACTTGCAAAAAACGTTAGCATCGTTAGTGCGAGTAGGAATGGCTTCCACCTATTTAGAAACATAATCCACAGCAACAAGTATGTACATATAACCTAGGGACAGAGGAAAGGGTCCCATGAAGTCAATACCCTAAACATCAAAAATGTCAACAACTAAATTATTAGTTAGAGGCATCTCATCCTTATTGGTGATCCCTCCCTGTGAGATACTCGTGGGAAAAAACGAAGGGTTCCCAGAGAATCAAACACGGTGATCCTTATTATCACATAAAACGGAGTCGCCACGTTAGTTTAACTTTAAACCCAAACTTAACGAAAAAAATGTTAGAGTAAAGGATTCGGAGGTCAGGTTACACCTTGGGAAGAACTTAATCAAGGTTCACCCAAAATGCCTCGGTAAACCGAGTCTCCCTAAAATTCGTTAAAATTGTGCAAGTGTGTGTGTGTGTGTGTGTACATGAAAATGGGAGAAACTGACTTTAACAGAAAACAGTTAAGTATTTGACAGAAAGGGTTATTTCATAAACATTCTGGATTAAAGGGGGACTAGACTGGAAATGTGCCCCCTGGACAAAGTAGCTGTACGGCTATGAAAGGTCTTCCTGGGAATTTTAACAGATTCCCAGGAATCAGTCCAGTTCCAGGCAGAAACAGAGCATTCTGCTGGAAACTGGACTGTTTGATCATTTCCAGTTATTTTCTTGCAACAAAACATTAATTAAATCATTCCTATGCCATTGATCACTAGATTAGACACCAAAATAAGGATTTTGGGTGTGATCAAGGCAATCATTGGGGAATAATTGAGAAAAGGTGATGGTCATGGCTTTCGAGCCAAGATCACCATTTGGATGATTAAAGATGGAAACTTTAACATCCAAATGGATGATTCTTCCAAGGAAGGGCATTGGGACATCCAAAAATCAACCTTTGATGGATAAAGATTGAGTCTTTATTATCAAAGGGACATTTTTGAGGTTGACTCATGGTTTGTATGATAAAGATTGCAACTTTATCACCCAAACTTGATTATTTCCTCATTTATTCAACATAAATGCAAAAACTTTAAAGTAAATGACATAAATTTAAAGACATAATGTAAAGGTGCATAAATGTAAAGGCAATATATTAAAGATACATAAATCATAACAAACCTTAGGCTATCCTATGGTTTGTAACCCATCATCATGCATAAAACATGAAGGGCACCATGGATTTTAAGGATTGGTTCCAAGTGTATATTATTAACAAGAAGCAAAAGATATAATATGGAGATGAAGAGAAGATGGGGAGGAGGAGGCCTCACCAATTTTGGTTTGGACCTATCTTCTTTCTCTCTTTTCACTCAAATGTGATGATTTCTACAGAGCTTTGGCTCTCTCAAACAATTTTCTCCCCCCCTGAAATGATCAGCAAGAGTCTCAATTTATAAGAACTGAGGGTACCCATAGTAGCCGTACGGCTAGGGCTCTCCCGCGTCCAAACCATCCGTACGGCTCAGCCTGGCGAGCTTCTGGATTTTTCCAAGTTTAATTCCAGAGCAGTCCTAGAATTTTAGGTTTATCTTAGTGAGATCCCAGCCTATCAGTTTATCCCTGAATGGTGCTAAGAATTCCTCTAAGTTGGTCAATTTCAGATTGGGGTACTTACAGAGCCCCTTGGCAACATCGCTTTCGAAAAGCGGGGTTGTCGATAAAAATAAGCATCCCAATCTGATGGGAGGACGGCTTGACCGATTTTGGTTTGCATGGCTGGACCTAGGGGTATAGGATTCCTACGTATCCCATTTGCGGGGAATCAAGCCTAACGTAGTTCGGGGAGGGGTGAGAGACTAAGGGCTAGGTGGATATTTGCCATCCTTTCCTAGGGGAACGGGCATGACCCTTGGCGAGTTCAGAGGCGGGACGTGGTCAACTTGGCTCTATGGAGAGGGTTGACTTACAAGACAAAGGCATGACTCTCGGCTGGTCAGAGGCGGGACATGGTCAACTTGGCTCTATGGAGAGGGTTGACTTACAAGACAAAGGCATGACTCTCGGCTGGTCAGAGACGGGACATGGTTAGCTTGGCTCTATGGAGAGGGTTGACTTACAAGGATATGTCTCAAGTTATTTTGGACTACAGCGGGGAAAGGCTTTAACTTAAAGTGACCATTCTAGGCCGAGGTTTGACTTGGGTCAACTCCACCTTTGGGTAGTTTGACGGGAAAACTGGTCTTACGTCCCACTAAGGGCAGCCGGGGACAAGGACCTCAACCTATAATGACTATTCTGAGTCAAGGTTTAACTTGGATCAACTCCACCTTTGGGGAGTTTGATGGGAAAACTAGTTTTACGTCCCACTAAGGACGGCCGGGGACAAGGTTTTCTAAACCTAACAGGTCCACTCAAGAGTTTACTGGGCTTAAGTCAGGGACGACCTAGTGTTAGCTAAGGCGACATTTCTCATAACTTTTACTGGGCTTATGTCAAGGACGGCCTAAGATTTTCTAAGGCAACATTTTTTAGAATTTTTACTGGGCTTATGTCAAGGACGGCCTAAGATTTCTAAGCAAAAACGGGCTTACAAACTGCCAGGTATTTTTAGGCAAAAACGGGCTTACAAACTGCTGGGTATTTTAGGCAAAAATGGGCTTACAAACCGCTGGGTATTTTAGGCAAAAACGGGCTTACAAACTGCCGGGTCTTTTAGGCAAAAACGGGCATACAAACTGCCGGGTCAAGAGTCAATGGGCTTACGTCACAATGGGACCGCCAAAGATTTCTAATTTCAAATTCATGTTGCATGAGCCCAAGGCAGGGTAAGCATCTGGACATTTATGATATGGTTGGGGCTGTGAATGAATGGGGTCATAAAGCCAACCTTTCAACAAGAAATCATCAATTTTGTCAGGGCCAAAGCAGCCGTACGGATGAGGAAGGCGGCCTTTCTTTTTCAAAACACAACAGCCTTACGGCTGTTCCTTTCATTCTCCCAAAAAACTCAGACGAAAACGGAGCAGGGTAGGGGCAAAATTGAGAGGGAAAACTCCATCAATTTTTGAATTTCCTCCCTAGATTGTTTAAGGGTTACTTATGGCGGGACGGGCACGCATGGGTTACCCTAGAGGGGCGGAGAAGAGGCTTGACATGGCTCGGAATCTCCACAGTTATACCGTTGATCTCTGGGATGCGGGAGCGGGTCTTTACAAGTCTCCTACCGTGCATTTGTGCCAAGGTTACGGTGTAAGTATTCCTAAACCATTCCCTTCTTGATTAATGCATTTCTCAAACCTAGGGTTTATGTTTATGCAAATTGGGGCTTTGGGGTTTTGGTGCAATCTTTCGAAATTGGCTTTCTTTTCATGAATTTGGGACCGCAAAGGGTCATGGGCATGTGTTTGCTTCCTCATTCGGGCATGCCTAGCTATGCTTTTGACAAATAAAGTGTGATCCTACACTTTTGTGCATAAAATGCTTGTACCTTAGGTTGGACTAGCCATTTTGACATGTTTATGTGCATGCTTGCATTGCCTAAGATCATTTGTTACACGTTATGAATGGGATGGGCTTGTTTATGATGGCCTTCTTTTAAATGACCTATGCAATTTAAAGAAAAGGGAAAATTTGTCTTTCTTTAAATGGACCTCAAATGTCTATGCCATTTGAAAGGGGACGGAAACACATTTTTCAACAATGACCCTCAAATGTCTATGCAATTTGAAAAGGGATGGAAAACACATTTAACGCATGTTCACTTCATTTTATCATTCGCGTTTTACATGTGCATTAGTATTTTAAACTGGGTCGTTCATACCTTTGTTGTGTTTACCTGCAGGGCGGTGATCCCAAATCTCGAGGCTCTCCGGACGTCTGCTTTTCTTTGTGGGAGGCCATGCCCGAGTCCCTTGATGGTGCGCCTGGTCCTAGGCAGTGGGTGGAGCGTACCGACTTGGTGCCTTTTATCGAGGTCGTGGGTAAGTTGGCAAATACCAACAAAAGCATGGGGCTTCTCAATGCCCTTGGTGAGTATTGGTGGGATTCGACCCACACTTTCCATTTGAGTTGGGGGGAGGTGACTGTGACCCCTGCTGACATTTCGGCGATTAGCGGGCTTTCTTTTGACGGGCATCCGGTTGTATAGAGGGATAGGATCCCGGTTGGAGAGGTCGAAGCGCTCATCGGCTTTACGGGCCCTACCAAGGGTTTGGGCATTCTAGTGCAGAACGTGGAGAGGGCCATTCGGGCCAACTTTCTGGAGTATTGGGCAGGCCGGGTGACTGCTGAGAAGCTGGGGTGTTCTTATGTGTGGATTCTTCTCAGAAACACTGTCTTTGCCAATGCCGACACCATTTGTATATTCCCTCTCCTTGGTACACTGATTACACCCGAGGCCGTCGGAGGCATTGCTTGGGGTGAGGCTGGCCTCGCTGAGCTATACCTGGAGCTGGACAAGTATAGTCGGAAAGCGAGCAATTCCTTGGCTTGCTTTCAATTTGTCCTCGATGTATCCCTTTTTCTCTTTCATTCTTTTCTGCCTTTGCCTTACTCTTTGTATTCGGCATTTACCTCATTTTTGATGATTTTCCTGTCTTTCTCCTTCTCAGGCTTGGTACTACTAGGTATTTGGCAGTTACCCGTGGAAGATGTCTCTCGACCGAGACCTTACTTTTCTGACCATGACTTGTTGGGCCAGGGAGGCCCGAGAGAAAAGGGGATCCAAGGGACAAGTTGCCGTCCGTTATGCTGATGTAAAGGCGGTGTTGAGGGGGCCCAAGCCAGTGGAGTTGAACCTATTTCCTTGGTCGAGGTATGAGGAGACGGGTTTTGATTTGAGTGAGGCCCTGCGGGTGACTAGACAGAGGAGACTGCTAGTGGGTTTTCGGGGCGAGGCCTTTTATTTAGGTGAGAGGGTTCTATGGCAACACGGGTTGGAGCTCGTACAGAAGGCGCCCGTGGATCCTCCCGAGACCATGTTCGTGGCTGATCGAGGGCAGGAACCCTTTCTCATGGGAGCAGATGCTTCTGGCTTGATCACTGACGAGCCGTATGGTCGGTTTATGGCCACGAGGTTGCGGTCGCTACAGGTGGTGGCTTCTGGGGTAGTTCCACCGGCTTGGACAGACTATTCCTTTGTCTGTGTGGATGGCGGGGTTTACAAGGTGGATTTGTCTACTCCAGGGGAGAGGGTTCCAGCTGAGGTGATTCCGGTTGAGGCGGTATGGTTCTTCTTTGCTTTGCACACACATACCTTTTATTTCTGTCTTTTTTTTTTGCTGAGCCATTTGTGTTTTCATGTGCAGGTTGCGGGGCGAGCGCGGCCCGGCTTCTTGGGGCGGGCCAAGAAATGGTTTAAGAGGTTTACCAGTCACTCTTCCAAGGGGCCTCGAATGGAATATAGCTTTGTGCCCGGCCAGATTTTCATGAGTGGTGAAGAAAGGCCTCGCAAGAGGGCGTCGAGCGTGGAGCTGCCTCCCTCTTATGTTCGCGTCAGTCCCTGAGTGGTGTTGACATAACATCTTTTCGAGGGTCACTGGGAGGCACGGATACTCATGAGACAGCCCCGGATCCTTTTGCCCACTTAACCTTAGAACGGCGCGGGCCATCTTTTGCAGACCATCTGGGCACTTCTTCCCAATTTGCTTGGCGTTCTTTTCACCCGCCTATTGGTGAGGACATGAGCTTGGCAGAGTCTCTTTTCCATTTTGACCCTAGTGCTTATTCCTTTCGGGGGCCAGGCATTTCTGATTTACCACCACCTGACTCGGACCCAGACTCCGGGTAATTGTACCTGTTTGAACAATTTTCTTTTACTTTATTTCTTAAAACAAAGTGTGTGAAAACCTGTTATTCTGTTAATGTTTAAATCTTTTGCAAATTCATTTTTATGCATGGCTCGGGCCTTAAGAGGGCTTTGTGAATGTTTGTGAATTGTTGGGAATTACCGAAATGTGTTCGGACTCGATCATGTACAACTGGGATATGTTTTGACTGGTTTTTGAACAAGTGAAAGTGAGTTTCACTTGAGGGCAACTTGCTGATATGGGCTACTGATATGAATTTTTACAGGGGACAGACCATCCGTACGGTTGAAGCTGAGGTTTGACTTTTTGACCAAGTTTTTGAGGACTTCTGGGGAATCTCCAAAAGCTGGGAACCTTTATTGGGAGATTATGACTCTGGGCTCTGACCTAACTGGGTTCACCAAAGCATGACTTTTCCATTAATCTTTCCAACGTGCTGTTATGGCTTGCTAGCCCCGGTTCATTCGAGAATCACTTCTAGGTCCCGACCTTTCATGGGGGTGACCCTTCCTTTGATCACTTCGGACGTGTCCCTATGACTTAGTAGCCCCAGTCCTCTTTTGACTAAGAACTGCTCCATCCACATACCTTGGCTTTTCTTACTTGCCGCCAGGGAACGATTCTTTTTGCACCTTCCATCTCACGGGTATCCATCTCTGTATCTTTTGATCTTTCCTTCCTAGGAGTAGTCTACCTAACTCAAGACACGGACGCAGAGCAAAATCGGGTTTGCTTTTTCAGACATAGGTATTTGTGGGAGTAAGTCCCTTTTCTGAGGAAGGAAGCCTATGGACAGAAGTTCAGTGTTTGGCTCTTTCCTAAGATGTAGAAAAGAAGACTTATCGAGATATTCGGAATTCGCTTTAATCAACATCATCAAAGTGATTGCTTGAATAGACCATGGTTATTATTAATTCAAGATTATAGCAAGAAATTAGACTTAACACGCATAAATGTTGTGATCAATTGAGCTTAAGATTTGATCAATGGCAAGGTCGGAGAGGGGGGTTGGTCATTGATGGGACCAAGGCTAAGCTTTGCCGGGGAATTGGTCATTGATGGGACCGTGGGGGGGAGAGACTTGGTCATTTTGAGGAGACCAAGGTTTGGTAATTTTGTTTCATGTTGTGACCGGACCCGAAGGTTGTCTACGTTCCCCTCAATTCGAGGAGCTCAGGTCTCCGTAGTTCGGCCATGGATCGCCTTTTGCTGAAGTTGGTGTCCTTTTGAAGGATGTTGTTGCTTTGTTGATGTAGATTGCTTCGCTTCGCGGTGAACTCCTCGGGATGTTCTTTGAGATGGACTTTCTTTTCGCGTATATTCATTTCCTTTCCTTCTTTCCTTTATAATTTCTCAATCACATTTTTCTCTTTTTTTTTTTTACAAGGGGAAACATTGATCCCCACTTGTTTCATTGGATTTTGGCTCATTCGTAGCCCCTTGTCACTTCTCATTTTGACTTTTTGAAGATCCTAAGAGTCCTTTGCTTGGTTGCTCACGTGCAATCACGGGTGAATCTTGGTGGTCGAACAACAACATCCTTGGCTTTTCATTGTCTCATGATGTCTTTGAGGTGCGTCAAGAGTTTATATCGGAGAGGTGTATCGGGGATATGTATAGGGGGTGTGTATAGAGGAGGGCTTGCGATTAATGGTTTCTTTATGCCAATTGATCACAACATTTATTCACATCAAGATTGATCATTTGCATTGTGTTGGTAGTGGTGCCCTAGGCACGTTTAATAAACGTTGTAATTGTTATCATTTATTTCATATCAATAAAGAGATGTTTTGATTATTATTGTTGTTCATGTTTACTTATAATAATCTCCGTCCCTAGTACTTGTTAAGCACTAGTATAAAGGCTAAATGATCATGAGATGATCATGTTAGATTTATGGGTACTTGTTTGGAACAAGGTACTGGACATGACCCGCTGTATGAGATTTATGTCATGGTCTATGTCGTACATATATCTCATATTAGTTATGTCATTTGAATCCTTAGACATGAAGTTATTATAGTCTTCCACTCGATGAACATTGTGTTTGACATATTCAAACGCTACCTTAACACGGTAGTTATAAAGGGTATGATTGGCATAATCGGATTCCCGTTGGAAAGAATAATAAGCTAAATGGATTTGTCCCTCCACGGAGAGATGTCAAGCTTGGGCCCCTCGAAGGAATGATGTTGATGAAATGTTCGGCCGGACTCAAATGGATTGATTGGATCAATAGCATTTGAATTATCAACATATTCGGAATCGAGAAAGTATTGAACAAAACAAGTTGACTGTTTGACCATGACTTGTGTTCAATGACATCGTGGACAAAGGGATTGTGACATATTCTAAAGGAATGCGAACTTGTATCTAGTTATACTATTTGGGTAGGTATGACGGTTTGCTAGAACCTAATCATATCTTATGGGATCATGTTTGAGCCCATTGCCAACTTAGTATAATCCTAGAGGGTCACACACAATAGAACGAATCTTAAATAAAAGGACTATATTGGCATTTAGGGTCGGAGGACTTCCAAGGAATTTCTGGAAAGATCTGGGCCTCCTGGTCAACCAAGCGGGCGCTTGGGTTGCACCAGGCGGGCGCCTGTTCAAGCCGGAAAAGGACTGGAGTTTCTGCCCAAACAGGCGGGCGCCTGGGTGGTACCAGGCGGGCGCCTGGTGCTCCCGATTGGAAATTTCCTAATTCGATTAGGAATGGTTTTTGACACAAGTTACCTATTTGGAATAGGTCTTAATTGTGTATAAAAACCCCAATTCGGCCAGACCATATTGACTAGTGCTTTTGTGAGTCTCAAAGAGTTTGAGAGAGATATTATTTTGTTCTAAGATATCATTGATTGAGGAACAAAATAATTCACAAATAAATTCCATATAGTTCTTTATTATATTGTGAAAGTGTGTTTCATAATATTGGTCTAGCAACCAAGATCAAAGAAGCTCCTTTGATATTCGTTCGAAGTGTGGATACCGCTAGAGGGTGAATCTTATCATCTTACAAAGTTCGTGATTTGTTCGTGATAAAGCTTCAATATCTCCACCAAGACCAAAGAGAAAATTCATAGCCATCAAGGGTTAGTTATTCCTCTATTCATCTTGTTGTATTTGATTTAATCATATGAACGGATCCATGGCTTTGGGTTTCTTAAAATTTTAATTGCTATATTCCGCTGCGCATGTTATTTCGAAACTCAACACATTGAACGTTTTTTATTTGTGCTGAGTCCATTCGTCCTTAATGAGTCGTTATTGACTAGTATGCTTAGAAGTCAATTCATCATTTTGGGAACGTAGCAATCATTCGACAATATTAACTAAGGCAATTCTAAAAATTAATGTAATTTGCAAATAATGTCTCAAGTCTAGAGAGAATAGAAGGAAAATAACTGTTTCATTGCACGGAGGATTCAAACCTTTTTTACATACTACAAAGACTCTACTGTTAATGGACTTTGATCGCATGCCATTTTGATGCCTTTTACACAACCTTGCCTTGTAAGGCTTAGGGAAAGCAAAAACATGTCTGAAAAGGACTTTTGGAAGACTTTAGAACCTATCTAACTAGACCACTCCTAGCTACTTCCTTTCTTCTAAGCTTAATCTCGGTTTCCTTGCTTCCGCTCGGGTTTACACCCACTGATTTCCTTTCTTTGTGATGACTCCCTCATAGATGAGCTCCTGAATTTTGTTCCTCAAGGTTAGGCAGGTTTTCGTGGAATGACCCAAGGCTTGGTGGTATCTGCAGTGCTGTTTCGGGTCGCTGCGTTGGGAGGGAGGTTCATTCCAAATTATATTGCGGCTGAGCAACTCAATCTTTCCAATTTCTAGCAGTCGGTTTAGCATCTGATCCCGGGGCATCCCTAGATCATGGAACCAACGGTAATAGGATCCTTTTCCTTGTGGAAGCACACCTCCTATGACGAATGCGGGTTTGCCGTGGTACAAGGTGATAGCTTGGACTTGCTCGCGGGGCCCTTGCCTGCCTTGGTTTGAGCTATTGGGGGTGGTCCTGGGTGGAGATGACAATCTTCGAGAGGATCTCTTGATTTCCTCAATGGATTTTACAATCTTGTGGAGGCACTCTTGGGCATGCCTCGAGTTATGTCTCTCAATTTCATCGGTTAGCTCTGCTCGGCTGTGCATGAGCTCGTATCGACGATCACACCTCTTCTCAAGGTCCCCTCTTAACTTCCTGCCACCCTTCTCCCAAACCTCTTCAACCTTTTCGTGAAGGATATCCTTGACCTCCTCTCGGAGTCGTTGGGCCATATTGACTACCTCATCGCGGCTAGCTTCCAATTCCTGAATCCGCTCTCCCATCGTACTAACCATCCTTTCCAAAAGCTTTACCCATCCTTATATCAGATTCTGCTGCGACAGATTTTGCTTCCATTGCTTCCTATCACACAAAGGGGCCAGCAAACCATAAGGGTACTTTGATGAGATTCTAGGGAAAACCATGCTTTTGAGTAAGGAAAGGGCTTTGACACAAGGAGGTTTGACTCGGGGGGAAAACCGATTTGACTCGCAGGGTAAGAGTTTTTTGGGGGGAAGACTCGAGCCATGCATTTTTGGGGAATTTACCAATTTCATTTCTCTATTTTTTTTTTAGGAAAAACATTTTATTGGGGGATTTTTCTCATGAGCAAACGTTAAGGCACAATTTAAAAGCATGCTTCCACTTATTGTCCGAGTTTTCTTAAAACGCCGTTTATTCCTTTAGATGGTTGGAAAATATTTCTCTTCTTTTTCGCAACTAATCTAAATCCTGGATCAGTGGAGGTCATCACTACGCCTATAGACCCCTCGTTTTTCAACTGTATTCCACACTCCCAAGGACGGACTATCCCGGACGAGGGTCCTATAGGGCACGTGGCTTCCACCGACCAAAAGAACCAAACCTAAGGTCTAGTGCATCACAAAGTTCCAATGCGCGAGCGATTTTTATCATAATTAAGCCCCTGCTAAGGTTAAGATTAACTTAATGCTTTAGCAAAATTCTGGCATGACCTCATTTTAATGAGGGATCTCGGACCTTAGCCTTGGGCTTAAAGATGATTAGGATGGGTCAAGCACTAGAGCTTAATGACGCGGTGTCAACCTATCCTTAATGCATGACTTTGGTTAATTATGGTTAACATTAACGCATAAGTCAAGGACCAGGTCAAAGATGACCTTGGTCACACTTGCTTTCATAAGGAGTCGTGACTCGAGCGTTAACTTAGCCATAATCAACTTTGGGCGCGTATTAGGGACGTGATGACGTGAGCTAGACCAAAAACCAACCAAGGTCACGGTATTTGTGTGTCACGGACATGTGTGGTTGACTCGGCTCGGAAGGGGAGGTGGAATGGACCCATGCGCGCGAGAAGGGCACAAGAGCACCAATCAAGCTGCATCGTGGCATCCATTCCGGGTTTAAAGGGTTTTTGGAGCGTGCACAAGGTCAAGTGCGCGTTGTGTGAAGCCTTCTATGTTCCCTTTTGAGTCAAAATAGGAATTTTCAATTTGTTTTAATATCATGAGCAATGTACAAGAGCATATACAAGACATGGACAAACAATTTAAACAAGTAATTTGCACAAGTAATCAAGCAAAGCTATGAACAAGCAAGAATCAAAATTTTGTACATGGAAAGGTTGTGCACAACCAAAGGTTTTTTTGAAGCCAAAACTTTACAACAAGAACAACAACCCTTTGAAAGTCATTTGTACAAAAAAGGTCGTGCACAACAAAAGAATTTTGAGAAACCAAAATTTTTACAAAAGGGGTAAGGTACAATGAGGCTTTGAAAACCCAGTTTTTATGTCCAAAAGATTTGTGCATTACCAAGCTTTGAAAATCCCTTTTTGGCTAAGAAAACAAAGGCAAATGAGCACACACAAAGCTGTAAATCAGAACCTGGACAAGAAGAAGCAAGGGGACCATCAGAATGTTTCTGCCCTGCACAAAACTATTAACCTGAAACATTCTATGGGCCCGGTGAAACCAGCCGTACGGCTAGGGATGTAGTTCCATTTTTTTTTTGCAGATTTTCAACTTCAGATCATCAAGCCCCAGTTTATTGCATTTCCAGAGCAGTTTCATTCTCAAAGAGCAAAACAAAAACACAAAACACACACAAAATATGCACAAAGTCAACAAACGGGGACGGGAGTTTGACCCACACAAGAATGTCCCCGAATATTCTAAAAAGAAGTCCGAGAACAAACTATCCCCAGCGGAGTCGCCACTGTGAGATACCCGCGGGAAAAAATGAAGGGTTCCCGAAGAATCAAACACGCTGATCCTTATTATCACATAAAACGGAGTCGCCACGTTAGTTTAACTTCAAACCCAAACTTAACGAAAAAGGTTAGAGATAAAGGATTCGGAGGTCAGGTTACACCTTGGGAAGAACTTAATCAAGGTTCACCCAAAAAGCCTCGGTAAACCGAGTCTCCCTAAAATTCGTTAAAATTGTGTAAGTGTGTGTGTGTGTGTACATGAAAATGGGAGAAACTGACTTTAACAGAAAACAGTTAAGTATTTGACAGAAAGGGTTATTTCATAAACATTCTGGATTAAAGGGGGACAAGACTAGAAATTTCCCCCTGGACAAAGTAGCCGTACGGCTATGAAGGGTTTTCCTGGGAATTTTAACAGATTTCCAGGAATCAGTCCAGTTCCAGGCAGAAACAGAGCATTCTGCTGGAAACTGGACTGTTTGATCATTTCCAGTTATTTTCTTACAACAAAACATTAATTAAATCATCCTTATGCCATTGATCACTAGATTAGACACCAAAATAAGGATTTTGGGTGTGATCAAGGCAATCATTGGGGAATAATTGAGAAAAGGTGATGGTCATGGCTTTTGAGCCAAGATCACCATTTGGATGATTAAAGATGGAAACTTTAACATCCAAATGGATGATTCTTTCAAGGAAGGGCATTGGGACATCCAAAAATCAACCTTTGATGGATAAAGATTGAGTCTTTATTATCAAAAGGACATTTTTGAGGTTGACTCATGGTTTGGATGATAAAGATTGCAACTTTATCACCCAAACTTGATTATTTCCTCATTTATTCAACATAAATGCAAAGAATTTAAAGTAAATGACACAAATTTAAAGACATAATGTAAAGGTGCATAAATGTAAAGACAATATATTAAAGATGCATAAATCATAACAAGACTTAGGCTATCCTATGGTTTGTAACCCATCATCATGCATAGAACATGAAGGGCACCATGGATTTCAAGGCTTTGTTCCAAGTGTATATTATTAACAAGAAGAAAAAGACATAATATGGAGATGAAGAGAAGATGGGGAGGAGGAGGCCTCACTAATTTTGGTTTGGACCTATCTTCTTTCTCTCTTTTCACTCAAATGTGATGATCACTCTAATCTGATATGATTTCTGCAGAGCTTTGGCCCTCTCAAACAATTTTCTCCCCCCTAAAATGATCAGCAAGGGTCTCAATTTATAAGGACTGAGGGTACCCATAGTAGCCGTACGTCTAGGGATCTGCTGCGTCCAAACCATCCGTACTGCTCAGCCTGGCGAGCTTCTGGATTTTTCCAAGTTTAATTCCAGAGTAGTCCTGGAATTTTAGGTTTATCTTAGTGAGGTCCCAGCCTATCAGTTTATCCCTGAATGGTGCTAAGAATTCCTCTAAGTTGGTCAATTTCAGATTGGGGTACTTACACTCCCGTCCTTTGACATCTATCACATTGCACACAGTGCCGGTGAGCATCTTTGAACAAACTAGGCCAATAAAGTCCAGACTGAAGGACCTTTCGGGCGGTCTTTTGACCACTAAAATGCCCACCACACTGTAATTCATGGCAGAAATCTAAAACACTCTTTTGTTCATGCTCTGGCACACACCTTTTCACTTTTTTATCTGGGCAGATTTTAAACAAATAAGGATCGTCCCAAATATAGTGCTTCACATCAGAGAGAAATTTACGCTTAGCATGTGAGTCAATCCCAAGAGGTAAAGTGTTAGAAACAAGATAATTGGCAAAATCCAAATACCATGGTTCGTGCACATGAACCGCAAACAATTGTTCATCAGGAAAGTATTCATTAATTGGGATCAACTCATCATGGGAATTCATAAACGTAAAGTCCTCTAATCTAGAGAGATGATCTGTAACTACGTTTTCGGTCCCCTTCTTGTCTCTTATTTCCAAATCAAATTCTTGTAATAATAACATCCACCTAAGCAATATTGGAGCAATCTTGGATGACATGGGGTGATTTATCCACTCTCTTCCCCAAAACAGCTCCTACGGCAAAGTCAGATGCATCACACATAATTTCAAATGGTAAGGACCAATCAGGACTGGAGAAAATAGGAGCACAAGTCAACTTTTCTTTCAATTCATTAAAGGCCTCCAAACATTCTTGGTCAAAAATGAACTCAGTGTCTTTGGCAAGAAAGTTACACAATGGTTTACAAATTTTTGAGAAATCTTTTATAAATCTCCTATAAAAACCTGCATGCCCAAGAAAACTACGGACACCCTTAACCGATATTGGAGGAGGTAATTTAGAAATCACTCCTATTTTTTCCTTGTCTACCTCTATACCCCTACTGGACACAAGATGGCCCAACACAATACCATGCTTCACAAGAAAATGACTCTTTTCCCAACTCAAGGTCAAGTCGGTCTCACAACAACATTTAAGCACAAAAGTCAAGTTCTTGAGGCAATGGTCAAAACTATCCCCAAACACAGAAATGTCATCCATAAACACCTCTACTCCCTTTTCAATCATGTTGGAGAAAATAGATAGCATGCACCTTTGAAAAGTCACAGGTGCATTGCATAAACCAAACGACATTCTCCTATATGCAAAAGTGCCAAAGGGACAAGTGAAGGTGGTTTTTGATTGGTCCTCTTTAGCAATGGGAATTTGATTGTATCCCGAGAAACCATCCAAAAAACAATAGTAGGCATGACCCGCCAATCTCTCAAGAATTTGGTCTATGAAAGGTAAAGGGAAGTGGTCCTTCTTAGTAGCCGCATTTAATTTCCTTAAATCTAAACATTTCCTATGACCAGTGACTTCCCTAGTTGGCACTAACTTATTCTTCTCATTTGGGACAAGAGTAATACCCGATTTCTTGGGTACCACTTGAACAGGACTTACCCATTCACTATCCTCCACTAGGTAAATAATACCAGCATCAAGTAATTTAAGCAACTCTTTCCTCACTACCTCTTGCATGTGGGGATTTAGGCTCCTTTCCCATTCTCTATAGGGTTTGGCATCCTCTTCAAGATTGATACGGTGTTGGCAAATGGTATGACTAATCCCTCTAATATCCACTAAGGTCCAACCTATAGAACTCTTATGCTCACAAAACACTTTAATCAACCTCGCCTCTTGTTCTTGAGTTAAATCTGAGGCAATGATCACAGGAAGAGTTTCACCCTCCCCTAAGAATGCATACTTTAAATTTTTGGGGAGTGACTTCAACTCAAGAGTGGGGGGGGGGGATTAAGAATGGATGGCGCCGACTTCTTGTTGAAGTGGCCTAGGGGGTGAAACGGGCCATCATCAGGATGGTGTTCATCGGCCTTGTCTGAAATAGCCATTACAGGAACATCCGCATTATCCCTAGATTTCTCACCGCCAGTCAACACAGACTCAGAATTTTTATTTTCTACTTCATTCCACAACTTCTCATGAACACATTCATCAATATCATCCACATAACAACATGAATCATAAAAAATCTGTGGTTCTTTCATGACATCAAAGACTGAGATTTCTACCATTTTATCAAGAACATGCATGGTCAACTTCCCATTTTTAACATTAATGTTGGTGTCAGTAGTTGACATGAAAGGACGCCCAAGTAAAATGGGTGGTTCACGACACTTACTAACACCTTGTTCCATGTCAATCACAACAAAATCAACAGGGATGATGCGCTTATCTACTTGGACAAGAATGTCCTCCATAACTCCCAAAAGGCGTTTGACCGAGTGATCGTCTAACTGAAGGGTCATCGTGGTATGTTTAAGCTCACCTAATCCCAATTGTTTATATATAGAAAAAGGCATCAAATTAATGCTAGCACCTAGATCCAACATCGCCTTCACCGATTTAGAATCCCCCAAAGTGATTGTAATATTAAAATTGCCGGGATCCTTAAGTTTTGGTGGAAGGTGGGGTTGAAGCACGGTGCTCACATTCTCAGACATGATCACATTTTCACCTCTTCCCATCCTTGGTTTCCGGGTGTTAAGATCTTTGAAAAACTTGGCATAAGATAGGATATTTTTAATGACATCCAACAATGTTAAATTGATGTTTACTTTAGAGAACATGTCATATATCTCAGAAAATTGTTTTTCCATCTTTTGCCTCATATATCTACCCGGAAAAGGCATGGGCGGTACATATGGTTTGGGAGTTGGAGATGTTTCATTTTGTTTTTCTCCCAAGTCATTAGTACCTTCTTCCTCCACATTTTTAGACTTTTCCTCAACATCATTATTAGAAGAAGATGAAGGAACACTTACCTCTTCACCGATGAATTTACCATTCCTCAATGTGGTGATAGATTTTGCTGAATGCTCTCCTTGGCTAGGGAAGGTTCCCGGTTTGGGAGTTCGTAGCACTTCAGCCATTTGACTCATTGTGAATACGCGAGATGAAAATCGAGTGTCTCCACGTTGTTTTATTTATTGTTAAAACATTGAGAAAACCATTTATGAGAATAATGGGGTTCGGGGGTCAAATTACAATAGAAGAAGAATATTCATGTTATCACTCCTATTGCCCGACGAATCGGTCTTTCTATCATGATCAATGTGTGTGTGTGTGTTAGTGTTTGAGACCGGATCTGAAGATTTCCTACATTCTTCTCATCATGAGAAGCTCAGGTCGGTGTAGTTCATTGATGAATTAGAATGGGAAGAGATAAAGCGGGATCATGCATATAGAGAGGGAAGATTTGGGTTAGAAGTAGTTCCTTGATCGTATTAGGGTTTGATAAAACCCTAGGATCATCATTGGCTATGGCATGTGCACATCAATAGGGATTACAATCCTAGATCTAGCATATCATGTATGTATGAGACTTAGATCTAGCCTAATAATAAGAACATCATGAATACATATGAATGAACACATAAACATGAAGATCGCTACCCTAGTTATCACTTTGTTCTCGGGATTTGTCCATTATCCTGATGGATTTTGACTTAGAAGCGATTTCGTCTAACTAGAACTCTAGAAAGCTGTCGGATAAGTCCCTGCCAGGTTATAATTTCCTAAAAGGTCCTCGGAGGCTCCTAAACATCTAAGAAGTCCTCTAAATTCAGATCGGGTACTAACATTCATCTGGGTCTCAAGCTTGTTGATGGCAGCCTCATGGTTCTTCCTTTCTTGCATCATATCTAACCTCATCTGCTCCAGCATTATTTCGATGGAAGGTTGTGGTGGTGGTTGTGCTTGCTGCTGTGGTTGTTGTTGTGGTTGAACAGGGTGGAGTGGTTGATTGTTACTCTATGAAAGATTTGGGTGATGTCTCCATCCACCCTGGTTTGTATGTGTTAGAGTATGGATTGTTATATGGTTGCCTTGGTTGAAACCCATTTGCTGCTTGTGCCTATTCAGAAAATTCAGAAAATTGTGCACTAGATGGACAAGCGTTAGTAGTATGAGAATTCAAACCACAAGTAGCACAAACTTCTTGAACTTTGTTAGCAATAAGAGGTGAAACTAGAGATGTAAACGAAGAAAATTGATTAGTCATCTGGATAAGAGCATTTTCTAATTTATCTACCCTCTCATTTGATTGAATTTCATAAATCCCCTTTTGATTTCCCCTCACTCCTCTCTGTTGGGAATTTGCATCTAACATCTCAAAAATGTCCCTAGCTTCTTCGGGAGTTTTCTCACCTATTGGCACTCCTGCAGCATTATCAACAATATTTTGGTGCAAATGACTTAACCCATCATAAAATGCCTTATTCAAATGGGGAAGGGGAAAGTCATGGTGAGGGCATTGGACTAAAAGCATTTTAAAATGATCCTACACTTCGTGGAATGCCTCACCAGGTTCTTGTTGAAGACCTATGATTTTATTTCTTAATGACGATAATGAGGGATGCGAATAAAATCTCTAAAAGAAATCTTGGTACATCTTTTCCCATGAGTTTATGCTATTAGGTGGTAATGTCATGAACCAAGTCTTAGCTGCACCCTTAAGAGCAAGCGGAAAGCAACGCAACTTCAACTGATCTTCCGTGATACCAGTAGTGATAGGGAATGTTTGTACATTAGTAAGGTATTCACGGATAAAATTCAAAGGGTCTTCATTATATAAACCATGGAAAGTGGGTAGCAAATTAAAGTACTGCCATTTAAGCTCATAAGCTTTTGCCGCGGCCAAAAAATCAATACAAGAAGATGCGTCATCAATTTTAGGACGAAAGAAGTCCTTCATGTGATGAACGGCCTGACGTTCTCTGTCTCCCATATTAGTGTCTTCTTCTACCTTGGTGGTAGAGGTTTCTGTTTCACTTAATTGTTCTTCTGCCTCGGTTACAGAAGTCTCAGATTCGGTTTCTGATTGATTACTAGAGGGAATGCCCCTCTCAAGCTTGTCGATGTCGTCGTTCAACGGAACCAACTGGGGGTTCAGTGACTTCTGACCAAGCATACGCTGTTGAAAGTTGAACTGTGGAATACAGATCAAGTCCCCGGCAACGGCGCCAAAAACTTGACAAAGAAAAACTCCACTAGTAATAAAAACCTAGCAAGCGTACTAGTTACCGTAGTTGTAACACGCAATGCGAGGGTCGATCCACAGAGACTTGTGTATCAACAGTTCAGTTTTGAGCAGTTAAAGACAAAAAAATAAAAAGACTGGTTTTGGTTATTATTATTCCTACGAAAGCAATTAAATTTAACTAAGAGAGCAATTAATTAAAGTAGAACGAAATTACCGAGATTCAAGCGATGGGAGACAAATCTACGGATTGGGTTCACATGTATTTCAATAATATGCATAACTAATAATATCATCAATCATTGTTGAGGATTCATTCACTTAAGTGTTCTCCAAATATTACTTTCTGCAAAGTCCGCGTAATATTCGAAGAACCCATAAAAATCCTAGGAATATCGAATCTATAATTTTGATAAGAAATCACTTTGCAAATCTAGATTATATTCTTCAAAAGCTAGACCTTGTACACATCAATCGATCACTCGAAATCCGTATACACAAATTAGTTTAAGAGTCAATCTAATCTCCACATTAGATTGTAACTAGAAAACCTTCATAAATTCACTTTTGAAAAACCCAACAATTTGATTGACAATAAGATTAATTAACACATAATATATCCATACATGTTACCTCCAATCCGCAGAATAAGGAATTTAGCCGCGCATACTCATAATCATCATCAACAAATCTTTAATAGTGAACATAAATTGATGAATGAAAAATACTTGAATAATTGTGAATCTCCCAATCTCTCATACAAAGCTTGAAAACTTGATAAAAACTGTCCCTGTGGCTGCTGGAGTTAATATGTATTTATACTAAGGTCTAATAGGGTTAAAAAAAGGAAAACAATTAAAATCCTTAAGATAATGATAGGAAACTGGATCTTTTTTGCCCGACATGCTGTGCGGCCACCCAAAATACTCTGTGCGGTCTCCCAACAGTTCTTAAATGTTTCTGGTTTTCTCAATGGGCTTCTCAACAGCCTTTTCAGCCAAATTGTCATCAGACTCTTTATCACTGGCTTGCTCACTATCAGTCTGTTCACTGTCCTTTATGGCAGGTTCTTCATCAACATTCTCAGATCCTAAAATTTCTTCCATGTCATCAATTTGAGCATCCAAAACAAACTTTTTCGAGACTTTAGGAGGAGCGACCGTAATATCCTCATCAGATGTAAAGACTGGAGAGTTAACTTCTGGGGACGATTGCTTGGCTACCTTAGCCTTCTTTGAGAGTTTGACGGGGCTAGGAGTGTGAGACCTCTTCTTGACTTTCTCCCCCTGACTCTGTGCAAGTTTGGAAGAGATGGAAGGTTTGGATTTGAATGAAGTAGACATGGTAGGTTTAGAGATGATGAAAGGATGCTTTGGTGCGGCAGGAGCAGGCTTAGATGGTTTTGATTTTGGAGGAGGTGAAAGGGAAGGTGATTTTGATGGTGCGGTATAGAGAGATTTGGAGACTTTGGGTTTGGGTTGAGGTTCAGGAGATAGAGTGGGAGACATTGGTGGTGCGGTAGGGGTGACTTTTGGCTTGGAGGGTCTTGGAGCGGCAAGTCTTGTATGTGCGGCAGGAACAACGGAAGATGCGGCAGATTAGAGTTGCGATCAAGTGAGGTTGGTAACTTGTAGATCAATGTCATTTCCTTAACCGTGAGTCATCTGTCGTGTACCTATTTAGGTTGAACTTGGACAAACAAACATTAGTACAAGAAAGCATATGGACAAGTTAAGTTAGAGTTCAAGCATACCCATTTCTCGTCTTAGATACCTAAATCTCTTGGAATTAAGAGACTTAGTGAGAATATCTGTAACTTGATCGTTAGCACTCACATACTCTAGATGGATATTACCTTTTTCCACGTGATTCTTGAGAAAGTGGTATTTGATATCAATGTGTTTGGTCTTGGAATGCATGACAGGGTTGTTGGAGACAGCAATGGTAGATGTTTTGTCACAATAGATTGGACAATTTTCTTCTTTGATTCTGTAGTCAACCAATTGTTGTCTCATCCATAGCACTTGGCAGCAGCAGCTTCCAGCAGCTATATATTCAGCTTCTGTGGTAGATACAGAGACTGATACTTGTCATCTCCTGATTCAGATAAGTGGCTTGGAGCCATGCAATCTGAATTGCAATCCATGCAAGATAATCAAGTTTGGAACTTGATTGATGCGCCCGAAGGTGTAAAAACCATAGGATGCAAATGGGTCTTCAAGAAGAAGACTGACATGGATGGGAAGGTGCATACTTACAAAGCTAGACTTATAGCGAAAGGTTATAGGAAAGTTCATGGTATTGACTATGATGAAACCTTTTCACCCGTAGCAATGATCAAGTCTATAAGAATTTTGCTTGCCATTGCCGCATATCATGACTATGAAATATGGCAAATGGATGTCAAAACCGCTTTCCTAAATGGAAAACTACAAGAGGATGTATATATGACACAACCAGAAGGTTTTGAACAGAATTCTAAGATATGCAAATTGCAGAAATCCATTTATGGATTAAAGCAAGATTCTAGGAGTTGGAATCTCCGTTTTGATGAATCGGTCAAAGAGTTTGATTTCATCAAGAACGAAGATGAGCCTTGTTTATACAAGAAGATTAGTGGGAGCATATTGATATTCCTTATTTTATATGTGGATGACATATTACTCATTGGAAACGACATTCCTACACTTCAGTCTGTAAAGACTTGGTTGGGAAAGTGTTTCGCAATGAAAGATATGGGAGAAGCCGCATATGTTCTTGGCATTAAGATCTACAGAGATAGATCTAGAAAGCTACTTGGTTTAAGCTAAAGTACATACATTGACAAGGTTATTAGAAGATTCCGCATGGAAAATTGTAAGAGAGGAACCTTGCCAGTGCTATATGGAGTTTCTCTAAGCAAGAATCAATGTCCTAAGACAAAAGATGAGCGTGAGAAAATGAATGATGTTCCATATGCTTCGGCAATTGGATCCATCATGGATGCCATGATTTGTACTAGGTCGGATGTATCTTATGCTTTGAGCATGACAAGTAGATACCAATCCAACCCCGGAGAGAATCACTGGGTGGCTGTAAAAGCGATTCTTAAGTACTTAAGAAGGACTAAATACTCGTTTTTGGTCTATGGAGGAATGGAAGATGATCTCGTTGTAAATGCTTACACGGATGCAAGCTTCCAAACCGACAGAGATGATAGTCGATCGCAATCGGGTTTTGTGTTTATGTTAAATGGTGGAGCTGTAAGCTGGAAGAGTTCCAAGCAGAGTACAACCGCTGATTCTACAACGGAAGCTGAGTATATTGCTGCATCGGATGCTGCAAAGGAAGCTGTTTGGATTAAGAAGTTCATAACTGAACTTGAAGTGGTTCCTAGTATTACTAATCCAATAGACCTTTATTGTGATAATAATGGTGCTATTGGTCAAGCAAAGGAACCAAGGGCACATCAAAAATCCAAACACATACTTAGGCGTTACTATGTCATTCGAGAAATCATTGACAGAGGTGACGTGAATATATGCAAAGTACCTACTGATGACAATGTCGCGGACCCGCTAACAAAGGGACTTCCACAAGCTAAACATAAAGTTCATGTTAGGTCCATGGGTATTAGATATATGGGAGATTGGGCCTAGGGCATGTGGGAGATTGTTGGTAGTGGTGCCCTAGGCACGTTTAATAAACGTTGTAATTGTTATCATTTACTTCATATCAATAAAGAGATGTTTTGATTATTACTGTTGTTCATGTTTACTTATAATAATCTCCGTCCCTAGTACTTCTTAAGCACTAGTATAAAGGCTAAATGATCATGGGATATCATGTTAGATTTATGGGTACTTGTTTGGAACAAGGTACTGGACATGACCCGCCGTATGAGATTTATGTCATGATCCATGTTGTACATATATCTCATATTAGTTATGTCATTCGAATCCTTAGACATGAAGTTATTATAGTCTTCCAATTGATGAACATTATGTGTGACATATTCAAACGCTACCTTTAACCGGGTAGTTATAAAGGGTATGATTGGCATAATCGGATTCACGTAGGGAAGAATAATAAGCTAAATGGATTTGTTCCTCTTCGGAGAGATCTCAAGCTTAGGCCTCTTGTAGGAATGATGTTGATGAAAATGTTCGGCCGGACTCATATGAATTGATTAGATCAATGTCATTTGGATTATCAACATATTCGGAATCGAGAAAGTATTGAACAAAAACAAGTTGACCGTTTGACCATGACTTGTGTTCAATGAGATCGTGGACAAAGGGATTGTGACATATTCTAAAGGAATGGGAACTTGCATCTAGTTATACTATTTGGGTAGGTATGACGGTTTGCTAGAACCTAATCATATCTTATGGATTCATGTTTGAACCCATTGCCAACTTAGTATAATCCTAGAGGGTCACATACAATAGAACGAATCCTTAAAGGACTACATTGGAAATTAAGGCTCTCTGATCCTGGTGTGCGACCGCACAAACCAGGCTGGGCGGCCGCACATGTTTGGGCGACCGCACACCTGATTTTGGGCGGCCGCACAGTGAGTCGGGACAGATTTCCTGATTTAATTAGGAAAAGGATTTTAGACGGGTTTTGACACAAGTTTCCTATTTGGAATAGGTCTAACTTGTATATAAACAGCCAAATTCGGCCAGATCATAACCATAGCTTTTGTGCAAGTCTCCAAAGAGTTTGAGAGAGTTTTATTTTGTTCTAAGACATCCGAGATTGAAGAACAAAATAATACACATAATAATATTCCATATAGTTCATATTAACTGTGAAAACGTGTTTCACAATTTTGGTCTAGCAACCAAGATCAAGTGTTCTTGATATTCGTTCAAGGTGTGGATACCGCTAGAGGGTGAAGCTCATCATCTTCAAAGTTCGTGTTCTTACTTGTTCGTGATTAAAGCTTCAATTTCTCCACCTAGATCAAAGACCAAACTCAAAGTCATCAAGGGTTAGTCTTTCTAGTATTCATATTGCAAGTATTTGATTTAATCATATGAACGGATCTATGGGCTTTGGGTTTCATAAAATTTTAAATGCTATTTTCCGCTGCGCATGTTACTTAGAAACCCAACAGTGGTATCAGAGCCCCGTTCATGTTGATTATTTCAATACCTAGATCATGTTGTGTGTATATAAATTGTTTATGTGCCTAGCATGATATGAATATTTGATTATATGATGTTTATGTGTTATATGATGTTTATGTGGTTTATTGTTTTACAACTTTAATCGCACTAAAAATTATGATGGATTCTGAATTGTTTGATTTTTTGATTGGATCAAAGTTTTGATAATCGGGGAAAAACAATTTTGAGACAGATTTTTGAACTTTAAAAATTCTGTCTGATGCTACTGTGCGACCGCACAGAAAAATCTTGGGCGACCGCACAGTTTTTCTTGGGCGGCCGCACAGTTGTCAGGATTCTGGTTTTTTGATTTTCGGTCAGAGTCATAATCTGGAATTTTGATGGGGTTCGACCGGACCAGTGACAAGACCAGGCCAGACCTGCTGGTCTGCAGTGGGTTTTGGGCAGTTGGTTTGAGTGTGGATCTTGGGGTTTGATTTTCCTATTTGTTTTAGTCTTGTGATTCTAAGATTGGTTCAAGCTTTGGATGGCTAATCTACGTTCATCGAGATTGTGTTTGTCACGCCCCGAAAATCTTAAAAATCCATAAATATAAAATTTACATAATATACATCTCCAAAATGTAATATACCAAACCGGGCGCGTGAATTCAACTATAAACCAATACCATCAAACAACACCTCAACGAGATTATAACTCGGAGACTAGAAACAAATGCGGAAGCAAGAACAACTTATTAACAAAAATACCCAAAGTACAACCGTATATACAAACACTGAACGACTACGTACCCACAATAAAATACATAAAGGCTCCGAAGAGCAACTATCCCAATTACGATCAACCTGCTCAGAAGATTCCCGCTACAATGGGCCTCACAACGCTACCACTTGCTTTCCTGGGGGGGGGGGTTAAGGAAAAACAATTTGAAACAAGAAACGGGGTGAGATAAAATCTCAGTAAGTTACTAAATGCATCTACATGGCATAATATCATGCAAATCGACGATATAACTGAACAAGTAAATCACATAACAACAAATGAGAAAGCTCCCTATCGCCAACTATCCCATACCAGTTGGAAATAACGACTAACTCATCATGCAGCACATAAGACTGAAATAAACACGTAACAAAGGATACTGAGCCAAGGTTTCACCAAACTGATAGAACAATCGCTGCGCAGCTTCAACCGATCAACCAATCAACAATAGCAGTATAACAACTGAAGAGAACCCCGGTCAGAACCGACCAATCAATCAATCAACCCATCAAGCCATCTTCATAGTAGTAGAAAAGCTGAAGAGAAACCCGGTACCAGAACCAATAACAATGAGAGTGTCACAAAGGACAAGAACCATGACACAAAGTCATACTCGGTAGCTAGATACATTCCCAAAGGAAGCTAACTTACCTCTTCCAAGGCCAATCTGGAAAAAGGGGTATAAAAGGGGCAAAACAATGGTCAACATTATAATGGACTTGGCTTTGCCATTATAATCTTTCCCATCGCCCGATGCAACAAATATGCCAGCTGGGTTTCCAAATAAATGCTAAGTAATAAATACTAGCTTAATTAAACAGTTTAGGGTTCCAAAGTAGGGAACCATGCCAAATAATCACCATAAAGATGCAACGGTTACTCATGAAGAGTTTAACAACAACAATAACAAGAGTTTCTCATGAAGAGCACAACAACGATAAACGGAATTTCTCATAATGAGCACAACAACGATAAACGGAATTGCTCATAAGGAGCTCAACAACAAAGACTATTAGAATACGATAATTCCAAAAAGAGGAACCATACTAGATACATTCCAAAGATGATACCCACAAGTTATTCATAAGGAACACAACCCAAACGGTCGCTCACAAATAGTACAACGACTATAACCCAAAATTATCCTAAACGTTTTACTCATAAAGATGTACTAGGACTATGAACTCAACCATCTCCTCACACCTGGAATTCTAAAGCAGGAAATCGGAATGAATACACCATAAGGTAAATCAAACCGTGGTGCCCAATTGCCAATTCACGCTTTACCTCCGTTCATAACGAACCCATTCTAAACACCCCAAACGGATCCAAAAGGTTACACTTATTAGAACATGATCACGACAGGACTAAACCCTACACTTTGGTGTTCAATAACAACCCTCTAGGTACTATAGGACATCGCCTAAAACCTAGACCAAGTCTTACTCGAAAATAAATTCGATTGGAACAATCACGAACACATCATAAGATGCCCAAACATTCCCAAACAATACTTGATCAAATTACATAACACCATTGTTCACAAGGAACCAATTTCAATTACCAAAGTGTTCCACGATGCCCAACTAAGTCAACTAGAATAGTACTACGGAACCTAGACCGAGACTACACCTTGATCTTAAACCTCAACAATAAGACAACCATTCTGGTCTGTAACCATGCGTCCAATAGAACCATTGCGTAGTACTCGAGAAGAGATTTCCAACGATAGTTTACACGTCCAAAACGGAGTCCGGACGAAGAAGTTATGGCCTCCGAAAGATTGAACGTAAAACGGACAATTTATAAAAAGTGTTCGGCCGGACAAAGAGAAAAATCCCTGTTTTAGCTCCGAATTTCACTCCTTTCGTTCTAAATCTTAGGAGTACCTATATATACTTCTATCCTAACATTTAAAGACAAGAAAACTCAATTCATGCGTCTCTAAAACCCAAACTAAAATACAACCTAGTTTTAAACAAACACAAATGTGATTTCCAGAAAAAGGGGGCGGGCGGGCGCTTGCCAAGGGGCGGGCGGGCGCTCATTTAGGCAGAAACTAAGGGTCAGAAAAAGGGTAAGTGGGCGGGCGCCTGGCTCGGACCGGGCGGGCGCCTGGTCTGCTTTCAGGCCGGGAAACCAGAGCTGGGTTTCACCATTTTCGAACCAAAACCAAATTTCTCACAAATCAACACTCCCAACTTGATCCCCAAAGTATCCAAACAACATCTAACTTAAAGGGGACCTAAATAACACCATTTATCAACCAATCAAGATTTAATCCCCACATTCATAACAATCACAACTTTTAACCAAAATCCAAATAAATTCCAAATAATTTCTAAACTCAACCAAGAAGCCATGGATATCAACAAGAACATCAATAGAGTTAAAGATGAGCATTTTTAACATAAATGGGGGAAAAGTAACTTACCTCGAATTTATCAAAGATGACGGAACTCGACTATTTTTGGTTCTACGCGATCCTATCGACGATCTAAACAAGTTTCAAGTTATGAGAAATGAGAGATAATGAGGGGAAGATAGGTAGAATGTAGAGAGAAGAAAGGGGAGAAAACTTACCCAAAAATGGAGAGAGAGAGGGAGAGTTGGTGGGAGAAAAAATGAGGGAGTGAGGGAGGAGAGGGGTTATGGAGGGAGTAAGTAGGATGATTTAGGAATTTACACATACACCCCCTCCCCTACACACTAACTCAATCATCTTATATTCACCACTAACATTTAAGACTCAACACTTCTACACTAGCACAAATGGCCCAAATAAAATGCTAGGCAAAAATTATTAAGAAACACAAAATGCACACATAATTATTTAAATAAATAAATAATTTAAATAAATAAATAAGAAATAAATAATTAAATATTTATTACTACGAAAATAGAGGCGGGTTTTCGGGTCGTGACAGTGTTTCCCAAACTTGATCGCAATCAAAGTTTCAAAGATAAAACGAAGTTAGAATTATGAAGAGTTCATAATTGCTAAAATTGAGAAACAAAGTTCTTGATTCAAAGATTGGAGATCCATGTGGAATTGTGGATGCAATTAGCCTATGTTCATCGAGACCATCTATTGCTTAGTTTCGGCCACATGGACTACTTTCTTGGTTTCTTGAATTAGTGCGGAATTGTGGATGCCTTATGGCTTAGTTTCGGCCACACTTCTTGTTGTCTTGATTTGGAGATAATAACCAAAGTTGAAATAGTCTCATCCTCATAATTATAGAGAAACTAAAGACACATAAATATTATGCTTAAATTAATGGAGATTAATTTAGTGGCTAAACTTGATGCGTAACATGTTTATATTATGTGCTCATAAATGTGTTATATGCTATATGTGATGAACCTTCAAAGAAAGTTTTAAGTCCTTCTGCCATGCCATGATTAAAACACTTGTTTATACATGGGTAATTTTGTGTGGGCTCGCCAAAGCAAGGTGCATTGATTTTATTCATGTATGAGCAATATAAGTGAATAAGAGTTTCCTATGCATTTAAAATGGTTGGACTTAATTAAGCGTCAAAACAGTTTTGGGCTTAAGGCAAAGATGAGATTTAACATGCTTTTTGAAATTGGATTTCTTAAAGAATCTCATGAAAAGAACTGAGAGTCATATGAGATATGATTGACAAGAGTTGTCTACCTAATTAATTTTATTTTGAGCGGTGCGCCAAAGCGTACTTAAAATTAAATTAAAGTGGGATCTTAACCCATTTAAATTATACTATACATTGGATGTATAAAGAAGGTTGTATAATTTAGTGGGAGTATTTTTGGAAAAATACATTGTTTATTTCTTTAATGAAAAATGGTACTTACTAAATTTTGGAAATTTTGCATAATTGTAGATAATGACTAACAACACTCAATCAATTTCGTTGCGATCGATCCTTGAGAAGGATAAGCTCCAAGAGAATGGCACGAACTTTATGGATTGGATCCGTAGCCTAAGAATTGTTCTTAGGCAAGAAGATAAGTTGTACATTCTCGATGGGCCTCTTCCTGCTGAACCAGAACCTACTGCCCCTAGGGAAGAAAGAGACAGTTACAAGAAACATCGTAATGATTCTAGAGATGTAAGTTGTTTCATGCTTGCTACTATGTGCTCAAAACTCCAACAAAGTTTGGAACATTTGGAAGCCTATGAGATAGGCGTGGAGTTAAGAGCCATGTTTCAAGAGCAAGCTAGGCAAGAGAGGTACAAGACCATTGTTGCATTCACTTCTTGCAAAATGAATGAAGGGCAACAAGTGAGTCCTCACATGCTTAAAATGAAAGGTTATGTAGAGCATCTTGAGAAACTTGGCTATCCAATTCCATTGGAGCTAGCCACGGATCTCATTCTTAATTCATTGCCTAAAAGTTATAATCAGTTTGTGATGAATTATAACATGCATGGAATGGATAAGAATCTCTCCGAGTTGCATGGGATGCTTAAAACTGCGGAGATGAAGATTGTGGAGAAAGGTTCTCCTGTGCTCTTGGTTCATAATGGGAAGAAGGCTGGTGCCAAAGGAAAGGGTAAGGCAAAAGTTGTCAAACCCAAGATAAGCAAGGCAAAGGTTGCCAAGGCTTCTGAGGCAAAACCCGATACACAAAAGGATGCAATTTGTTTCCATTGTCAAGAAATTGGTCATTGGAAACGTAACTGCAAGGCTTTCTTGGAAGAGCAAAAGAAGAAGAAGGGCAGCAAGGCTGCATCGACTTCAGGTATCTATATGATAGATATTCTCCTTTCTACCACTGATTCCTGGGTATTGGATACCAGATGTGGTTCTCACATTTGTTTAAATGTACAGGGACTAAAGAATAGGAGACTGCTTAAAGAGGGTGAAGTAGACCTACGCGTGAGGAATGGAGCAAGAGTTGCTGCATTAGCCGTAGGGACTTATGAAGTCACTTTACCTTCCGGTTTAATACTTGTTTTGAACAATTGCTATTATGTACCGGATTTAAGTAGAAATATTATTTCAATTTCTTGTTTGGATAACGAAGGTTTTAAGTTTCTTATTGAGAAAAAGAAATTTTCTATTTATTTATATGATGTGCTTTATGGTATTGCAAATTCATTTAATGGCCTTTATATCTTGGATGTCAAGAATGAAATAATGAAAATGTCTATCATATAAATAAGAAATCTAAACCTAATGATGTAAATCATTCTTATTTGTGGCATTGCCGTCTTGGTCATATCAATGAGAAGCGTATCTCAAAACTCCATGGGGACGGTCTCTTAGGTTCATGTGACCTTGGGTCATATGACACTTGTGAGTCATGTCTTCTTGGAAAAATGACTAAGACACCTTTTACCAAGCTAGGTGAAAGGGCAAGCGACTTATTGGGGTTGATACATTCCGATGTATGCGGACCATTAAGTAGCAATGCTAGGGGAGGATTTCAATACTTCATAACTTTCACTGATGATTATAGTAGATTTGGGTATGTTTACCTAATGAAACATAAAAGTGAAGCATTTGAGATATTTAGAATATTTCAAAATGAAGTAGAAAAACAACTTGGCAAAAGTATTAAGGCACTTCGATCAGATTGAGGTGGAGAATACTTGAGTCATGAATTTGATGATCATCTAAAGAATTATGGAATAGTTTCACAATTGACTCCACCCGGAACACCACAATGGAATGGTGTGTCCGAGAGGAGAAATCGGACTTTGTTAGACATGGTTCGATCAATGATGAGTCAAGTTGATCTTCCAATATCCTTTTGGGGTTACGCTCTAGAAACCGCTGCTTTCACACTAAATCGTGTTCCAACTAAATCGGTTCAAAAGACTCCATATGAGATGTGGAGCGGAAAGAAGCCTTGTCTATCTTTCATGAAGATTTGGGGTTGTGAAGCTTTTGTCAAAAGACTTGTCTCAGACAAACTTGCACACAAATCTGATAAATGTATTTTCGTGGGATATCCTAAGGAAACTAAAGGATATTACTTTTACAACCAAACGGACAACAAAGTGTTTGTTGCCCGAACTGGTATCTTTCTAGAGAAAGAGTTTCTCTCCAAAGAAATCAGTGGGAGTAAAATAAATCTTGAAGAAATTCAAGACCCAGAACATGACATCGGACCGATAGTGGAGCAAGAACAAGAACCACAAGGAGTTTTGGAACCTGTTCAAAATACACAAGTAACTCGCAGATCTAATAGGTTACGATCCGAGCCCGAGAGATATGGATTTCTCGTAACGGATAGTAATGAGGTGGAAATCATTGAGAATGATGAACCGACAACCTACCAAGAGGCGATGTCTTCTCCTGATTCGGATAAGTGGATTGGAGCCATGCAATCTGAATTGCAATCCATGGAAGATAATCAAGTTTGGAACTTGATTGATGCGCCCGAAGGTGTAAAAACCATAGGATGCAAATGGATCTTCAAGAAGAAGACTGACATGGATGGGAAGGTGCATACTTACAAAGCTAGACTTGTAGCGAAAGGTTATAGGCAAGTTCATGGTATTGACTATAATGAAACCTTTTCACCCGTAGCAATGATCAAGTCTATAAGAATTTTGCTTGCCATTGCCGCATATCATGACTATGAAATATGGCAAATGGATGTCAAAACCGCTTTCCTAAATGGAAAACTACAAGAGGATGTGTATATGACATAACCAGAAGGTTTTGAACAGAATTCTAAGGTATGCAAATTGCAGAAATCCATTTATGGATTAAAGCAAGCTTCTAGGAGTTGGAATCTCCGTTTTGATAAATCGGTCAAAGAGTTTGATTTCATCAAGAACGAAGATGAGCCTTGTGTATACAAGAAGATTAGTGGGAGCATAGTGCTATTCCTTATTTTATATGTGGATGACATATAAAATAAGGAATAGCACTATGCTCCCACTAATTTGTAAAGACTTGGTTGGGAAAGTGTTTTGCAATGAAAGATATGGGAGAAGCCGCATATGTTCTTGGCATTAAGATCTACAGAGATAGATCTAGAAAGCTACTTGGTTTAAGCCAAAGTACATACATTGACAAGGTTATTAGAAGATTCCGCATGGAAAATTCTAAGAAAGGAACCTTGCCAGTGCTACATGGAGTTTCTCTAAGCAAGAATCAATGTCCTAAGACAAAAGATGAGCGTGAGAAAATGAATGATGTTCCATATGCTTCGGCAATTGGATCCATCATGTATGCCATGATTTGTACTAGGCCGGATGTATCTTATGCTTTGAGCATGACAAGTAGATACCAATCCGACCCCAGAGAGAATCACTGGGTGGCTGTAAAAGCGATTCTTAAGTACTTAAGAAGGACTAAAGACTCGTTTTTGGTCTATGGAGGAATGGAAGATGATCTCGTTGTAAATGCTTACACGGATGCAAGCTTCCAAACCGACAGAGATGACAGTCGATCGCAATTGGGTTTTGTGTTTATGTTAAATGGTGGAGCTGTAAGCTGGAAGAGTTCCAAGCAGAGTACAACCGCTGATTCTACAACGGAAGCTGAGTATATTGCTGCATCGGATGCTGCAAAGGAAGCTGTTTGGATTAAGAAGTTCATCACTGAACTTGAAGTGGTTCCTAGTATTGCTAATCCAATAGACCTTTATTGTGATAATAATGGTGCTATTGCCCAAGCAAAGGAACCAAGGGCACATCAAAAATCCAAACACATACTTAGGCGTTACCATGTCATTCGAGAAATCATTGACAGAGGTGACGTGAATATATGCAAAGTACCTACTGATGACAATGTCGCGGACCCGCTAACAAAGGGACTTCCACAAGCTAAACATGAAGGTCATGTTAGGTCCATGGGTATTAGATACATGGGAGATTGGGCCTAGGGCATGTGGGAGATTGTTGGTAGTGGTGCCCTAGGCACGTTTAATAAACGTTGTAATTGTTATCATTTACTTCATATCAATAAAGAGATATTTTGATTATTACTGTTGTTCATGTTTACTTATAATAATCTCCGTCCCTAGTACTTCTTAAGCACTAGTATAAAGGCTAAATGATCATGGGATGATCATGTTAGATTTATGGGTACTTGTTTGGAACAAGGTACTGGACATGACCCGCCGTATGAGATTTATGTCATGGTCCATGTCGTACATATATCTCATATTAGTTATGTCATTCGAATCCTTAGACATGAAGTTATTATAGTCTCCCACTTGATGAACATTATGTTTGACATATTCAAACGCTACCTTTAACCGGGTAGTTATAAAGGGTATGATTGGCATAATCGGATTCACGTAGGGAAGAATAATAAGCTAAATGGATTTGTTCCTCTTCGGAGAGATCTCAAGCTTAGGCCTCTCGTAGGAATGATGTTGATGAAAATGTTCGGCCGGACTCATATGAATTGATTAGATCAATGTCATTTGGATTATCAACATATTCGGAATCGAGAAAGTATTGAACAAAAACAAGTTGACCGTTTGTCCATGACTTGTGTTCAATGAGATCGTGGACAAAGGGATTGTGACATATTCTAAAGGAATGGGAACTTGTATCTAGTTATACTATTTGGGTAGGTATGACGGTTTGCTAGAACCTAATCATATCTTATGGATTCATGTTTGAACCCATTGCCAACTTAGTACTAGAGGGTCACACACAATAGAACGAATCCTTAAAGGACTACATTGGAAATTAAGGCTCTCTGATCCTGGTGTGCGACCGCACAAACCAGGCTGGGCGGCCGCACATGTTTGGGCGACCGCACACCTGATTTTGGGCGGCCGCACAGTGAGTCGGGACAGATTTCCTGATTTAATTAGGAAAAGGATTTTAGACGGGTTTTGACACAAGTTTCCTATTTGGAATAGGTCTAACTTGTATATAAACAGCCAAATTCGGCCAGATCATAACCATAGCTTTTGTGCAAGTCTCCAAAGAGTTTGAGAGAGTTTTATTTTGTTCTAAGACATCCTAGATTGAAGAACAAAATAATACACATAATAATATTCCATATAGTTCATATTAACTGTGAAAACGTGTTTCACAATTTTGGTCTAGCAACCAAGATCAAGTGTTCTTGATATTCGTTCAAGGTGTGGATACCGCTAGAGGGTGAAGCTCATCATCTTCAAAGTTCGTGTTCTTACTTGTTCGTGATTAAAGCTTCAATTTCGCCACCTAGATCAAAGACCAAACTCAAAGTCATCAAGGGTTAGTCTTTCTAGTATTCATATTGCAAGTATTTGATTTAATCATATGAACGGATCTATGGGCTTTGGGTTTCATAAAATTTTAAATGCTATTTTCCGCTGCGCATGTTACTTGGAAACCCAACATCATTTTCAAGTCCAAATTTCATGATGAGATCTCTTGTGTACTTTGCTTGATTGAGGAAGACGTCTTCAGCAGATTGTTTGATTTGTAGCCCAAGGAAGAATGTTAATTCTCCCATCATGCTCATCTCAAATTTTCTTTTCATGAGTTTCTCAAATCGCTTACATAACAATTCATTAGTAGAACCAAAAATAATATCATCTACATATATTTGAATAAGTAAAGTATGATCATGATATTTAGCAATGAATAAATTTGTGTCAATCTTACCACGCTTGAATCCTTTCTCTATAAGAAATTTAGATAAAGTATCATACCATGCTCGTGGAGCTTGTTTGAGTCCATACAAAGCTTTACAGAGTTTGTATACATGATTTAGAAATTTGGGATCTTCAAATCCGGGTGGTTGAGCAACAAAGACTGTTTCTTGAAGTTCACCGTTGAGTAATGTACTCTTCACATCCATTTGATATAACTTGAATCTTTTGTAAGAGGCATAAGCTAAGAATATCCTTATCGCTTCGAGTCTTGCAACAGGGGCAAATGTTTCATCATAATCAATGCCTTCTTCTTATCTGTAGCCTTGTGCAACCAACCTAGCTTTGTTTCTTGTGATGCTTCCATTCTCATACATCTTTTTTATGAACACCCACTTTGTACCAATCACTCCTTGATCGTGTGGCCTTGGAACTAAGGTCCAAACTTTACATCTTTCAAATTGGTTGAGCTCTTCTTCCATGGCAACAACCCAACTTGAGTCTTGGAGTGCTTCATCAACTTTCTTGGGTTCAACTTGAGATATGAATGCGGTAAGTGCATCATAGTTTGATCTTGTTCGAACACCAGAATGCAAATCACCAATGATATTCTGAATTGGGTGATTTCTGACCTCACGAACTTCTTGAGGTATATCTGGTTGAGTTGATGGTGGTTGTAAATCTTCTAGTGGTACGTCATTTGTGCCATCCCAATTATAAGTTATTTGAGGGATAGGTTCTTCCACATTGATGGGTGTTTCAACTTCAACTCCATTTGAGGTAGCAGCAGATGTGGTAGCTTCTGGTGCTTCATGTGAGGTAGATGGAGGTGCAATTGAGGTAGATGGGTTTTCTTGAGTTGATTGATTTTGAGATCGAGTTATAACTGTCTTATTAAGCTCAACAAAATCATCAGCAACATTTGGAGCCAAATGTGGCTCAAGGAGAGAATGTTCATCAAATGTAACATGGACATATTCTACTATCTTAAGAGTGGATTTATTAAATACACGAAAAGCTTTTGAGTGTTTAGCATACCCAATAAATATACCTTCATCGACCTTAGGAGCAAATTTACCTCGATGTTCTTTACCGTTGTAGAGAATGAAGCATTTGCATCCAAATATCTTGAAGTATGCTATGTTGGGGGTTCTTCCTCTCCAAAGTTCATAAGGAGTTTTGTTGTGGGTCTTGTTGATGAGGGATCTATTTTGAGTAAAGCATGCTGTGTTGACGGCTTCAGCCCAAAAGTATTATGGTAGCTTTGTTTCAGCAATCATTGTCTTTCCATCCTCTATCAACGTTCTGTTTTTCCTTTCCACTACACCGTTTTGTTATGGAACTCCAGCAGCAGAGAAGCTGTGGTCAATACCGTGATCGTCACAGTACTTAGCAACACCGTTGTTCTTAAATTCTGTACCATTGTCGGATCGAACACTAACGATGTCATATTCCTTTTGTATTTGGAGCTGTCTAAATAGTGAGGACAAAATGTCATAACAATCATCTTTGGAGATCATCATTTCAACCCACGTATATCTTGAATAATCGTCTACCATAACTAAGGTATATCGATTTCCTCCAATACTTGCGGTAGTGACAGGACCAAACAAATCCATATGAAGTAGTTACAAACATCTTGAAGTTGAAGGTGTCGTCTTGCTGGAGAAAGACGCTTTTGGTTGTTTGCCTAGTTGACATGCGTTCACTTCTCATCGTGGTGATCAGCTACTTTGGGTAGACCACGAACTAGATTTTCTCTACCAATCTTGGAGAAATACTTGAAGTTTAACTGACTTAGTCTTTTGTGCCACAGCCAACTATTTTCACTGACATTCTTTGCTACAAAACAAAAATGCAAGATGAATTAAAATCAACAACATAAACATTTTTCTTACGAATCCCTTTGAGCAAAGTGACACCGGATATGCCATCTTTGATGAGACGGAAATTTGAGGTGAAGTGGCATTGCAATCCTTTGTCGCAGAACTGAGATATTGAGAGTAGATTGTGTTGAAGTCCAATGACTAGAGAGACTTCTTGGATGGTGATTTTTCCTTTTCGAATAACTCCATATCCTACGGTTTTTCTTTTGTTATTATCTCCAAAGGTTACTGATGGACCTTTGTCTTCACGGACATCTTCCAATAAGTTGATATCTCCGGTCATGTGCGTTGAACAGCCACTATCGAGATACCATAAACTTGATTTATTCTTGGAATGTCCAGTCATTAAGTAGAGGACCTATAAAATAAACATTTAAGAACAAGGTCCCCTTTTTATTCTTTTGGGTCCAAAGGGTTAGCAACTTTTCACAACCCACATTTGTCTCACAGAAGGAGGATTATTTCTTCTAGGATTGGGTGTGAATCTCAAAAGACATTCAGCAGCCTTGTGACCATAACCATTACACACAGAACAGTGGTGGAAGCCACCCAACTGAGGGTTAACAAACTTCATTGAAGTCTTGAGAACAACATCATTAACTGGTATAGATGCGGTCTCCCTTACAAAGTTCATCCTTTTGAACTTTGTTGCCTTGCCGCTTCGTGCGGTCGACATGCCTTGAAAGGCAGCCTGCCGCATAGGTAGAGGCTTGCGGTAAGGAGACTCGGCCTTGCTGGTGCTTGCCGCAGCAGCAGGTTCATCCATGGCAATTTCTTTCATCTTTAGTGCCTTGCCAGTTTGTTTCTTAGGGTAGACATAATTGAACTCTAGTTTCTTCTTTGGTTCTTGTTCTTGACCCTTTGATACATGGTGTTGTAGACACCCCGATATCGCACCCCTAAAACCAACCCTTGAATTGGTTTAAGCGCGACAATTGACCTAAACCCTAGATTTGGCGGTTCGGGACTACCGACCGTCTTATCGGTGCATCGGATGCAAAAATCGAGTCCGGATTCATGATCAGGGCTCAAAACCGAGCAAATGGGCGTATTCTCTGAAAATTGAGCGTTGGGACCCTACGGCGGGCCCCGCACCCCTAGAAAGCCTTTTACCGGTCATCCTTTGCATTTAAAATTATATTATGTTATCCCTTACTTACTAACATATTATAGATATACCATCATGACCAGAAAATCATGAAGAGCAACTTTCATGTTGGAGGCAAGAGCAACCGGATCACCGTTACGCGCACACCGGAGCAGTTCGGGCCATTACGGAATGAGAAAACGGAGCTGGAAATAAAGCAAAATCACATTTTCATGACCTCCAAACGTGGCTGCATGTTGAGAAGCTTCAAAGGGTGAGTCAACATTGCTGGACCAATCAGAAAACGACACGTGGCGGACAAAATGACTCAGCACAAATCCCAGCCACCGTACGGCTCCTACCATGGAGTACAGCAGGTATGTAGCCGTACGTCTCCAGGAGCCAGTTTCCAGCAGTTTTGCTTCCTCTTTGGTTTTGCTCATGTTGGTGGCCACCTTGACCCCCACTAAGGCCTTAATGGCGAAGAAAAGAGCTGGTCACCCTCCACTACCATCTCCCTAAGGGCATTTTGGTCCTAAAATTCCACCTCCCTCCTCCATATACATCATCCTTCAACTCATTTGAAAAAGGGGGGAGACATTACAACTACACCACATATTCCTATCTCTCAAAAAACTCTCTCAAGTGTTCTTGCTACATTCATCCTCCCACCACATCTCCACCACTATACCACCACTACACCACCATATCTCCACTACTACTCCACCACAAAACAACCCATAAACACCACCCCAAATCAACTCTACACAACAATAAACTCAAGCAACATACACTCTTCAATCCACCTTCAAAACTTCAAACAAATCTAAAAGCCTTCCCTAGGAAGCAAAGGAAGCACACCCTCACCCATCTAAACTAGGTAAGACTCCCCCTATGTAAGTGGCAAGCTTTGCAAAATGTAAACTTTTGTGTGTTTAGATTTAGAGTCTAGCCACTAGTTGGCTAGACTCCGATTTTTCTCCATGTAATCTTTGTTTGGATCTTATAATCTTCATGTAAATATGTTGTAAATGTCCAAACTCCAGCTCCATCATGTATATATGTGTGGCATGTCCATTTTGTGTTAATCTCAAAGCTTGAATGTCAAGTCTAAGCATGATATGGTTCATTTGTCCAACATGTGCACAATCTGTCCACTTTTTGCTCCTTCATGTTTATCCACGTTTTTGTTCATATTTGTTGTCCAATAGACACTTGAAAATGTTAATAACATGTTAATGAATAAATTCTCCAAGTTTCATGAGCCCATTCCAAGCTTAGATCATGTTTTCATACCCATTTTGGTGATGTATACAACCAGTTCATGTACTCTGTTCAAATCATGCTTTTCATGTGCTTTTTCTCTATCATAACTCCGTTTATAGGCATAGCTCAAAGATTAAGTTGTTTCTTACATATTTAAGATGATGCATGCCAAGTTTCGTGGTAATATTCCAAGTTTAGGTCATGATTTGGTAAAGATTTTCGTAGTTAAGATGTGCTACCCTGTCTGCTGCATTTCTGACCAACTTGTGTTTTCATGCCTAAATATTTATCAAAAATCGATTTTCAAACTGAGGTCAAAACATTACATTTGTTCTAACATACTATGGAAAATCATCATATTTTTGGAATAATTTTTTTTACCTCGGAAAAGGCATCTTTCCAATTTTTAAAACAAGTGTTTGCTCTTAGATAGACATTTTCCAGATTCTGACACCTAAATTTCAGAGGTCTTTTGAGACATTTAAACTCATTTATCCACAAATTGTTTTTCATGATTCATATTAAAAATGTTATCTTCAAGTTTCATGTTTTGTGTTTCTTCATATTCATGAGTTATGATGGTGTAAATTTGCATTCAAAATCTGACATGCTATGATTTCCAGTTCTGGGCAGTTTTATGCATCTGTGTTTCTTGCATGATTTGAGCATGATAACCTAATCGATAAATCCAACAAAAATTCATATGTGTTCTCTAACATGTTGGGAGAATATCCCAAGTTTTGTTATCTGGATTTTGAGCAGGTTTGGATAGGTAAATCATCCCTCGAACAGCAGGTGGTCCTGAATCTACAAAACCCTTCAAGCTTGGACATTTATTTTTATGGGATTTGTCTCCCATTTTGTGTATAATTTGTACATAACCCACTCTCCCTTTTATGTGTTCTTCTTTATCTATGAGATTCAAACCATTTTCGAAAACCAATCGGGAAATCCACCCAGGCCGATTCCCGGTTGTGAACTTAAATGGACATACCTAGACTAGGAGACTCCCTTATACATAAATACATTTTTTCAAAGTTAGGACAATAAAAGGCATTTTCAAAAAGGCGTTAAAATCAAGCGTAGGTGGAAGCATGCATAGAGACCGTAAGGGCGAGGGGAGTGCCTAACACCTTCTCTTCTCGTAACTTAGCCCCCGAACCCACTTCAAAATTTCAATCAAAAAAGGTTTTATCTCTATTTTCCTTAATAAAATGAGGTGGCGACTCTTCTTTTTCAAAACCAAAGTAGGTAAACCATTGCGAGGACGCAAGCGCCGAATTTTAAAAGGTTTCGAGCGCGGGCTCTCACAGGTGTTTAGCCTTCGACCCTTCCAAAGTTTGCTGGGTAAATTTCTCATCTCTTTCACAACAAGATGCACATTTAAAGTTGTCACTAGTTTGGAATCCCAAGCCTTCCTTATCACCACTAGACTTTTGGGATTCTAATATTTGTTCCATAGTGACACGAGAATTGGTCCACTCATTAGTGATCCTTTTGAGATCATTTATCTCAGCAACCAATTCTTCATTTTTAACTTTAAATATGGCATTTAGTTCTTCTAAGAAATGGTTTCGATCAGTAAGAGGAGTCATGCTCTTGATCTGCTCCTTAAGGAGGGTGAGTTCAAATTTTAGTAGAGTTTTCTCCGTCTTAAGCTAGGAAATTTCTTCAGTTGAAAGTGCTAAAGCTTCTTTCATGTCAGAAAACTTACTAATTACCTGTTCAGCTTTCATGAACATCTTCTCTTGTTTATCGGGGGAAATGGCAAACTTGATTTGAGGAGCTTCCTTCACTTTGGGATTAAATAAAGTCTTCTTTGCTGCACTCACATCACATCTTGAGAATAGAAGATCACCATTCTTTTGAACTGGAGTTAGAAATCCTTTATCAGCAAGTTCATCAGCCGTGTAACTCTTTCGTTTGGGTTTCATACTTGGTGAGAATTGATTTTCATGATCTTCCTCATCATCAGAACGAACGACCAAACAAATGTGACCTTCTTCAGAATCCTCATCGCTTTCATCAGAATCAATCTCTATCCAAGTAGCTAGCTCTTTTGAGGTAGAGTCTTCTTCAGCCATCATTCCCTTTTGCTTTGAATACCTTGGAGTAAAGTTGCTTTTCTTTTTCATATACTCATATTTGGGAATTAGACATTCTGATGCGAAGTGACCTGGTTTCCTGCATTTAAAACAAACAAGATCTTCTTTCTTCTTGGAGAAGTTGAAGTTCTCTTTCTTCTTTGAGGGGCTGCTCCTTGAAAACCTTGATGGAGCTTTGCTTGAAGATCCGGGTCTTGCTATTTTTTTGAACTTTTGGAATCTTTTCAGGAACATAGCAAAATCATCATCGTCCATATCAAGTAACTCTGATGTGGATATTTTTGGATCTTCTTCCTCGATCACTTCTTCCTTTTGAGTGACCAACGATAAGATTTTAGTCTTTCCCTCCATTTCTTCAATGTTATGGAGCTTGATATAAAAAACTTTGAGGTTGACATAGAGACTTCTGAGTGACATATCATCTAGAAGCTTGGTATCTTCAAGAGTGTTTCCTTTGTAAAGATATTGAGAACCAAGAGTGTAGACACCCCGCCTTGGACCTCTCACCCCGATTGCATACAAATTATTTTTATTTAACTTATTTTCATTAATTTCTGTTACTTCGGTTAAGTTCCTAACTGATTCCGTTAGTTTTGGACTAAACTGCATAAAAGAATTAATTTTAGAGTCATTTCTGTCATTCTGTCATTATTACCCGCGGGCGCTTCCGGCACTGTCAGTGAGCCGCGCGCGCGTCCCGTTCCAAAAGCTGGACCCGCGCGCTTCCCACTTTGGCAGTAACGGATTGCACCATGTTTCCCTCCCTTTTCTTATTTACCACATCTCTTCTTGATCACAAAAGAGCCTCTTTTTACATCCACATTCATCCCCCCTTATTCATTAACTCCCAATCCCATATTCTTAGCATTTTCCCAAAAAACTAATATTTCTTTCATTTATTATTTGATTTTCTTTTATTTCTTTCATTTATTATTTTATTTATCTTATTTTCTATTGGTCAATTCCATCTCACATGGATTGACCAATTTTCCTCCAACCTTTCCCTCTCTTTTTTATCTATAAAAACCATCATCTTCTACCTTAGAAAGGGACTCTTTTTACACTCTTTGGACCTTAATATCACATTTTCACTACACCTACACTATACACAATTCTCTACACAAATTCTCCAACAAGAGTTTCTATACAACAAATTGTTCTACAACAATTTCATTACAACAACAACACTTTCAAGTCAAGGTTCCAAGTCCTCTTTCTCAAGGTACAACTCTATTTTCTTCCTTTGTTTTCTTCTTCTTGATGTATGCAATCCCCATTAATGGGACATGACCAACATGGCTACTTCACATATTGAAGTTAGTGAAGGTTATCTCCCTACATTTTAATCTTAACTTTAATTCACAATGTTAATTTCTCTTCATCTCTTAATGTAATTCTTTAACATTACTTGTTACAGGTAATTTTTATCATTAAATAAATAAAACAATTCTATTTTATTTCCCCTTTATTTCCCCTTTTCTTCCCATCACAATTGTTAGCATATTTCTATTTAATTAATTGAAGGACATGTAAATATTAGAACACCAATAGTAGCAAGACCCGCGTAAACGGGGCGGAGTGGGTGTTTAAGTACTTCCCACTCCGTCACCTAACCCCCGAACCCTTCTCTCCCGAATCTCTGGTTTTGTACATAAATTAGGCTATTTCTAGGTTTTTCTTATGTTCCTTTAAAAATATAGGTGGGGACTCTAAACAATCTAAAACAAGTTAGACATCCTAGGATAATTCACCGCTCTAGCCAAGTTGTGGTTTCCCGGGGTATCTACAGTGGCGACTCCGCTGGGGACTATTTAGAGGGTTAAACTTGCGTTCTTAACTTTTGGTGTTCTTATTACTGTTTTCTGGGCATTCTGGTAAAAAGGGTGGGAAGCGCGCGCCTCCGGCCTTCTTGGCCTAAAGCGCGCGCGTCCGACCCTTATTACCAGAATCGCCCGTCTTCCTTCTTGTCCTTCAATTCCATGTTTCTGTGCTAACAAATCCTGCAGGGAAAAGTTTTCTTAATTAAGGGTCAAGGCAATCCCTTGAACCCACTGATTTGCAGGTTCTCACCCAGAAGCGGGCGCCTCTGCCCTTCTTCCTCTCACGCGCGCGCCTTCCGCATAGGCAACCCAATTCGCGCGCTTCTGGGCGCATTCCCGGAACAGAACAGTGCACAGAAACAGAACAGAATGACAGTGTGTGGGCACCGGGCCTGCAGACAATTTCTTTTACTTTCTGTTTATTTTTATCGGTCACACGGGTGATTCGAAAGTTGTAAATTACGTGCTTATTTGTTTTTTTTATTTCCTTTGAAGAAAAAATAAAATAAAAATATTTTGTCACTTGTTAGACCTCACACTACATGCACATATTCCTATCAACTGCTCACAATCGAGTCGCACAAGTCCAACCCCAAACCCGTCGAGGCCCGTCCTAGGAAGTTTCAAGCTCCACCCGACCTTGACTCTTCCGAAGCGGTAAACCTCAGCCCGTGGCGTAGTTCACGACTACATGCCGGGGGTGACCTTTAAGCCTCATATTCAAGCCGAGCACAAACCACACAATTCTAGTTTAGGGTCTAACACTCCGTGACTCAAGTCGGTTTTCATGTACCGAGATTTCCCTAAACTAATGTCTTCAAATCATACATGCCAACTTGTTGAAATGGACAAAATAAAAACTCCGTCCCCAAAAGTGGCTATCTTGGACGAAAATAAAATATCCGTCCCCGCATGTATGATTTACTACATTAATTTAGTTTAGTCCCGTCACATGTAGGTATCACAAGCGTGGTGGAATCCGATGAGTATATGGGACCGCGAGAAGGTCTATATACTAGTGTGACGATTCCACTATTTTTTCTAGAAACCCCAAAAAGGACTCCGTCCTTCCGACTTTGTAAATAAATAAAAAAAAAAGTCATTTTTCTTTATGTGGTTGAGTCTTTTCTTGTTTGTGGGTGAAATCATTTTACTCAAAAGGTGTTTGTGGGGCCATCCTAAGATCGACCGTGTTCTCTCAATAGGTCCAATGGCTTCAAACGGCAACGACAACGGCATTCCCGTGTCCAACGAAGGGTTATTCCGCATGGTGGAAGCATTGAAAGAGCAAGTTGATACACTAGCCGAGAATGTCCGCCGCAAGGATGATTTATGGCGAGCCCGTTACGAGAATGTGAAAATGGCCCACAAGAAAGAAGTTTCTAAACTCAAGAACCAATTGAAAGGGCTCACGGGTGAAAGAAAGGTCCAAAGCATTGATACCGGTTTGGTCAACACTCTCATGTCCTGCATTGACCAAAGGCTTAGTGGGTTAAATTTGCACAAGGGCCCAAACACCGATCCTCATCAAGCTTCTCTCCTCATGAACACAATGGAGGCTCTTCCCGAAAAGTTCAAGATGCCCGATATTGGCAAGTTCAACGGCAACTCTTGCCCCAACGCTCATGTCGACTCCTACATTTGGGCCATGCTACCAAAGAAAGTGTCTCCTCAAATAATGGCACAATGCTTCCCGCTTACTCTCGAGGGTGTCGCAAAAGATTGGTATATGGGTCTTCCAGTTTCCACCCGCCTCAATTGGGATGCCGCTATGCTTGCCTTCAAGTCACAATATCAAGGCAACTCCATATTCCGCCTCACCAAGAAGGAATTGGAGAGCACCGTGCAAATGGGTAATGAATCATTTGGGGACTTCTATTGTCGTTGGAATGACAAGCTAGCCGAGATGGTTGATAGGCCTTCCAAGAAGGAACAAATGGACATCTTCTTGAAGTGTTTGAAAATGGACTACCGCACTCATCTTAGTGGGGCTTTTCACTCTGATTTTTCAAGCATGTATGATGCGGGGGTTAGAATTGACTATTTGCTCCGAGAAGTGGCCGAGTCCTCCTATGACACAAGCTTCAACGACAAAGGGTTCCCAAACAATGACATGGAATAATGTAGTGACATGGAAGACTACAACGACAATGAGCACTACAACGACATGGGGATGACGAAAACAATCTCCGTTTCTCTTTCTCTACCTAGAGATAGGATAAAAAAAAAAGGAGTCAAAGTCCTCTTAAGTGTGCATTAAGTTTTCTTTGTCCAATTAATGTGAAATTTTGAGTCAAGTCTCATCATCAAATAAAAAAGTCGTTCTTGTCCTCATACACTCTTCCAAGTTGTTCAATCTAATTCTTGGCAAAATGATGAAAATATGTCTAAACGAGTTTTGGAATGAAGGCCATCACTTGAACGCCTAGGGGCTAAACACTGTGACGAAGGCAACATCATCAACGACGAAGACAAAGCCAAGACATCAAAGGTGAAGCAACAACCATGGAGAAAAATCAAGCAATGTTTCAAAGGGGGGATTAAAAAAAAAATGCTCGCTAGGTTGAACTCTTCAAATCAACCTAGGCAAAAGTTAGAGCACAAAAAAAAAAAAAAAAAAAAAAAAAAAACCCCTCAATCAAAGAAGTTCACATCAAGATCAACATCATTCCACCAATGAACGACGAACCGACATCAACAACAAATCACGACGAAGCAACAAATCCTCACATCAAAAGGAGAATCCACAAGAACTACGGTGACCTGAGCCTCTACACTGGAGGAACGTAGGCAACCTGCGGGTCCGGTCTCATGCAAGAAAGAAGATATGTTTAGCCCTAGCGCGTTATGGTGATCGGCCTTCATCTCGAACTTGTCAAGACATCTTTGTACGATTCATTTGCCAATGAATTAATCACCAAAAAGATTGAACAACTTTCTTAGATTTGGAATCATTTCGCGCTCCTTGTCGAGTCTAGGGACTTCTATTCTTTCTGCATACTCCCAATTTCTTGCAATCAAATTGGGGCTTTCCTTCTCTTCTCACTTAATGACTTACTTGCCTTCGTGAGTCATTCAATTCAATAAAAAAAAATCATGTCAATACTAGGGACACTTCCCTAGTCGAGTCAATGTCACTCATCTTTAGTGACAAAAGGTTTTCACATCAAAATCACATGTCTCTCATCCTCAGCTAGAGTCAATGCACACTTCCTCATTAATCGAGTCAAAAATGAAGACTCAAAAGAGATGCCCGCTAGATTGAAAACCTGAAAGGGCGGTCTAGGCAAAAAACAGGGTGCGTCATAAAAAAAAATGAGAGAGTGAGAGAGAGAAGGGAAAGAGAAATGGAGATCCCCGGCCTCTAAAGAAGATAAGTTCTACATTGAATCTCCTCAGCAAGTCAATTCCCCACCGAGTCAACTTTGGGATTGCAAAAGGCTCGACAAGATATAGCACCATCAAAGGTTGTCTTGGGTTATCAGCATCATTCTTCAGCAGTGTGCATTTTTGGGTTCATGAAAAGAAGGCCCGTGGTTACCAAGATCCATCCGAGAACAAGCCCATCATAAAAGGGCACGAGGTTGCACAAATAATCCCTAGCTAGTCAATTGGCTTGGGCAGCAAATAGCAACAACATGTGTCTCAGTTTTCTAGGCTTCTTCAAGTATGTGCTTCTAAAGTACGCCGAAAGGCTCCCGAGAAATGGAGTAGCTCTTGCCATATCCTCTCATGTTTATTCTCTCACACGAGGATGAGTCGCTCTTGCTTTGCTCCATAAATGGTTACGCCCTAGGGACTATATGACCCGAGAACAAGGGCTTCTTTTGACAATCAACAAGCCCTAGGGGCTATGCTCGAAAAAGATGTGTGAGACTATCCTCAAAGTCTCTCAAAAGGGATGTCAAAAAGCCCTCTTGTCACGTGTGCCCGTGCTCGTTCTCCCAATCAAGGATGGACCTTTCTCGCAATCAATGATGGCACTCTAGGGGCTACGGTCAAGTCTTAAAGGCTCCCTCGGCAAAGAGCAATTAACTCCCCAGTAGTATCCCCAGCCAAGTCATGTGCAACATTGGAAGCTTCCTCAATTTGGCACCGAAGGTCTCAAGGGGCTTCGCAATCTACAATCTTTTGGGCTACGGCATTACAGTAATCCGAGCAAAAGGCAATATTGGGGCTTCGCGACTGACAGTCTTTTGGGCAACAATACTCGAGCAAGTGCAATGTGGAGTAGTCTTATGGCTCCATGAGAACAATCAAGATTCAAGGGTCTCTCAACACTTCAAGTCAAAGGCCTCTTGGTTTTAAATGAAGACTCCGATGTTATGAATGAAGTTGATGATTTTTGTTAGAACTCACAGCGAGATTTTGAAGGAAGTCTTAGAGAAAAGGAAAAAGATTCAATATGCTAAACTCTAATCAAAACAGGGTTATAGCGGGAAATGCCACGGCCAATCCCAATGTTTCTGCAATTCAGCACCCCTTCTCTAAGATCAAAAGCACAAGGTGCAGCTCAGATAAAGTTGGGCCACAGCACTAGTTGCATCCGAAGATCCGTCATTAGTTCAACTCAAGAAGAGTCAAGCAAGCATACTCATTTGAGACTTTATCACGCCAAGACCTTATCCTCCGAGACCTCGACGGCACCGCAAGACATTACTGCATCCTTTGACATAAGCCCTCAGCCATTTGGGTATCGACCACAATGAGGTCATTCATCTCCCCAGTAAGAGCAAGAAGGAGATCTCTATCAAGAATTCTACCAAACGGTACATCCGCTCTCAATGCCGAGCCAATCACGAGATAATTTGGGGCTTTACAATGAAAGGTCTTCACATCATGCCATCTACAAGCCCACGACACTTGGGGCTTTGCAATCTCTCGAAGCTTGGCATCAACGATCTCCTCTTGGGGCTTGCTCACTACAACAACAAAGGGCGATTTACTCGAATGGGCCAAGAGCTGATTTATCTTGGAGCTATGCAAGTCCCTCAAAATTTGGCATCAAAGGCATTCTAGGGGCTTTACAATCAGCAACCCTCATCTCGGCATCAAAAGCCTTTTGAAGCCCCATAATCGACAAATCTCTTGGGGCTAGACATCAATCTTCGTTGGGCATACCGGCGACAACAGAATTCAAGCGAGGCAATCCGGACTTCGACTGAACATGACTTGATCTTGGGTTGGCTTCACAAGCACACAATGGTTAAAATGGTTCACCCACAAACTAAAAAAAAAAAAATCTTTTCCTCACATGTGTGCATATTCTTTCCTTTCTAATCTAAAAAAAAAAAAAAAAGATTTTTCTTTTTCTCCTTCTATGTGCAAAAGTATGTGCTTTACTTTGCTTTGCTCCTAGCTTCTCCTCCAGCATTCTCCATCATCCTTAAACTACGCTGGTCTGATTCTCTTAAAGGGATACGTAGGCAGTCTTTTGGCACGACCAACCCATCATCCAGAGTACCATCTCGCCAACCCAACATCAAGGGCATTCTCTCATCAACATCTAAAGAATGGACATTTTCCATCAAAGCATCCTCCGCGGACATCAGGAATCCATCTCCACTCAAACGGCAATGGTAAGTGAAGGTATGAATACATCCGAGGCTTTCTTCAAATCACACCGCACACAAAATCACTTTCTCCATTCCTACAAAAGCTCTCTCTCATGCAAAACTGCTCTCAAATCACATTGCACCACGAGCACAATTTCTCTCTTCATGCATCTTCTTGCACAAACACATATACCTGCCAAGCACACACATAACAGGTATCACCACGAAGTCAACAGCATTCGCTACTCAAGGCACTTCATCCCCAGCAGAAAATGGTCCACAGTCAACCATGCCCGCATCCCCGCAAAAGTCAACTGCAACGCCAAAGAGCACACGGCTTCAAAGAAACAATTCGTCAAAGGTTCACTAACGGCCTCATCAACGGATTTCACTAACGGATTTGTCAACAAAGGTTCACTAACGGCCTCATCAACGGATTTCACTAACGGATTCGACAACAAAGGTTCACTAACGGCCTCATCAACGAATTTCACTAACGGATTCGACAACAAAGGTTCACTAACGGCCTCGAAGGTTCACTAACGGCCTCATCAACGGATTTCACTAACGGATTCGTCAAAGGTTCACTAACGGCCTCATCAACGGATTTCACTAACGGATTCGACAACAAAGGTTCACTAACGGCCTCGACGGTTCACTAACGGCCTCATCAACGGATTTCACTAACGGATTCGTCAATAAAGGTTCACTAACGGCCTCGAAGGTTCACTAACGGCCTCCTCAACAAAGGTTCACTAACGGCCTCATTCAAGGGTTCACTAACGGCCTCCTCAAAGGTTCACTAACGGCCTCATTCAAGGGTTCACCAACGGCCTCCTCAAAGGTTCACTAACGGGATCATTCAAGGGTTCACTAACGGCCTCCTCAAAAGTTCACTAACGGCCTCATTCAAGGGTTCACTAACGGCCTCCTCAAAGGTTCACTAACGGCCTCATTCAAGGGTTCACCAACGGCCTCCTCAAAGGTTCACTAACGGCCTCCTCAAAGGTTCACTAACGGCCTCATTCAAGGGTTCACTAACGGCCTCACTTAACGGATTCAACCGACAGGTTTATCAACTGATCATGCCACCCCCTCTACCAACAAAAGACGCTCACACAGGGAGCGCACCCCTATCTCTAGCAATTTCAAATTACTGCTTTCATCGAGTCTTTGCTTTCTTTTCTTTCTTTTTCATTGTCGATGTCCTCGGCGGGTGTTTTTACTTTCGTCGACGCGTTTTGCTTTGCAATCCACGTCGCCGAGGGGCTCTGTAGACACCTCGCCTTGGACCTCTCACCCCGATTGCATACAAAGTATTTTTATTTAACTTATTTTCATTAATTTCTGTTACTTCGGTTAAGTTCCTAACTGATTCCGTTAGTTTTGGACTAAACTGCATAACAGAATTAACTTTAGAGTCATTTCTGTCATTCTGTCATTTTTACCCGCGGGCGCTTCCGGCACTGTCAGTGAGCCGCGCGCGCGTCCCGTTCCAAAAGCTGGACCCGCGCGCTTCCCACTTTGGCAGTAACGGATTGCACCATTTTTCCCTCCCTTTTCATATTTACCACATCTCTTCTTGATCACAAAAGAGCCTCTTTTTACATCCACATTCATCCCCCCTTTATTCATTAACTCCCAATCCCATATTCTTAGCCTTTTCCCAAAAAACTAATATTTCTTTCATTTATTATTTGATTTTCTTTTATTTCTTTCATTTATTATTTTATTTATCTTATTTTCTATTGGTCAATTCCATCTCACATGGATTGACCAATTTCCCTCCAACCTTTCCCTCTCTTTTTTACCTATAAAAACCATCATCTTCTACCTTAGAAAGGGACTCTTTTTACACTCTTTGGACCTTAATATCACATTTTCACTACACCTACACTATACACAATTCTCTACACAAATTCTCCAACAAGAGTTTCTATACAACAAATTGTTCTACAACAATTTCATTACAACAACAACACTTTCAAGTCAAGGTTCCAAGTCCTCTTTCTCAAGGTACAACTCCATTTTCTTCCTTTGTTTTCTTCTTCTTGATGTATGCAATCCCCATTAATGGGACATGACCAACATGGCTACTTCACATATTGAAGTTAGTTAAGGTTATCTCCCTACATTTTAATCTTAACTTTAATTCACCATGTTAATTTCTCTTCATCTCTTAATGTAATTCTTTAACATTACTTGTTACATGTAATCTTTATCATTAAATAAATAAAACAATTCTATTTTATTTCCCCTTTATTTCCCCTTTTCTTCCCATCACAATTGTTAGCACATTTCTATTTAATTAATTGAAGGACATGTAAATATTAGAACACCAATAGTAGCAAGACCCGCGTAAGCAGGGCGGAGTGGGTGTTTAAGTACTTCCCACTCCGTCACCTAACCCCCGAACCCTTCTCTCCCGAATCTCTGGTTTTGTACATAAATTAGGCTATTTCTAGGTTTTTCTTATGTTCCTTTAAAAACATAGGTGGCGACTCTAAACAATCTAAAACAAGTTAGACATCCTAGGATAATTCACCGCTCTAGCCAAGTTGTGGTTTCCCGGGGTATCTACAAAGAGCAGCAAGAAAATTTACATTGATCTCTTTCTTGCTAAGCTTCTCTCCAAGTGCGGTATAAGTACTTACGATCTCACAATAACGATCTTAAGTGGCTCTGAGTGATTCACCGGGGATCTTAGCAAAGTTGTTAAATCTTCTTTGAATTGCGAACCTTTTGCTTTCCTTGTAAGCTTGATATCCTTCGATGTAATCTTCAATTGCATCCCAAAGATCTTTTGCAGTAGAACATTCCATGATCTGTCGACGCTGTGACGTACTCAAAGTACTTAAGAGTATGCTTTTTGCTTTCACATCCATTCCAACCAATCTTTTCTCCTCATCAGTCCATTCAGCCTTTGGTTTCTTAATTGATGGTGTATCAGCATTGGTTTCAGGATTTAGATTAGCCTTCATTGGGAAGTATGGTCCAATGGTAAGACAATCGCCAAGTTGCTCGTCCATGGAGTAGAAATGGGTTAGAATGTTGTGTTTCCATACGTCAAAGTTAACTTCGTCAAACATTGGAACATGATAATAGTTAATAGTTGCCATAGCTTTTTGACTTGCCATATTGAATCGGCACCCAAGCTGTTAAGCTTGAAAAACATAAGTTTTATGAAGGTGTTTGATCTGATACCACTTGTTGGTCCCAAAGACACAACAAGGGTATCAAAAAAGAGGCTAGAAGGGGGGGGGTGAATAGCCTATTTAAAATTTCAACCCTTTTTCAAAATTCAACCTTAGGCTTATACTTGAATTTTGCGGTAGATGAAAAACCACGCGGTCAAGAATAAAATGCACATCGGAAGTTTTCGATAAAACAAGTAAAGAGTTGTTTTTGATAAGTTAAATGCGGTAAGTTATGGTTGCGGTAGATGTATATGCGGTAGGTAAGAGTGAGGTAGGTTGAGAGATTGAAAACTTTGTGTCATAGAGATTTTTGGCAAATGATAAGTTAGTAAGATTTTAGCTTAGACAATAAGTTGAATGAACAAACATAATTCACAAATGTTCATAAATTTGAAAGATCAAAACACTAAATGACAAACAACATTAATACGAACAAATGAAGAACAATAAGAATAAGATGAACAAGACTTAAAGTAAATTTGCAGAAATGTAAAGAGCAGTAAGAAAATGACACAATGATTTGGAAAGGTTCGATCTGTTCAAAGATCTACGTCCTTTACCAAAATGTCGTCTCGTAATGAGTTTAGTGTGAAGTTGTCACACTTTATTAAGAAAAGGTCAACTGTGTCGTTTTTAATTTATGAAGGAATTTATACACAAGAAATGTTGCTACCAATCTATTCTAATTGTGATTTGGAGGGCCAAGAAATGATTTGGAGGGCCGAAATAGGGGTGGAAATGGTTCGGTTCAAACCGCGGTTTGGAATTGAACCGAATCAAACCGTGCGGTTTAGCTCGGTTTTTAAACATATGTGATTCAACTTGGTTTCAAAAATTGATAAACCATACGGTTCGGTTCGGCTTACGGTCTGGCCCTTCCAAGCCGAACCAAACCGAGCCGAGTCGAACCATATCAAGCTGAACCGCGGACCGTACCGTGAATTGGAAAATAGTTAGTCCCACTTTAAACACGATCGAAATAGGCTATACAGTACTATATGATAGTACTGCAGAAATAACATGAAGAAAAACAAATACAGTTCAAATTACAAATCCCCACTCCATCAAATCCATAAAAATGTTTATAAACGATTGAAAGCTTAAACGACAACCAAAGAGGAAGTTGTATAATTAGGTAAGGCAAGCGCATCCGCATCAGCATCATGTCATGTATGGATTTACAAAACACAAATGCATTCAAATGTAAAATTTCTACCTATAAACCGTCACCAATCATTATGGAACTGAGAAGAACAAACACCCATTATCCCATCGTACTTTGATCTCTACTTTGATATCCTGCGCAACTTGAAGCCCCTTCCCTCGAATGATTTGACCCCATTTCCCTATAAGATTATAATAACTCCCCCACCACTTCAACTTCATTTGAAATACATCCCCAGTGTCATCATCTCGTGCATTCACATTTATTTGGTGCTCACTTCTCAACTGTCCTTTTGCTAATGGTGCCCAATACAAGAGAATATGATCTTCAACTGCTTTTCCAGGCAATGTCAGGAATGGGTGGTTTGTATCCACGTCAGACAATGTCAGTGCCTTCTTGATAGGCCAAAGCTCCCCGCCTGGTAGTGGAATTGGTGCTACAACTGTCCTCTCATAGGGAACAGAGAAGGCTAAGCATCCGTTTTCCCAATGTATCTTGATCTCTTTCCCCACACCAAGTCCTTTCCTTCGAATAATCTTTCCCTATTTCCCTATAAGGTTGTAGTAATTTTTGTGCCACCTTAATTTCATCACATATATGTCCCCCGTATCAACATCTCGTGCATTCAAATTTACTTGCTCTTCATTTCTTAAAAGTTCTCTTTGCTGTAGAGTCCAATGGACAAGAATATGTTCTTCAACTGATCGACGTGCCAAAGGTAGGAAGGGATGACTGGTATCTATATCAGACAAAGTCAGGACCTTCCTAATTGGCCAGTGATTCTATTGCACCATTTGTGCAGCAACAATCTACAGTTTTTGTTGTTGTTGTGGTGGTGGTGGTGTAATAATATCCTGTTGGGGAACTGAAAAGTGTAAGCATCCATTAATCCAACGTATTTTGATTTCCTTCCCAGCATCAAGTCCCTTACTACGAACAATTCCACCCCATTTGACAATTAGATTGTAATAGCTCTCACGCCATTTTAACTTCATCACATACACATCACCTGTGTGGTAATCTTGAACATTGATGGTTACTTGCTCCCTGTTCTGCAAATGCTCGTGTTCTAGCTGTGTCAGGTGCACCAATATGTAGTTTTCAACAGATTGTCGGGGCAAAGTGAGGAATGGATAGGTGATATTGACATCGGAGAGGGTGAGGGATTTTCGGATGGGCCAATCATCCAGTCCTTGTATTGCAACATTATTATGTCTACCATGCTTCATTCCTGAACACAGCTAAAAGAAGCACCCCGTCCCTACATGAATGTCAAAATTTCACTGTAAGCGACATATGAAATCTCTTCCTTTAATACAATTTAGTGGAAAAGATTCATATATAATCATGTACTGTATTCTCTTTCCAAACATTTAGTCTTTCAAGTATAAAGAGACTAGTGAAAAACATTTGGTGAAAAAAAAAATAGGAACAAAGTTGTTTTCGAAAAAGAGATTCATTTTGGACAAAAAATTATTGAAAATGGACATTCATTAAGAGACATAAGGAGTATAAAGCAATTGATCAAATAGACGCAGGTTTATTTCCACATAACAAAAATCGAGCACCGCAAAAGCTTAAAAGTCCTGAACAAGTAAACTGGGCAACAATCACTAATTCACTACATGAATTAGTCAGCACATAAACTAATAAAAGTTCAACAACATATTAAGCCTATCGTGGCTGCAAGAAAGAAACTGTTGGGTATGCTTATTATAAACCACTCCTATTACCTTAATTTGATTGATCCCATAACCTAATTTTACTCTTTGTGGACTTTAGGCTATATTGTAAGAAGTACTTGTACTTCATTTAGAATAGTCCATTTTTTTTAGTTTGATAGGCTTAGCAGATTAGGACCCTCAATTTTTTTCTAAGTCTGGAGATATGTGGCAATGCCCAATCCTACAGCATGGAATGTCTACCGCATGGTTCCATGCTTGCCGCTTGGATCTACCTGCTGCATAGTATCAACCTGCCACATGAATCTCTACTGCATGCAACCATGGTTGAAGAAACTCAAGTTGGTTCAAACTTAACCATGGTCACACACGTGTCCATAACCTCGGTTAGTTTAGAACGTTGCAAATTCAAATTTTAAATTTGAATACAACTGTCATCATAGTACAGTTGGACCACCATGACTCTGCAACAAAAGGACAACTCAGAATGAGCTCCAATTAGAATTCAACAGCTCATTGTCCTTTAACTTGGACCCCAAGTATTTCAAACGGCTAGTTTCTCATTCAAGGCTATAAATAGTATTGAGTTCTTCATTGAACATAAGATGAGATTCCAAGAGAGAAATTGCTGTTGAAATTCTTGGTGATTGAAGATCATATTCAAGATTTCCAAAATCCTTCGAATCTTCAAGCACACAACCTTCAAGTCTTCAAAAAATCTCTAGCAACCTTCAAGATCAAATCTCAAGCCTCATCACACAAGATTCATTAGGCTCTAAAATCATATAGATTCCAAAGAGCTTTTGATTCTTACACACACACTCACCCCGATTGATCAATCACATAGATTGAATCAATAGGGATACACTGGTCTAAGTCTAGGATTGTTTTCATAGAAAGAAGTGTTGATTCAATACTTCATCTCTGTAATCTGTACACAAACGAATCAATATATACCTCATTCAAAATCCAAGACTGACCATTTTGGTAAATGACGTAGATCTTTTAACAGATTGAACCTTGTATATGAGAACACCTTCACACTAACACTCATTACGAGACGACAAAAACTTGTATATGAGAACACCATGACCCGTCTCATAGTAGAGACGGGTCATTTTTGACTCATGACCCGGATCCATAACCTACACGCAAAATTTTTTTTGCTATTTTTTAGTTTTTATATTTTATTTGTTTTTTTTTTCGGTTTGTCAAAAGTAATAGTTACTATAACTAAATGTAACAAACGTGTTACTTATATGTAACAATTTGTATACATAAAAGTAATACATATATACAGAAAAGTAACAGTGCTTTTTTTATGTTTTCTCCGTTTTCCAAAAGTAATACTTATTACAACTAAAATGTAACGAACGTGATACTTATATGTAACAGTGTTTATACATAATTGTAAAACATATGTATAGAAAAGTAATAATTCAACCATTTACACTTTAGAACTAAAAACACTTGTGTTAGTAACATTGTAAAAATAAGAAAGTAATAATTTTTATAAACGAATGTTACATTTTACTTGTATAATAACATTGTAAAACAGTTACGTTACTTGTATAATAGTATATCTATATGTTTTCAAATAATAAGTTACAATGGGTTCAATTTATCATGATACATGTAAAAGTATTACATTATCTATAGAAATCTGTTACAATTTCATCTACTAAAGTGTTACATTTACTTGTACAAATAATTACATTCATGTATATAAGTTGTTATTTTTCAAATGTTACTTTCTTTTAAAAAATAAAAATAAAAAAATATTCTGGAAAAAACACTATTACATTTCAGTATAACGATAATTACATTTAGTTATTGTTAGTGTTACACGTATTTATAGTTAGTATTACAGTTGAAAGATGAATAAAATGAGCTTCTTTTTGTAAAACTGGTGTTACGTTTACTTATAAACAATGTTACTTTATAAGTAACACAGTTGTTACATTTAGTTGTACTAAGTATTACTTTTGGCAAACGAAAAAAACAGTCAAAAAAAATATAAAAACTAAAAAAAAAGAAAAAAAATGATTTTTTTTCTGGGGAAAAAAATTGGGCCAATGGGTCGCTGCCGCGTGGCATTTTGAGTGGAGCATGAGTTGGGATCCTACGCTTCGCGGAGAATGTTGTACACGGGTCATGGGTCGACCCGTCTCTTATATGAGACGGATCTAGGTGTTCTCACGAGAGACCACCTCTTACGAGATGGAGGAATATTTGGCTATTTGGATTTACAATTTTGTTCTAATTTTTCCTCTCATCACAACTTGATAATCAAGATAAACGGAGTAATTGACATTCCCTTAATTAAAATTACTATTACCTGTGTTCCAAAAAAAACAAAAAATCTATTTTTTTATTTGATCAAGACTAATTAAGTAAAATTAGTTATATATTTTGATGTGCTCAGAGTTCCTCAATTTTTGCATATATTTTGAATAATGACAATATGATGCTACATTAAAAAATCTGAGAAAATCGATTTCATCTTGTTAAAAAAAATGATTTAATTCAGTAAAATAAGTTGATTTAATTATATTAATAGAAAAAATTTATTTTTCTAATTGATCAAGACTAATTCATTAAAATAAGTTGATTTAATTATACTAATAGAAATCAAAAAATTATAATTGATACATAATCATCAATACTATTAATAACAAGTTTTAAGTTTTATGATAATACTACTTTATTAGTTGAGTAAGTTGTAGCGGAAACTAGTTTCTCTTTAAATCATAGAAAGTTTACTTTTTTTCTATATACAAGCATGACAAATATTTATGAATAAGTTGAAAAATAAGACTTTTTATAATTTAGTTTCTCCATAAATTTTCTGTTAGTTTATTCCTTGCAATCCACTTGACTCATTCACATAAAATCCAATTGTTATTCACTAAACACTTTTTCTCACGAGTTAGTCTTATGAAAAGCTTGTTTTTTCTAAGTTTAACGAAAAACCATTTTTTTGCCACTGGCACTTAAACACACGTACACTGACTTCCCTCGTTCCTCGTCTTCCCTACACTAACACTGGCACAAATTTACATTAAAATTATCAATCTTTTACACTAACACTTAATAATACATGCACTGACACTCTTTACACTGACACTTTTTTACCGTATCACCAGCACTCTTTTAACTCTGATATTTCTTAGATTTGCACTGGCACATTTTTACACTAATACTGACACTTTTTTATACCAACACTGGCAATCTTTTACACTTGCACTGGTACTAAAAAAAGCAAAATTCAACCCCCAAAACACTGGCATAATTTATAACTATGCAAGGCACATTTTATAAAGGGGCAATGCTAGGGGCACAAAAGAAGTTCATAAAATGATGGATACAAAATGAAGTGATGATATTTTATGGGTTACATCGATAGTGGACCCGGCACACTCTAATTAAAAACACCGATAAAATCTTAACACATTATTTTGTAGACCAAATTTTGTATCATTTTTTTATGAATTTATATTTAACCTTTATAAAGTGCATGACATAACCAAATACTCCCTCCGTCCCAAAATGATCTTCTCATTTGCCATTCTTCATTGTCTCAAAAAGTTCTTCTCATTTTAACAATTTAGGCATAAATGTGCATACACACAATATGGTTAGTGAAGCAAGTGTTCACACCCTTAAAAAGTTTGAATAATCAAACGTGAAGATTATTTTGGGACCGAGGGAGTAGTCATTTTCTCTCTCTCACGCCAACATTAAAACAAAAGCTTGAAACCTTATGAATCTCATTTGGGTGGGGATATACACACCCACCAATTTAATTAGTATGCCCACCATTTTTTTTTCAAAAATGACATCTTATAAAAAGACAATATAGTCCCTCGAGGTTGAGGCACCCACTGTTTTAGAATGTTTGAATCTAGATGAGGTTTCACCTACCTCAAAGGATTTTGCACCTTGGCTTCCTTCAAACTCAAGACATTCAAAATCAAAACCACGGTTGGAATTATGCTTTCTAAGTTAAGTCTTATAAGAAAACATTAAAAACCCGTTCTCCATCCGTCCCACTCGAAATAAGATTTTGGTAAATTTGATTATATTTTGACCAATTTTTTAAAGAAAAATAATGATCTTAATAAAAAAAAAAATTGTTATTGTATCACAATTAATAACACTATCAAAAATAATTTTTAGATTTATATTAGGATAATTATTTTTTACTTAAATTACTTGGTCAAAGTATAAAAAAAAACTACCAAAATCTTATTTCGAGCGCGAGAGAGAAAGTATACATTACTGGAATTAGGATTAGGGTGGGATATAACTGCTGCTCCAGAGTTAAAAAAAGGTCTTTGGTCTCTTGAAGAAGGCGACAATCTCGTTCTACCTGCCATGGCCATGTTTTGGAGCTCTATCCCCCAAACTACCAGGCTACCGTGCGTATGTGTGTTTCCTAGTCTTAACTGTCCCGTCTCATGCTTCGACTTGAATATCTAAACAAGAATTGTTGATCATTGAGGAGAAGTCAATTAAGGATTGATTTGAGGAGAAATCAATTAAGGATCAAATCAATTAAGGATTGATAAAATCAGAAAGCCCTAATATTTCAGTTGGGTTTTGGAAACATGAAAATTGGTGGTGCTGCGCTTTGTGCAATCATGTGCAGCGGAATAAACACAAAAGCCTAGATCCATTCAAGATAATTAAATTAATATGGAGGTGAATTTAGAATACTAACCGTGGTGATGCTTTAAAATTTTCAGATCTTCAATCTTTGTTTTTCGCGCTTCTTTGAATCACAATCGCAGGAACACGACCTCAAATCTTGGATCACGAACTTGAAGGAGTTGAGACCAACGCCCTCTATGTTTATCCACACGCGAACGAATATCAAGAACACCTTCTTGATCTGGATTGCTAGACCCAATAGAACACGCTTCTATTATGGAGGCTATATGAAAAACTAGGGCTCTTGTTCTTGAGGAAGAAGAAGACTAGTTTTTCTCTCTTGGAGGTTTTTGATTTTGATTACAATAATCACTGCTGACCTAGGGGTTACTTCTTAAACCCAACTAGTTTAGGTTTGGAAGTCTAATTCCAGTCAAAACCTAGAGTCCAAAAAGTCAAATTCTCGTAACAACATAGGTCCGCCCGGCTCTACACACTGGTCCGACCGGATCATATTAAGTTGGCAATGTGATCAAAACCATTTGATAACATAAATCATGAGCGGACTCTAGCAAGCCATCATGACTACCTGTAGATACCCCGGGAGGGCACGGCTTGGCTAGAGCGCGTGTTGTTCCTAGGATGTCTATTCGTGTTTTATTTGTTTAGAGTCGCCACCTATGTTTTAGAGGAACATAAGAAAAACCTAATATTTAGCCTAAGTTTGATACGAAAACAGAGATTCTTGTTATGAGGTTCGGGGGTTAGGTTACGAGATGGGAAGTACTTAAACACCCATCTCGCCCGACTAATGTCGGTCTTGCTTGATCAAAGTCTACATAAAATAAATATTCTTCCTATTCTTTGATTATGATAAAGGGGTTTAAAAAAAGGGGTGTTTGGAATGTTGGGAGATAACTCATTGACCAACTTCAATGGAATGAAGTGATCTTTGGTGTTATGTCCCAAAATGATTTGGGTGATTGCACGTTTGATGAAATAAAAGAGAAGAAAAGAGATGAAGTAGAGAAGAAGAGGAGAGATGGAGTTTTACCTAAACTTCAAGTGACTTCAAACACTTCTTGATGAATTGCTTTGGAAAATGTCTTGGAAATGATTTGTGTATAGTTTTTATAAGTAGAATTTCCGGTCCTTTGAAATGGTAGAAAATGGATGCTTTTATAGGTGAAAACAAAGTGTTTTTGGTGCCAAAACTCAGTCACCAAAAAATATTTCCTTGGGCAAAATCATGTAAAATGAGCAAGGGAGAGATTCTTGGACAGAAATCTGTAACTGACGCCCAGAGGCGCGCGTTTCCTACCTCAGAGGCGGAAGGCACGCGCGTCTGGCTCCTATGGTCGGAGGCGCGCGACTCAGTGTAGACACCCCACCTTAGACCTCTCACCCCGATTGCATACATGGTATTTTTATTTAACTTGTTTTTGTTAGTTTTTGTTACTTCGGTTAAGTTCCTAACTGATTCCGTTAGTTTTGGACTAAACTGCATAACATAATTAATTTTAGAGTCATTCTGTCATTCTGTCTTTCTCAGACGCGGGCACCTCCGATACTGTCCACGGCCCCCGCGCGCCTCTCGCCCCAAAAGACGGAAGCGAGCGTCTCCCGATATGGCAGTAACAGATTGCACCATTTTTCCCTCCCTTTTCTTATTTACATCCTTTCTTGATCACAAAAAACTCTTTTTTTACATCCACATTCATCCCCCCTTATTTTGTAACTCCCAAATCCTTTATTCTAGCCTTTTCCCAAAAACAAATGATTTTATCTTTATTTCTTTTATTTTCTTTTATTTATTATTTTATTTATCTTATTTTTGATTGGTCAATTCAATTTCACATGGGTGATCATCTTTTCCCTCCAAACATATCCCTCCTATTTTTACCTATAAAAACCCCCCTTCTTCTACCTTAGAAAGGGACTCTCTTTTTGGACAAAACTTTTATCATCTACAACTACACTATACATAAATTCTCCCAATAAGAGTTCTTAGTAACAAGACTCTACACAAATTGTTCTACAACAATTTCTCTACAACAACACCATTTTCAAGTCCAAGTTTGAAGTCCTCTTTCTTAAGGTACTTTATTCCTTTTCTCTTATTTTACATGTCTTAGTAATGTATGCAATCCCCATCAATTGGGACATGACCAAATGACCACTTTACTATATTAAAGTTGGTTAAGGTTTTCTCCCTACATTTTAATCTCTACTTTAATTTACCATTCTTTTATAATTAGAATAGTTTGACAAGTAATCTTTACCATTAAATAAATAAAACAATTCTCTTTTATTTTCCTTTGTAAATTTCCCCTTTCTTTTCATTGTAATTGTTAGCACTCGTATATTAATAAATCGAAGGAATTTCTCATGCATTAGAACACCAAAAGTAGCAAGACCCGCGTAAGCGGGGCAGAGTTGGTGTTTAAGTACTTCCCACTCCGTCACCTAACCCCCGAACCCATCTTTTCCCGAATCTCTGGTTTTGTATATAAAATTGGTTTTTTTTTTTAGGTTTTTATTATGTTCCTCTAAAACATAGGTGGCGACTCTTAAAATCAATTAGACATCCTAGGATAATTCACCGCTCTAGCCAAGTGGGGTTTTCCCGGGGTATCTACAGTGGCGACTCCGCTGGGGATATAGAGGGTTAAACTTGCATTTTCTGCTTTTGGTGTTCTAATTTTTGTTTTCTGGGCATTCTGGTAAAAAGGGTGGGAAGCGCGCGCCTCCGGCCTTCTTGGCCTAAAGCGCGCGCGTCCGATTCCTTCTACCAGAATCGCCCGCCTCTCATTTTGTTCTTCGAATTTCATGTTTCTGTGCTAATAGTTTCTGCAGGGGAAAGTTACATGATTTGGGACCAGGGCAATCCCCTGAGTCCACAGTTTCTGATATTCTGACAGGTACCCCAGATGCGCGCACCTCCAATCTTCATGGCGTACTGCGCGCGCTTCCCATATCAATGCTCTGAGGCGCGCGCTTATGGGTAAATTCCCAGAACATCATTCAGTTCCCAGAACAGAAGCAGTGCACAGAAACATAACAGAATGACAGTGTGGGTACCGAGCCTGCACATGAACAATTTTACTTTCTATTTATTTTTATCGGTCACACGGGTGATTCGAATGTTGTAAATTATGTGCTTATTTGCTTTCATTTTCTTTAAAAATAAAATAAAATATTTTGTCACTTGGCTTGACCTCAAACTACATGCACATATTCTTATTAATTGCTCACAATCGAGTCGTACAACTCCAACCCCAAACCCTTCGAGGCCCGTCCTAGGAAGTTTCAAGCTCCACTCGACCTTGACTCTTCCGAAGCGGTAAACCTCAACCCGTGGCGTAGTTCATGAATACATGCCGGGGGTGACCTTAAGCCTCTCATTAGCCGAGCACAAGCCAACACAATTCTTAGTTTAGGTTCTAACACTCCGTGACCAAGTCGGTTTTCATGTACCGAGATTTCTTTAAACTAATGTCATCAAATCATACATGCCGTTTCCAAGAGAAACAAACGGTTGTCATGGACGAAATAAAAATCCGTCCCCAAAGTGGTTATTATGGACGATAGTAAAAAATCCGTCCCCGCATGTATGCTTTATGACATTAATTTAGTTTAATCCCGTCACATGTAGGTATCATAAGCGTGGTGGAATCCGATGAGTATATGGGACTGCGAGATGGTCTATATACTAGTGTGACGATTCCACTATTTTTCTAGAAATCCCAAAAAGGACTATGTCCTTCCGACTTTGTAAATAAATAAAAAAAAAAAGAGTCATTTTCCTTATGTGGTTTGAGTCTTTTTTCTTGTTCGTGGGTTAAATCATTGGATTCAAAAGGTATTTGTGGGGCTAACCTAAGATCAATCATGTTCTCTCCATAGGTCCAATGGCTTCAAGCGGCAACAACAACAAGGGTGAGAATGCTTCCGTGTCCAACAACAGGCTCTTCAACATAATAAGAGACATGGGGGAACAAATGGATAGACTTGTCCAGGAGGCCCGCCGCAAGGATGATTTATGGAAAGCCCGTCTTGATCTCGAGAGGAGAATTCATAAGGAAGAAGTGTCCGAACTTAAGTCCCGTTTACGAGAGTTCACCAACAACAAGGCAAAGGTCAACGGTAAGGCATGTTCAAGTGGCTCGCCTCTCAAGAGTCACAAAGGCTCTACCAACGACCGTGTGTACACTCCCCTCCAAGGCATGACTGCCACCAAGGCCTATGAAGATCTCAAAGCAAAGGGACAAATTTCTCCTCTCTAAGGGTACAAGCAACCACAACCATTGCGTCGCAACCATGCCCACCACAAGTGGTGTGACTATCACCTATGCAGCGGTCACCTCACCGAGGATTGCTTCTCCATCCGCAACATCGTCCAAGACTTGATTGACAATGGTGAGTTTACAGAGTGAGAGCATGCAATCCTCGGTGAGGTGAGAGCATGCAATAAATCATCAACTAAAAAGTCGTTCTTGTCCTCATACACTTTTCCAAGTTGTTCAATTTAATTCTTGGCAAAATGATGAAAATATGTCTAAACACGTTTTAGAACGAAGGCTATCACTTGAACACCTAGAGGCTAAACATCGACGACGGCATCAACAACGAAGACATCAACAACGATGAAATCAAGACAAAGAAAGGTGGAGCAACAATCATGAAGCAAAGTTTTCAAAAGGGGATATATATATAAAAAAAAAGAGCTCGCTAGGTTGAAATCCTCAAATCAACCTAGGCAAAAGTTAGAGCACAAAAAAAAAAAAAAAAATCCCCCTCAATCAAAGAAGTACAAGATCAACATCATTCCACCGATGAAGGACGAAGCAACAACCACCTCGACGAATGGAGAATCCACAAGAACTACGGTGACCTGAGCCTCTACACTGGAGGAACGTAGGCAACTTTCGGGTCCAGTCTCATGCAAGAAAGAAGATATGTTTAGCCCTAGCGCGTTATGGTGATCGGCCTTCATCTCGAACTTGTCAAGACATCTTTGTACGATTCATTTGCCAATGAATTAATCACCTCAAGATTGAACAACTTTTTTAGATTTGGAATCACTTTCCGTTCCTTGTCGAGTCTGGGGCTTCTATTCTTTCTGCATACTCCCAATTTCATTTAATCAAATTGGGGCTTTCCTTCTCTTCTCTCTTAATAACTTACTTGCCTTCGTGAGTCATTCAATAAATATATACAAAGTCAATACTAGGGGCTACTGTTGGTAGTGGTGCCCTAGGCACGTTTGACAAACGTTGTAATTGTTATCATTTATTTCATATCAATAAAGAGATGTTTTGATTATTATTGTTGTTCATGTTTACTTATAATAATCTCCGTCCCTAGTACTTGTTTAGCACTAGTATAAAGGCTAAATGATCATGGGATGATCATGTTAGATTTATGGGTACTTGTTTGGAACAAGGTACTGGACATGACCCGCTGTATGAGATTTATGTCATGGTCTATGTCGTACATATATCTCATATTAGTTATGTCATTTGAATCCTTAGACATGAAGTTATTATAGTCTTCCACTTGATGAATATTATGTTTGACATATTCAAACGCTACCTTTAACCGGGTAGTTATAAAGGATATGATTGGCATGATCGGATTCATGTAGGGAAGAATAATAAGCTAAATGGATTTGTCCCTCTTCGGAGAGATGTCAAACTTGGGCCTCTCGTAGGAATGATGTTGATGAAATGTTCGGCAGGACTCAAATGAATTGATTGGATCAATGTCATTTGGATTATCAACATATTCGGAATCGAGAAAATATTGAACAAAACAAGTTGACTTGTTGACCATGACTTGTGTTCAATGACATCGTGGACAAAGGGATTGTGACATGTTCTAAAAGGAATGCGAACTTGTATGTAGTTACACTATTTGGGTAGGTATGACGGTTTGCTAGAACCTAATCATATCTTATGGGTTCATGTTTGAGCCCATTGCCAACTTAGTGTAAACCTAGAGGGTCACACACAAATAGAACGAATCATAAAGGACTAAATTAGAATTATAGAAGAATGTCATATTTTGGCTCTGGCACGATCATGCGCCTTAAAATGGCACGGCCGTGCCATAAATCCAAACCAAGGCAGATCTGTCGACATGTTTGGCATGACCGTGCCAAATTGACAAGCACGACCGTGCCGAAATTGGTCGACTAAGGAAATCACGCGGGCCTGATGGCACGACCGTGCCAGATTATAGGGCAAGACCGTGCCAGTCAAGTCGGCCAGAGTTCCTTGTTGCCTAATTTGTTGACGGGATTTAGGACTCCTAAGTCCTTAAGGGTTAAGGATTAGGACCTATTTAAAGATCCTTTCAGCAGCCATTAGACATATGATTGTGAGTGCCTCCATAGGGTTTTGAGAGGTTATTTTCTTGTTCTAAGATCCCAAAAGTGAAAAACAAGAATATTTATAATTCTATATAGTTCTTGCAATTGTGAAAGTGTGTTTCATAATTTGGTCTAGCAACCAAGATCAAGAAGTGTTCTTGATATTCGTTCAAGGTGTGGATACCGCTAGAGGGTGAAGCTTATCATCTTCAAAGTTCGTGTTCTTGCTTTTGTGATCAAGCTTCAAAATCTCCACCAAGTTCAAAGGCTAGAAATCAAAATCATCAAGGGTTAGTTTTTTCTAGTATTCATATTGTATGTATTTGATATAATCATATGAATGGATCTATGGGCTTTGGGTTTCATTAAAATTTTAAATGCTATTTTCCGCTGCGCATGTTACTACGAAACCCAACAGTGGTATCAGAGCCCCGTTCATGCTGATTATTTCAATACTAGATCATGTTGTGTGTATATAAATTGTTTATGTGCCTAGCATGATATTAATATTGGATTATGATGTTTATGTGTTATATGATTTTATGTGGTTTATTGTTTTAGAAACTTTAATCGCACTATTCAATCGCAATAAAAATTATGGTGGATTTAAAATTGTTTGGATTATCAATTTTTGATTGGATCAAAGTTTTGATATTATAGGGATTCAAGAATAAATCGTTTATTCAAGGTTTTGATGATCATGGTGATTGGATCACCAAGAACATCAAATCCTAATTGAATCGGGAAAAACAATTTTGAGATAAATTTTGGAACTTTAAAAATTTGGATTTTTCGCAAGGGGTCAGACCGGACTCAAGCCTTGACCCGGCCGGACCTAGGATTTGGCGCGGGGGTAGGGTTTGGGTTTTGGGTATGGATCTTGGGTTTAAATCTCCTATTTGTTTTAGTCTTGTGATTCTAAGATTGGTTCAAGGTTTGGATGGCTAATCTACGTTCATCGAGATTGTGTTTCTCAAACTTGATCACAATCAAAGTTTCAAAGATAAAACGAAGTTAGAATTATGAAGAGTTCATAATTGCTAAAATTGAGAAACAAAGTTCTTGATTCAAAGATTGGAGATCCAGGTGGAATTGTGGATGCAATTGGCCTACGTTCATCGAGACCATCTATTGCTTAGTTTCGGCCACATGGACTACTTTCTTGGTCTCTTGAATTAGTGCGGAATTGTGGATGCCTTATGGCTTAGTTTCGGCCGTACTTCTTGTTGTCTTGATTTGGAGATGTTAACCAAAGTTCAAATAGTCTCATCCTCATAATTATAGAGAAACTAATGACACATAAATATTATGCTTAAATTAATGGAGATTAATTTAGTGGCTAGACTTGATGCGTGACATGTTTATGTTATGTGCTCATAAATGTGTTGTATGCTATATGTGATGAACCTTCAAAGAAAGTTTTAAGTTCTTTTTGCCATGCCATGATTAAAACACTTGTTTATACATGGGTGATTTTGATGTGGGTTCGCCTCCGCGAAGTGCATTAATTTTATTCATGTATGAGCAGGATGAGGTTCATTAATTCAATGTGGGCTTGCCTCCGCAAGGTGCATTAGATTGAATGATTCCTATTCGTTTAAAATGGTCGGGCTTAATTAGGCGTCAAAACAGTTTTGGGCCTAGGCAAAAGATGAGATTAAGCATGCTTTTTGAAATTGAATTTCTCAAAGAATCTCATAAAAGGATCTAAGAATCATATGGGATATGATTGACATGATTGTCTACCTAATTAATTTAGTTTTGAGCGGTCCGCCTCCGTGGACTCAAAAGTTAAATTAAAGTTGGATCTTAGCCCAATTAAATTATATTATACATTGGATGTATATGAAGGTTATATAATTTAGTGGGAGTATTTTGTTTGAAAATACATTGTTTATTTCTTTAATGAAAAAATTGGTACTTATTAAATTTTGGAAATTTTGCATAATTGTAGATAATGACTACTAACACTCAATCAATTTCGTTGCGATCGATCCTTGAGAAGGATAAGCTCCAAGAGAATGGTACCAACTTTATGGATTGGATCCGTAGCCTAAGAATTGTTCTAAGGCAAGAAGATAAGTTGTACATTCTCGATGGGCCTCTTCCTGCTGAACCAGAACCTACTGCCCCTAGGGCAGAAAGAGACAGTTACAAGAAACATCGTAATGATTCTAGAGATGTAAGCTGTCTCATGCTTGCTACCATGTGCTCAAAACTCCAACAAAGTTTGGAACATTTGGAAGCCTATGAGATAGGCGTGGAGTTAAGAGCCATGTTTCAAGAGCAAGCTAGGCAAGAGAGGTACAAGACCATTGTTGCATTCACTACTTGCAAAATGAATGAAGGGCAACAAGTGAGTCCTCATATGCTGAAAATGAAAGGTTATGTAGAGCACCTTGAGAAACTTGGCTATCCAATCCCATTGGAGCTAGCCACGGATCTCATTCTTAATTCATTGCCTAAAAGTTATAATCAGTTTGTGATGAATTATAACATGCATGGAATGGATAAGAATCTCTCCGAGTTGCATGGGATGCTTAAAACTGCGGAGATGAAGATTGCGGAGAAAGGTTCTCCCGTGCTCTTGGTTCATGATGGGAAGAAGGCTAGTGCCAAAGGAAAGGGTAAGAAAGTTGTCAAACCCAAGATAAGCAAGGCAAAGGTTTCCAAGGCTTCTGAGGCAAAACCCGATTCACAAAATGATGCAATCTGTTTCCATTGTCAAGAAATTGGTCATTGGAAACGTAATTGCAAGGCTTTCTTGGAAGAGCAAAAGAAGAAGAAGAACAGCAAGGCTGCGTCGACTTCAGGTATCTATATGATAGATATTCTCCTTTCTACCACTGATTCTTGGGTATTGGATACCGGATGTGGTTCTCACATTTGTTTAAATGTGCAGGGTCTAAAGAATAGGAGACTACTTAAAGAGGGTGAAGTAGACCTACGCGTGGGGAATGGAGCAAGAGTTGATGTATTAGCCGTAGGGACTTATGAAGTCACTTTACCTTCCGGTTTAATACTTGTTTTGAACAATTGCTATTATGTACCGGATTTAAGTAGAAATATTATTTCAATTTCTTGTTTGGATAACGAAGGTTTTAAGTTTCTTATTGAGAATAAGAAATTTTCTATTTATTTATATGATGTGCTTTATGGTATTGCTAATTCATTTAATGGCCTTTATGTCTTGGATGTCAAGAATGAAAATAATGAAAATGTCTATCATATAAATAAGAAATCTAAGCCTAATGATGTAAATCATTCTTATTTGTGGCATTGCCGTCTTGGTCATATTAATGAGAAGCGTATCTCAAAACTCCATGGGGACGGTCTCTTGGGTTCATGTGACCTTGGGTCATATGATACTTGTGAGTCGTGTCTTCTTGGAAAAATATCTAAGACACCTTTTACCAAGTTAGGTGAAAGGGCAAGCGACTTATTGGGGTTGATACATTCCGATGTATGCGGACCATTAAGTAGCAATGCCAGGGGAGGATTTTAATACTTCATAACCTTCACTGATGATTATAGTAGATTTGGGTATGTTTACCTAATGAAACATAAAAGTGAAACATTTGAGATATTTAGAATATTTCAAAATGAAGTAGAAAAACAACTTGGCAAAAGTATTAAGGCACTTCGATCAGATCGAGAAGAGAATACTTGAGTCATGAATTTGATGATCATCTAAAGAATTGTGGAATAGTTTCACAATTGACTCCACCTGGAACACCACAATGGAATGGTGTGTCCGAGAGGAGAAATCGGACTTTGTTAGACATGGTTCGATCAATGATGAGTCAAGTTGATCTTCCAATATCCTTTGGGGTTACGCTCTAGAAACCGCTGCATTCACACTAAATCGTGTTCCAACTAAATCGGTTCAAAAGACTCCATATGAGATGTGGAGCGGAAAGAAAACTTGTTTATCTTTTATGAAGATTTGGGGTTGCGAAGCTTATGTCAAAAGACTTGTCTCTGATAAACTTGCACACAAATCTGACAAATGTATTTTCGTGGGATATCCAAAGGAAACTAGAGGATATTACTTTTACAACCGTGAGGACAAAAAAATCTTTGTTGCCCGAACTGGTGTCTTTCTAGAGAAAGAGTTTCTCTCCAAAGAAATCAGTGGGAGTAAAATAAATCTTGAAGAGATTCGAGACCCAGAAAATGACATTGAACCAATAGTGGAACAAGAACAAGAACCACATGGAGTTGTGGAACCTGTTCAAAATACAAAAGCAACTCGCAGATCTAGTAGGTTATGATCCGAGCCCGAGAGATATGGATTTCTCGTAACGGATAGTAATGAGGTGGAAATCATTGAGAATGATGACCGTCAACCTACCAAGAGGCGATGTCTTCTCCTGATTCGGATAAGTGGCTTGGAGCCATGGAATCTGAATTGCAATCCATGCAAGACAATCAAGTTTGAAACTTGATTGATGCGCCCGAAGGTGTAAAAACCATATGATGCAAATGGGTCTTCAAGAAGAAGACTGACATGGATGGGAAGGTGCATACTTACAAAGCTAGGCTTGTAGCGAAATGTTATAGGCAAGTTCATGGTATTGACTATGATGAAACCTTTTCACCCGTAGCAATGATCAAGTCTATAAGAATTCTGCTTGCTATTGCCGCATATCATGACTATAAAATATGGCAAATGGATGTCAAAACCACTTTCCTAAATGGAAAACTACAAGAGGATGTGTATATGACACAACCGGAAGGTTTTGAACAGAATTCTAAGGTATGCAAATTGCAGAGATCTATCTATGGATTGAAGCAAGCTTCAAGGAGTTAGATATCCATTTTGATGAATCGGTCAAAGAGTTTGGTTTCATCAAGAATGAAGATGAGCCTTGTGTATACAAGAAGATTAGTGGGAGCATAGTGCTATTCCTTATTTTATATGTGGATGACATATTACTCATTGGAAACGACATTCCTACACTTCAGTCCATAAAGACTTGGTTAGGAAAATGCTTCGCAATGAAAGATATGGGTGAAGCCGCATATATACTTGGCATTAAGATCTATAGAGATAGATCAAGGAGGCTACTTGGTTTAAGCCAAAGTACATACATTGACAAGGTCATTAGAAGATTCTGTATGGAAAATTCTAAAAGAGGAACCTTACCGGTGTTACATGGAATTTCTCTAAGAAAGACTCAATGTCCTAAGACAAAAGATGAGCGTGAGAAAATGAATGATGTTCCATATGCTTCGGCAATTGGGTCCATCATGTATGCCATGATTTGTACTAGGCCGGATGTATCTTATGCTTTAGGCATGACAAGTAGATACCAATCCGACCCCGGTGAAAATCACTGGATGGCTGTAAAAGCGATTCTTAAGTACTTGAGAAGAACTAAAGATTCGTTTTTGGTCTATGGAGGAATGGAAGATGATCTCGTGGTAAATGCCTACACGGATGCAAGCGTCCAAACCGACAAAGATGATAGTCGATCGCAATCGGGTTTTGTGTTTATGTTAAATGGTGGAGCTGTAAGCTGGAAGAGTTCCAAGCAAAGTACAACCGCTGATTCTACAACAGAAGCTGAGTATATTGCTGCATCAGATGCTGCAAAGGAAGCTGTTTGGATTAAGAAGTTCATCACTGAACTTGAAGTGGTTCCTAGCATTGCTAATCCAATAGACCTTTATTGAGACAATAATGGTGCTATTGCTCAAGCAAAGGAACCAAGAGCACATCAGAAATCCAAACACATACTTAGGCGTTTTTCATATCATTCGAGAAATCGTTGATAGGGGAGACGTAAATATATGCAGAGTACCTACTGATGACAATGTTGCGGTGTCACGACCCGAAATATAGGCTCTATTTTATTAGTAATTAAATGAATTTTATTTAATTATTTGCTTATTTATTTACTTAAATTATTATTTATCTAAATATTTATGTGTGCAATTTATGTGTTATAATATTTATGCCTAGCATTTTAATAGAGTTATTTGTGCTAGTGTAGAAATGTTGAGTCTTAATGGTTAGTTGGGAGTGCAGAATTTGTGTGTAGTGTGAGAGAGGGGGCCTAAGTGTAAATGTTTGAAATTATTTCCCTACTCCCTCCCTATTCCCCTCACCTCCCTCACCTTCTCCCTCACTCTCTCCCCTCTCCTCCCAGAAATCTCTCTCTCTCTCCAAGTATTGGGTAAGTTTTTCTTTGTCTCTTCTCTCTTCATTTAAACCTTCTTCCTCTCATTATTATTCATTTCTTAAAACGTGAACATTGTTTAGATCGTCGTTAGGATCGCGTAGAATCAAAAAGATTTGAAATCCATCAACTTTGAGATTTATCAAGTAAGTTACTTTTCCCCCATTTTGATGCTAAAACGTTCATATCATGTTTATATGATGTTTGATATGTTATATTTGAAGTTTGGTTGGGTTTTGAATTTATTTTGAATTTATTTGAGTTTTTGGTTAAAAATGGTGAATTGATGAATGTTGGGTTTGATTCTTGATTTTGGTTGTTAAATGTTGTTGTAAGAGTCTTTTAAGACTTATAAGTTGTTTTGGTACATTAGTGTGTGAGTTGTAAGGTTAGATTTTGGGTTGAATGTGTTTTGGGTTTGAAAATGGAAGAACCCATGTTGTTCTTCCCGATTTTCGGCAATCCGGAAGATTGGGCGGCCGCACAATCTTGCCTGGGCGACCGCGCATCTTTCTGAAAGTTTTTTTCTTGTTTTGAGGCACTTTGGGCGACCGCACAACCCACTTTGGGCGCCGCACAGTCCTCTGAAAGTTTACATTTTGTTAAATTGTGTGATTAAAGGATGCGTTGTGATCCAATTCTTGGGTGTCCTCCTAGTTGACCTTAGTGAGCATTGTAGTGCACTCTAGTGATAGAATTGAGTCCTTTGTGATCAAGTTTGTGGTTGAAATTAAGTAAGTGTTAATTGTCATTGTTGGAACACTTTATCGATTGGGTTTGATTCCTTTGTGAATAAATACGAGATGGAATTTGATTAAGTATCATTTTGGGAATGTGGTTCATCTTTGATGCACGGTTTGTATTGGTTTACCTTTGTGGTGATTTAATTGGATTGGTTCCCTACTTAGGAACCTTAAGTTGTTCATTCATGCTAAATTATTATTACTTAGCATTTATTTGGAAGCCCAGCTGGCATATTTGTTGCATCGGGCGATGGGAAGGATTATAATGGCAAAGCCAAGTCCATTATAATGTTGACCATTGTTTTGCCCTTACTATACCCCTTCTCCAGATTGGCCTTGGAAAGGATAAGTCAGCGTTCCTTTGTGAATGTATCTGGCTAACGGGCATGACTTTGTGTCATGGTCCTTGTCCTTTGTGACACTTCATTTGGTTATTGGTTCCGATACCGGGGTTTTCTCTTCGGCTTTCATGCTATTATGAAGATGATGATTTGTTGATTATTGAAGCTGCGCAGCGATCCTTTATTTGGATGTACCAGTTTGGAAAACCTTGGCTATATCCTTTGTTATGTGTTTATTTCCGCTGCTATCTGTTATGTGATAAATGCTATGTGCTATGTGATATTTATTATTGCTTATTGCTTCTTGCATCATAGCATGTCATGTAGTTGCATTGGTAACTTATTGAGATTTATCTCACCCCCTTTCTTTTATCTTTGTTTTTCCTTAACCCCCCCCCAGGTGCTAAGGATTAGTCTCGCTGATCACGAGAAAGAGGACGTCGAGTGTGGATACATTCTTTTGGGGAAGGTTGTTATAGGTTGGTTTACATTATGTAAATGTGTAACCTTTTTGGGGTAGTTGTACCAAACATTGACGTCAGTAAGAATTGTATAATTGTATTTTGTTGGGCATAAACTTGTGGAAGTTTATGATAGTTGTAATTGGTTTTTATCAAACTTGGTTTTGTAAAACTTTGGATCATCACCTTTTGGTATCAAATGAAATTTTTAACTTCAGTATTTCTCAGTTTTGGTTGTAGAGTCGACGTCCAGCTCGCGGTCTCGGGCCCGCGGGGTCCGGGGTCGCGACAGTTGGTATCAGAGCTATGGCATTAGCTCTAAGTATAAGTCTAGGTGGATTAGTATGACCTAGGTGGGTAGTAGTGTGCGGAGTGATTAACGGTTGATGTTTTATATAGCTAATTGTTCTCAATGTCTGGAAGAAGAAACAGAGGAGGTGCTAGTGGGGCACAGAATCAGAATGATACAAGGGAAGAAGCACGTGCTATGTTTCAAGGCATGTTTGAAGCGGCCATGAAGGCCATACATGATCAAGGTCCGAGGGTAGAACAAGCACCACCCCGTTATGGATTGGAGCAATTTCTGAAGTTGAAACCGGTTGAATTCAATGGGGAGCCCGTGTTGGGTTTCTAAGTGACATGCGCAGCGGAATATAGCATTTAAAATATTAAGAAACCCAAAGCCATGGATCCGTTCATATGATTAAATCAAATACAACAAGATGAATGTAGGAATAACTAACCCTTGATGGCTATGAATTTTCTCTTGATCTTTGGTGGAGAAACCTTGAAGCTTTATCACGAACAAATCACGAACTTTGCAAGATGATAAAATTAACCCTCTAGCGGTATCCACACTTCGAACGAATATCAAAGGAGCTTCTTTGATCTTGGTTGCTAGACCAATATTATGAAACACACTTTCACAATATAATAAAGAACTATATGGAATTTATTTGTGAATTATTTTGTTCCTCAATCAAGGATATCTTAGAACAAAAAAATATCTCTCTCAAACTCTTTGAGACTCACAAAATCACTTGTACATATGGTCTGGCCGAATTGGGGTTTTTATACACAATTAAGACCTATTCCAAATAGGAATCTTGTGCCAAAAACCTTCCTAAATCGAATTAGGAATTTTCCAATCGGGAGCACCAGGCGCCCGCCTGGTACCACCCAGGCGCCCGCCTGTATTGGGCAGAAATTCCAGTCTCTTTCCGGCTTGAGTAGGCGCCCGCCTGGTTCAATCCAAGCGCCCGCTTGGTTGACCAGGAGGCCCATATCTTTCCAGAAATTCCTTGGAAGTCCTCCGACCTTAAATGCCAATATAGTCCTTTTATTTAAGATTCGTTCTATTGTGTGTGACCCTCTAGGATTATACTAAGTTGGCAATGGGCTCAAACATGATTCCATAAGATATGATTAGGTTCTAGCAAACCGTCATACCTACCCAAATAGTATAACTAGATACAAGTTCGCATTCGTTTAGAATATGTCATAACCCCTTTGTCCACGATGTCATTGAACACAAGTCATGGTCAAACAGTCAACTTGTTTTGTTCAATGCTTTCTCGATTCCGAATATGTTGATAATTCAAATGCTATTGATCCAATCAATTCATTTGAGTCCGGCCGAACATTTCATCAACATTATTCCTTCGAGGGGCCCAAGCTTGACATCTCTCCGTGGAGGGACAAATCCATTTAGCTTATTATTCTTCCCAACGGGAATCCGATTATGCCAATCATACCCTTTATAACTACCGTGTTAAGGTAGCGTTTGAATATGTCAAACACAATGTTCATCGAGTGGAAGACTGTAATAACTTCATGTCTAAGGATTCAAATGACATAACTAATATGAGATATATGTACGACATAGACCATGACATAAATCTCATACAGCGGGTCATGTCCAGTACCTTGTTCCAAACAAGTACCCATAAATCTAACATGATCATCTCATGATCATTTAGCCTTTATACTAGTGCTTAACAAGTACTAGGGACGGATATTATTATAAGTAAACATGAACAACAATAATAATCAAAACATCTCTTTATTGATATGAAATAAATGATGACAATTACAACGTTTATTAAACGTGCCTAGGGCACCACTACCAACAATCTCCCACTTGCCCTAGGCCCAATCTCCCATGTATCTAATACCCATGGACCTAACATGACCATCATGTTTAGCTTGTGGAAGTCCCTTTGTTAGCGGGTCCGCAATATTGTCATCAGTAGGTACTCTGCATATATTTACGTCTCCCCTATCAACGATCTCTCGAATGATATGAAAACGCCTAAGTATGTGTTTGGATTTTGATGTGCTCTTGGTTCCTTTGCTTGAGCAATAGCACCATTATTGTCACAATAAAGGTCTATTGGATTAGCAATACTAGGAACCACTTCAAGTTCAGTTATGAACTTCTTAATCCAAACAGCTTCCTTTGCAGCATCCGATGCAGCAATATACTCAGCTTCTGTTGTAGAATCAGCGGTTGTACTTTGCTTGGAACTCTTCCAGCTTACAGCTCCACCATTTAACATAAACACAAAACCCGATTGCGATCGGCTATCATCTTTGTCGGTTTGGAAGCTTGCATCCGTGTAAGCATTTACAACGAGATCATCTTCCATTCCTCCATAGACCAAAACGAGTCTTTAGTTCTTCTCAAGTACTTTAGAATCGCTTTTACAGCTATCCAGTGATTTTCGCCAGGGTCGGATTGGTATCTACTTGTCATGCTCAAAGCATAAGATACATCCGGCCTAGTACAAATCATGGCATACATGATGGACCCAATTGCCGAAGCATATGGAACATCATTCATTTTCTCACGCTCATCTTTTGTCTTAGGACATTGAGTCTTGCTTAGAGAAACTCCATGTAACACGGGCAAGGTTCCTCTCTTAGAATTTTCCATACGGAATCTTCTAATGACCTTGTCAATGTATGTACTTTGGCTTAAACCAAGTAGCCTCCTTGATCTATCTCTATAGATCTTAATGCCAAGAATATATGCGGCTTCACCCATATCTTTCATTGCGAAACACTTTCCTAACCAAGTCTTCACAGACTGAAGTGTAGGAATGTCGTTTCCAATGAGCAATATGTCATCCACATATAAAATAAGGAATAGCACTATGCTCCCACTAATCTTCTTGTATACACAAGGCTCATCTTCGTTCTTGATGAAACCAAACTCTTTGACCGATTCATCAAAACGGAGATTCCAACTCCTTGAAGCTTGCTTCAATCCATAGATGGATCTTTGCAATTTGCATACCTTAGAATCTTGTTCAAAACCTTCTGGTTGTGTCATATACACATCCTCTTGGAGTTTTCCATTCAGGAAAGCGGTTTTGGCGTCCATCTGCCATATTTCATAGTCATGATATGCGGCAATGGCAAGCAAAATTCTTATAGACTTGATCATTGCTACGGGTGAAAAGGTCTCATCATAGTCAATACCATGAACTTGCCTATAACCTTTCGCTACAAGCCTAGCTTTGTAAGTATGCACCTTCCCATCCATGTCAGTCTTCTTCTTGAAGACCCATTTGCATCCTATGGTTTTTACACCTTCGGGTGCATCAATCAAATTCCAAACTTGATTGTCTTGCATGGATTGCAATTCGGATTCCATGGCTCCAAGCCACTTGTCCGAATCAGGAGAAGACATCGCCTCTTGGTAGGTTGACAGTTCATCATTCTCAATGATTTCTACCTCATTACTATCCGTTACGAGAAATCCATATCTCTCGGGCTCGGATCGTAACCTACTAGATCTGCGAGATGCTTGTGTATTTTGAACAGGTTCCACAACTCCTTGTGGTTCTTGTTCTTGTTCCACTATTGGTTCAATGTTATTTTCTGGGTCTCGAATTTCTTCAAGATTTATTTTACTCCCACTGATTTCTTTGGAGAGAAACTCTTTCTCTAGAAAGACACCAGTTCGGGCAACAAACACTTTGTTGTCCTCTCGGTTGTAAAAGTAATATCCTTTAGTTTCCTTAGGATATCCCACGAAAATACATTTATCAGATTTGTGTGCTAGTTTGTCAGAGATAAGTCTCTTGACATAAACTTCGCAACCCCAAATCCTCATGAAAGATAAACTAGGTTTCTTTCCACTCCACATCTCATATGGAGTCTTTGGAACCGATTTAGTTGGAACTTGATTTAGTGTGAAAGCAGCGGTTTCTAGGGCGTAACCCCAAAAGGATATTGGAAGATCAACTTGACTCATCATTGATCGAACCATGTCTAACAAAGTCCGATTCCTCCTCTCGGACACACCATTCCATTGTGGTGTTCCAGGTGGAGTCAATTGTGAAACTATTCCACAATTCTTTAGATGATCATCAAATTCTTGACTTAAGTATTCTCCACCTCGATCTGATCGAAGTGCCTTAATGCTTTTGCCAAGTTGTTTTTCTACTTCATTTTGAAATATTCTAAATATCTCAAATGCTTCACTTTTATGTTTCATTAGGTAAACATACCCAAATCTACTATAATCATCAGTGAAGGTTATGAAGTATTGAAATCCTCCCCTAGCATTGCTACTTAATGGTCCGCATACATCAGAATGTATCAACCCCAATAAGTCGCTTGCCCTTTCACCCAACTTGGTAAAAGGTGTCTTAGTCATTTTTCCAAGAAGACACGACTCACAAGTATCATATGACTCTAAGTCACATGAACCCAAAAGTCCGTCCCCATGGAGTTTTGAGATACGTTTCTCATTAATATGACCAAGACGGCAATGCCACAAATAAGTATGATTTACATCATTAGGTTTAGATTTCTTATTTACATGATAGACGTTATTTTCATTCTTGACATCCAAGATATAAAGGCCATTAAATGAATTAGCAATACCATAAAGCACATCATTTAAATAAATAGAAAATTTCTTATTCTCAATAAGAAACTTAAAACCTTCATTATCCAAACAAGAAATTGAAATAATATTTCTGCTTAAATCCGAAACATAATAACAATTGTTCAAAACAAGAATTAATCCGGAAGGTAAAGTGACTTCATAAGTCCCTACGGCTAATGCAGCAACTCTTGCTCCATTTCCCACACGTAGATCTACTTCACCTTCTTTAAGCAGTCTCCTATTCTTTAGTCCCTGCACATTTAGACAAATGTGAGAACCACATCCGGTATCCAATACCCAAGAATCAGTGGTAGAAAGGAGAATATCTATCATATAGATACCTGAAGTCGACGCAGCCTTGCTGCTCTTCTTCTTCTTTTGCTCTTCCAAGAAAGCCTTGCAATTACGTTTCCAATGACCAATTTCTTGACAATGGAAACAGATTGCATCCTTTTGTGAATCAGGTTTTGCCTCAGAAGCCTTGGCAACCTTTGCCTTGCTTATCTTGGGTTTGACAACTTTTGCCTTACCCTTTCCTTTGGCACTAGCCTTCTTCCCATCATGAACCAAGAGCACGGGAGAACCTTTCTCCACAATTTTCATCTCTGCAGTTTTGAGCATCCCATGCAACTCAGAGAGATTCTTATCCATTCCATGCATGTTATAATTCATCACAAACTGATTATAACTTTTAGGCAATGAATTAAGAATGAGATCCGTGGCTAGCTCCAATGGGATTGGATAGCCAAGTTTCTCAAGGTGCTCTACATAACCTTTCATTTTAAGAAAGTGAGGACTCACTTGTTGCCCTTCATTCATTTTACTAGTAGTGAATGCAACAATGGTCTTGTACCTCTCTTGCCTAGCTTGCTCTTGAAACATGGTTCTCAACTCCACGCCTATCTCATAGGCTTCCAAATGTTCCAAACTTTGTTGGAGTTTTGAACACATAGCAGCAAGCATGAGACAACTTACATCTCTAGAATCATTACGATGTTTCTTGTAATTGTCTCTTTCTACCCTAGGGGCAGTAGGCGGTGGTTCAGCAGGGAGAGGCCCATCGAGAATGTACAACTTATCTTCTTGCCTAAGAACAATTCTTCTGCTTCGGATCCAATCCATAAAGTTTGTACCATTCTCTTCGAGCTTATCCTTCTCAAGGATCGATCGCAACGACATTGATTGAGTGTTATTAGTCATTATCTACAAATATGCAAAATTTCCAAAATTTAATAAGTACCGATTTTCATTAAAGAGATAAATAATGTATTTTTCAAACAAAATACTCCCACTAAATTATATAACCTTCATATACATCCAATGTATAATATAATTTAAATGGGTTAAGATCAAACTTTAATTTAATTTCAAGTCCGCTAAGGCGGATTACACAAAATCAAATTAATTAGGTAGACAACTCTTGTCAATCATATCTCATATGACTCTTAATTCCTTTTATGAGATTCTTTTAGAAATCCAAATTTCAAAAGCATGTTAAACCTCATCTTTGCCTAGGCCCAAAACTGTTTTGACGCCCAATTAAGTCTAACCATTTTAAACGCATAGTTAATGTGTCCCGCTAGGGCGTGCCCACATTATCTATCTTGCTCAAACATAAATAAATTTAATGCACCTCGCTAGGGCGAATCTACATTAAAATCACTCATGTACTAACAAGTGTTTTAATCATGGCATGGCAATAAAAGACTTAAAACTTTCTTTGAAGGTTCATTACATATAGCATATAACACATTTATGAGCACATAATATAAACATGTTATACATCAAGTTTAGCCACTAAATTAATCCCATTAATTTAAGCATAATATTTATGTGTCATTAGTTTCTCTATAATTATGAGGATGAGACTATTTCAACTTTGGTTATTATCTCCAAATCAAGACAACAAGAAGTGCGGTCGAACTAAGCCATTAGGCAACCACAATCCCGCACTAATTCAAGAAACCAAGAAAGTAGTCCATGTGGCCGAAACTAAGCAATAGATGGTCTCGATGAACGTAGGCCAATTGCATTCACAATTCCACATGGATCTCCAATCATTGAATCAAGAACTTTGTTTCTCAATTTTAGCAATTATGAACTCTTCATAATTCTAACTTCGTTTTGTCTTTGAAACTTTGATTGCGATCAATTTTGGGAAACACAATCTCGATGAACGCAGATTAGCCATCCAAAACTTGAACCAATCTAGGAATCACAAGACTAAAACAAATAGGAAAATCAAACCCCAAAATCCACACACAAACCAACTACCCAACACCCATTCCAGATCAGCAAGTCTGAAGTGGTCTTGTTACTGGTTTTGTCGGATTTATCGAAAAATTCCAGAATCAGATTTTGAACAAAATCAGAACATTCTGGCCTAGCGAGCGCGCGCCTGGTCCAGCACGGGCGGGCGCCTGAAGCGAGCGCGCGCCTGGTCCAGCGCGGGCGGGCGCCTGAATGGTCAGAATGGTATGGAATTTTCAAGTTCGAAAATTTTGTCTCAAAATTATTTTTCCCCGATTATTAAAACTTTGATCCAATCAAAAATCAATAATCGAAATAATTCAGAATCCACCATAATTTTTTTATTGCGATTGAATCGTGCGATTAAAGTTGGAAAAACAATAAACCACATAAAATCACAAAACACATAAACATCATATAATCCAATATTCATATCATGTTTGGCACATAAACAATTTATATACACACAACATGATCCAAGTATTGAATTAATCAACATGAACGGGGCTCTGATACCACTGTTGGGTTTCCAAGTGACATGCGCAGCGGAATATAGCAATTAAAATATTAAGAAACCCAAAGCCATGGATCCGTTCATATGATTAAATCAAATACAACAAGATGAATGTAGGAATAACTAACCCTTGATGGCTATGAATTTTCTCTTGATCTTTGGTGGAGAAACCTTGAAGCTTTATCACGAACAAATCACGAACTTTGCAAGATGATAAAATTAACCCTCTAGCGGTATCCACACTTCGAACGAATATCAAAGGAGCTTCTTTGATCTTGGTTGCTAGACCAATATTATGAAACACACTTTCACAATATAATAAAGAACTATATGGAATTTATTTGTGAATTATTTTGTTCCTCAATCAAGGATATCTTAGAACAAAAAATATCTCTCTCAAACTCTTTGAGACTCACAAAATCACTTGTACATATGGTCTGGCCGAATTGGGGTTTTTATACACAATTAAGACCTATTCCAAATAGGAATCTTGTACCAAAAACCTTCCTAAATCGAATTAGGAATTTTCCAATCGGGAGCACCAGGCGCCCGCCTGGTACCACCCAGGCGCCCGCCTGTATTGGGCAGAAATTCCAGTCTCTTTCCGGCTTGAGTAGGCGCCCGCCTGGTTCAATCCAAGCGCCCGCTTGGTTGACCAGGAGGCCCATATCTTTCCAGAAATTCCTTGGAAGTCCTCCGACCTTAAATGCCAATATAGTCCTTTTATTTAAGATTCGTTCTATTGTGTGTGACCCTCTAGGATTATACTAAGTTGGCAATGGGCTCAAACATGATTCCATAAGATATGATTAGGTTCTAGCAAACCGTCATACCTACCCAAATAGTATAACTAGATACAAGTTCGCATTCGTTTAGAATATGTCATAACCCCTTTGTCCACGATGTCATTGAACACAAGTCATGGTCAAACAGTCAACTTGTTTTGTTCAATGCTTTCTCGATTCCGAATATGTTGATAATTCAAATGCTATTGATCCAATCAATTCATTTGAGTCCGGCCGAACATTTCATCAACATTATTCCTTCGAGGGGCCCAAGCTTGACATCTCTCCGTGGAGGGACAAATCCATTTAGCTTATTATTCTTCCCAACGGGAATCCGATTATGCAATCATACCCTTTATAACTACCGTGTTAAGGTAGCGTTTGAATATGTCAAACACAATGTTCATCGAGTGGAAGACTATAATAACTTCATGTCTAAGGATTCAAATGACATAACTAATATGAGATATATGTACGACATAGACCATGACATAAATCTCATACAGCGGGTCATGTCCAGTACCTTGTTCCAAACAAGTACCCATAAATCTAACATGATCATCTCATGATCATTTAGCCTTTATACTAGTGCTTAACAAGTACTAGGGACGGAGATTATTATAAGTAAACATGAACAACAATAATAATCAAAACATCTCTTTATTGATATGAAATAAATGATGACAATTACAACGTTTATTAAACGTGCCTAGGGCACCACTACCAACAGCCCGATGTAAGGAAGGCTGAGTTGTGGATTGAGTCTATGGAAAAGATTTATGATGTATTTGGGTGTTCAGATGAGGACAAGGTCCGGTTTGCGGCTTACAAGCTTGTGGGAGCCGCCGAGCATTGGTGGAAGGGTGTTAAAGCTACTTGGGATGATACTCACACAGTGTATGCGTGGGAGTTGTTCGTGCGCAAATTCAAGGAGCATTTCATTCTGGTTGTTGATCAAAATCGGAAGGAGATCGAGTTACTCAACCTAGAGCAAGGTGTATTGTCTATAGCACAATACTCGGCTAAGTTCATAGAATTAGCCCGGTATTGCGACTATTTGGTGAGGACCGAGGAACAAAAGGCTATGAGATTTATTCGGGGATTGAAGACCTCCATCCGTACTCAACTTATTGCTCAACGGATTGTGACGTTCCAAGATGCGGTGGACCGAGCCTATTTGATAGAGCAAGATATTGGGGAGCATAAAAGGAAGACCGAGGTAGCTAACCCGAGTAAGCAAGGAGCACAAAGTAAGCCACAACACCGTTCCGATAATCGAGGTAACTTTGGGGGACAATCTCAGTTCCGAGGGCAACCGATCCCAAGGAACCCGGGTACCACTTCCGGGGACCAAGGGAACCAAATTAGGAAGCCTTGTACCTTTTGTCAGAAGGTAGGCCATGCGGAGGATAGGTGTTGGAAAAAGCAAGGCAAGTGCACCAATTGTGGTGAAATGGGGCACTTTGCGAGAGACTGCACGAGGTACCGAGGTCAAGCATCCGGGTCAGGAGTTGGTGTTAATCAGGGTCAGAAAAGTGATGCCGTAGGGAAGCCCAAGGTTCAAGGGAAGGTTTATGCCATGAATCAACAACAAGCTACCGATGATCCATCCGTTATTGGAGGTATTATTTATGTGTCTAATGTGAGCGCACGAGCGTTAGTAGATCCAGGATCATCTCATTCATACATTTCTGTGCAATTTGCTTCCATATTAAATGCTGCATTCGAGTCATTACCGTACGTGCTAGAGGTGTCGACCCCTATAGGAGAATGCTTGATTTCTGATCGAGTCTTTCGTGCTTGTGATGTGGTTATTTGTGGTCGAGTCCTTTGTGCGGATTTGGTAGTTCTTCCTATCCAAGACTTTGATGTCATTTTGGGTATGGATTGGTTGAGCAAGTTTCATGCTTCTGTTGACTGCCGTGAGAAAACTGTTACTTTTTCTATTCCTGATGTGCCTAAATTTGTGTTTGAGGCTAGTCCTCTGAGTAGAAGGGTTCGCTTAATTTCTTTTATGAAAGCGAGAAAATTATTGCATAGTGGTTGTGAGGGGTATTTGGCTAGTGTTCTTGATACTAGGAAAGAATCCCCTAGTTTGGATAGTGTTCGGGTAGTTCGGGAATTTCCCGATGTTTTCTCTTCCGAGTATGATATGCCTCCCGATCGTGAGATTGAGTTTTGTATAGATCGTTTGCCGGGTACGGCTCCGATTTCGAAAGCGCCTTATAGGTTAGCCCCCGCAGAGTTGAAGGAGTTAAAGGTTCAGTTGCAAGAGTTGCTGGATCGAGGGTTTATCCGCCCTAGTGTTTCCCCCGTGGGGAGCACCAGTTTTATTTGTGCGGAAGAAAGATGGTTCGTTGAGATTGTGCATCGATTATAGGAAGTTGAATCAGGTAACGGTGAAGAACAAGTATCCTCTACCGCACATTGATGATTTATTTGATTAGCTTCAAGGGTCTGTGGTTTTCTCTAAACTTGATTTGAGGAGTGGGTACCATCAGTTGAAGGTTCGATCGGAGGATATTCCGAAGACTGCTTTTCGCACTCGTTATGGTCATTATGAGTTCTTGGTTATGCCGTTTGGGTTGACTAACGCGCCGGCCGTGTTTATGGATTTGATGAACCGAGTTTTCCATCCTTATCTTGATTCGTTCGTGGTAGTCTTCATCGACGACATTCTTGTTTATTCGAAATCTCGAGAGGAGCACGAGCAACACTTGAGGACAGTCTTATCCGTTCTTGCGAGGGAGAAATTATTTGCGAAGTTCAGTAAATGTGAATTTTGGCTCGAGAAGGTGTCATTTCTGGGTCATGTGATTTCTAAAGATGGGATTTCTGTGGATCCGTCAAAGATAGAGGCTATAGTGGATTGGAAGAGACCCGAGTCAGTGACCGAGGTTCGTAGTTTTCTTGGTTTAGCCGGTTATTACAGAAGGTTTATTGAAGGGTTTTCGAGGATTGCTACTCCGATGACTCAGTTGACCCGGAAGAATGTCCCGTTTGTGTGGACCGAGAAATGTGACAAGAGTTTTGAGGAATTGAAGAAGAGGTTGACTACCGCACCGATCTTGAGTTTGCCTAATGGGAGCGATGGCCTAGTGATTTACAGTGATGCTTCGAAAGAGGGTTTGGGTTGTGTGTTGATGCATAATGGGAAAGTAATTGCTTATGCTTCGAGGAAGTTGACCCCGAGTGAACAGAATTACCCGACTCATGATATGGAGTTAGCGGCTATTGTATTTGCGTTGCACAAATGGAAGCACTACCTTTACGGAGCGAAGTTTGAGATTTTTACCGATCACAAGAGTTTGAAGTACCTTTTCTCCCAGAAAGGGTTGAATAATAGACTGCGCCGTTGGATGGAATTGTTGAAGGATTATGATTGTACAATTTCTTATTATCCGGGGAAGGCGAATGTGGTAGCCGATGCGATTAGTAGAAAGTCTTATGTGGCTTCGATGATGGTTCGTGAATGGAAAATGCTTGAGGATGTTCGAGATTGGTCTCCTCGTGAATCGAGACATGGGGCTATTTTTGCGAATATTAGGGTATCTCCGACCCTAATTCAGAGGATGAAGGAAGCTCAGAAGGAAGATCCCGAGTTGGTGAAGATAATGGGTAAATTGAAGGAAAAGAATTTCGAGGATTTTTCATTGAGCTCGAGTGGAGTTTTGACTTTCCGTGGTCGTTTATGTGTTCCGGATGTTGATGGAATTAAACAGAGAGCTCTTGACGAGGGTCACAAATCGAGGTATACTATTCATCCGGGTAGTACGAAGATGTATCAGGATTTGAAGCAACAATTTTGGTGGATTAATATGAAGAGGGAAATAGCCGAGTATGTATCGAGGTGTTTAACGTGTCAGCAGGTCAAAGCCGAGCATCAGAGACCCGCGGGATTGCTTCAGCCGTTAGAGATTCCGGAGTGGAAATGGGAGCATGTGACTATGGATTTCGTTACGGGACTGCCTCGTACCCGTAGGAAGTATGACAGTGTTTGGGTAATAGTGGATAGATTGACCAAGAGTGCCCATTTCTTGCCTATTGATATCAGATATTCGATGGAGAAGCTTGCGACCCTTTATATCGATGAGATTGTTAGATTGCATGGGGTTCCGGTTAGTATTGTGTCAGATCGAGACCCGAGGTTTACTTCTAGATTCTGGAAGGCGTTTCAGGAAGCTTTGGGTACAGATTTGCGATTCAGTACAGCTTTTCATCCTCAGACCGATGGTCAATCCGAGAGGACTATTCAGATTTTGGAGGATATGTTGCGAGCGTGTTCGATAGACTTTTCCGATTCTTGGGATTCGCACCTACCGTTAGTGGAGTTCTCTTACAACAATAGTTATCAAGCTAGTATCGAGATGGCGCCGTTTGAGGCCTTGTATGGAAGAAAGTGTAGATCGCCTATTTGTTGGGATGAGGTTGGTGAAGCGAAAGTTTTGGGTATTGATTTGCTTCGGGATTCAGTTGGAAAGGTCAAAGTTATCCGGGATAGATTGAAGACAGCCCAGAGTCGACATAAGTGCTACGCAGACAACCGAAGGCGAGATCTTAGTTTTCAGATTGGTGATTTGTTATTCTTGAAAGTATCTCCGAAGGTGGGTATCCGAAGGTTCGGGAAGAAGGGTAAATTGGCTCCGAGGTTTATTGGTCCGTTTGAGATTTTGGGAAAGGTTGGACTTCTTGCGTATCGTCTTTCGTTACCGTCATCCTTAGACCGGTTGCACAACGTTTTTCACGTTTCTATGCTTCGGAAGTATGTTCATGATCCGTCTCACGTGTTACCGAGTGTACCGGAAGATATTGAGCCCGATATGACTTATGAGGAACGACCGGTTCGGATCTTAGATTCCAAAGTCCAAGAGTTGAGGAGCAAAAGTATTTCATTGGTTCGAGTTCTGTGGAGGAATCATAACATCGAGGAGTCGACGTGGGAGCTCCGAGATGAGATCGAGAGGAAATTTCCGTGGCTTTTTGTTTAAGGTTAGTTTCGTTAAAATTCGGGTCGAATTTTCTTTAAGGGGGAGTGAATGTCACGACCCGAAATATAGGCTCTATTTTATTAGTACTTAAATGAATTTTATTTAATTATTTTCTTATTTATTTATTTAAATTATTATTTATCTAAATATTTATGTGTGCAATTTATGTGTTATAATATTTATGCCTAGCATTTTAATAGAGTTATTTGTGCTAGTGTAGAAATGTTGAGTCTTAATGGTTAGTTGGGAGTGTAGAATTTGTGTGTAGTGTGAGAGAGGGGGCCTAAGTGTAAATGTTTGAAATTATTTCCCTACTCCCTCCCTATTCCCCTCACCTCCCTCACCTTCTCCCTCACTCTCTCCCCTCTCCTCCCAGAAATCTCTCTCTCTCTCCAAGTATTGGGTAAGTTTTTCTTTGTCTCTTCTCTCTTCATTTAAACCTTCTTCCTCTCATTATTATTCATTTCTTAAAACGTGAACATTGTTTAGATCGTCGTTAGGATCGCGTAGAATCAAAAAGATTTGAAATCCATCAACTTTGAGATTTATCATGTAAGTTACTTTTCCCCCATTTTGATGCTAAAACGTTCATATCATGTTTATATGATGTTTGATATGTTATATTTGAAGTTTGGTTGGGTTTTGAATTTATTTTGAATTTATTTGAGTTTTTGGTTAAAAATGGTGAATTGATGAATGTTGGGTTTGATTCTTGATTTTGGTTGTTAAATGTTGTTGTAAGAGTCTTTTTAGACTTATAAGTTGTTTTGGTACATTAGTGTGTGAGTTGGAAGGTTAGATTTTGGGTTGAATGTGTTTTGGGTTTGAAAATGGAAGAACCCATGTTGTTCTTCCCGATTTCCGGCAATCCGGAAGATTGGGCGGCCGCACAATCTTGCCTCGGCGACCGCGCATCTTTCTGAAAGCTTTTGTTCTTGTTTTGAGGCACTTTGGGCGACCGCACAACCCACTTTGGGCGGCCGCACAGTCCTCTGAAAGTTTACATTTTGTTAAATTGTGTGATTAAAGGATGCGTTGTGATCCAATTCTTGGGTGTCCTCCTAGTTGACCTTAGTGAGCATTGTAGTGCACTCTAGTGATAGAATTGAGTCCTTTGTGATCAAGTTTGTGGTTGAAATTAAGTAAGTGTTAATTGTCATTGTTGGAACACTTTATCGATTGGGTTTGATTCCTTTGTGAATAAATACGAGATGGAATTTGATTAAGTATCATTTTGGGAATGTGGTTCATCTTTGATGCACGGTTTGTATTGGTTTACCTTTGTGGTGATTTAATTGGATTGGTTCCCTACTTTGGAACCTTAAGTTGTTCATTCATGCTAAATTATTATTACTTAGCATTTATTTGGAAGCCCAGCTGGCATATTTGTTGCATCGGGCGATGGGAAGGATTATAATGGCAAAGCCAAGTCCATTATAATGTTGACCATTGTTTTGCCCTTACTATACCCCTTCTCCAGATTGGCCTTGGAAAGGATAAGTCAGCCTTCCTTTGTGAATGTATCTGGCTAACGGGCATGACTTTGTGTCATGGTCCTTGTCCTTTGTGACACTTCATTTGGTTATTGGTTCCGGTACCGGGGTTTTCTCTTCGGCTTTCATGCTATTATGAAGATGATGATTTGTTGATTATTGAAGCTGCGCAGCGATCCTTTATTTGGATGTACCAGTTTGGAAAACCTTGGCTATATCCTTTGTTATGTGTTTATTTCTGCTGCTATCTGTTATGTGATAAATGCTATGTGCTATGTGATATTTATTATTACTTATTGCTTCTTGCATCATAGCATGTCATGTAGTTGCATTAGTAACTTATTGAGATTTATCTCACCCCCTTTCTTTTATCTTTGTTTTTCCTTAACCCCCCCCCCCCAGGTGCTAAGGATTAGTCTCGCTGATCACGAGAAAGAGGACGTCGAGTGTGGATACATTCTTTTGGGGAAGGTTGTTATAGGTTGGTTTACATTATGTAAATTTGTAACCTTTTTGGGGTAGTTGTACCAAACATTGACGTCAGTAAGAATTGTATAATTGTATTTTGTTGGGCATAAACTTGTGGAAGTTTATGATAGTTGTAATTGGTTTTTATCAAACTTGGTTTTGTAAAACTTTGGATCATCACCTTTTGGTATCAAATGAAATTTTTAACTTCAGTATTTCTCAGTTTTGGTTGTAGAGTCGACGTCCAGCTCGCGGTCCCGGGCCCGCGGGGTCCGGGGTCGCGACATGCGGACCCGCTAACAAAGGGACTTCCACAAGCTAAACATGAAGGTCATGTTAGGTCCATGGGTATTAGATACATGGGAGATTGGGCCTAGGGCAAGTGGGATATTGTTGGTAGTGGTTCCCTAGGCACGTTTGACAAACGTTGTAATTGTTATCATTTATTTCATATCAATAAAGAGATGTTTTGATTATTATTGTTGTTCATGTTTACTTATAATAATCTCCGTCCCTAGTACTTGTTTAGAACTAGTATAAAGGCTAAATGATCATGGGATGATCATGTTAGATTTATGGGTACTTGTATCTAGTTACACTATTTGGGTAGGTATGACGGTTTGCTAGAACCTAATCATATCTTATGGGTTCATGTTTGAGCCCATTGCCAGCTTAGTGTAATCCTAGAGGGTCACACACAAATAGAATGAATCATAAATGACTAAATTGGAATTATGGAAGAATGTCAGATTTTGGCTCTGGCACGGTCGTGCGCCTTAAAATGGCACGGTCGTGCCATAAATCCAAACCAAGGCAGATCTGTCGACATGTTTGGCATGACCGTGCCAAATTGACAAGCACGACCGTGCCGAAATTGGTCGACTGAGGAAATCACGCGGACCTGATGGCACGACCATGCCAGATTATAGGGCACGACCGTGCTAGTCAAGTCGGCCAGAGTTCCTTGTTGCCTAATTTGGTGACGGGATTTAGGACTCCCAAGTCCTTAAGGGTTAAGGATTAGGACCTATTTAAAGATCCTTTCAGCAGCCATTAGACATATGATTGTGAGTGCCTCCATAGGGTTTTGAGAGGTTATTTTCTTGTTCTAAGATCCCAAAAGTGAAGAACAAGAATATTCATAATTCCATATAGTTCTTGCAATTGTGAAAGTGTGTTTCATAATTTGGTCTAGCAACCAAGATCAAGAAGTGTTCTTGATATTCGTACAAGGTGTGGATACCGCTAGAGGGTGAAGCTTATCATCTTCAAAGTTCGTGTTCTTGCTTTTGTGATCAAGCTTCAAAATCTCCACCAAGTTCAAAGGCTAGAAATCAAATCATCAAGGGTTAGTTTTTTCTAGTATTCATATTGCATGTATTTGATATAATCATATGAATGGATCTATGGGCTTTGGGTTTCATTAAAATTTTAAATGCTATTTTCCGCTGCGCATGTTACTACGAAACCCGACAGCTACTTCCCTAGCCAAGTCAATGTCACTCATCATTAGTGACAAAAGGTCCTCACCGCAAAATCACATGTCTCTCATTCTCATCTAGAGTCAATGCACACTTCCTCATCAATTGAATAAAAAAAAAATGAAGACGCAAAAGAGATGCCCGCTAGATTGAAAACCCGAAAGGGCGGTCTAGGCAAAAAACAGGGTGCGTCATAAAAAAAATGAGAGAGTGAGAGAGAGAAGGGAAAGAGAAATGGAGATCCCCAGCCTCTAAAGAAGACAAGTTCTACAATGAATCTCCTCAACAAGTCAATTCCCCACCGAGTCAACTTTGGAATGGAAAAAAGGCTCGACAAGATGTAGCACAATCAAAGGTTGTTTTGGGATATTGTTCTCCAGCAGTGTGCCATTTTTGGGTTCATGAAAAAGAAGGCCCGAGGTTACACAAAATAATCCCCAGCTAGTCAGTTGGTTTGGGCAGCAACATGTAATTCAAGCTTCTACAAGCATGTCCCTCTAAAGTATGCCGAAAGACTCCCGAGAATGGAGTAGCTCTTGCCATGTCCCCTTGTGTTTGTTCCCCCACATGAGGACGAGTCTCTTGTTTTGCTCAACAAGTGATGACACCCTGAGGGCTATGTGACTCAAGAGAGAAAACTTCTCTTTCTTCATTTGACAGTTAATGAGCCCTAGGGCTACGCTCAAGAAAGATGTGTGAGACTATCCTCAAAGTCTCTCAAAAGGAATGTCGAGAAGCACCTTCTTGTCATGTATGCTCATACTTGTTCCCCCGATCAAGGATATGCCCTTCTCGTTCCACTCCTAATCAATGGTGTCACTCTAGGGGGTACGATCAAGTTTTAAAGGCTCCCTCGGCAAGAAGGAATTCACTTCAGTGTCCCCGGCGGAGTCATGTGCAACATTGGATGCTGCCTCAATTCGGCACCGAAGGTCTCAAGAGGCTTCGCAATATACAATTTTTTGGGCTACGGCATTACAGTGATACAAGCAAAGGGCAATATTAGGGCTTCGCAACCGATAGTCTTTTGGGACAACAATGCTCAAGCAATGAAATGTGGAGAAGTCTTATATGAAAGAGATCAAGCTTCAAGGGTCTCCCAACACCTCAAGTCAAAGGTCTCTTGGTTTTAAATGAGGGCTCCGATATTATGAATGAATTTGATGATTCTTTTTAGAACTCACAGCGAGATTATGAAGGAAGTCTTAGAGAAAAGGAAAAAGATTCAATATGCTAGACTCACCCGGCTGAGTTATAGCGGGCAATGCCAATATATCAACTCTATAAGCAGAGTTACAGCCAATCCCAATGTTTCTGCAAGTACTGTACCCCCTTCTCCAAGATCAAAAGCACAGGTTGCATCCGAAGATCCGTTATTAGTTCGACTCAAGAAGACTCAAGAAAACGTACCGTTTGAGACTTTATCATGTCAAAACCCTATCATCCGCAACAACATCACCATCTCTCACGAGACATTTCCCGAAGATTCTACTGCATTTTCAACATGGACCCTCCGCCACTTGGGTACCAACAAAAAAAAAAAGGGCCATTCATCTCCAAACAAGAGGAAGATCACTTTCATGAGTTCTACCCAATGGTGCATCTGCTCTCAATACAATGCCAAGATAAGTTGGAGCTTCACACCTAAAGGTCTTTACATCCCGCCATCTACAAGCTCGCAAACAATAAGGCCACGACACTTGGGGCTTAGTAATCTCTCGAAGCTTGGTATCAATGATCTTCTCTTGGAGCTTGCTCACGTCAACAGCAAAAGGCGATTTATTTGAAAAGGTCAAGAGTCGATTCATCTTGGGGCTATGCAAGTCTCTCATAGTTTGGCATCAAAAGCATTCTAGGGGCTTTACAATCAGCAACCCCTTATCTCGGCATCGAATGTATTTTGGAGCCCCATAACTGACACATCTCTTGGGGCTAGAAATCACTTTTCGTTGGACACAACGACAACGATGACAGAATTCAAGCAAGGCAATTCGGACTTCGATTGAACATGACTTGATCTTGGGTTGGCTTTACAAACACACAATGGTTAAAATGGTTCACACACGAACTAAAAAAAATCTTTTTCTAACGTGTGTGCATATTCTTTTCTTTCTAATTAAAAAAAAAAGATTTTATTTTCTTTTTTCTTTTCTTGCGCAAAATTATGTGTTTCCTTTTTGCTTTGCTCCTAGCATTCTCCCCCAGCATTCTCCATCATCCTTGAACTACGCTGGTCTGATTCTCTTTAAGGGATACATAGGCAGCCTTTTGGCACGACCAACCCATCACCCATAATACCATCTCATCGACACTCCATCAAAGGCAAAAAAACAATTCATCATCACCAACATCATCATTCTCCATCCAAAGCATGGACATTCTTCATAAAAAGTATCAAGGCATCCACCACCACAACACTAATCCATCCAACGGCAATGGTAAGTGAAGGTATGAATACATCCGAGGCTTTCCTCAAATCATACCGCACACAAAATCACTTTCTCCATTCTTACAAAAATTCTCTCTCATGCAAAACTGCCTTCAAATCACATCACACCACAAGCACAATTTCTCTCATAACTGCCATTTCACATCTCATACATGTCACAAGAACATATACCTGAAAAGCACAAACTTAACAGATACCACCACAAGGTCAACAGCATCTGCAACTCAAGGCACTTCATCCCCAGCAGACAGTGATCCGCCGTCAATTACGCATGCATCCCACAGAGTCAAACAATTACAGTTCAATGACAACAACTCGGTCCATGGTGAGCTGCAAAATCACCACCTTTCCATCAAGCAACACAACAATATCACATATAGGCAGACGAAGCCTCGGTTCTCGACATCCGCAAACGTATCCCGCATCCGCAAATGGATCCCGCATCAGCAAACGGATCCCGCATCAGCAAACGGATCCCGCTTCAGCAAACGGATCCCGCATCAGCAAACAGATCCCGCATCAGCAAACAGATCCCGCATCAGCAAACGGATCCCGCAATCAGCAAACGGATCCCGCCTCCAGCAAACGGATCCCGCCATCAGCAAACGGATCCCGCTATCAGCAAACAGGTCCCGCTTCCAGTAAACGGATCCCGCCATCAGCAAACGGATCCCGCTTCCAGCAAATGGACCCCGCCATTAGCAAAACGGATCCCGCTTCCAGTAAATGGATCCCGCCATTAGCAAACGGATCCCGCTTCTAGCAAACGGATCCCGCCATCAGCAAACGGATCCCGCTTTTAGCAAACGGATCTCGCTATCAGCAAACAGGTCCCGCTTTCAGCAAACAGATCCCCAGATCCCGCTATCGGCCACGGTGGGCTGCTTCGTGCCACCGAACCCATTTTATTAGCAAAAGTCGCTCACACAGGGAGCACACCTCTATCTCTCACAATTTCAAATTCCTGCTTTATTGAGTCTTTGTTTTCTCTTGTCGATGTCCTCAGCGGTTGTCTTTCTTTCGTCAACATGTTTTGCTTTGCAATCCACATCGCCGAGGGGCTCTGTAGACACCCCGCCTTGGACCTCTCACCCCGATTGCATACAAAGTATTTTTATTTAACTTGTTTTTGTTAATTTTTGTTACTTCGATTAAGTTCCTAACTGATTCTGTTAGTTTTGGACTAAACTGCATAACATAATTAATTTTAGAGTCATTCTGTTATTCTGTCTTTCTCAGACGCGGGCGCCTCCGATACTGTCCACGGCCCGCGCGCGCCTCTCGCCCCAAAAGACGGAAGCGCGCGCCTCCCGATATGGCAGTAACAGATTGCACCATTTTCCCTCCCTTTTCTTATTTACATCCTTTCTTGATCACAAAAAACACTTTCTTTACATCCACATTCATCCCCCCTTATTTTGTAACTCCCAAATCCTTTATTCTAGCCTTTTCCCAAAAACAAATGATTTTATCTTTATTTCTTTTATTTTCTTTTATTTATTATTTTATTTATCTTATTTTTGATTGGTCAATTCCATTTCACATGGATGATCATCTTTTCCCTCCAAACATTTCCCTCCTATTTTTACCTATAAAAACCCCCTCCTTATACCTTAGAAAGGGACTCTCTTTTTGGACAAAACTTTTATCATCTACAACTACACCATACATAAATTCTCCCAACAAGAGTTCTTAGTAACAAGACTCTACACAAATTGTTCTACAACAATTTCTCTACAACAACACCATTTTCAAGTCCAAGTTTGAAGTCCTCTTTCTTAAGGTACTTTATTCCTTTTCTCTTATTTTACATGTCTTAGTAATGTATGCAATCCCCATCAATTGGGACATGACCAAATGACCACTTTACTGCATTAAAGTTGGTTAAGGTTATCTCCCTACATTTTAATCTCTACATTAATTTACCATTCTTTTATAATTAGAATAGTTTGACAAGTAATCTTTACCATTAAATAAATAAAACAATTCTCTTTTATTTTCCTTTGTAAATTTCCCCTTTCTTTTCATTGTAATTGTTAGCACTCGTATATTAATAAATCGAAGGACTTTCTCATGCATTGGAACACCAAAAGTAGCAAGACCCGCGTAAGCGGGGCGGAGTGGGTGTTTAAGTACTTCCCACTCTGTCACCTAACCCACGAACCCATCTTTTCCCAAATCTCTGGTTTTGTATATAAAATTGGTTTTTTTTTAGGTTTTTCTTATGTTCCTCTAAAACATAGGTGGCGACTCTTAAAATCAATTAGACATCCTAGGATAATTCACCGCTCTAGCCAAGTGGGGTTTTCCCGGGGTATCTACACTCAGAGATAGCCTTTTTGACATAATGGACTAGAAAGTCAGCCCTGTTATTCAGTCTAGTCCCTGGACTTAACGGAGTCAGTCAGAAACTTAACGGAAGTAACAGGTGTAGACACCCCGCCTTGGACCACTCACCCCGATTGCACATTTGATCTTGTGTTTCTCCCCATTTTAAGTGTTTCTCGTTAGTTTCTGTCACTTCCGTTAAGTTCCTGACAGACTTCTTTAAGTCCAGGGACTAAACTGAATAACAGGGCTGACTTTCTAGTCCATTCTGTCAAAATTGCCTTCTCTGAGTCGCGCGCCTCCGACAGGAGGATCCAGACGCGCGTGCCTCCCGCCCCCAAAGTAGGAAGCGCGCGCCTCTGGGCGTCGGTTACAGATTTCTGGCCAGAATTCTCTCCCTTGCTCAATTTACAGGATTTTTCCCGGGAAAGATTTCTTGGTGACTGAGTTTTGGCACAAAAAACATCTCTCTTTCACCTATAAAAACCCCCCTTTACCTCCATTTTCAAGGACCTTGGACCTTGGACCTTTGGCTCTCAATCTCACATTTCAATAAGAAACCAAATTTCCTACTTTCAAAGCATTTTCCAAAGGATTTATTCAAGTAATTCAACAAGAAGTGTTTGAAGTCTCTTAAAGTCTAGGTAAAGCTATTTCTTTCCCCTTCTCAACTTCATCTCTTTTCTCTTTCTTTTTGTTTTATCAAAGTGCAATCACCCAAATCATTTTGGGACATGACTCTAATGATCACCTCATCTCATTGAGGTCGGTTAAAGAGTTATCTCCTACATTCCAAACTCTATTTTTAAACCCCTTTTTATGATTTAAAGAAGACGAAGAAGAACGTTTATCATTCATGTAAATTTTGATCAAGCAAGGCCAACTTTAGTTGGTCGAGATGGGTGTTTCGGTACTTCCCATCTCGTAACCTAACCCCCGAACCTCAAAACAAAGAATCTCTGTTTTCGTAATCAAACTTAGGCTATTATCAATAGGTTTTTCTTATGTTCCTCAAAACATAGGTGGCGACTTTAAAGAACAAGTTAGACATCCTAGGGTAACTCACGCGCTCTAGCCAAGCCGTGGGCTCCCCCGGGGTATCTACAGTGGCGACTCCGCTGGGGACGTTTGAGGGTTAAACTTGCATTCTGATCAAAATCTACATCTTTTTTGGGCATTCTGATTCCTGATGGGGGAGGCGCGCGCTTCTGGCCTCTTCAGCCTAAGGCGCGCGCATCCCGCATCAAGGACCAGAATTGCCCGCTTCTTCATGTTCTTTATCTTCTTCTTCTGCTATTCTCCACTAATCATTTCTGCAAGGGTTACAATATGCACATAGGACCAGGGCAATCCCCTGAGTCCAAAATCTGACAATCTGACAGGTGTGCCCAGGAGCGCGCACCTCCCAATAGCATCGCGCCATGCGTGCGCGTCTCGTATCAACACTCAGAGGCGCACGCTTCTGGGTTGGTTCCCAGAACAGAACAGATTTCAGTGACTGAGCAGAACAGTGGGGTGTGGGCACAGTTGCCTGCATCAGAACAGAATTGAACCCTCGGACTGTTTATTTTTATGTTTTATTTACCGGTCACACGGGTGATTCGGGAGTTGTAATTTATGTGCTTATGTGTTTTTTATCTTTCTTTTCAAAAAAAAAAATAATAATAAAATTTTTTTGTCACGTGATAGACCTCACACTACGTGCACATTACTCCTATGAACTGCTCACTATCGAGTCGCACAAGTCCAACCCCAAACCCGTCGAGGCCCGTCCTAGAAAGTTTCAAGCTCCACTCGACCTTGGCTCTTTCGAAGCGGTAAACCTCAGCCCGTGGCGTAGTTCATGACTTGACTACATGCCGGGGGTGACCTTTGAGCCTCATATTCAAGCCGAGCACAAGCCACACAATTCTAGTTAGGGTCTAACACTCCGTGACTCAAGTAGGTTTCCATGTACCGAGATTTCCCTAAACTAATGTCTTCAAATCATACATGCCAACTTGTTGAAACAGACGCAATAAAAATCCGTCCCCAAAAGTGGTTATTTTGGACGAAAATAAAAATCCGTCCCCGCATGTATGCTTTACTACATTAATTTAGTTTAATCCCGATACATGTAGGATTCACAAACGCGATGGAATCCGATGAGTATATGGGACCGCGAGATGGTCTATATACTAGTGTGACGATTCCATTATTTTCTTAGAAACCCCAAAAGGGATCCATTCCCTCCGACTTATAAAAAAAAAGAGTCTTTTCTTATGTGGTTCGAGTCGTGTGCCCAACTGTGTGTTCTAAGCCTCTTCGTGGACCGCAAGTGTTACTCAAGACTGACAAGGGCCTCTTCTGCAATATAGGTTCAATTGGTACTTACAGAGTCTACCGGGATTCGGCAAATCGGTTAGTCCGTGAAGAGATCACTCCAACAGCTCCTACATCAACAATGGCCGGCGGCTCCAACACCAACAATACCATGACTCTCGAGCAACTCGCAACCATGGTCCAACTCCTCCAAGAGCAAGTCTCCACCCTTAATAAGGAGGCACAAAGTGTCACGCCCCGGAAAATACTAAAATCCTTAAACAGAAAATTACATAATATACATCTCCAAAATGCAAAATACCAAACCGGGCGCGTGAATTGAACTATGAAACCAATACCATCAAACAACACCTCAACGAGATTATAACTCGGAGACTAGAAACAAATGCAGAAGCAAGAACAACTATTAACAAAAATACCCTAAGTACAACCGTGTATACAAAACACTGAACGACTACGAACCCACAAAAAAAAATACATAAAGGCTCCGAAGAGCAACTATCCCTAAGGAGATCAACCTGCTCAGAAGATTCCCGCTACAACGGACCTCACAACGCTACCACTTGATTTCCTGGGGGGGGGGTTAAGGAAAAACAAGGATAAAAGAAACGGGGTGAGATAAAATCTCAGTAAGTTACTAATGCAGCTACATGGCATAATATCATGCAAATCAACGGTATAACTGAACAAGTAAATCACATAACAACAAATGAGAAAGCTCCCTATCGCCAACTATCCCATACCAGTTGGAAATAACGACTAACTCATCATGCAGCACATAAGACTGAAATAAACACGTTACAAAGGATACTGAGCCAAGGTTTCACCAAACGGATATAACAAAGAAGCATCTGTGCAGAACCAAACCATCAACCAATCAATCAATCTTCGTAGTAGCACAAACGGCTAAAGATAAGAACCCGGTCATAACCAACCAATCAATCCATCAACCATAGCAGCATAACAGCTGAAGAGAACCTCGGACAGAACCGACTAATCAATCAATCAACCAATCTTCGTAGTAGCATAAATAGCTGAAGATCACAACCCCGGTACCGGAACCATAGCAAGGTAACATGTTACAAAGGACAGGGGATATGACACAAAGTCAAAACCCAAAAAGTTAGCTAGACTACTTCCGAAGGAAGCTAGCTCATCCCAACCAAGGCCAATCTGGAAGAGGAAAATAAGAGCAAAACAATGGATCACATTATAATGGACTCGGCTCGTTGCCATTATAATCTTCCCCATCGCCCGACACAACCACAAATGCCAGCTGAGCTTTAAATAAACGCTAAGAAATAACACTAGCTCGGTAAACAATTAATGATTCCAAAGTAGGGAACCATACCAATTAATCACCATAAAGATGCAAACGATTACTCATGAAGAGTTCAACAACAATGAACACAAGAAGTTTCTCATAAAAGAGTCCAACAACATTGACCATTAAAACTTGATGACTCCAAGATAAGGCACATATCAAACACATCCTAAAGATGATACTCACAAGTTACTCATAAAGAGCACAACCCAAACGGTCGCTCACAATTAGTACAATGACTATTACCAAAATTTCCCTAAACGTTTACTCATGAAGATGTACTAAGACTATCAACTCCCTATATTTTTACACCTAGAACTCCAAATAGGAAGTCCGAATGAATACACCATAAAGAAGCTAATCAAAACCACAGGTACTCAATCACCATATCACGCTTTACATCCGTTCATAAACGAACCAATTCTCAACACCCCAAACGAACCCAAAAGGTTACACCTATTCATACATGATCACATAAGGACCAAACCCAACACTTTAGTGTTCCAAAACAACCCTCTAGGTACTATAGGATATCACCTAAAACCTAGACCAAGTCTAAGCCTAAAATCAATTCGATCAGTAAAATAACTTTCAATTAAAGGGTCTCAAAGTATGAAATCCTCACTTATATCACAAAGATGATCATAACAACTCAACAAAGTCACTCAATTGGATTTGCAAAACCTGATCACAATGGATCGATACAACTCCTCTTAACCTCAAACACCCAATAAAATCCAGAAGTATAAAACTTAGAACTTAACTAAATAACCTATTCCATCTTGTAGTACTCAAATAGAGCTTCGAAACGATAGTTTACACGCCTAAAACGGAGTCCGGACGAAGAAGTTATGGCCTCCGGAAGATCGACCTAAATTCTGGAAAAAGTGGGCGGGCGCCCGGAATTGAGTGGGCGAGCGCCCGGAACCCTGATACCAAGCTAAATGAGGCTGATTTAGTGGGAGGTCGCCCAAAACTAAGTGGGCGACCACCCAGACCCCAAAATACACCCGAATTTCACTCCTTTTGTCCTAAATCCTGATATAACAACCCTTATACCTCCCCACCATTGTGGAGCTCGACCCAAACCAATTCTAACTCCATTAAGACCCCATTTAACTCCAAATATATCAAACAACACATAACTCATCATCCCAATCCAACAATCCATCACCTAATCTTCACAAAACACTTCAAGAACAACAATTTCTTCCATGGCTTCCAAAATCAAGTTCATATGAGTTCTTGCACAATTTCAAGTATAAATTTCTAAAACAAGAACATAAACCCATATATCAACACATACAACATACATGATGAATTTTAAGCATAAATAGGGGGATTTAGTAACTTACTTGGAATTTATGAAAGATGACGAAATTCAAATTTTCTTGGATATAAACGATCCTAGCGACGATCTAAATATTTTTCATAAAATGAGCAATAAGAAAAAATTAATAGAAGATGATCAAAATAAGGAGAGAAGGAGGGAGAATTCTTACCTTTTCTTTACCCAACAATGGAGGAGAGAGAGAGGGAAATGAAAATGTGAGGTGAGGGAGGAGGGAGGAGGAAGGAGTAGGATGAAGAAATAAAATGTTTCACCTAGGCCCCCTCTAGACCCAACTAGAACACATAAACCCATACTCCCCACTAACAACTAAGACCCAATAACTCTACACTAGCACAAATGATCAATTAAAATGCTAGGTATAAAATATTATGAAACACTAAAATGCACACATAAATAATTAATTAAATAAATAAACAAATATTTTTACTAAGAAAATAGATACGGGTTTTCGGGTCGTTACAATCTACCCTCCTTAAAAATAATTCGCCCACGAATTCACTCATCAAAATTCACAACACGCGGTCATAATGAGGCGACAAAATATCGATTCTCATATAGCACTCATAACCTCAATCGAGTACCTATCAAAATTTTCATACATAGTCTCCATGACTCAAATAAACCAACATATATTAATCACATACATATCTCAGGTATACTCATATTAAACATTCTAAAGTCAACCTCTTCTTTCATCCGGGATTTCAAATTCCCACGACTATCGCTTGATCACCTATTATGAAACATAGCTGATTTGATCCTAATTAGCATTACGCTCACCATCAACCCTTAAATCATGAACATCCATAAATTTTACCTTTCCGGTTCATCCGTACGCATTGACGATCTAGACATCATCCCAAGTAATCACACTACTACCCGAACAACTAAGAGAAAGAATAGGGCTAACTATTATTGTCACCCAATGACGCAATGATATACTCAAAAATTTACCGTCATCAACTATCCAATCAAATGAGATTCCACTACCACACTCACTTCCTCATGAGGTAAAACATAATACAGTCATAATCTTTGTATTTCTCAACCCACTTGTATTAACTCACATTTATCTTGTCGAAGAACATATGATTATCCAACATTGGTAACCTATTAACATCATTTCTAAACTTGGTCCCATAAAAACAACTATATCTTGCTAAGGCGATATCAATAAAACCACAGTTACTTTAGTTCCGTCTTTACCCGAATTTCCCAATTATCCACTTTAACCCATCATATAGTAAACTTAAATAATGCTTACAACATAGAAATCTCTCGTACCGAACCTTCTTCAATCACTATCTTCACTCCTTAACTAAAATCCATACCCAAGGCCAAAATTGAAGAATCCAAATTTCTCCTAAACATAATTCTCGAGATACTACAAACTTGTCTTATTCACAACCCTAATTATACTGTAAGGATACTTCCATTAGAAAATCGCATACTTAATATTACTTCCAAGAAACTCAAAACATTAAACCATCTCGAGCTTACTCAACTTCTTAAACTATGAAAAGCTAAAGAAATTCCGTCCTCCAAATGTTCACCTAAGTGACTATGTCTCCAAGGATTACCATTATAGCAGTAACTGGAACGATCCAAAATTTTCGCAATCTTTATCTTCATAAATATCAATATATCACAACTTACAACTCTAAAAGATATTACAAAAGATCACTAATAATCCGGAATATTAAATAAACTGTTCCGTCCCAATTCTTTGATCTTGAACCTCGATCAATGGTTAGCCCAAATTAGTCTTTCACGTATACATTTATTAACCCAATGTTACTTAAGCTCAACAGTATTACCAACATAATAATCCAATTAGCTAGCCACATTTCCACTGACCCAGCACAAAATCATAATGTCCTTTAATATGTCCAAGTATCTATACCCAACTTCCTTTACAAATCCTTAATCCAAACGAGAACGCCACAAAGAAAAGATTCAGGACCATGTGACAACTGTTCACTAAAACCCAAAATACCTTTAATATTGCTCGAGAAATTCTCACCTTCTCAAAATACGTCTAGTCCTTTAAACTTATCGCGCTTACCATAATTAATGGTTATATCTTCCACAATATACTCACAACTCGTATTGCTTTAACTCAACTCCAGTCATGTACTAAAATGATTCTAAAAGTATCATAACTCAACTTCCGGAGTTTACTAATCCACCAATATAAGATGACAAGTACTAATTCGTCATAGGGACCTAATTGAACTCCCTGAAAGTATCAAGTTTAGACCCAAAATCACCCAATTTGAAGTTCGATGAATTATATAAGACTTTATTAAATCTCAATCCACACTATTCAACCAAGCTTCCCAAATTAAACAGGGACTGATCGGAAATATTTACAAATTTAGTGACCAAAAAGGGAATCTCCTGAAATACTCATCCTTAAGCTTTCTCAAATCTCTAAAACATTTTTCTTTCATGAAGACTAATATAACTTCTCACAAGAGGTGCATCCACTTATAATCCATTATGCTTCTAAGCAAAGTCACACAAACTAGTATAGAAATACTCACTACCAATCAATGGCAACCAAGAGATTCGGGACACATAGAAAGCCAAAACATACTACTCAACTCGTCAATACCCTGAATAGGTGACATAACTAAATCACCTTATACACCGCAAGAAATCACGAAAATTCGTATTCAAGAATACACTTCATCATAAATCACCGAATGAGGACAAACATGCGCAAACAGCACGAAACATCATCCACTTAAAAAACAGACACGCCAAGTCCTCCAAGACTCACACTCTCCGTCTTCAAACCAACTAACCCCAATGGAACCACACTATCAGCGCCAATCCTATACTTGATATACCACAAGAGAAGGAACACTCGACGTTAATATCACGACTTATAACTCAACCAACTTCTACCTTAACCTCATCTTTCATGAAAACTTAGTTTTCTAAACCGCTCAAACTTGTAACACCCAAGTATTGAAACCTATTCAATATCAGAGTTCTTATTCTCTTCCAAGATCTAAACCCATTGCCCTGATACCAACTGTCACGCCCCGGAAAATACTAAAATCCTTAAACATAGAATTTAAATAATATACATCTCCAAAATGCAAAATACCAAACCGGGCGCGTGAATTCAACTATGAAACCAATACCATCAAACAACACCTCAACGAGATTATAACTCGGAGACTAGAAACAAACGCGGAAGCAAGAACAACTATTAACAAAAATACCCAAAGTACAACCGTGTATACAAAACACTGAACGACTACGAACCCACAAAAAAAATACATAAAGGCTCCAAAGAGCAACTATCCCTAAGGCGATCAACCTGCTCAGAAGATTCCCGCTACAACGTACTTCACAACGCTACCAATTGATTTCCTGGGGGGGGGGTTAAGGAAAAACAAGGATAAAAGAAACGGGGTGAGATAAAATCTCAGTAAGTTACTAATGCAGCTACATGGCATAATATCATGCAAATCAACGGTATAACTGAACAAGTAAATCACATAACAACAAATGAGAAAGCTCCCTATCGCCAACTGTCCCATACCAGTTGGAAATAACGACTAACTCATCATGCAGCACATAAGACTGAAATAAACACGTTACAAAGGATACTGAGCCAAGGTTTCACCAAACGGATATAACAAAGAAGCCTCTGTGCAGAACCAAACCATCAACCAATCAATCAATCTTCGTAGTAGCACAAACGGCTAAAGATAAGAACCCGGTCAGAACCAACCAATCAATCCATCAACCATAGCAGCATAACAGCTGAAGATAACCTCGGACAGAACCGACTAATCAATCAATCAACCAATCTTCGTAGTAGCATAAATAGCTGAAGATCACAACCCCGGTACCGGAACCATAACAAGGTAACATGTTACAAAGGACAGGGGAGATGACACAAAGTCAAAACCCAAAAAGTTAGCTAGACTACTTCCGAAGGAAGCTAGCTCATCCCAACCAAGGCCAATCTGGAAGAGGAAAATAAGGGCAAAACAATGGATCACATTATAATGGACTCGGCTCGTTGCCATTATAATCTTCCCCATCGCCCGACACAACCACAAATGCCAGCTGAGCTTTAAATAAACGCTAAGAAATAACACTAGCTCGGTAAACAATTAATGATTCCAAAGTAGGGAACCATACCAATTAATCACCATAAAGATGCAAACGATTACTCATGAAGAGTTCAACAACAATGAACACAAGAAGTTTCTCATAAAAGAGTCCAACAACATTGACCATTAAAACTTGATGACTCCAAGATAAGGCACATATCAAACACATCCTAAAGATGATACTCACAAGTTACTCATAAAGAGCACAACCCAAACGGTCGCTCACAATTAGTACAATGACTATTACCAAAATTTCCCTAACCGTTTACTCATGAAGATGTACTAAGACTATCAACTCCCTATATTTTTACACCTAGAACTCCAAATAGGAAGTCCGAATGATACACCATAAAGAAGCTAATCAAAACCACAGGTACTCAATCACCATATCACGCTTTACATCCGTTCATAAACGAACCAATTCTCAACACCCCATACGAACCCAAAAGGTTACACCTATTCATACATGATCACATACAGACCAAACCCAACACTTTAGTGTTCCAAAACAACCCTCTAGGTACTATAGGATATCACCTAAAACCTAGACCAAGTCTTAGCCTAAAATTAATTCGATCAGTAAAATAACTTTCAATTAAAGGGTCTCAAAGTATGAAATCCTCACTTATATCACAAAGATGATCATAACAACTCAACAAAGTCACTCAATTGGATTTGCAAAACTTGATCACAATGGATCGATACAACTCCTCTTAACCTCAAACACCCAATAAAATCCCGAAGTATAAAACTTAGAACCTAACTAAACAACCTATCCCATCTTGTAGTACTCGAAGAGAGCTTCGAAACAATAGTTTACATGCCTAAAACGGAGTCCGGACGAAGAAGTTATGGCCTCCGGAAGATCGACCTAAATTTTGGAAAAAGTGGGCGGGCGCCCGGAATTGAGTGGGCGAGCGCCCGGAACCCTGATACCAAGCTAAATGAGGCTGATTTAGTGGGAGGTCGCCCAAAACTAAGTGGGCGACCGCCCAGACCCCAAAATACACCCGAATTTCACTCCTTTTGTCCTAAATCCTGATATAACAACCCTTATACCTCCCCACCATTGTGGAGCTCGACCCAAACCAATTCTAACTCCATTAAGACCCCATTTAACTCCAAATATATCAAACAATACATAACTCATCATCCCAATCCAACAATCCATCACCTAATCTTCAAAAATCACTTCAAGAACAACAATTTCTTCCATGGCTTCCAAAATCAAGTTCATATGAGTTCTTGCACAATTTCAAGTATAAATTTCTAAAACAAGAACATAAACCCATATATCAACACATACAACATACATGATGAATTTTAAGCATAAATAGGGGGATTTAGTAACTTACTTGGAATTTATGAAAGATGACGAAATTCGAATTTTCTTGGATATAAACGATCCTAGCGACGATCTAAACATTTTTCATAAAATGAGCAATAAGAAAAAATGAATAGAAGATGATCAAAATGAGGAGAGAAGGAGGGAGAATTCTTACCTTTTCTTTACCCAACAATGGAGGAGAGAGAGAGGGAAATGAAAATGTGAGGTGAGGGAGGAGGGAGGAGGAAGGAGTAGGATGAAGAAATAAAATGTTTCACCTAGGCCCCCTCTAGACCCAACTAGAACACATAAACCCATACTCCCCACTAACAACTAAGACCCAATAACTCTACACTAGCACAAATGATCAATTAAAATGCTAGGTATAAAATATTATGAAACACCAAAATGCACACATAAATAATTAATTAAATAAATAAACAAATATTTTTACTAAGAAAATAGATACGGGTTTTCGGGTCGTTACAATCTACCCTCCTTAAAAATAATTCGCCCACGAATTCACTCATCAAAATTCACAACACGCGGTCATAATGAGGCGACAAAATATCGATTCTCATATAGCACTCATAACCTCAATCGAGTACCTATCAAAATTTTCATACATAGTCTCCATGACTCAAATAAACCAACATATATTAATCACATACATATCTCAGGTATACTCATATTAAACATTCTAAAGTCAACCTCTTCTTTCATCCGGGATTTCAAATTCCCACGACTATCGCTTGATCACCTATTATGAAACATAGCTGATTTGATCCTAATTAGCATTACGCTCACCATCAACCCTTAAATCATGAACATCCATAAATTTTACCTTTCCGGTTCATCCGTACGCATTGACGATCTAGACATCATCCCAAGTAATCACACTACTACCCGAACAACTAAGAGAAAGAATAGGGCTAACTATTATTGTCACCCAATGACGCAATGATATACTCAAAAATTTACCGTCATCAACTATCCAATCAAATGAGATTCCACTACCACACTCACTTCCTCATGAGGTAAAACATAATACAGTCATAATCTTTGTATTTCTCAACCCACTTGTATTAACTCACATTTATCTTGTCGAAGAACATATGATTATCCAACATTGGTAACCTATTAACATCATTTCTAAACTTGGTCCCATAAAAACAACTATATCTTGCTAAGGCGATATCAATAAAACCACAGTTACTTTAGTTCCGTCTTTACCCGAATTTCCCAATTATCCACTTTAACCCATCATATAGTAAACTTAAATAATGCTTACAACATAGAAATCTCTCGTACCGAACCTTCTTCAATCACTATCTTCACTCCTTAACTAAAATCCATACCCAAGGCCAAAATTGAAGAATCCAAATTTCTCCTAAACATAATTCTCGAGATACTACAAACTTGTCTTATTCACAACCCTAATTATACTGTAAGGATACTTCCATTAGAAAATCGCATACTTAATATTACTTCCAAGAAACTCAAAACATTAAACCATCTCGAGCTTACTCAACTTCTTAAACTATGAAAAGCTAAAGAAATTCCGTCCACCAAATGTTCACCTAAGTGACTATGTCTCCAAGGATTACCATTATAGCAGTAACTGGAACGATCCAAAATTTTCGCAATCTTTATCTTCATAAATATCAATATATCACAACTTATAACTCTAAAATATATTACAAAAGATCACTAATAATCCGGAATATTAAATAAACTGTTCCGTCCCAATTCTTTGATCTTGAACCTCGATCAATGGTTAGCCCAAATTAGTCTTTCACGTATACATTTATTAACCCAATGTTACTTAAGCTCAACAGTATTACCAACATAATAATCCAATTAGCTAGCCACATTTCCACTGACCCAGCACAAAATCATAATGTCCTTTAATATGTCCAAGTATCTATACCCAACTTCCTTTACAAATCCTTAATCCAAACGAGAACGCCACAAAGAAAAGATTCAGGACCATGTGAAAACTGTTCACTAAAACCCAAAAATACCTTTAATATTGCTCGAGAAATTCTCACCTTCTCAAAATACGTCTAGTCCTTTAAACTTATCGCGCTTACCATAATTAATGGTTATATCTTCCACAATATACTCACAACTCGTATTGCTTTAACTCAACTCTAGTCATGTACTAAAATGATTCTAAAAGTATCATAACTCAACTTCCGGAGTTTACTAATTCACCAATATAAGATGACAAGTACTAATTCGTCATAGCGACCTAATTGAACTCCCTGAAAATATCAAGTTTAGACCCAAAATCACCCAATTCGAAGTTCGATGAATTATATAAGACTTTATTAAATCTCAATCCACACTATTCAACCAAGCTTCCCAAACTAAACAGGGACTGATCGGAAATATTTACAAATTTAGTGACCAAAAAGGGAATCTCCTGAAATACTCATCCTTAAGCTTTCTCAAATCTCTAAAACATTTTTCTTTCATGAAGACTAATATAACTTCTCACAAGAGGTGCATCCACTTATAATCCATTATGCTTCTAAGCAAAGTCACACAAACTAGTATAGAAATACTCACTACCAATCAATGGCAACCAAGAGATTCGGGACACATAGAAAGCCAAAACATACTACTCAACTCGTCAATACCCTGAATAGGTGACATAACTAAATCACCTTATACACCGCAAGAAATCACGAAAATTCGTATTCGAGAATACACTTCATCATAAATCACCGAATGAGGACAAACATGCGCAAACAGCACGAAACATCATCCACTTACAAAACAGACACGCCAAGTCCTCCAAGACTCACACTCTCCGTCTTCAAACCAACTAACCCCAATGGAACCACACTATCAGCGCCAATCCTATACTTGATATACCACAAGAGAAGGAACACTCGACGTTAATATCACGACTTATAACTCAACCAACTTCTACCTTAACCTCATCTTTCATGAAAACTTAGTTTTCTAAACCGCTCAAACTTGTAACACCCAAGTATTGAAACCTATTCAATATCAGAGTTCTTATTCTCTTCCAAGATCTAAAACCATTGCTCTGATACCAACTGTCACGCCCCGGAAAATACTAAAATCCTTAAACATAAAATTTACATAATATACATCTCCAAAATGCAAAATACCAAACCGGGCACGTGAATTCAACTATGAAACCAATACCATCAAACAACACCTCAACGAGATTATAACTCGGAGACTAGAAACAAACGCGGAAGCAAGAACAACTATTAACAAAAATACCCAAAGTACAACCGTGTATACAAAACACTGAACGACTACGAACCCACTAAAAAAATACATAAAGGCTCCAAAGAGCAACTATCCCTAAGGCGATCAACCTGCTCAGAAGATTCCCGCTACAACGGACCTCACAACGCTACCACTTGATTTCCTGGGGGGGGGGGGCTTAAGGAAAAACAAGGATAAAAGAAACGGGGTGAGATAAAATCTCAGTAAGTTACTAATGCAGCTACATGGCATAATATCATGCAAATCAACGGTATAACTGAACAAGTAAATCACATAACAACAAATGAGAAAGCTCCCTATCGCCAACTGTCCCATACCAGTTGGAAATAACGACTAACTCATCATGCATCACATAAGACTGAAATAAACACGTTACAAAGGATACTGAGCCAAGGTTTCACCAAACGGATATAACAAAGAAGCCTCTGTGCAGAACCAAACCATCAACCAATCAATCAATCTTCGTAGTAGCACAAACGGCTAAAGATAAGAACCCGGTCAGAACCAACCAATCAATCCATCAACCATAGCAGCATAACAGCTGAAGAGAACCTCGGACAGAACCGACTAATCAATCAATCAACCAATCTTCGTAGTAGCATAAACAGCTGAAGATCACAACCCCGGTACCGGAACCATAACAAGGTAACATGTCACAAAGGACAGGGGAGATGACACAAAGTCATAACCCAAAAAGTTAGCTAGACTACTTCCGAAGGAAGCTAGCTCATCCCAACCAAGGCCAATCTGGAAGAGGAAAATAAGGGCAAAACAATGGATCACATTATAATGGACTCGGCTCGTTGCCATTATAATCTTCCCCATCGCCCGACACAACCACAAATGCCAGCTGGGCTTTAAATAAACGCTAAGAAATAACACTAGCTCGGTAAACAATTAATGATTCCAAAGTAGGGAACCATACCAATTAATCACCATAAAGATGCAAACGATTACTCATGAAGAGTTCAACAACAATGAACACAAGAAGTTTCTCATAAAAGAGTCCAACAACATTGACCATTAAAACTTGATGACTCCAAGATAAGGCACATATCAAAAACATCCTAAAGATGATACTCACAAGTTACTCATAAAGAGCACAACCCAAACGGTCGCTCACAATTAGTACAATGACTATTACCAAAATTTCCCTAAACGTTTACTCATGAAGATGTACTAAGACTATCAACTCCCTATATTTTTACACCTAGAACTCTAAATAGGAAGTCCGAATGAATACACCATAAAGAAGCTAATCAAAACCACAGGTACTCAATCACCATATCACGCTTTACATCCGTTCATAAACGAACCAATTCTCAACACCCCAAACGAACCCAAAAGGTTACACCTATTCATACATGATCACATACGGACAAAACCCAACACTTTAGTGTTCCAAAACAACCCTCTAGGTACTATAGGATATCACCTAAAACCTAGACCAAGTCTTAGCCTAAAATCAATTCGATCAGTAAAATAACTTTCAATTAAAGGGTCTCAAAGTATGAAATCCTCACTTATATCACAAATATGATCATAACAACTCAACAAAGTCACTCAATTGGATTTGCAAAACTTGATCACAATGGATCGATACAACTCCTCTTAACCTCAAACACCCAATAAAATCCTGAAGTATAAAACTTATAACTTAACTAAAAAACCTATCCCATCTTGTAGTACTCGAAGAGAGCTTCAAAACGATAGTTTACACGCCTAAAACGGAGTCCGGACGAAGAAGTTATGGCCTCCGGAAGATCGACCTAAATTCTGGAAAAAGTGGGCGGGCGCCCGAAATTGAGTGGGAGAGCGCCCGGAACCCTGATACCAAGCTAAATGAGGCTGATTTAGTGGGAGGTCGCCCAAAACTAAGTGGGCGACCGCCCAGACCCCAAAATACACCCGAATTTCACTCCTTTTGTCCTAAATCTTGATATAACAACACTTATACCTCCCCACCATTGTGGAGCTCGACCCAAACCAATTCTAACTCCATTAAGACCCCATTTAACTCCAAATATATCAAACAACACATAACTCATCATCCCAATCAAACAATCCATTACCTAATCTTCACAAATCACTTCAAGAACAACAATTTCTTCCATGGCTTCGAAAATCAAGTTCATATGAGTTCTTACACAATTTCAAGTATAAATTTCTAAAACAAGAACATAAACCCATATATCAACACATACAACATACATGATGAATTTTAAGCATAAATAGGGGGATTTAGTAACTTACTTGGAATTTATGAAAGATGACGAAATTCGAATTTTCTTGGATATAAACGATCCTAGCGACGATCTAAACATTTTTCATAAAATGAGCAATAAGAAAAAATTAATAGAAGATGATCAAAATGAGGAGAGAAGGAGGGAGAATTCTTACCTTTTCTTTACCCAACAATGGAGGAGAGAGAGAGGGAAATGAAAATGTGAGGTGAGGGAGGAGCGAGGAGGAAGGAGTAGGATGAAGAAATAAAATGTTTCACCTAGGCCCCCTCTAGACCCAACTAGAACACATAAACCCATACTCCCCACTAACAACTAAGACCCAATAACTCTACACTAGCACAAATGATCAATTAAAATGCTAGGTATAAAATATTATGAAACACTAAAATGCACACATAAATAATTAATTAAATAAATAAACAAATATTTTTACTAAGAAAATAGATACGGGTTTTCGGGTCGTTACACAAACCAAAGACGACATTTGGCAATCCCACCTCGACAGCCAAAGGGAGGCCCACGAGGCCGAGATGGAGCTAATGAAAGAAAAGCTCACTAATCTTGCCAAGGGGAAGAGCAAAAATGACGATGACGAATCCGAATGGACCGAAGGTTTGTTCAAAAGTCCTTATGTCAACACCCGCACCAAGAAAGTGGGAGAGCCAAGTTTCGAGAACAATGAGCCCAAAATGGTGGATTCTATTATGGCCTACATCGACCAAAAATTCAATAGGCTCAACATGGGGAAAGACTCCGACACAAGCCTTTATCAATCATCCATCCTCATGAGTACTATGGCCGCTCTTCCTGATAAGTTCAAGATGCCCTACATAAGCAAATTCAAGGGCAACTCTTGTCCTATGGCTCACATTGAGACTTATATTTGGGCAATGGTTCTGAAGAAGATCTCCCCCAAGGTGATGGCTCAATGCTTTCCTCTCACTCTTGAGGGGGCGGCAAAAGATTGGTATGCTACTCTCCCGCTCACTGTCCATCTTGATTGGGACTCCGCCATGCTTGCCTTCAAGAACCAATACCAAGGCAACACCACTCATCGGCCCACTAGGAAAGAGCTAGAGAACACTACTCAACGAGACCACGAGTCCTTCATCGACTTCACAAGGAGATGGAATGATAAACTCTCCGAGATTGTCGAAAGGCCAAATACCAAGGAGTAAATGGACATCTTTCTCAAATGTCTCAAAATTGATCTCCGCACCCACCTAAGTGGGGCTTGCTATGCGGATTTCTCCCAAATGTATGAGGCGGGGGTCCGAATGGATGAGTTGCTCAAGGAAGTCAAGAAAAGTGCTCCTAGCTACCGCTACAAGGCCGCTTCCAACTCCACAAAAGAGGCCCCGGTCAACGCCGTCACTATCGATAAGGGGAATTACAAAAAGGTTCCTCGACCCCAAGGGAATAAGTCTCGAAATGACCGTGTCTACACGCCTCTCCTAGGCATGACTCAAACCGAAGTTTTCGAAGGGTCAAGTCACACCCGTACAAGGGTACTAACCCAAGACGGTCAACCCCAATCATGCTCACCACAAATATTGTGGCTACCACCAATATAGTGGCCACACCACCGAGGAATTCTTCGTTCTCCGCAATGTCATTCAAGATATCATAGACAAGAAAGAATTTGTAGTGACTAATGGCGAACATGTCAATGTAATAGAAATAGGAGAACTCGAGGGGACCACCCATTCAATCCCAATTGTGAATGGGGGCCCCAATGTTATGAATAAACTTGACAAATCGTGTTATGTTGTGACTTACGATGAGGTAATGAGGGAATTACTAGAGAATAGGAAAAAGAAGCAAGATGGGAACGTAAACATGCTAACTCGATCCGGTCGAGTCATAGCAAGCAACCCTTCCACTTCCGCACCAAGCTCCTCTTCTCAAAGGCCGCAAGCTCGCGACACTCCCGAAGATCCTCTACTTGTCCAACTCAATAAAACTCAAGCCAACATCTCTATTTGGGACCTCATCGCATCCTCAAAGAAACACCGAGATCTTGTCATCCGCAATCTCGATGATACATCAATTTCTCCCGATACTACTCCCGAGGACCTCACGGCAATGATCGGTCACATCCATTTTGGCAACGTCATCACCTTTGCCGATATGGACCTTCCACCATTTGGTTCCGACCACAACGAGGCTATTTACCTCATGGTACGAGCAAGGGGGAGGCCCATCTCAAGAGTCTTAGTAGACGATGGTTCCGCACTCAACCTCATGCCTGGCAGAATCATGGGCATACTGGGGCTTAAGGATTCCGATTTGAAGCCTTCTACTCAAGTAATCCGAGGTTATGACAGCACCGCCCGTACAGTCATGGGCATGATCGAAATAGACATTGAGTTTGGGAGCCTGGTCATGTCCGTTCTATTCCAAGTGCTTGACATCCCGGCCTCGTTCAACTTGCTTTTGGGTCGACCATGGATTCACAGTTCTAATGCCGTCCTGTCAACTCTCCATCAATGTGTCAAGATCCGAAATGGTGATGAAATAGTAACCGTCATGGCCGAAAACGTCACTATCCACAGAAAAGGTGAGCCCGTCCACCAAGTTCAGCATGGTTTACCAGACTCCACTCTCTCCGGCGTCTCAATCAACGCCATTGACAAAGAAGGGGGAAACGGATCATGGACCCCCAGCAATCACAAAGTCCTCCGCATGATGAGAAATATGGACTACTTCCCTGGTTTAGGCCTAGGGAAATATCAACAAGGAATCCTACATCCTGTGCAAGTCCCATTTGTCAAGAACACATTCGGTTTGGGGTACGAGCCTTCCAGAGAAGACTTGAAACAAGAGCAAGCGATCAAGGATGAAAAGGCCCGAGCTCGTAAAGAAGGCCGTCGTTATGAGGTCCCTAATCTAAGGCCTTACCGCAAGACGTTGAATGGCCATTTTGTCCGCCAAGGGGAAGACGTTCCATACATGATCTTTCCCGAACCATGGGTTAACAATAAGGGTGTCAAAAAGCCCGGTCTCGAAATCTTCTCCGATTGTGAGATCCAGAAATCCGAAAGGGAACCAACTCCCATATCGCCCCGTGAATGGTGGGGAAGGAAGGTGACTATAGAGTCCGAGACAGAAATCATCGTGGGGGAAGAACCGACAGATTTAGCCTCCATGTTCGAAGAGCTTGCCATAATGAATGAATGCCAAGTCAACGTCATCCATGACACCGTCATCATGAATGAGACTATTAGTGAGATCCCGCCAAGCTCCGAGCCGATCAACAATTGGTATTCTACGAAAGGGCCCGTGGTATCCGAGGAATTCTTAGTCCAAGAAATGGGTTGCATACCCCGCACAGCAACAAAGGAAGAGCGGCTTACACTTACTTTCGAGTCCGAGAGTGTCTCTAATACCCCCACCCAAGAGGATATGGAGGCCATAGCCGAGCATGTGTTTCCTTTCTTTGCTAATGAAAAATTTGATATTTCTGAGTACTCTGAGATTGCAAATATCATAAATGATGAATTAACTAATAATGAACTTAATGAACAAGTTAATAACGATTCAAATTATGATGAAATAGACCACGAAAACACAACATACTTAAATGAACTTGCTCAACAGGTCCGTAGTCGTGGTGAAAATGGTCCAGGGGCTGACGAAGAATTGCATGTTGTCGCGCCCCCGACCCCGCGGGCCCGGAGTACGCGAGCTGGACGTCGACTTAAACAATAAACTCTAAAATAATGAAGATAAAAATTTTCCTTTTATACCAAAAGATGATAACACAAGTTTTGAAATCCAACTTGAACAACAAAAAATATAAACTAGTGTAAGCTCCATAAGCTTACACCCAAAATAATAAAATATACAAATTCTAATGATGTCAAGTTTGGTACAACTATTCCAAAAAACGTTACACATTTATGTAATGTAAACCCACCAATAACAACTTGCCCATAAATATTTGAATCAAATAAATAAATAAATAAATAATTATTTATCAATAAAATAGAGACGGGTTTTCGGGTCGTGACATTCACTCCCCCTTAAAGAAAATTCGACCCGAATTTTAACGAGACTTACCCGAATTAAAAAGCCACGGATATTTATGCTCCATCTCCTCTCGAAGCTCCCAAGTCGATTCCTCAACATTGTGATTCCTCCAAAGAACTCTAACCAACGGAATGCTTTTGTTCCTCAACTCTTGGACTTTGGTATCTAAAATCCGAACCGGTCGTTCCTCGTAAGTCATATCAGGCTCTATATCCTCCGGTACCCTCGGTAACACGTGAGAAGGATCATGAACATACTTTCGAAGCATAAAAACGTGAAAAACATTATGCAACCGGTCCAAAGAAGATGGTAACGCAAGCCGATATGCTAGAAGTCCCACTTTCCCCAAAATCTCAAACGGTCCAACAAACCTCGGAGCTAATTTACCCTTCTTCCCGAACCTTCGAATGCCCACTTTCGGAGATACCTTTAAGAACACGAAGTCTCCGGTCTGAAAACTAAGATCTCGTCTTCGATGATCGGCATAGATCTTCTGTCGACTCTGGGCTGTTTTCAATCGATCCCGAATAATTTTAACCTTTTCCACCGAGTCCTGAACCATGTCAACACCCCAAAGTTTTGCTTCCCCAACCTCGTCCCAACAAATAGGTGACCGACATTTCCTCCCATACAAAGCCTCATACGGTGCCATCTGAATACTCGACTGATAACTATTATTGTTGGCGAACTCTGCAAGCGGTAGATGTGTATCCCACGAATCTGGAAAGTCAACTGTGCAAGCCCGTAACATATCCTCGAGAATCTGAATGGTTCTTTCAGACTGACCGTCAGTCTGAGGATGAAATGCTGTGCTAAACCTCAAATCGGTACCCAAAGCCCTCTGTAACGCTTTCCAAAATCGGGATGTAAACCTGGGATCTCTGTCTGACACAATACTAACTGGAACACCATGTAATCTGACAATCTAAAGAATATACAAATTCTCAAGTTTCTCCATCGAATAGGAAATGTCAACGGGTAAGAAATGAGAAGATTTAGTCAACCTGTCCACAATCACCCAAACTGCATTGAACCTCCTTCGAGTCCTGGGTAGTCCGGTTACAAAATCCATCGTAATGTGTTCCCACTTCCACTCGGGTATCTCAAGAGGCTGAAGTAGACCTGCGGGTCTCTGATGCTCTGCTTTAACTTGTTGACAGGTCAAACATTTCGACACATATTCTGCGATTTCCCTCTTCATGTTAATCCACCAAAATTGTTGTTTTAAATCCTGATACATCTTCGTACTCCCGGGATGAATGGTATACCGGGATTTGTGACCCTCATCAAGAACTCGTTGTTTAATCCCACCGATATTCGGCACACACAATCTGCTACGGTAAGTCAACACTCCCTCGGAGTCAAGCTGGAAGTCCACGTACTGTCTATCCCGAGCATTAACCATAATCTTCTTCAACTCTGGGTCATCCTTCTGAGTATCCTTTATTTGTTGAATTAATGTGGGAAATACATTAAGGTTCGTAAAAATAGCTCCACATTTCGACTCTTGGGGACGCCAATCTCGAGCATCCTCTAGCAATTTCCATTCACGAATCATCATTGATGCCACATAAGACTTTCGACTGATCGAATCAGCTACCACATTTGCTTTGCCCGGATGGTACGAAATGGTGCAATCATAATCTTTTAAAAACTCCATCCACCTACGCTGACGGTTATTCAATTCCTTTTGAGAGAAGAGGTATTTCAAACTCTTGTGATCGGTAAAAATCTCAAACTTCGCTCCATATAGGTAATGCTTCCACTTATGCAACGCAAAGACTATCGCAGCCAACTCTATATCATGAGTAGGGTAATTTTGTTCACTAGGGGTCAACTTCCTCGAAGCATACGCAATTACTTTCCCATTCTGCATCAAAACACAACCCAAACCCTCTTTCGAAGCATCACTGTAAATCACTAAGTCGTCGTTTCCATTTGGTAACGCAAGAATAGGAGCCGTAGTTAATCTCTTCTTTAATTCATCAAAGCTACTTTGACATTTTTCACTCCACACAAACGGTACATCCTTCCGGGTCAACTTAGTCATCGGAGTAGCAATCCTCGAAAACCCTTCTATAAACCTTCTGTAATACCCAGCTAAACCCAGAAAACTTCTGATCTCGGTCACTGACTCAGGTCTCTTCCAATCCACTATGGCTTCTATCTTTGAAGGATCCACAGAAATCCCATCTTTAGAAATAACATGACCCAGAAATGAAACCTTCTCGAGCCAAAATTCGCATTTACTAAACTTCGCAAACAACTGTTCCCTCGCAAGAATGGATAAAACTGTCCTCAAGTGTTGCTCGTGCTCCTCTCGAGATTTAGAGTAGACAAGAATGTCGTCGATGAAGACCACCACGAATGAGTCAAGATAAGGATGGAAAACCCGGTTCATCAAATCCATAAACACGGCAGGCGCGTTAGTCAACCCAAACGGCATAACCAAGAACTCGTAGTGACCATAACGAGTGTGAAAAGCAGTCTTCGGAATATCCTCCGATCGAATCTTCAACTGATGGTACCCACTCCTCAAATCAAGTTTAGAAAACACTACGGACCCTTGAAGCTGGTCAAATAAATCATCAATGTGAGGTAGCGGATACTTGTTCTTCACTGTAACCTGATTCAACTTTCGGTAATCAATACACAATCTCAAAGAACCGTCTTTCTTCCGCACAAACAAAACCGGTGCTCCCCACGGGGAAACACTAGGGCGGATAAACCCTCGATCAAGCAACTCTTGCAACTGAACCTTTAGTTCCTTCAACTCTGCGGGAGCCAACCTATACGGTGCCTTTGAAATTGGAGCCGTACCCGGCAAAAGGTCTATACAAAACTCTATCTCACGATCGGGTGGCATATCATATTCAGAAGAGAAAACATCAGGAAATTCTCTAACTACCCGAACACTCTCCAAACTAGGGGATTCTTTCCTAGTATCAAGCACACTAGCCAAGTACCCCTCATAACCTCGATGCAACAATCTCCTAGCTTTCACATAAGAAATGATACGAATATTCCTACCCAAAGGCATAGCCTCAAAAACAAATTTAGGCATATTGGGAATAGAAAAAGTAACAACTTTCTTACGACAATCAACAGAAGCATAAAACTTGCTCAACCAATCTATACCCAAAATAACATCAAAGTCTTGAATCGGAAGGACTACCAAGTCCGCACACAAGACACGACCACAGATAAGCACATTACAAGCACGAAATACTCTATCGGTCACCAAACATTCTCCTATAGGGGTCGACACCTCTAGCACATAAGGTAAAGACTCAAATGCAGCATTTAGCAAGGAAGCAAATTGCACAGATATGAAAGAATGCGATGATCCTGGATCTACTAACGCACGAGCGATCACATTAAACACAGAAACAATACCTCCAATAACAGAAGGATCATCGGTAGCTTGTTGTTGATTCATGGCAAATACCCTTCCTTGGACCTTGGGCTTCCCCGCAGCATCTCTTTTCTGACCCTGTGGAGCACCGACTCCTACCCCAGTCGGTTGACCTCTGAATCTCGGGCAATCCTTCACAAAATGCCCCAATTGCCCACAGTTAATTCATTTCCCCTGTTTCTTCCAACACTGGTCCTCCGAATGTCATCCCCTTTGGAAATATGAACAGAGTCTCCTATTTTGGTTCCCTTGGTTCCCGGCAGTAGTACCCGGGTTCCTTGGGATTGGTTGCCCTCGGGGCTGAGACTGTCCCCCGAAATTACCTCGGTTATCAGAACGGGATTGTGGCTTGCTCTGCCCTCCCTGCTTGCTAGTGTTAGTCACCTCGACCTTCTTCTTATGCTCCCCTATATCTTGCTCAATCAAGTAGGCTCGGTCCACCGCATCCTGATAAGTTTGAATCCGCTGGGCTATAAGCTGAGTCCGAATAGAAGTCTTCAAACCCCGGATGAATCTCATAGCTTTCTGCTCCTCAGTCCTCACAAGATAGTCACAATACCGGGCTAATTCTGTGAACTTAGCCGAGTACTGAGCTATAGACAACAAACCTTGCTCCAAGTTGAGAAGCTCGATCTCTTTTCGGTTTTGATCCACTACCGGAATAAAATGCTCTTTGAACTTCCGCACAAACAATTCCCATGCATACACTGTATGGGTATCATCCCAACTCGCCTTAACTCCTTTCCACCAATGCTCGGCGGCCCCAACCAATTTATAAGCCACAAACCGGACCCTATCCTCGTCCGTGCACCCAAACACATCATAAATTTTCTCCATAGACTCAACCCATAGTTCGGCCTTCTTCACATCGGGATCACCATCGAACTCTGCCGGTTTCAGTTTCAAGAATTTCTCCAAACCATATCGGGGTGGTGGTGCTTGCTCTACTCTCGGTCCTTGGTCATGAATTGCCTTCATGGCCGCCTCAAACATGCCTTGGAACATAGCACGATTCTCTTCCCGAAGATCATTCTGATTCTGAGCCCCACTAGAACTTTCACCTGTCCTCCTTCTAGCCATTGTGACAATTACCTGCATAAAACATCAACCGTTACTCACTCCGAACACAACTACCCTCCTAGGTCATACTAGTCCACCTAGACTTATACTTAGAGCTAAACCATAGTTCTGATACCAACTGTCGCGCCCCCGACCCCGCGGGCCCGGAGTACGCGAGCTGGACGTCGACTTAAACAATAAACTCTAAAATAATGAAGATAAAAATTTTCCTTTTATACCAAAAGATGATAACACAAGTTTTGAAATCCAACTTGAACAACAAAAAATATAAACTAGTGTAAGCTCCATAAGCTTACACCCAAAATAATAAAATATACAAATTCTAATGACGTCAAGTTTGGTACAACTATTCCCAAAAAGGTTACACATTTATGTAATATAAACCCACCAATAACAACTTGCCCAAAAATCTCAACTCTCGCGACGTCCTCCTCGTGATCAGCGAGTCTAATCATTTCCTCCTGGGGGGGGAGAGTTAAGGAAAAACAAAGATAAAAGAAAGGGGGTGAGATAAATCTCAATAAGTTACTAATGCAACTACATGACATGTTATGATGCAATAAGCAATAAACAATAATAAATATCACTTAGCACATAGCATTTATCAATTAACAGATAGCAGCGGAAATAAACAATTAACAACGGATATTAGCCAAGGTTTCCCAACTGATAGAACCAAATAAAGGTCGCTGCGCAGCTTCAATAATCAACAATCCACATCTTCATAGTAGCATGAAAGCTGAAGAGAAAACCCCCGGTACCGGAACCACTAACAAAGTAACGTGCCACAAAGGGCGGGAGCCATGCCACAAAGTCATGCTCCAAAACGTCTAGCTAGAATACTCACAAAAGGAGCTAGCTCATCCCATCAAAGGCCAATCTGGATGAGGAAAGAAGGACCAATGGGCAATGCTATACTGGACTTGGCTTGTGCCATTATAGTATTATCCATTGCCTGACTCGATACACAAATAACCAGCTGGACTTTCAAATGAAAGCTAAGTAATAAAGATTAGCTTAATTAAACAATTCATGATTCCGAAGTAGGGAACCATTCCAAATAAATCACCACAAAGGTAAACCAATCCAAACAACACATCAAAAATGTCTAACATTCCCAAAACGGTACTTAATCAAATTTCAAAACATATTTATTCACAAGAGAACCAATTCCAATTAACAAAGTGTTCCACGATGTTAACTTAAGTTAATTAGAGTAATTAGACTTAAACTAGGGAAGCCACTTAGTTTTAGACAAGCAAAAAGGCAGATTTCTAGAACAGGGGGCGGGCGGGCGCCTGGAAGGGGGCAGGCGGGCGCTTATTTGACCAGAAGGTCTGGCCGCTGGAAAAAAGCCATGTAGGCGGGCGCCTGGCTCAGCGCGGGCGGGCGCCTGGTCGACGGGCTGGGAGGGATTCAACAGCTGGGTTCTTTAAGATTTCTTACCATTTTCACAAACTCTCAAAATCAATCACAACCAAACTTCTCACCAAGCATAAACATGAACCAAAACAACTTAACAACTAGAAAGGGACCTAAATCACATCATCTATCAACCCAAACTAAGATTGAAACCCAAAATTCATAACAATCACCATTTTAACCAAAAATCCAAATAAATTCTAAACTCAACCAAAACATCATATATATCAATAAAACATCATTTAACCAAGTGATGAACATTTTAGCATAAAAATGGGGGAAAAGTAACTTACTTGGAATTTCTCAAAGATGACGGAATTCAATTATTTTTTGTTCTACGCGATCCTATCGACGATCTAAACACATTTCATAAAATGAGCACTAAGAAATAGAGGGAGGAAGATGATCAAAATGGAGGAAGAATGAGAGAGAGATTTCTTACCTTTTTCCATGGAAAGAGAGAGAGAATGCAGGGAGAGAGGGAGTAGGGTGAGGAAGAGAGTGAGGGAGAAGGAAGAGTAGGGAGGGAGTAGTTAAAATTATTTAAAAAGGTTACACTTAGGCCCCCTCACTACTAACACATAACCCAAACCAATTTCCCTACTACCCACTTAACACAATATCAACCAAATAATGCTAAACACAAATTAATATTATGAGATATAAAATACGCACATAAATATTTGAATCAAATAAATAAATAAATAAATAAATAAATAATTATTTATCAATAAAATAGAGACGGGTTTTCGGGTCGTGACACATGTTGTTAATCTGGGTACCGACGAAGTGCCAAGGGAAACTAAGATCGGAAGCTTCTTCAAGGGGGACGACAGAGATAGATTGACTGCACTACTACGGGAGTTCGTGGATGTGTTCGCATGGTCATACAAAGACATGCCGGGTTTGGACAGAAAGGTAGCGGAGCACATAATTCCGATCAGAGAAGATGCCAAGCCAGTAAAGCAGAAGCTCAGAAAGATCAAGCCAGAATGGTCTCTGCAAGTCAAAGAAGAGATCGAGAAGCTCCTCAGTGTGGGTTTCATCAAGGTTATTGAGTATCTGAAATGGTTAGCCAACATCGTGACAGTCAAAAAGGCAAACGGCAAGGTTCGAGTTTGTGTGGACTTCCGGGATTTGAACAAAGCTTCCCCGAAAGACGATTTTCCACTCCCTAACATCGACATGCTGGTCGACTCCACTGCTGCCTACGAGGTTCGCTCATTCGTTGATGGGTTCGCTGGGTACAATCAGATTCTCATGGCCGAGGAAGATCAACATAAGACAACCTTCACAACACCGTGGGGTACCTTTTGCTACACAGTCATGCCATTTGGGTTAAGAAACGCTGGGGCTTCCTACCAAAGAGCCGTGACAGACTTGTTCCACGATATGATTCACAAAGAAATCGAGGTCTATGTGGACGACATGATCATTCACTCCAAAGGGACCGATGGTCAACATTTAATCGATCTCCGCAAGTTCTTCGAAAGGCTTCGTCAGCACAAGATGAGGCTCAACCCTGCAAAGTGCACGTTCGGTGTTATCCGAGGCAAAGTCCTTGGTTACATGGTCACTGAAAGGGGAATTGAAGTAGATCCCTCCAAAATCAAGGCAATCATTGACATGCCTCCTCCAAAGACGCAGAAAGAGATCAAAGGTTTCATGGGTAGACTGCAATACATCAGTCGGTTTGTGCACCAACTCACTTCCATGTGCGAGCCAATCTTCAAGCTACTCAAGAAGAATGTGGCTCTAGAATGGACCGACGCGTGCCAAGAAGCCTTCGACCAAGTGAAGCATTACTTGACGTGCCCTCCTGTTCTAGTTCCGCTGCACAAGGAGAAGCCTCTTTTGCTCTATCTCACTGTCAATGATGAAGCCCTAGGGGCTATGTTAGCACAAGAGCAACGAGAGTCCACAAAGGAGAATGCCATTTATTTTGTCAGTCACCGATTCCAAGGAGGCGAAAAGAACTACTGTCTTAGAGAAGTCATGTGCAGCATTGGTTTGGGTTACTCAAAAGCTAAAACACTATATGGAAGCTTTTCCGATCAAGCTAGTAGCAAAGGTGGACCCGCTTCGCTACATCTTCGAGAAGCCTTTCATGTCAACAAGAATATCCAAATGGTATTTCATGCTCGCCGGCTATGATATCACTTACGTCACACTAAAATCCGTCAGGGGGAAAGTGTTCAGTGACCAGCTTGCCGAATTCCCATGTGACGAAGTGAAGGGGGAAGGCGTACAGTTCCCCGACGAGCATTTAATTTGTACTGCAACCGAGGAAAATAAGTGGCAACTTTTTTTCGATGGCGCCGCCAATAAACACGGTTTTGGTATAGGAGTATTGCTTGTCGATCCAAAAGACATCTACACTCCCATTGCCATCCGTCTGGAATTCGAAGCTACCAAAAACATTGCCGAGTATGAAGCATGCATAGCAGGGCTTGAAGCAGCTCTCGAAAGAAACGTCACGGAACTAGAAGTATTCGGCGACTCTTTGCTCCTTATCAATCAGCAATCGGGTAAATGGCGAATCCAAGACCCGACCCTCCAACAGTATGGTCAGCACCTTGAAGAATTGGTTGAACAATTCCAAGAGATCACTTTCAACTACCTGCCAAGGGATAAAAATTGCTTCGCCGATGCACTGGCCACCATAGCTTCATTAGTCGAAATGCCCAAAAGGAAAATGGTGAAGCCTTTCAAAATTTCCCGAAGGAACAGTCCGGCGTACTGCATGAGTATCGAGATCAATGAGGTTCAAACAAACTCTCCGTGGTATTCGGATAACATGAATTTCCTCAAAGATGGCACTTATCCCGAGAATAGCAATAAGAAGTCTCAAGCGGCTCTGCAAAGACTAGCCTCTCGGTACGTACTGATTGGGGACCGAGTCTATAAAAGGCACCACGACGAGATCAATCTCTTATGCGCCAATGAGGCCGAAGCTCAAGAGATAATGTGTTAAGTGCACGAAGGAGAGTGTGGACCCCACATGAATGGGTTTATGCTAGTCAAGAAGATACTCCGTGTTGGTTACTATTGGAGCACTATGGAACGAGACTGTATCGAGAAAGTCAAAAGGTGTGCCGAGTGCCAATTCCATGCTAATCTGCAACATGCTCCACCCTCGCAACTCTACAACATGGTCACACCTTGGCCTTTCTCTTGTTGGGGGATAGACATCATCGGTAAAGTCCATCCTGCCGGAAGCAATGGCCAGTCATTCGTCCTAGTGGCTGTCGACTACTTCACAAAGTGGGTCGAAGCACAAGCCTATCGGACCCTCAACGCCAAGAAAGTGGCCGAATTTGTAAAGATTAATATCATGTGCCGATACGGCGTGCCTCACAAAATCATTTCCGACAACGGCTCTCACTTTGAGAAGGAAATGGATGCACTTTTGGTAGAATACAAGATCACCAAGGACAAGTCATCTCCTTACCGTCCCCAAGCAAATGGCGCGGTTGAAGCAGCAAATAAGACCATCGAGACCATCGTCAAGAAAATGGCCTCAACAGGAAGGGATTGGCCCGAGAAGCTACCATTAGCAGATAGCCGAAGACCGGTTTTCCCAAAAAAGTAGAAACGTCCGTCGACTCTTTCTAGAAGATTTCCATAAATAAAAGAAAGTAATTGTGGGGCTACCGCACATCAATACGGTCAGCAACAGGAGAAACTGCTTATGCATTAGTCTATGGTTCTGAAGCCGTACTCCCAATCGAACTTGAAGTCCCATCTCTACGGGTCCTCCTCGAGAATCAAGTCAACGAGGTCGATTGGATGCAAAGTCGATATGAACAGCTAGCCTTACTCGACGAGAAAAGGCTAAGAGCACTCGAACGCACAACGGCGTATCAGCAAAAGATGGCAAGAGCTTTCAACAAAAAGGTGAAGCCTCGAAACATCAATGTGGGAGATTTGGTCTTAAGACAACATCCTCCTAACGCCATGAATCCCCTGGGGAAATGTGGACCTCGATGGATCGGTCCGTACGTGGTCAAAAAGATACTAAGCGGCGGTCCAGTCTGACTCGTGGATTTAGATGGTGACCAGCTGCCAAAGGAGGTCAACCTCGACAAGCTCAAAAGGTTCTATGCTTAATAAACAAAGACCATAAAAAAAAAAAAAAAAAAAAAATCGCTCGCTAGGTTGAAAACCCGCAAGGGCGGCCTAGGTAAAAATTAGAGCACGTGCAAAAAAGAAGCCCGCTAGATTGAAAACCCGAAAGGGCGGTCTAGGAAAAAAACAGGGTGCACAAAAAAAAAAGGTCTTTGTTTGTTTGATCTACGGAGACCTGAGCCTCCCAACTGGAGGAACGTAGGCAACCTTCGGGTGCGGTCTAAAACATATCAAAAATACTCAATTCACTTCAAATAACAAAGTGCAATTTTTATTCATCCAATGAGTTATTCAAGCCATTACAACGGATTTATTGAGCAACAAAAGACATCAAAACATTAAATCCTAAAACAAAGTGGTCTAATTTAATTGCAATCTCGTAGGGTACTAAGAAAAGTCCAACTTTCTCTTAGCCTTCAAAGGACCACCCGATCGTCTCTCAATCCATTTCTTCTTGGATAACGGAGGAGCACTAATACGCACCGAAACCCTCTGTGTTGCGGCACGTCTCGTAGCATAAAAGTCATCCAAAGGAGTACCGAAAGGGTCAGCAAGAATGTTACTCGAATCAGCAGCAGCCTCCCTATATCTCAAGGCGCTGCTAGGATCAAAACCCTTTGTTAGGATTCATTGTTAGTACACCCACCTTAATTTGATTGATCCATGCCACGTGTCTTTTTATGGACTTTAGGACCGCATGTAATCAAGTTCTACTTCAATTTTTAGATAAGTCCATTTCTAGATTTTTGATTATCTAGGCTTAGTATAGTTCGGTTGTATCATTAGCGGTTTAGTGCTTCAAGCCGTCATCTTGAGACCGCCAGCATGGAGCCCTTCAGTTTTCATCAAACTGCAGTTTGCATGTTTGATGAAACCGCCCATCAAGATCATTCCTCAAACCGCCCCTATGCTTGGTGAAACCACAGAGCAGTTATTGAAGAGATAAAGATATGTCATTTATTCCTTAGACAAACATTCCCTTTTTCACCATAAAAGGATGTTGTTATGTCATGTCAAAATAACTCTAAGTTAACTTGGAGTTTCTGCAAGGAATGTCGGTTTGTCTATCAGTTTGAATTGTTTACCGTTAGTCCCTTCTGCAACAAAGGACAAATGTCAGGTAGTGGTGCAACAACTACCTAGGACTACAAGACAAAACCAAGGACGAAAATGACAGCTCAACCAATGGGATTTCGACAGCACTGTACCCTTCAGATTTGATTCAAATCTTTACCCAACGGTCACAAGGGTGCTCTGCCTATAAATAGCCTCCATTATTCAACAATGAAGGTTGCTGAGCTTCAAGGGATTCATTCCAAAGTGTTCAAGTTTGCTTTGAAGATTCAAACCCAGATATTCATATCTTCAAACCATCTCCATTGCAAACCCAGTTCTTCATCAAAGCTTCAAGCCTAACAACCTTTCATATTCAGCCTTTACACCAAAAGACTTTCATTTGCTCAACCATCATTTAGATACTTAGAGCATTTGATTTCTTTTCACACACACACCCGATTTATATGATCACATAGATTATATACTTCGAAAACACCGGTTGTTATTATAGCTTAGGTTAGACTTATTGTTTAGAGTTTAGATTCATCTTGTAAAACCTCCTCTAAATTAATACAAGTCTCATAGCTATTAGAAAATCCTAGACTAACCATCTAGGTAGAGGACGTAGTTCATTTAAGAACGAACCTCTTCAATTTGTGTGTTTGATCTTTATTTTCTGTCTTGATATTTATCTTTCTTGTTTGTGGTCTTGAACTTGTTTCCATATACGAAATGACTTGAAAGATGAATTGTGTTTTCCTTTGAACTTTAAGTTTAACTATTCAGTTGCATCATAGTGTTTTCTCAACCTGAGTCAAACCTCCCAACTCTTTAACTAACCTATTTGGCCAAACCGCAAACTCCGCTGTGCATTTTATCAGTTCGGTTCTTGTGCTTTGAACCGCAGTTGGCCAAACTGATAAGTACTCGGTTGATTTTAAGGGTATTTTCGAAAAAGTTTCGGACCGCTATTCACCCCCCTCTAGAGGTTCTATACCCTTGTTGCCCTCTGGGACCAACAAGTGGTATCAGAGCATATCCACCAAACTTGTTTTTACAAGCTTAACCGCTTGGGTGCTGATCCAATGGCAAACACAAACACCCATATGATGCAAACATCCAATTCGAATCACTTACCGATTCTGGATGAAGATAGTTTTATTTTTTGGAAAGATAGGATGATGAAACACATGATTTCATGTGATCGTAGACTGTGGACCGCGGTTACTGATAGACCATATGTTCCTATGAAAGCTAATCCACGTGCAGGAACCGCAGGAGAAGAAGCTGAAGTTAAGAAGTTAGAAAGTGAATGGACTGATGCAGACCGCATCAATGTGGATTTTGATGGAAGAGCTATGTCCATGCTAGTGTCAGCTATTGACTTGAGGACTCATTCTAAGGTGCTTCACTGCAAAACCGCAAAGGCTACCTGGGATGCTATAGTTGACTTTCTGGAAGGAGATTCAGATACCAAGAAGAACCGCCTCTATCAACAGAGAAGACTCTTTGACTATTTTGTTAAAGATCCTAAGGAATCTCTTAGACAATTCTATGAGAGGTTTATTGATATTGTTAATGTGTGTTTTTCTCTTGGACATGTCTATTCTAATACAGATTTGAACATGAGATTCATGCAAGCACTTGGTAGTAAATGGCTGATCAAAACAACTAACATTGAAGATAACAAGGACTTGGAAGCTCTTGATCTTCGACACTTGTATGCCATGCTGAAGGTTTTTGAATTCAAGCTTGAAGAGGTCCATGAAACCGAAAGCAGATTTAAGACAATCTCTCTAGCTGCATTCAACAATACCTCATCTCCTGTCTACAATCCAGACCATCATCAAACCGCTCCTCACCTCCACTTACAAACCACTCCTCCTGACCAAAATGTCCCTAGATACAATCCTCAAACCGCACCTTCTGAGTATTACCAACAGTCTCACCAATCCTATCCTCAATCACATCAACCATATCCTCAATCTTATCAATCTTATCAGCAGTCTCATCAATCCTACACTCATCCTCAAAGTTCTTATGCTCAGAGTGTAGGATCACAATCCTCAAGTTCTACTCAAGTTGATTTTGATGAAATGGATGATGAAGAATTTGCTTTGTATGTGAAGAAATACACCAAGTTCAGGAAAAACAATAGAGCTCAATTTCCATCCAAAGGCCCAGCAAAGTTTGTCCCTCCAACCAGATTCAACAAAACTGCAGATCCCAAGACAAGGGATGACTTGGTTTGTTATAACTGCAGACAGCCAGGTCACTTTGCTTCGAGTTGTCCCAAACCGCGTTATGAAGCCGCGCCAGCAAAGAAACCATTCAACAAGAAGTTCGTGAAAAGAAGAGGAATGGTAGCTGACCAAGGAGATCAACCGCTGACATAGATGGGTTCAGACTCAGATTGTCGCGCCCCCGGAACCCGCGGGCCCGAGTCCGCGATCTGGACGTCGACTTAAAACCAAAACTATGAAATACCGAAGCTAAAAATTCCATTTGATACCAAAAGGTAATGATCCAAAGTTTTACAAAACCAAGTTTGATTAAAAACCGATTACAACTATCACAAACTCCCACAAGTTTATGCACAACAAAATACAAATACACAATTCCTAATGACGTCAAAGGTTGGTACAAATACCCCAAAAGGTTATACATTTAAATAATGTAAACCGACCCATAACAACCTGCCCCAAAATCTCAATCCTCTCGACGTCCTCCTCGATCCGCGAATCCTAATCCTTTTCCTCCTGGGGGGGGGGTTAAGGAAAAACAAAGATGGAAATGAACGGGGTGAGATAAAATCTCAGTAAGTTACTAATGCAACTACATGACATGCTAATATGCAATGACCAATATCAATTAACATAAGATAGATAGCAGCGGAAATAATAAGCGACATGTTGTCAACAGTAACATCCAATAATCAACCATATAAATAAGCATATAACAACAAATGAGAGGCTCCCTATCGCCAACCGTCCCATACCGGTTGGAAATAACGACCAGCTCATCACGCAACACATAAAGCTGAAATAAACACTCATAAGTGGATACATAGCCAAGGTTTCATCCAACTGGAAGAACCAAATAAAGGTCGCTGCGCAGCTTCAATAATCAACAATCAACATCTTCATAGCAGCATGAAAGCTCGAAGAGAAAACCCCGGTACCGGAACCAATAACCATAAAAGTGTCACAAGGGACAAGGACCATGACACAAAGTCATGCCCATTAGCCAGATGCATTCACAAAGGAACGCTGACTTATCCTTTCCAAGGCCAATCTGGAGAAGGGGTATAGTAAGGGCAAAACAATGGTCAACATTATAATGGACTTGGCTTTGCCATTATAATCCTTCCCATCGCCCGATGCAACAAATATGCCAGCTGGGCTTCTAATTAAATGCTAAGTAATAATATTTTAGCATGAATAACAACTTAAGGTTCCAAAGTAGGGAACCACACCAATTAAATCATCATAAAGATGCAAACGATTACTCAAGAAGAGTTCAACAACAATATACACAACGAGTTTCTCATAAAAGAGCACAACAACGATAAACGGAATTTCTCATAAAGAGCACAACAACAATGATTCTTAGAACCCGATAATTCCATAAGGAGGAACCATACCAAATACATTCCAAAGATGATACTCACAAGTTACACATAAAGAGCACAACCCAAACGGTCTCTCACAAATAGTACAACGACTATAACCCAAATTTATCCCAAACGAATCCAAAATGTTACACTTATTAGAACATGATCACGACTGGACTACACCCTACACCTTAGTGTTCCAAAACAACCCTCTAGGTACTATAGGACATCGCCTAAAACCTATACTAAGTCTTACGCGAAATTCAATTCGGTTGGAACAAACACGAACACATCATAAGATGCCCAAACAATACTTGGTCAAATTACATAGCTCTATTGTTCACAAAGGAACCAATTTTAATTACTAAAGTGTTCCACGATGTATCTTAAGTTAATTAGAAGGATTAAACCTAAACTAGCTAAGCCTTAGGTCTTAAACCAAGCAAAAGGGCAAAAATTCCTGGAACAGGGGCGGGCGGGCGCCTGGAAAGGGGTCAGGCGGGCGCTTGAATGTCCAGAAAGTTTGGTCATCAGAAATGACATGTAGGCGGGCGCCTGGGAAGGGTCAGGCGGGCGCCTGGTCTACGGACTGGGAAGAAATCTCAGCTGGGTTCATCAAGTTTCCTTACCATTTTCACCAATCTCTTAATCAAACACAATCAATAGAATCCTCAAGGTACCCAAACCATAACCAACCAACAAAGGGACCTTAACAACACCATTGATTAATCAAACCAAGAATCAAAACCAACATTCATCAATCCACCATTTTTACCCAAAACTCAAATAAAATTCCAAATAAATTCAAAACTCAATCAAACTTCAAATATAACATATCAAACATCATATAAACATGATATGAACATTTTAGCATCAAAATGGGGGAAAAGTAACTTACTTGCAAATTCTCAAAGTTGATGGATTTCGATTCTTTTTGGCTTCCTACGATCCTATCGACGATCTAAACATGGTTCACGTTTTAAGAAATGAGAGAAGATGAGAGGAAGAAGGAGAAAATGAAGAGAGAAGAAGGAGAAGAAACTTACCACTTTTGCTTAGAGAGAGAGAGGAATGGCTGGGAGAAGAAGAATGGGGGTGGAGTGTGAGGGTGAAAGAGGAGGAGTAGGGAGGGAGTAGGGGGGAATTATTTCAAAATATTACACTCGGGCCCCTCCCCCATCTACTAGCACAATTAATTACACTCCCTACTAACTATTAAGACCCAACACTTCCACACTAGCCCAATTAACTCAAACACAAAGCTAGGCATAATTATTATGAAACATAATATGCACACATAAATATTTAAATAAATAATAATTTAAATAAATAAATAAGCAAATAAATAAATAATAATTATTTATTACTAATAAAATAGAGCCTAGTTTCCGGGTCGTGACATTCACTCCCCCTTAAAGAAAATTCGACCCGAATTTTTAACGAGACTTACCCGAAAGACCAAATAGCTATGGATACGATAGTTCCGCCATTTCTCAAATTCCTCAATTGTCCATTCTGAACCACCACGTAGTAACCTTAAATAATGTTCACGATACCACAACCTCTCGCACATAACTTCCTTCAATCATAACCTTCACTACTAATTAGAATCCACAATCAAAATTGGAGAATCCCAATTGCTCCCAAACATAACTCTCGAGATATCCCAATCTCACCTTATTCATAACCTTAATTACACTGCGAAGGTGTTTCCTCTTTGTAAATCGCATACTTAGTAGTATTCCCCAGAAATTCGAAACATCGCCATCCCGAGTCTAATTAGCTTTTAAAATATAAAAGGGCTAAAGAAATTTCTATTTCCACAATATTCATCGAAATGGCTATATCTCTATGGATTACCATTATAGTGTCTTCACTTTGAGTTAACACTTTAAATAAATAGTACCATACAAACCCCAAAGTTTCTCGTACAAAGTGTCCCCTTAAATCTATGTTATACTCTCATCCCTTCATTAATCTGGTCTTGAAGCCTAAACCATTCAACATACTCAATAGTCCGCAAAACAATCCAAAATTTATCTTCAAAAGATTTTCTCTAACTCCCATTTAAGTCATAATCCGTGCTCATATACCCAAAGGAAATCAACGAACTCTAAATTCAATAGCTAACCCCGGTTAGTCTCCCACGCATACATTTATTGACTTAATGATATTTAAGCTCAATGGTACTACCAAAATCATAAACCAATTAGCTAACTTCATTCCAACAGATCCATTACCAAATCACAATATTCTTTAATTATGCCCAAATATTGATACTCAACTTTCCTCACATACCCTTGGTCCAAATCGCGAAACGCCACCAAGAAGAGATTTAGGGCCAAAGAACCACTATTTAACCAAAATTTCAAAATGCCTTTAACATAGATTGAGAAATTATTACTCTCCCAAAATGTACTTAGTCCTTTCTAACTTAACACCCTTATCACCATTAATGATCATAACTCCTACAACAAACTCATCATCAATAACAAATCGTACACCTCTCCATACTAATCCATTCCGATGCATTCACGGAGATGTACTAAAAGTGACCAAAATTTTCCCAAGAGATCCTCATTGAATCCTCAACTCCTATAACCCAACCGATGTCATAAGGACATTGATCTAAATATTAGCACTACAACCTTGTACTATAACAACTCAATTTAACCCAAGCTTCTCCTCAAACACTAGGTACTAATCGGAAGCAAATGAAAGTCTTACGAATGATAAATACACCCAACAAATCGACCGAAACTAAATACTCGGATTTCAATTAAGAAAAGATAGGTATAACTCTACCCAGGGAACGGTCTCAAACAGTTTTAAGAAATTAGGAGTGGAGAATATAACAATCCCCTACAACAATAGATTAAAGCAATAGTAACATCAAAATCTTGTAATAGCAACATGGCTAATTTAGCAGGTGAGACCTGACCATACTTAAGCACATCATAAGCACATAAGACTTCATCAGATACCCTAAACTCCTCCATAGGAGTAGACACCTACAACACACAGTCGAAGACTCAAGAGAAATAAATGCAACTAATGCATAGAAACACATAAATGCGATGATCCTAAAATGCACGCGCTCGCTCTCGACATAAAATTAATACCTCCTGAAACTGATGAATCACCCGTTGGGTGCTGATTGATTGCCAATACTCTACCTGAAACCTTGGGCTTCCCCGAAGCATCCCTTTTCTGACCCTGTGGTATTCCAGTTCCTGACCCCGATGACTGAACTCTAAACCTCGGACAATCTTTAACGAAGTGTCCCAACTGACCACACTTCACACATTTCCCCTGCTTCTTCCAACACTTGTCTTCTGAGTGTCCTATCCTCTGACAGAAGCTGCAGACTTTCCCATTTCGTGTCCCTTTATAAGAACCTTGATTTCCTACTGTTGATTGCCCTTGAAGTTGCCTTCTGAATCGAGTTTGCACTCCAGAATTACCTCTGCTATCCGAATGTTGCTGTTGTGACTTACTCTACCCTCCTTGCTTACCCGGGTTAACCATCTCAGTCTTCCTTTTGCGTTCCCCAATATCCTGCTCAATCAAGTAGGCCCGATCCACCGCATCCTGAAAAGGTTGAATTCTTTGGGCTAAAAGTTGAGTCCTAATAGGTGTCTTCAAACCCCTGATCAATCTCATCGCTTTCTGCTCCTCGGTCCGCACAAGGTAGTCACAACACCTGGCTAATTCTGCGAACTTAGCCGAGTACTGTGCTACTGACATCATGCCTTGCTCCAAGCTGAGGAACTCGATCTCTTTCCGGTTTTGATTCACTAGAGAGATAAAATGATCCTTGAATTTCCTCACGAACCACTCCCAAGGATATGGTACAAGAGTCGCATCCCAACTGGTCTTCAGTGCCTTCCACCAATGTTCCGCAGTCCCGACGAGCTTATAAGCTGAAAACAGAACCCTATCCTCATCAGTGCAACCAAAGACATCGTAGATTTTCTCCATCGATTCTATCCATAGCTCGGCTTTCTTCACATCCGGCTCACCGTCGTACTCACTTGGTTTCAACTTCAAGAATTGCTCCAACCCAAATCGCGGAGGTGCTAGATGTTCCTCTCTCGGCCCTTGGTCATGAATTGATTTCACGGCCGCTTCAAACCTGTCCTGAAACATTGCACGATTTTCTTCCCTTAGACTAATAAGATTCTGAGTCCCACTGATGCCTTCACAAGCTCTTCTTCTAGCCCTTTAGAACAAATACCTGCATAAAACATCAAACCGTTACTCACTCCGAACACAACTACCCACCTAGGTCATACTAATCCACCTAGACTTATACTTAGAGCCAAACCATCGCTCTGATACCAACTGTCGCGCCCCCGGAACCCGCGGGCCCGAGTCCGCGATCTGGACGTCGACTTAAAACCAAAACTATGAAATACCGAAGCTAAAAATTCCATTTGATACCAAAAGGTAATGATCCAAAGTTTTACAAAACCAAGTTTGATTAAAACCGATTACAACTATCACAAACTCCCACAAGTTTATGCACAATAAAATACAAATACACAATTCCTAATGACGTCAAAGGTTGGTACAAATACCCCAAAAGGTTATACATTTAAATAATGTAAACCGACCCATAACAACCTGCCCCAAAATCTCAATCCTCTCGACGTCCTCCTCGATCCGCGAATCCTAATCCTTTTCCTCCTGGGGGGGGTTAAGGAAAAACAAAGATGGAAATGAACGGGGTGAGATAAAATCTCAGTAAGTTACTAATGCAACTACATGACATGCTAATAGCAGCGGAAATAATAAGCGACATGTTGTCAACAGTAACATCCAATAATCAACCATATAAATAAGCATATAACAACAAATGAGAGGCTCCCTATCGCCAACCGTCCCATACCGGTTGGAAATAACGACCAGCTCATCACGCAACACATAAAGCTGAAATAAACACTCATAAGTGGATACATAGCCAAGGTTTCATCCAACTGGAAGAACCAAATAAAGGTCGCTGCGCAGCTTCAATAATCAACAATCAACATCTTCATAGCAGCATGAAAGCTCGAAGAGAAAACCCCGGTACCGGAACCAATAACCATAAAAGTGTCACAAGGGACAAGGACCATGACACAAAGTCATGCCCATTAGCCAGATGCATTCACAAAGGAACGCTGACTTATCCTTTCCAAGGCCAATCTGGAGAAGGGGTATAGTAAGGGCAAAACAATGGTCAACATTATAATGGACTTGGCTTTGCCATTATAATCCTTCCCATCGCCCGATGCAACAAATATGCCAGCTGGGCTTCTAATTAAATGCTAAGTAATAATATTTTAGCATGAATAACAACTTAAGGTTCCAAAGTAGGGAACCACACCAATTAAATCATCATAAAGATGCAAACGATTACTCAAGAAGAGTTCAACAACAATATACACAACGAGTTTCTCATAAAAGAGCACAACAACGATAAACGGAATTTCTCATAAAGAGCACAACAACAATGATTCTTAGAACCCGATAATTCCATAAGGAGGAACCATACCAAATACATTCCAAAGATGATACTCACAAGTTACACATAAAGAGCACAACCCAAACGGTCTCTCACAAATAGTACAACGACTATAACCCAAATTTATCCCAAACGAATCCAAATGTTACACTTATTAGAACATGATCACGACTGGACTACACCCTACACCTTAGTGTTCCAAAACAACCCTCTAGGTACTATAGGACATCGCCTAAAACCTATACTAAGTCTTACGCGAAATTCAATTCGGTTGGAACAAACACGAACACATCATAAGATGCCCAAACAATACTTGGTCAAATTACATAGCTCTATTGTTCACAAAGGAACCAATTTTAATTACTAAAGTGTTCCACGATGTATCTTAAGTTAATTAGAAGGATTAAACCTAAACTAGCTAAGCCTTAGGTCTTAAACCAAGCAAAGGGCAAAAATTCCTGGAACAGGGGCGGGCGGGCGCCTGGAAAGGGGTCAGGCGGGTGCTTGAATGTCCAGCAAGTTTGGTCATCAGAAATGACATGTAGGCGGGCGCCTGGGAAGGGTTAGGCGGGCGCCTGGTCTACGGACTGGGAAGAAATCTCAGCTGGGTTCATCAAGTTTCCTTACCATTTTCACCAATCTCTTAATCAAACACAATCAATAGAATCCTCAAGGTACCCAAACCATAACCAACCAACAAAGGGACCTTAACAACACCATTGATTAATCAAAACCAAGAATCAAAACCAACATTCATCAATCCACCATTTTTACCCAAAACTCAAATAAAATTCCAAATAAATTCAAAACTCAATCAAACTTCAAATATAACATATCAAACATCATATAAACATGATATGAACATTTTAGCATCAAAATGGGGGAAAAGTAACTTACTTGCAAATTCTCAAAGTTGATGGATTTCGATTCTTTTTGGCTTCCTACGATCCTATCGACGATCTAAACATGGTTCACGTTTTAAGAAATGAGAGAAGATGAGAGGAAGAAGGAGAAAATGAAGAGAGAAGAAGGAGAAGAAACTTACCACTTTTGCTTAGAGAGAGAGAGGAATGGCTGGGAGAAGAAGAATGGGGGTGGAGTGTGAGGTGAAAGAGGAGGAGTAGGGAGGGAGTAGGGGGAATTATTTCAAAATATTACACTCGGGCCCCTCCCCCATCTACTAGCACAATTAATTACACTCCCTACTAACTATTAAGACCCAACACTTCCACACTAGCCCAATTAACTCAAACACAAAGCTAGGCATAATTATTATGAAACATAATATGCACACATAAATATTTAAATAAATAATAATTTAAATAAATAAATAAGCAAATAAATAAATAATAATTATTTATTACTAATAAAATAGAGCCTAGTTTCCGGGTCGTGACACAGATGAAAGTGATGATGAAGAAACTGCTAATCTTTGTCTCATGGGATTTGAAGAAAGAATTGAAATTAACGAAAGCCTTCCACTGCCAAATCAACAAATGAAGTCAGTTTCAACTAAGACTCCTGAGGCTAGATTAAGCAAAGCTCCTACAACACCAAACTACACTGCCGAGGTTCAAACAGACCAAAGTCATGATGACCAGGTACTAGAACGTGCTAATATTATATGTCAACAACACACTGTGCTTAAAAAGGCATATAAACTAATGGCTGCGGAACTTGAAGAATCCCAACGTGTATGTAAATCCCACAAGGAGGAAATTGAAAACCTCAAGCTCCAAATTTTGCTGGGATATCTACTATTATGGATGAAAACCGCTATCTGAAGGACAGAACCGAGGTACTTCTCACCCAAATCCATGAGCTTACCGTACAAAGGGATGACCTTCAAAAAGTGACCGATGTATGGACTAAGTCTGGTGTCACCGTGGAACAAATCCTAAATTCACAAATTCCTACTTCAGATAAAAGTGGATTGGGGTTTAAAACCGATGATGGGTGTAAGTGTCCTTGTCTCTGTGCCGAAGGTGGTGTGAAACCTACTGAACAAACCAAAGAAATTCCTAAGGTTAATCATGCTGGTAAAAAGGGCTCAAAACAAGAAATTAAAAGGCAAAATTATTTCTTTGAGTACCCTAAAAACCAGACTGGGAGAGATTCAAAGTGGAAAGAGAAATCCATAGCGGCTGAGGCAACCAAGGAAGTATTGAGTGATGAAACCGCTCCTAGTCAGTTTAAAGAAATTCCTATCCTTTTCCCTAAAGCCGCACCTAAGAGGAAGGTTGAGCTCAAGAAGGTAATCTTTGTTAAAGCCAAAACCGCTGACCCAGTAAAACATGAGAAACCGAAGGTCAGTAAAGGGTTTGTAAAACCGCAACCAAAACTTGGATTTATTCATTGTGCTATTTGTGCTGATTTTGGTCATAGTGCTGGTCATTGTCTTTTAAGATTCACACCCAATGCCAAGGGACGTAAAAATCCTAAGGTCAAACAGGTGTGGGTCCCAAAAAGATGCTAACCCTAGGACCCAAGGAATAAGGGGGACCAAACCCTTTCATGTTTATTTTTCAGATTTCATGTTTTATGGCTGGAACCGCTAAGAAGAAGAAGGATCTCTGGTATTTGGATAGTGGATGCTCACGACACATGACTGGAGATTCCGAACTACTCTGCAGTTTCATCCAAATGAAGGGTCCCCCAGTAGTGTTTGGTAACAACAAGAAAGGAGAAACAGTAGGATATGGAATAATCAAACGTGGAAAAGTGACCATTGAAAATGTGTCACTAGTAGAAGGACTCAAGCACAACCTTCTCTCCATATCTCAGTTTTGTGACAAAGGAATGAACTGCAACTTTACTTCAACTAATTGTTTCATCAAAGATGCAACTTCCGGAGTTACTCTACTGACTGGCAACAGAACAGCCAAAAATATAAGTGAAAGCAGCTGGTTATGGCATAAGCGGCTCAGCCACTTGAACTTCAAGTATCTAGCAAAAATGCAAACGGATGGTCTTGTCAAAGGACTACCCAAAGTGGCTGACCATCATGATAAGAAATGTAAAGCATGCCAGCTTGGTAAGCAGCCCAAACAGTCATTTCCAAGCAAAACCGCATCTTCAACGAACCGCTGCTTACAACTGCTTCACATGGATTTATTTGGACCTGTCCCAACCGTCAGTATAGGAGGAAACCGCTATACTTTGGTGGTTGTTGATGACTTTTCAAGATATACATGGGTAGAAATGATGGCCTCAAAAGATGATACTTATGGCATCGTAACCGCTCTATTTAGACAGCTCCAAACTCAGAAATTGGATGACATTGTTGCTGTGCGTTCAGATAATGGAACCGAATTTACAAACAATGGTGTTGCCCAATATTGTGATGATCATGGAATTGATCATAATTTCTTTGCCGCTGGAGTTCCACAACAGAATGGAGTTGTAGAAAGAAAGAACAGGACTTTGATTGAAGCCGGGAAGACCATGATTGCAGAAGCAAAGCTTCCCAAATACTTCTGGGCCGAAGCTGTCAATACCGCATGTGTCACCCAGAACCGCTCCCTAATCATCAAAGTTCACAACAAGACTCCTTATGAATTGTGGAGAGGCGGATCACCCAACATTGCCTTCTTCAAGATATTTGGATGCAAGTGTTACATCTTGTACAATGGCAAAGAGCATCGAGGTAAATTTGATGCTAAAGCCGATGAAGGTATTTTTGTTGGTTATTCAAAACACTCTAAAGCTTTTCGTTGTTTCAATAAAACTTCATTAAAAATTGTAGAGTCAGTCCATGTTACATTTGATAAACATGATCTTCTTGAGCCACATATGGCTCTAAATGTTGTTGATGATTTTAGTGGTTTTGAGACAGGTACATCTTACCCTAATCATGCAACCGCAAATGACCAACCTACTCAAACCGCTCCATCAGGTTCTCCAACCGCTCCAAATCAAACCGAAGGTGTTGCTGTAGAACCGCACTCTTCTGATCCCATTCAAACCGTTGATCCAGTTCCAAACATCACCTTCAATGAAGATTTCAATGAATATCAAGAAGAGCCTCCTCTGGAAAATCTTCAGGAAATAGTGGTTCATGAAGACCTCCCTCCAGAAATCAATGAGCATAGAGACCATCCAACAACCAATGTTATAGGTCCTATCAGTTCTGGTGTTCAAACAAGAGGAAGCTTAACTCATAGAGATAACCACAGTTTGTTCTCAACCGCATTGTTATCTCAGATGGAACCGAAGAAGGTAGATGAAGCTCTAAGTGATCCAAGTTGGGTAGCTGCTATGCAAGAAGAGCTCAATCAGTTTGAAAGATGCAGAGTTTGGACTCTAGTTCCAAGGCCCAGGGATCACACTGTAATTGGAACAAAATGGGTACACAGAAATAAGATGGATGAAAATGGTACTATAACAAGAAACAAAGCAAGGTTGGTTGCTTAAGGTTATAGGCAAGAAGAAGGAATTGATTATGATGAAACCTTTGCCCCTGTAGCCAGACTTGAAGCCATTAGATTGTTCCTGGCCTATGCCTCCTTCAAGAAATTCAAGTTATATCAAATGGATGTGAAGAGTGCGTTTCTGAATGGTGAACTACAAGAAGAAGTTTATGTAGCTCAACCGCCAGGATTTGAAGACAACCAATATCTTAATCATGTCTTCAAGCTCAAGAAGGCCTTGTATGGACTCAAACAAGCTCCAAGAGCATGGTATGACACTCTATCTAAATTTCTTATTGAACAAGGCTTCTCTAGAGGTAAAATTGATACAACCTTATTTATTGCTAAACACAAAGGTCATTCATTATTAGTTCAAATATATGTTGATGATATTATTTTTGTTTCTACTAATGAAACTATGTGTGTTAAGTTTGAGAAGCTCATGAAAGGTAAATTTGAGATGAGTATGATGGGAGAGTTGACATTCTTTCTTGGACTCCAAATCAAGCAATGTCATGATGGAATCTTTATCAACCAAGCCAAATATACCAAAGATTTGATCAAAAAATTTGGGCTTGAAACCGCTAAGCCAGTTGATACCCCAATGCAAAAGGCCTGCAGTTTGGATCGAGATGAACAAGGTAAGAAAGTGAATCAGACACTCTACCGAGGTATGATTGGCTCTCTTCTTTACTTAACTGCAAGTAGGCCAGATATAATGTTCAGTGTGTGTGTTTGTGCTAGATTTCAACAAACTGACCCTAGAGAATCTCATCTTATAGCTGTTAAACGTATTATTAGATATTTATGTGGCTCTGTTAACCTTGGACTTTGGTACTCCAAAGAATCTTTATTTGATTTGTTAGGTTATTCAGATGCTGACTTTGCAGCATGTAAGATTGATAGAAAGAGCACTAGTGGTGCATGTCAGTTCCTTGGATCTCGGCTTGTATCATGGTCCAGCAAGAAACAAGCATCGGTTTCAGTCTCAACCGCTGAAGCTGAATACATAGCAGCTGGAAGCTGTTGCTCTCAAATTCTCTGGATGAAACAGCAGTTGGAAGACTATGAAGTATTTGAGAAAAACTGCCCTATCTACTGTGATAGTACCGCAGCAATATCAATCTCCAACAATCCAGTACAACATTCTAAAACCAAGCACATTGACATAAGATATCATTTCCTCAAAGATCATGTTGAAAGAAGAACATTTCTCTAGCAAAGGTGGGAACCGTGATCAAATTGCAGATATTCTCACCAAACCGCTTGAAAATTCTAGGTTCTTTCATTTACGAGGAGAAATGGGTATGCTGGAACTTACTTAATATAATTCATGCCTATTTATTTTTTGTTCTAATAATTTTTGGTTAAGTATCTTGGCTCTATTAAGAAAATGCAAATAGCTTGCGGCTCAATCTACGAAACCGCAACAATAATAGTTCGGCTAAAGATTCCACTCAAACCGAAGAGTCAAGAAGAACAACTTCAGTTTGATCCAAACTGAATTGTCAAAGCAAGGACTCGGTTTTCTCTACTGAAACCGAAGAAAGATCTGAGAGATATCGGTTTCATCAAAACCAAGAATAAGGAAAAGGTAAGTCGGTTTACTCAAACCGCTCAGGTATGAAATTGCATTTTAGTCCCTACTTTATGTCACTTCATTCTTTAAGGACCTTCTTGCAATTATCTCTGCCGCATTGAATCCGAATTGACAGGTACGCTGACGGTTAAGTTTCCTTCCGCCGTAAAAGTCGCTCCACTACCCGAGGTGGTTAATTGAGTATAAAAGACAAACCATTTTTCAATTTAACTTTTTAACTTCTTACTCTTTTTAGCAAAAACCTTCTCTCTCTACTGCTCGTACTCTTCTCTCTCTCTGTTCTCACTCAAATTTTCTTACTTAAACAATTTTTTAAATGGCACCAAAGAAATCAATTGATATTGCTTCTACTTCTACATCTTCCAAATCTTCGAAGCCTGATATGGTATGAATTTCTGAACCCTAACTCAGTTTATTTCATTTGTCCGCCATTGTTGAAGTTTAAAAGCTTGTTCATCTTCCTTTGATCATTTTATGCTTTTTCTTCAATTTCTTGGTTGGTTTGTGCTCGCATTTACTTATATATACTGTTTGATTACTTTGTTTTGAGATTTGTGTTCAATTTTGAGCAAAATCGATTTTGGGGTTATTTGGTGTTCTTGCGAAATTTTGCAGATTCTGGGTTCATGTGTTTTTATTTGTCTTAGTTTATTTAGAACTTTGTTAGAATCTGCCCTTTGCGATCGTTTTGGTATAATTTTTTTCATATTTTGGTTAAGTTTTTGTTTTGCATATTCATACTATGTTCTTAGTGTTCTTCGTGCATTCAAACTCTTTTTCAAAAATTTCCCTCTTTGATCCGTTTTATCTTTACTGTTCACTCTTTCTTTTGTTTTTACATTTTTATCCTTACTCTCCTTGAACCGCATGTTTTCATTGTTAGGATTCCTTGTTATAGTTTGTAAGACTTAATCAAACCGCGGTTTACTTAAGGACTCAAACTATCATTCTTTAAGCTATTTCTGACTTAGAATATTTTTCAGGATCCTTCAAACTTTGTACCCGGTTCTAGGATACTAGAAGAGGAAGTTAAACAAGATGCAGTTGGAAGGAAGCTCCTCAAACTGCTTAGTGATGCGAAGCTGCTCCCTCTGTTCCTTATGGATGAACCGCAGTTTGTTACAATCATCTACGCTGAATTTTTTGAGAATGGGATCTCCACAAATGATGCCTTGCTGGATGTAAGAGGAGAACCGATAAGGGATCTGGAAACCGGAGAAGTGAAATTTGAATATGCTATCAAATCCACGGTTTGTGGCAAGTCTGTGGTCCTAACCACTTCCAAGATAGCAGTTCTAGCTGGTCTTGAGAACTCTGGAGTTATGGGGATCAAACGGAACTTTTGAGCAGTACTACAATGGAGTTAATTGAAGTTAATTCTTTCTCCACCAAGAATTCCTCCAAAAAGGACTTTGGAGAGGTGATGGCTCATCTATGTGAATTTTTTGATTCTGGAGTCACGTACAAAAATGGAAACCACAATAACTTTACAAGTGAATAGTATGCTTACTGTGTGGCAATTCTTAAAGGGAAGAAGTTGCACTGGCCCAAGGTTGTGATGAAGGAGATCATCAATGCCCTAAACCACCTCCATGCTGCTAAAGCCACTGGAAAATCCAAGATCAGAACTCATTGCAGGTTGCTGACTAAATTCCTGTACCAAGATACTGACATTTTCAAGTTCTCTGCTGACAACAAGGACTATTAGTTGGATCCAATTGAGAAATCTATTTTTGGATTATCAAAACTTGATGCCTTCAGACTCGCATTTGGATGGCGGTATGCTCAAGCAGTTTGGAATGAGGACCCTCTTCCTAAAGCCGAACGTGGACCATTTCCTGAGGCTCAGCTCAACAAGTCTGGGAAACCGTATGCTGGTGACATTGCTGATCAGGCCCATGCTACGATGTTAAGGAGTGAAGGTCAAACTGCTAATTTAAACCGATTGGGGTTAAGTCAGTTAGCTCAGACCGCTGTACAGGCTGAGGGGGAGTCTGCGGTTGAGGGGGAGCCTGCAGTTCGGTCTAAACCTGCGGCTCGTCCCAAGGAAACCGCTGCTCCAAGGAAGAGAAAGGGAACTGCTCAAATCCCTTCAATTATTACAAAAGCAGACTTATCCAAGCCGCCCCCTAAACCCTTTTCCAAACCGTCATCAAAACCTTCATCTTCTTCAACCTCTTTCCCCCCTATCAGACTATCACCTACTCTTTCCAAACCTATCACTTCTAAACCCTCAATTCCCAAACCTCAAATAAACCTCTCTCTCCATTACATCAAAATGTGGAGAAATCTAGTAACTTTGCTATGGATGCCGCCTCTCTCAAAGCTGCCAAAGCCAAATCCATTCCAGAACTCATTCCTTCACCTCATCTTTTCCTTCCTATCTCCTCTCCTCCTAAACCTTCAACATCTAAACCGCCCTCTGTTTAATTCTCTGAAGAACAGTTGGCTGAAAATTTATAAAGCCTTCCCAAACCTCAAACCCTCCTCTCAAACCGATCCTGAGCAGACCGAAGTGTCTGAGGCTGCGGTTCTAGTTGAACAAACCGATGTATCTACAATTGAGGTTCAGCCTGAGCAAACCGATGAGTTTGAGGCTGCAGTATTGCCTGAGCAGACTGATGAGTCTGAGGCACTTGGTGAACCTGAGCAAGATGTTGAAATTCTTGAGGTTCAACCGCCAAAGAAGAAAGAAAGTTGATAAAGAAATATGAGTTTGTGGAACATTGGCAGTCAAGGCCACCGGGTGCAGTTGACTTCAGTGAGGCTCATGACAAAAGGGATCATTCACTTCTTGAAGGTCCATTTGAAAAAAATTAAGAGAAAGAGCTGAGATGAGAAAGGCAGGTATTGACCCAATGATGGTTGAGGTCTCCCCTCCTTCACTTAAAAGAAAACTGAACTTTGATTCACCAGAACATACTCCATCTTCATCTCCAGACTTACCATATGCTGCAATGGTTCAACCATCACCAGTTCTCTCAACTGCTCAACCTTCGGTTTCTACATCGGTCCAACGATGGCTCTGTCTTCAGTTTCACCATCTGCTCCGCCATCGGTTTCATTCATTAAACCGAAGACTAGGAAAAGGAAGAGTGCTGCTGAACTGGCTTCCTACTTGAAGCGGTTCAAATCAGAGACCTCTAGGGAAAGAAGGGCTGGAGCCCATGCTCGTGCCACCGCCAAAGCCGAAGACAGATTCTTGAAGGCTGGCCGCCCTAATCCTTATGCTATTTTTCCAAAGGATGAGATGGAAGCAGCAGTTGAAAATTTAATTCTTTCAGTTGCAGAACAGTTGATGGGAGAGATTGCCTATCAGGTACTCATGGATCCCACTCTTGCCTCCCAATTCTTTCTATTCTTTAATTGTCTTTGCATTCCAAATCTCTATAGAATATTCATTGTGCCTTCTCCTTCCATCTTTCTCTATGATGACTGTATGAGATATGATACTCCTCCTCCTCCTCCTCCTCCTCAAACCGAAATTATTCCTTATTATCTTCCCTTCCTTTTGATCCCATAGAATTTGAAACCGCTATTAGGGTGTCTATGGGTGAAACTTTAGAAGAGGCACACATTCTTTTGAAAGGCAAAGCCAAAATGCCTTCTTCATCCCATCAGTCTGATGATGCCATCCCAATTTCTGATGATGATTCTGCTAGTGATGAGCACATCCCTGACTACACTCCTTCTGATGAACCACCCTCTTCAATTCCTTCCTATCCAATTCTACCTCTTCATGCTACAACCGCCGATTTAATAGATGCGTTTAGGAATATTCAAGTTCATCAGCAAACCGCCACTTCTCGGTTTGACACTCATCTCCTCACTATACAAACTGATCTTGATGCCATTAAGGGGGAGAGAGTGAATGAGAAATTTGATGATAGATCAAGACAACAACAATTAGATGAGAGATTGAACTTCATTTTGGAAAATCAACTGGCTCTTCAAGATCTTGTCAGAACCAACAATGATCTTTGCAACTTAAAGTTTCAAGCCGTTGATGCATCACTTCAATCTGTTGTTGAGAAACTTGACATTCTGGCCCAGCATGCGCTTGATTCTTCTGAGATTATCCTGCATAGAACCGGGAAACTTGTCAAGCAAGCCGCTGCAATTGAATTAAAGATTGATGAACCGACTGAAGTTCGGCTTCGTGCAGCTGACTTTGTTTTTGAAACCGCCCGTGGCTCCGGTTCTAGGAATGTTGATCAAACCGCCCTTGCTGTTGATGCTCAAGTTGCAGAAGAACAAGCTGCTCAAAACGCTCAAACCGTTCAGAACCAAACCGCAGATGATGCTGCTGCTGCAAGGGGTTCTGTTGCAGATGAAGTAGATTAGATTTCATTTCTTAGTCTTTCTTTTTGATGTCTCTTGTAATTCATACATTGTAAGTTACTATCCTTTATGATTGAATTATAATGAGAATGACTGCATATCATTATGTTTCCAAAACTTTGTTTATTCAAACTGCTTGTTTATGAAACAATGCTTGCATTTCTTAAAACCTCATGCACTACATTCATCATGAAAATACTTTTAAGTGCATTGTGTTTTAAACATTCAGTTTAAACATGCATTTCTGATCCTCAAAATCATATCATTTTATATGCATCTGAATGTATTTCTTTTCTATCTTTTCTTCATTTCCTTTGTTTTTGATAGATTAGAAATCTATGATCTAGCATAGTGTGTGCATTGACTTGGGACATGCTATTTCATGAAATTTATTTCGGACATGTTCTTACCAAGTACAGTGTTTTGCTATTATCATAGTGTGGTAATGGCATCAATCAAATAGGGGGAGATTGTTAGGATTCATTGTTAGTACACCCACCTTAATTTGATTGATCCATGCCACGTGTCTTTTTATGGACTTTAGGACCGCATCTAATGAAGTTCTACTTCAATTTTTAGATAAGTCCATTTCTAGATTTTTGATTGTCTAGGCTGAGTATAGTTCGGTTGTATCATTAGCGGTTTAGTACTTCAAGCCGTCATCTTGAGACCGCCAGCATGGAGCCCTTCAGTTTTCATCAAACTGCAGTTTGCATGTTTGATGAAACCGCCCATCAAGATCATTCTTCAAACCGCCCCTATGCTTGGTGAAACCGCAAAGCAGTTATTGAAGAATTAAAGATATGTCATTTATTCCTTAGACAACATTCCCTTTTTAACCGTAAAAGGATGTTGTTATGTGTAGATACCCCGGGAAACCACAACTTGGCTAGAGCGGTGAATTATCCAAGGATGTCTAACTTGTTTTAGATTGTTTAGAGTCGCCACCTATGTTTTTAAAGGAACATAAGAAAAACTAGAAATAGCCTAATTTATGTACAAAACCAGAGATTCGGGAGAGAAGGGTTCGGGGGTTAGGTGACGGAGTGGGAAGTACTTAAACACCCACTCCGCCCCGCTTATGCGGGTCTTGCTACTATTGGTGTTCTAATGCTAAATGTCCTTCAATTTATTAAATAGAAATATGCTAACAATTGTGATGAGAAGAAAAGGGGAAATAAAGGAGAAATAAAATAGAATTTGTTTTATTTATTTAATGATAAAGATTACATGTAACAAGTAATGTTAAAGAATTACATTAAGAGATGAAGAGAAATTAACATGGTGAATTAAAGTTAAGATTAAAATGTAGGGAGATAACCTTAACTAACTTCAATATGTGAAGTAGTCATGTAGGTCATGTCCCATTAATGGGGATTGCATACATCAAGAAGAAGAAACAAAGGAAGAAAATGGAGTTGTACCTTGAGAAAGAGGACTTGGAACCTTGACTTGAAAGTGTTGTTGTTGTAATGAAATTGTTGTAGAACAATTTGTTGTATAAAAACTCTTGTTGGAGAATTTGTGTAGAGAATTGTGTATAGTGTAGGTGTAGTGAAAATGTGAGATTAAGGTCCAAAAGAGTGTAAAAAAAGTCCCCCTTTCTAAGGTAGAAGATGATGGTTTTTATAGGTAAAAAAGAGAGGGAAAGGTTGGAGGGAAATTGGTCAATCCATGTGAGATGGAATTGACCAATAGAAAATAAGATAAATAAAATAATAAATGAAAGAAATAAAAGAAAATCAAATAAAATAAAAATGAATTATTTTGTTTTAAAGAGATGGCTAGAATAATGGGATTGGAGGTTATAAAACTAGGGGGGATGAATGTGGATGAGAAAAGAAGCCTTTTGTGATCAAGAAAGAGATGTTGCAAATAAGAAAAGGGAGGGAAATAAGGTGCAATCCGTTACTGCCAAAATGGGAAGCGCGCGAGTCCCGATTTTGGGGCGAGACGCGCGCGCAGCCCGTTAACAGTTCCGGAAGCGCCCGCGGCAGAAAAGGACAGAATGACAGAATGACCCTAAAAGTTAACTCTGTTATGCAGTTTAGTTCAAAACTAACAGAATCAGTTAGGAACTTAACCGAAGTAACAGAAATCAACAAAAATAAGTTAAATAAAAATACTTTGTATGCAATCGGGGTGAGAGGTCCAAGGTGGGGTGTCTACAGAGCCCCTCGGCGACGTGGATTGCAAAGCAAAACGCGTCGACGAAAGTAAAAACACCCGCCGAGGACATCAACAAAGAAAAAGAAAGAAAAAGAAAGCAAAGACTCGATGAAAGCAGTAATTTGAAATTGCTAGAGATAGGGGTGCGCTCCCTGTGTGAGCGTCTTTTGTTGGTAGAGGGGGTGGCATGATCCGTTGGTAAACCTGCCGGCTGAATTCGTTAAGTGAGGCCGTTAGTGAACCCTTGAATGAGGCCGTTAGTGAACCTTCGAATGAGGCCGTTAGTGAACCTTTGAGAAGGCCGTTAGTGAACCTTTGAGGAGGCTGTTGGTGAACCCTTGAATGAGGTCGTTAGTGAACCTTTGAGGGGGCCGTTAGTGAACCTTGAGGCCGTTAGTGAACCTTTGAAGAGGCCGTTAGTGAACCTTTGTTGACGAATCCGTTAGTGAAATCCGTTTGATGAGGCCGTTAGTGAACCTTGAGGAGGCCGTTAGTGAACCTTCGAATGAGGCTGTTAGTGAACCTTTGAAGAGGCCGTTAGTGAACCTTTGAAGAGGCCGTTAGTGAACCTTCGAGGCCGTTAGTGAACCTTTGTTGACGAATCCGTTAGTCAAATCCGTTGATGAGGCCGTTAGTGAACCTTCGAGGCCGTTAGTGAACCTTTGTTGACGAATCCGTTAGTGAAATCCGTTGATGAGGCCGTTAGTGAACCTTCGAGGCCGTTAGTGAACCTTTGTTGACGAATCCGTTAGTGAAATCCGTTGATGAGGCCGTTACTGAACCTTCGAGGCCGTTAGTGAACCTTTGTTGACGAATCCGTTAGTGAAATCCGTTGATGAGGCCGTTAGTGAACCTTCGAGGCCGTTAGTGAACCTTTGTTGACGAATCCGTTAGTGAAATCCGTTGATGAGGCCGTTAGTGAACCTTCGAGGCCGTTAGTGAACCTTTGCTGACGAATCCGTTAGTGAAATCCGTTGATGAGGCCGTTAGTGAACCTTTAAATGAGTCCTTGGGGATGCGGGCATGGTTGACTGTGGACCATTTTCTGCTGGGGATGAAGTGCCTTGAGTAGCGGATGCTGTTGACTTCGTGGTGGTACCTGTTATGTGTGTGCTTGGCAGGTATATGTGTTTGTGCAAGAAGATGCATGAAGTGTGAAATGAAGAGAGAGAAATTGTGCTCGTGGTGCAATGTGATTTGAAAGCAGTTTTGCATGAGAGAGAGCTTTTTTAGGAATGGAGAAAGTGATTTTGTGTGCTGTGTGATTTTGAGGAAAGTATTAATGAATGATGTTCATACCTTCACTTATCATGGCCGCTTGATTCGGGATGGAGATGTTGTGGCTTTGATGAAGATGATGAACTGCTGCTGCTTTTGATGGAATGTTGGTGAGATGACATTCTGAATGATGGGTTGGTCGTGCCAAAGGCTGCCTACGTATCCTTTGAAGGGAATCAGACCAGCGTAGTTCAAGGATGATGGAGAATGCTGGAGGAGAAGCTAGGAGCAAAGCAAAGTAAAGCACATACTTTTGCACATAGAAGGAGAAAAAAAAAATTTTTTTTTTTTTTTTTAGATTAGAAAGGAAAGAATATGCACACATGTGAGGAAAAGATTTTTTTTTAGTTCGTGGGTGAACCATTTTAACCATTGTGTGCTTGTGAAGCCAACCCAAGATCAAGTCATGTTCAGTCGAAGTCCGGATTGCCTCGCTTGAATTCTGTTGTCGCCGGTGTGCCCAACGAAGATTGATGTCTAGCCCCAAGAGATTTGTCGATTATGGGGATTCAAAAGGCTTTGATGCCGAGATGAGGGGTTGCTGATTGTAAAGCCCCTAGAATGCCTTTGATGCCAAATTTTGAGGGACTTGCATAGCTCCAAGATAAATCAGCTCTTGGCCCATTCGAGTAAATCGCCCTTTGTTGTTGTAGTGAGCAAGCCCCAAGAGGATATCGTTGATGCCAAGCCTCGAGAGATTGCAAATCCCCAAATGTCATGGACTTCTTGTTTGCGAGCTTCAAGACGGTGGAGTGTGAAGACCCTTCGATGTAAAGCCCCAAATTATCTTGTGATCGGTTCGGCATTGAGAGCGGATGTACCGTTTGGTAGAGATCTCCTTCTTGCTCTTACTGGGGAGATGAATGGCCTCATTGTGGTCGGTACCCAAATGGCTGAGGGCTTATGTCAAAGGATGCAGTAATGTCTTGCGGTGCCGTCGAGGTCGCGGAGGATAAGGTCTTGGCGTGATAAAGTCTCAAATGAGTATACTTGCTTGACTCTTCTTGAGTTGAACTAATGACGGATCTTCGGATGCAACTAGTGTTGTGGCCCAACTTTATCTGAGCTGCACCTTGTGCTTTTGATCTTGGAGAAGGGGGTGCTGAATTGCAGAAACATTGGGATTGGCCGTGGCATTTCCCGCTATAACCCTGTTTTGATTAGAGTTTAGCATATTGAATCTTTTTCCTTTTCTCTAAGACTTCCTTCAAAATCTCGCTGTGAGTTCTAACAAAAATCATCAACTTCATTCATAACATCGGAGTCTTCATTTAAAACCAAGAGGCCTTTGACTTGAAGTGTTGAGAGACCCTTGAATCTTGATTGTTCTCATGGAGCCATAAGACTACTCCACATTGCACTTGCTCGAGTATTGTTGCCCAAAAGACTGTCGGTCGCGAAGCCCTAATACTGCCCTTTGCTTGAATTACTGTAATGCCGTAGCCCAAAAGATTGTAGATTGCGAAGCCCTTGGAGACCTTCGGTGCCGAATTGAGGAAGCTTCCGATGTTGCACATGACTTGGCTGGGGATACTACTGGGGAGTTAATTGCTCTTTGCTGAGGGAGCCTTTAAGACTTGATCGTATCCCCTAGAGTGCCATCATCGATTGCGAGAAAGGTCCATCCTTGATTGGGGGAACGAGCACGGGCACACGTGACAAGAGGGATTTTTGACATCCCTTTTGAGAGACTTTGAGGATCACACATCTTTTTCGAGCATAGCCCCTAGGGCTTGTTGATTGTCAAAAGAAACCCTTGTTCTCGGGTCATATAGCCCCTAGGGCGTCACCATTTGTTGAGCAAAGCAAGAGTGACCCATCCTCGTGCGAGGGAACAAACATGAGAGGACATGGAAAGAGCTACTCCATTTTTCAGGAGCCTTTCGGCGTACATTAGAAGCACATACTTGAAGAAGCTTTGAAAACTGAGACACCTGTTGATGCTATTTGCTGCCCAAGCCAATTGACTAGCTATGGGTTATTTGTGCAACCTCGTGCCCTTTTGTGATGGGCTCGTTCTCGGATGGGTCTTGGTTGCCATGGGCCTTCTTTTCATGAACCCAAGAATGCATACTACTGGAGAATGATACCAATAACCTAAGACAACCTTTGATGGTGCCATATCTTGTTGAGCTTTTTGCAATCCCAAAGTTGACTCGGTGGGGAATTGACTTGCTGAGGAGATCCAATGTAGAGCTCGTGTAGTTGTCTTCTTTAGAGGCCAGAGATCTCCATTTCTCTTTCCTTCTCTCTCTCACTCTCTCATTTTTTTTATGACGCACCTTGTTTTTTGCCTAGACCGCCCTTTCGGGTTTTCAATCTAGCGGGCATCTCTTTTGCGTCTTCATTTTGACTCGATTAATGAGGAAGTGTGCATTGACTCTAGCATGTGATTTTTGTGGTAAAAACCTTTTGTCACTAAAGATGAGTGACATTGACTCGACTAGGGAAGTGTCCTAGTATTGACATGTATTTTTTTTTATGAATTGAATGACTCACGAAGGCAAGTAAGTCATTAAGAGAGAAGAGAAGGAAAGCCCCAATTTGATTGCAAGAAATTGGGAGTATGCAGAAAGAATAGAAGTCCTTAGACTCGACAAGGAACGCGAAATGATTCCAAACCTAAGAAAGTTGTTCAATCTTTTTGGTGATTAATTCATTGGCAAATGAATCGTACAAAGATGTCTTGACAAGTTCGAGATGAAGGCCAATCACCATAACGCGCTAGGGCTAAACATTTCTTCTTTCTTGCATGAGACCGGACCCGAAGGTTGCCTACGTTCCTCCAGTGTAGAGGCTCAGGTCACCGTAGTTCTTGTGAATTCTCCATTCTTCGGGATGGAATTGTTGCTTCGTCGTGTAGCTTCGTCCTCCTTTGGTGGATGGAATGATGTTGATCTTGATGTGAACTTCTTTGATTGAGGGGGATTTTTTTTTTTTTTTTTTTTGTGCTCTAACTTTTGCCTAGGTTGATTTGAAGAGTTCAACCTAGCGAGCATTTTTTTTTTTTTTTAATCCCCCCTTTGAAACATTGCTTGATTTTTCTCCATGGTTGTTGCTTCACCTTTGATGTTTGGCTTTGTCTTCGTCGTTGATGATGTTGCCTTCGTCACAATGTTTAGCCCCTAGGCGTTCAAGTGATGGCCTTCATTCCAAAACTCGTTTAGACATCTTTTCATCATTTTGCCAAGAATTAGATTGAACAACTTGGAAGAGTGTATGAGGACAAGAACGACTTTTTATTTGATGATGAGACTTGACTCAAAATTTCATATTAATTGGACAAAGAAAACTTAATGTACACTTAAGAGGACTTTGACTTTTTTTTTTTTTTTTTAATTCCTATTACTAGGTAGAGAAAGAGAAACGGAGATTGTTGTTGTAGTCCCCATTGTCGTTGTAGTCTCCTTGTGGCATGATTTCTTGTAGAAGCCCCATTTCGAAACCAAATCATTCTTCTTTGCTGAGTTCTTGCATGTTGGCACTCTCTAAAGGTTGCTCTTCACCCACAGTAAATTCGCCGTTGTCGAACAAATCTTGGATGATGTTTCGGAGAAGGAGGCACCCTTCGGTAGTATGGCCACTATACTTGTGGTAGCCGCACCATTCACCATGTGCATGATTCTTCGGTATCGTCTCCGGCTTGTACCCCTCCAAAGGCTTGACCTTTCCACTTGCCACCAAAGTTTCAAATGCTTCGGCTTGGGTTACTCCTAGGAGAGGAGTGAAAACTCGGTTGTTGGCGGTACCTTTGTAGCTTTTGAGGGACGGGCCACTTGAGCATGCTTTACCCTTAAACTTTGCCTTGTTGTTGGTGAGCTCTTGCAAACGGGCTTTGAGCTCGGAAACCTCTTCCTTGTGAATCTTCCTCTCGAGATCAAAACGGGCTTGCCACCAATCGTCTTTTCGGCGGGCATCCTCGGAAAGTCTATCCATTTGTTCCCCCATGGCTCTTATTATGTTGAAGAGTCTTTTGTTGGACACGGAGAAGTACCCACCATTGTTGTTGTTGCCGTTGAAAGCCATTGGACCTATTGAAAAAACACGGTTGATCTTAGGTTGGCCCCACAAATACCTTTTGAGTAAAATAAATTTAACCCACAAACACGAAAAAGACTCAACCATATAAAGAAAATGACTCTTTTTTTTTTATTATTTACAAAAGTCGGAAGGACGGAGTCCTTTTTGGGGTTTCTAGAAAAAAAAGTGGAATCGTCACACTAGTATATAGACCTTCTCGCGGTCCCATATACTCATCGGATTCCACCACGCTTGTGAGACCTACATGTGTCAGGATTAAACTAAATTAATGTAGTAAATCATACATGCGGGGACGAATTTTTATTTTCGTCCAAAATAACCACTTTTGGGGACGGAGTTTTATTTCGTCCATTGCAACAAGTTGGCATGTATGATTTGAAGACATTAGTTTAGGGAAATCTCGATACATGAAAAACCGACTTGAGTCACGGAGTGTTAGACACTAGACTAGAATTGTGTGGTTTGTGCTCGGCTTGAATATGAGGCTTAAAGGTCACCCCCGGCATGTAGTCATGAACTACGCCACGGGCTGAGGTTTACCGCTTCGAAAGAGCCAAGGTCGAGTGGAGCTTGAAACTTTCTAGGATGGGCCTCGACGGGTTTGGGGTTGGACTTGTGCGACTCGATAGTGAGCAGTTGATAAGAATATGTGCATGTAGTGTGAGGTCTAACATGTGACAAAACGGTTTTTTTTTTTTTTAAAAAGAAATAAAAAAACAAATAAGCACATAATTACAACTTTCGAATCACCCGTGTGACCGATAAAAATAAACAGAAAGTAAAAATTGTTTTGTGCAGGCCCGGTGCCCACACACTGTCAAAACCACTCTGTTCTGTGCACTGTTCTGTTTCTGGAAAATGCCCAGAAGCGCGCGCATTAGGATGCCTACTCGGGAGGCGCCCGCGTTAGACAAAGAGGGGCAGAGGCGCCCGCATCTGGGTAACAACCTGTAAATCAGCGGGTTCAAGGGATTGCCTTGACCCTAAATAAAAATGCTTTCCCTTGCAGAATTTGTTAGCACAGAAACATAGAATGGAAGGACAAGAAGGAAGACGGACGATTCTGGTAATTGGGGTCGGACGCGCGCGCTTTAGGCCAAGGAGGCCAGAGGCGCGCGCTTCCCACCCTTTTTACCAGAATGCCCAGAAAACAGTAATAAGAACACCAAAAGTTAAGAACGCAAGTTTAACCCTCTAATACATCCCCAGCGGAGTCGCCACTGTAGATACCCCGGGAAACCACAACTTGGCTAGAGCGGTGAATTATCCTAGGATGTCTAACTTGTTTTAGATTGTTTAGAGTCGCCACCTATGTTTTTAAAGGAACATAAGAAAAACCTAGAAATAGCCTAATTTATGTACAAAACCAGAGATTCGGGAGAGAAGGGTTCGGGGGTTAGGTGACGGAGTGGGAAGTACTTAAACACCCACTCCGCCCCGCTTATGCGGGTCTTGCTACTATTGGTGTTCTAATGCTAAATGTCCTTCAATTTATTAAATAGAAATATGCTAACAATTGTGATGAGAAGAAAAGGGAAATAAAGGAGAAATAAAATAGAATTTGTTTTATTTATTTAATGATAAAGATTACATGTAACAAGTAATGTTAAAGAATTACATTAAGAGATGAAGAGAAATTAACATAGCGAATTAAAGTTAAGATTAAAATGTAGGGAGATAACCTTAACTAACTTCAATATGTGAAGTAGTCATGTAGGTCATGTCCCATTAATGGGGATTGCATACATCAAGAAGAAGAAAACAAAGGAAGAAAATGGAGTTGTACCTTGAGAAAGAGGACTTGGAACCTTGACTTGAAAGTGTTGTTGTTGTAATGAAATTGTTGTAGAACAGTTTGTTGTATAAAAACTCTTGTTGGAGAATTTGTGTAGAGAATTGTGTATAGTGTAGGTGTAGTGAAAATGTGAGATTAAGGTCCAAAAGAGTGTAAAAAAAGTCCCCCTTTCTAAGGTAGAAGATGATGGTTTTTATAGGTAAAAAGAGAGGGAAAGGTTGGAGGGAAATTGGTCAATCCATGTGAGATGGAATTGACCAATAGAAAATAAGATAAATAAAATAATAAATGAAAGAAATAAAAGAAAATCAAATAAAATAAAAATGAATTATTTTGTTTTAAAGAGATGGCTAGAATAATGGATTGGAGGTTATAAAACTAGGGGGGATGAATGTGGATGAGAAAAGAAGCCTTTTGTGATCAAGAAAGAGATGTTGCAAATAAGAAAAGGGAGGGAAATAAGGTGCAATCCGTTACTGCCAAAATGGGAAGCGCGCGAGTCCCGATTTTGGGGCGAGACGCACGCGCAGCCCGTTAACAGTTCCGGAAGCGCCCGCGGCAGAAAATGACAGAATGACCCTAAAAGTTAACTCTGTTATGCAGTTTAGTCCAAAACTAACGGAATCAGTTAGGAACTTAACCGAAGTAACAGAAATCAACAAAAATAAGTTAAATAAAAATACTTTGTATGCAATCGGGTGAGAGGTCCAAGGCGGGGTGTCTACATTATGTCATGTCAAAATAACTCTAAGTTAACTTGGAGTTTCTGCAAGGAATGTCGTTTGTCTATCAGTTTGAATGTTTACCGTTAGTCCTTTCTGCAACAAAGGACAAATGTCAGGTAGTGGTGCAACAACTACCTAGGAATACAAGACAAAACCAAGGACGAAAATGTCAGCTCAACCAATGGGATTTCGACAGCACTGTACCCTTCAGATTTGATTCAAATCTTTACCCAACGCTCACAAGGGTGCTCTGCCTATAAATAGCCTCCATTATTCAACAATGAAGGTTGCTGAGCTTCAAGAGATTCATCCCAAGTGTTCAAGTTTGCTTTGAAGATTCAAACCCAGATATTCATATCTTCAAACCATCTCCATTGCAAACCCAGTTCTTCATCAAAGCTTCAAGCCTAACAACCTTTCATATTCATCCTTTACACCAAAAGACTTTCATTTGCTCAACCATCATTTAGATACTTAGAGCATTTGATTTCTTTTCACACACACACCCAATTTATATGATCACATAGATTATATACTTCGAAAACACCGGTTGTTATTATAGCTTAGGTTAGACTTATTGTTTAGAGTTTAGATTCATCTTGTAAAACCTCCTCTAAATTAATACAAGTCTCATAGCTATTAGAAAATCCCAGACTAAACCATCTAGGTAGAGGACGTAGTTCATTTAAGAACGAACCTCTTCAATTTGTGTGTTTGATCTTTATTTTCTGTCTTGATATTTATCTTTCTTGTTTGTGGTCTTGAACTTGTTTCCATATACGAAATGACTTGAAAGATGAATTGTGTTTTCCTTTGAACTTTAAGTTTAACTATTCAGTTGCATCATAGTGTTTTCTCAACCTGAGTCAAACCTCCCAACTCTTTAACTAACCTATTTGGCCAAACCGCAAACTACGCTGTGCATTTTATCAGTTCGGTTCTTGTGCTTTGAACCGCAGTTGGCCAAACTGATAAGTACTCGGTTGATTTTAAGGGTATTTTCGAAAAATTTTTGGACCGCTATTCACCTCCCCCCTCTAGTGGTTCTATACCCTTGTTGCCCTCTGGGACCAACATACATATTTTGAAGGATATATCTGACTCCCGCGCCCTATCAATTCGTTTCAACGCCCTCGCCTAGGAGACTCTCTTTGCACCGAAATCCCCAGTCAAATTACTGGTTCGACCATTTCCGGTCGACCTTGGGGCAACTTTACCGGCGTCCCTTTTCGGGTGGGTCAAATTGGTTCTCGGTGTCGGATCGACACGGGTGGGATCATAGTGGTCCGTCAAAGCCAATGGAAACACGGAAGCAAAGTAAATAAGCGTTTTCGGGTGGGTCAAATTGGTTCTCGGTGTCGGATCGACACGGGTGGGATCTTATTTTTTGATAAGAGACTCAAATTATCAAAGTCATTACAATCATAATACATCAAAATACATGGAAAAAAACATCTTGAATCTCGGACCAAAATTGCTTCATTCACGAAGGGAGTATTATTAAGTTTGACACTTTCTCAATGCTCATTACGGTCCTTATTTGGTAACAAACACTCATTTAGGACATCATTTGGTCCCAAACGCTCACTATGGTTCTTATTTGGTCACAAAGACTTATTTAGGACATCATTTGGATCGAGCGCTCACTATGGTCCTTATTTGGTCACTAACACTCATTTAGGAATCATTTGGTCTCGTACGCTCACTATGGTCCTTATTGGTTACTCATTTAGGATATCATTTGGTCTCGATGATCACTACGGTCTTTATTAGGAAGCAGGGTTTAGAACGGTAGTAATAAACAAATAAATAACGGTAGAATACAGTAACGTTAGTAATTAAGTAATAACGTTAGTATCCTACTAACGGAAGTAAACTATAAAAGGTAGACCTCTACTAACCGCAGCACACTTCTAACGGTAGTATACTGACGTTATTTAGTGTCTACTACCGTTATTTGGTCTTTATTTGTCCATTTACTCTCTCCGATATCCGTCATATGTTTGAGACCGTCTCACATGAGTTTTGTCTTTATGGAAAAGAGAGCAGTAGTTCTGAACAAGTGCATTGACCTTATCAAAGTTATCTATTGGAGGCTTGTTTCTAAAAAGATTTTTGGATTTTGTGCCTTCAAGAGATTATTTGGAGGAATTCTTCCCAGATCCTCTATCTTCCCAAATGAACCATCTTTACAAGAGCCATTCCATCAGTACACATGTCCTCTCATTCCTGATCCAATTGCTTCTGCATATCCATCCACATTTCCTGCTACAACTCATGAAGACATCAATGCAGTTGGGAATTATGTGAGAGCTCAAATGAAGGGACTCATACTTGACTTGATAAAACTGGTCCAAGATACATTTGCAGGAAGGATAGCAGACCATACTGAGGCCATATCTCAACCAAGAAATTTCAGGGAGTTCTCTCAGCCTCAAGAAATCTTCACCTAAGATCAACCATCATCAAGAGGACTATCTTCAACAAGATAACCCCCTACTTGGTCCTGCCCCTACTGTTTCAAGAAATCTGGGAAAGAAGGAGCCATTGCTAAAGAAGAGCCAACTTATCAACCATGGCATTCAATATGATGATAGGATGAACCTCACTTGGAACAACAAACAATACTACTTCAGATTCAACAAGAATCAACTCCACCTGCTGAATCTTGAAAGAGAAAGACACTTGACTGCAGTAGACCTTAGAGAAGCACAACCAGAACCAGATTATCAAAGTGAAGATAATATTGAAGCCTTATTTCACTAAGTCTTTTTATCTCAAACTTTGTTTTTGTTATCCTTGAACAAATTTATTCTATGTTTTGTTGGGATGTAAACTTAACCTTTGCATCTCTCTTTGTGATCTAACTCTGTTTTGTTTTCATTTTAGATTGATTTCTTCTTACATATTACACTCTCCTTCTTATCTTAATTATCTCCCAAAAAGGGGGAAATTGTTAGAACCCTAGTTTCTTAACTAAGTGTTTTGACAAATAATTAAGAACTTAATATGGATTATCAAAGAGTATACTGGAAATCATCAAGTATTCACAGGTCTACTATCTGCACATATCGAGATAACTGACCTTCAAGATAGCAGACCTTAACACATTTGCCAACTCACTTCTCAGTCAAAGTCAAACCTGACTTAACACTGTTCATAAACTTTATTCCAGTCAAAGATTAATAACTGACATGTTCATTTCCAAGATGTTTAAGACCGTTGGAACTTAAACGGATATATACTGAAGAACTATAAAAGGAGCTCTACACTACTGAAGACATATACCTCTATCTTGGCCATTTTTCATACAACTTGATTAAAGCTTTTAAGCAAATCAATTATGAAGCACACTTGATATTTATAAATCTATGCTAAAATAGATAAGCAAACATAAGATCTCACATAGATACATAAGAGCCATCTTAGAGATCACCAAAACCCTTACATTTGTGAAACCTTTTTCTTTTCTTTTTCTGTGCTTTGCAACAAGTACAAAGCCTAGTTAGTGAGGCTAATTAGGCTGGAAAATTCTAAGGGAATTTTCCGGCAATTTATTGTAATTTCTTGACGAAGTATTATAGTGGATTGCTTCTTCACTGTTGAGGACAGTGAAGCGTGGATGTAGGAGAGTTATAATACTCTGAACCACATTACATCGTTGTGTTTGTGTCTCATTTACTCACACTTATTCACACACTTATCAATTTTCATTTACTCATTTATTTCTTCTATTTATTTCACTATTATTCCGCTGCATAACTCAACATACACACACTGCAGCTCAAGATAGTCGACCTACTCTGCCAAGATAGTCGACCTCTTGTGAACTAACCTTTTACCTGTTTAAGTGCATAAATAGAACAGATTCTTTCAATTGGCACTAGAGCTAGTTTCTAAAAGACTTAAGTATCTTCAAGCTTAACATCTTGTGAAGGATCCATAAGCATTAACATCATGCCTCAACCCAGAAGAAACAATGAGAAAGACATTCCACATGTTGATGACTGTGGATCATTTGAAATATTCTCTTCCAAAATCAAGACTTACATTGATTCAAACAGTGTTTGGAACTGGTTTGTACTTCATGAAGAAGTCAGAATACCCACTCAACCTGATACAAATGGAGGAGATGACAAATACAAAACCCCAGACCTTTGGACTGAAACTGAAAGACACTTAGTAACAACTAATCAAAAAGTCAAAAACATTTTACAAAAAAAGTGTTAATGACTCTTTGGCCTAAGAAATTGGGAAAGTTGAAAATGCTAAAGAAGCCTGGTGTTTAATCAAAACCAAGTTTACTAAGCACACAAGTGTCAGAGCACAAAACCTATATAACCTATTATGGCAACTTGACAATTTTAAGTTTGCTACTGGTGAAAGAGTTAGTGCTGCCAAAGACAGATTTGAAGATCTACTTAAACTAGTGTCAGATCATGGCAAGAAACTAGATCAACAAGACCTATGTCTGAAAATATTGTCAAGTCTCCCTCAAGAATATTAAAAAGTAGCACTACCCATAAGAGAAGGTATTGAATGTCCAACCATGACTGTTGAACAATACTTTGGAAAATTGGAAGCATATGAACTTGAAGGAACTATCAAATTACCCACCATAGCATCATCTTTAGCCAATGCTCACACCATGGCTCTTGCTGCACAAGAAGCCCCAAAAGCTTAGTCACAACCGGACATTGATTCCCTAATCAGCAATGCTATTCAGAAAGTCAACCTGTCCCAAAAACCAGAAGTCAAACCTTTGACTCAAGAAAACATTCCTAGCCTGATAACCATAGCTGTTAAAAATGCTATGAAACATCAACAAAGATGTTTGACAAAAGAAACACAACATCCACTTCTAACCAAGTCCAAATGAGAAGAAAGATGTCACATGCTGTAACTGTGAAAAGTTAGGTCACTACTCTCAAGAGTGCCCTGAACCAAAGAAATCAAGAAAATTTTCAACCCAGAGAAGCTATCATATTCAAGATATCATACACAGTTCTAGGGTAATTGCTTCAACTGTGCCAAATCCAAACAAGTTGAAAAGAAGGAACAGGTCATGATAGCAGACCTGTCAAAATTCAGTGATGATGAAAGTGACTCCTCAGACTCAGACAATAACATGGAGCCATGATTTTCTTATGGCAAATGAAGAAGATGACTCAGAAAGTGAAGAGGAACTTGAAGTCTTGCAGCCGCAGAAGAACTAAAAGAGGTAAGTGATTTTAATTCCCTTGACCTTAAAGGTCTTAAAAAATTAGCTTGCACTTTGTTTATTCAGAGAAAGAAAAAAGAATCAAGTCTTAGGGTCTTGATAACTGAAAATATACAATTTTTAAGGAGTTGGATAGCCTTAAAACCAAAAACACCCTTCTTGAAACCCAAAACCTCACTCTTCAAAAACAGAACACACAGCAAGCTGATGAGATAGTAGACCTTCATCTGATGTTTTTAATGCAAGAAACAATCACCTTCACATCAGCAGTCAACTAAAAGAACTAACCTGAGAATATAGGCATTAAATGATGAGAGCCAAGCATTCAAAACAAAAATTGAGTCTTGGAACAAATCAAGTTCAGCAATGTCACATTTCCTATACACTCAAAGGCATCCATTTGACAAAACTGGACTAGGTGCAAACAACCTAACTATGATTGAATACAAACTACCTGAGGGTGAAAGGAAACTGAGAAAAATGCTACTTGTCAAGATGGGAGATAAGACTATAAGAAAGCCTATCTATCCTGTCCAAACAAAACAAGATGTATACAAGGCTCAAGGAAAGATAAAGGAGGTCAGCTATCATGATCAAGCATCTAGTAGCAATGTTCAAATGACCAACCCCAACAACAATATTGTTACCCCAAATCCTCCAAAGCAATCTCAAACTTGGAAGAACAATCAATCTGGTCAGTACAAATACAGAAAGCAGACCTATCAAGGTTACTCTAGAAGATAGCAGACCTATCAAAGATATCCAAGAAGACAGCAGACCTACCAAAGGAGAAACAAAGGAAGAAAAGTTCAAAACTACAGATCTTCAAGGTTGCCTAAAGCCCATACCTCACCCAACTCATATAATCCTCACCCTCATCACAACTACTATCATCAAAAATTCAGAATGACACCCTATATGTACCAAATCCTATCTTACCTAAACTCCTTCAACCAAAAACCTTATATCCCAAAGAACAATAACCCTCCTAAGAGAATTGTGAAAGCTTGGGTCCCTAAGGCTGTCTAACCACCTGGACCCATAATTCAAAGAGGACCATGTTTATTTATCTTTATTTGTTTTGTAGGAATTTAATAAAGGAGTCTGGTACCTAGATAGTGGTTGCAGCAGGCACATGACCTTCAACAAGCAATGGCTGCAGAAGTTCATTCCAAAAGATGGTCCTAATGTTATCTTTGGAGACAACTCTCAAGCCAGAGTCAAAGGACATGGAGACTTGATCACAAAAAGCATTATTCTATCAAATGTCTCTTATGTGGAAGGTCTCAAGCACAACTTGATTAGCATCAGTTAGATCTGTGACAAAGGATTTCATGTTGTGTGCTCCCACAACTTGACCTTCTCCTTGGTTTTGACTCCAATCCCAACAATCTCCTACCTGGAGACATAAACCACCAATGTGAAAAGCTCCATCAAACTCCCACAAGAGAATGATCCACCAAATATTTTTGTACCACCTTTGTATCACCAAGCTCTTCCTTGATGATGATAAGCCTCCATGCTCCTCCACCATGAGCCTCAACGCCTAAGTAATGAGGCGAGTTGAAACCAAGCGACGCTTCAACCTCTCCATGTTAGATCCTTGTTGCCTTCCCAAATCAACTTCTACCTTGATTTCTTTGCAAGACTAACTTCGCCTTCTCCCTCCTAGATCCACTCCCCTTGCAATGCTCCCCATGAAACTCGGACACACATTGCTTCTTGCATTATCTTCATGTGGTATCTTCTTCCTCTCTGTTAGGGCCACTTGATGACTCCCACCGCATTGCAACTTTTGAGTCACTCTCCCCCCTAACACACCGTTCATTGATATCTCCCTGTTTTACACCAATAGGCCGGTTCTTCATGCCTCTTGCACCTACCCAGAACGAAATTGATGTTGTTGGTAGAGTACAACATCCTCCTAACCCCCATCCGTCATTTGTGAGAAGTCCTCCTCTTCACACATGGTCCAACCGGCTTATACCATTCAACTTTGCATCATTGGTTACTTACGCAAGTACCTGATGCATTCCTCCTCTTCTTTTATATTTTTCTCCATCGCCTAAATTTGCACAAAAAAAATTTCTCCCCTTGCGATCTTTCTCTAACCACCTTGACTGCCCCAAGATCCCTTGAACACCTCCGATCCATCTTGATCTCTGCATCTCCAAATCCCACCTCAAATCTCTGCAGATCTCATAAGAAACAAATGAACTATTCGGACTTTCTGATCTTCCGCATGATCGTTGACCTATTTGGCACATGTCTTGCTTCAACCATAAACCCTAGTAGCTCTCAGATTTACCCTACACGTCTTCCACATGAAGAATCTGCACTGCACAAAATCTGTACGTGCGCTGCACCAAGCCTACACGTGCATTGCACGAATTCTGCACGTGCACTGCACGAAAATCTGTTGTCTCTTTTCTTTACCTTGGATCTATCCTAGATCTTAAACCAAAGCTCTGATACCAGTTGTAGGGGAATTGGGGAGATCTCCACATCCACTAGCCCATACTAGCAATCATTAACATGGAGAAATAAATCAACACATGAAATAATAATATGAAAGAGCAAATAACACCAATGTTTGATAACACAGTTCATGTAACGCCCGTCCTAGTTCCTGTTAAATTATTGACATGCATAATTATATGCTATTTTATTTGAGTTAATTATTTAACTAATTGAGCAAGTTTAGGTCCTAAGTGTTCAAAGTTGGAACATTTGGGTCATTTGTGAAAATTAAAGTTTAGGGGCTAAAATGCTCAAATTGAAACTTGAAGGGCCTTTTTGTCAAAGTGAAACTTGAGGGGCCTAACTGCAATTCTTGAAAAATATCATAAGGATAAACTTGGTTTGCTGGAGAATGTTCTCCACTTTCATTCATTTAGTTTACGTTCTTTCTCTCTGTCTCAGAGAGAAAAGTTAGGGTTTACCCTATTCTCGACTCCTCTCACTTAATTATGCCTCTGTTCGAAAACCCGACTTCGCATAAATGATCAGGGCGGTGAGTAGAGCATTTCCTGCCGAACAAAAATTAGTTTGGGTGAATTTGATTTCGGACTAGGTAAGTCACTAGCTCCCCCTTGCTTGTAATAACATGTCTATGTGTTATTCTTGATACTTGTACTTGTTAATTTCGTGATTTGAATGAATTTGGTGATACTTGTAAATTTGGAACGAAGGGAGTATTAGTATGAATTACAAAGCATGAAATTGACTTGAAAGACATGTTTAGGCATGTTAAAATGTTCCTCGTGAGTGTTAGAAAATTTATACTCCTACTCGTGAGACGGTAAAATATTAACTTGATTTAAATGTTATTAGAAAAATTGTACCATTATTTGTGGTACGGGGAAATGAATGAAAGTATCCCTAAATGTTTATATTAGTATATTAGAAAATTATACTTATACTTTGAGACGGTGAAATATTTAAATGGAATAAAAGAAAATTACCCAATTATTTGTGGGACGGTAAAAGAAATGTTTTGAATTTGTTTGTATGTCCTGGGTGTGCTAAGTACTCCTAGGTAGTGTATAAGTATTAGTAAAAGTATACTCCTACGCTTGGGATGGGGAATTATTCAACCTGGAAAAGAAATGAGCATTGGTCGGAAATGTGCAGTGTGCGACCGCACAAAATTTATTGGGCGACCGCCCATCTTTCTGAAGTGTTTTTTCAAAGGATTCACCTGCTAGTGTGCAGCCGCCCGGTCCATTTTGAGCGCCCACCCGGGTGCCCTGAAAAATAAAAATCTTGTTTAAAGTTTGTATAAGTTGGAAATAATCCCAATTGAGGTATATAGCTTTAGTATAAGATGTCCTAGCAAGGGTTGTGACACCTTAGCGGCATCAGAAGTGAGTCTTGAACATGATTATTCAATGATTTAATAGAGAATTTGAGCCTAAGAGTAAGAACTCTTTTAAATGTATTAAAATTGCTATGAACAAGCACTAATGTGTTACATGTACTTGAAATCAATGTTTGTGTACCTTAGGGGCACTAGAATAATGTCTTGAGCTTGAACATCCAAAGAATAGGATTAAGAACTTGTAAGTATGAGATGTATAACTCATCAACTTAGCTTGAACTTGAAGTATAAGACAATTAAATCTTGTACATGACTTGAATATCCAAAGATTGGAATAATAACTTGAGTATAAGATAATTAATTCTCGTACATGTCTTGAACATCCAAAGAATTGGATTGAGAACTTGAATGTAAGATGATAAAATCTTGTACATGCCTTGAAACCAATACGTGTGTATGGTAATGAACTTGAAAGTGCTATGAACAAGCACTAACGTGTTAGAACTATCCTTGATGTGTATGTGCAAATCTTGCACATAACTACTTGATATAATGTGGCTTGTTGACTACTTGATACATGATATGAATAACTAAAGAGTTGGAATATAGAACTAGATAGAGAATGATCAACTCTACTACATACTTGAATCTAATATGTGTGTATTGAAAGTGCTATGAACAAGCACTAATGTGCTAGTAATTGGTTTTAATCGTGCATATACTCAATGAAGTATATAAAGTATAAAGAAGATATATTATTCTTGAGTTGAGTTCCTAAAGAAATAGGGACTAGTGTAATATGAAGATAATTCATAAAACAATGATTATAGAACACAATATGTGTTGGAAAATGTATTCGATTATTAACGATACATATACGCGAGGTATGATTGTGACTAGGTATAATACAACCTACTCGACTACGTGCTTAGAGTCTAAGATGTTGGGCTCTACTTGAAAGTAAGGGTATCATGATAGACACATTAGTGTGTTAAAGGTTTATATGAATATGTACGTGCAAATATTTCATATGACAAAGTGATATAGTATGACATACCCTACTACTTGGTTGGGGTCTGTTATTAATAGACTCTAATTTGGCTTGATTGTGTTACGTGGGCACATTACGTGTCATTGTTATACTGATTTGTATTCGCAAATATTGCATACATGCACTGGTATTTAGTGAGAACATAATTATATGGTTCATGAAGAGCTAGTCCACTACTTTTGGACTTAGTTCTATACTCTCATAGTTCAAGTAAATACCTACTTGTGAATTCTTGTGTGAGTCCAGCTGGTCACCTTGCTTGCTCAGAGATGTATAGGTTCACGCTTATCATGAGGCTGGGGCCAAAGTGATAATCGGGTGCCTATGTATCTGCGCTTGACCCCTTACTACAGGCCATAGTAAGGGCATAGCTTCCTTTATTAGAGCAATACGCCTGATAAAAGTGAATGGTAAACTCGTGAACACCTCGTGAATCTTGTTCTTGTTAGTGACACTGGTTACTGGGTCCTCTTGTGTACTGCACAGCAGCAACTTGATTGATCGTGATTTGTCAACTGCAATAAGCAACGACAACAATGGTTTACTTTGGAGGAATAAGGTTGGAATATCCTTTCTAACGTGTTAGTTTAGCCTTATGTGTTAGCTACTTGATGAGTTGGCTTAGCCTCTCATATACTTGTTACTTGATGACATCTTGAGCATGATTACTTGATAACCTTCTTGATTTGCAAGTGGTAATAGACTCAGTATATTGGGTAGACTTGTATAGTTCTAGTAATGCCAGCTTATGTGCTAGGCATGTTTTCCGCTGTGTATAACCACATTTGGTTTTAAATTTCTTGCTATAGAACTCGTTGTGAGCTATCGTAGCTCGTTCCTCTTGAGTATTTATATGATGTCAGTTTTATATAAGCAAATGTCATTCAGTTTCTCGTTTCTTGTTAGTCACGCGCACCAGATTCGAGGTTTCATTATGGAATCCTGGGACTTAGAGGCGTGTCAGTTCATCAACACATGACTACATCTGGGGGCACTTAGCCAGGATATCATAATAATAATATATGTAAAGATTACAACTTTAGCACATGCGCTCACATAGATCTAGCATGGATACTCTCCAATAATAATCTCTCACCTATACATTATTATATCCCCTCCTCAAGAACATACAAATATAGTCATGGCCGTGTTGTAGGATCGCCCCCCATGGCTCTCATAGGCCCCCGCCCCCCTCCTAGATGTGTGCTCTCTCTTTTGATATCCTAACTTTCTCCTACACAAAGTAAAGTACTGAATATTATGGTGGTAGTCACAATATATTTATAGGGATACAAAACGTAATCCTGATCAAAACCTAATTTACCCGGAGTCCCTGACACGGAAGGAGTATAATTGTATAAAGATACTAATTACCTAAATGAGACTTAACTCCTAAAAGGAATAGTATTCCTTTTTACCCAAAAAAGTCAACTGCACATGAACTCCTCCTCACTACAGGAATGATACGGCCCACACCAGGACCACCTTCAAAGCCACGACTTTTCTGATGATCCGGTCGAGTCTTTATATAGGTCTGGCCGGATTTCAGCTCCTTGGCTCCGTCCCGGTTTCGACTTCTCGCTCTTCCGCGGTTTTGACCTTCTCCTTGGTTTTGACTCCAATCCCAACAATCTGCCACCTGGAGACATAAACCACCAATATGACAAGCTCCATGAAACTCCTACCAGATAATGATCCACCAAATATATTTGAACCACCATTGTATCACCAAGCTCCTCCTTGATGATGATAAGCCTCCACACCCAAGTAATAAGGTGAGTTGAAACCAAGCGACGCTTCAACCTCTCCGTGTTAGATCCTTCTTGCCATCCCAAATCAACTTCTACCCTGATTTCTTTGCAAGACTAACTTCGCCTTCTCCCTCCCAGATCCACTCCCTTTGCAATGCTCCCCATGAAACTCGGACACACCTTGCTTCTTGCATTGTCTTCATGTGGTCTTTTCTCGCTCTCTGTTAGGGCCACTTGATGACTCCCACCACGTTGCAACTTATGAGTCACTCTCCTCCTGTGAATACGTGAGATAAAAATCAAGAGTCGCCACATTGTTTTATTTGTTGTTAAAACATTGAGAAAACCATTTATGAGAATAATAGGGTTCAGGGGTCAAATTACAATAAGAGAAGAATATTCATGTTATCACTCCTATTGCCCGACAAATCGGTCTTTCTATCATGATTAATGTGTGTGTGTTAGTGTTTGAGACCGGATCCGAAGATTGCCTACATTCTTCTCATCATGAGAAGCTCAGGTCGGTGTAGTTCATTGATGAATTAGAATGGGGAGAGATGAAGCGCTATCATGCATATAGAGGGGGAAGATCAGAGTTAGAAGTAGTTCTTAGATCATATTAGGGTTTGATGAAACCCTAGGATCATCATTGGCTATGGCATGTGCACATAAATAGGGATTACAATCCTAGATCTAGCATATCATGTATGTATGAGACTTAGATCTAGCATAATAATAAGAATATCATGAATACATATGAATGAACACATAAGCATAAAGATCGCTACCCTAGTTATGGCATTTATTATGAACTTAGGCTAAGAACATGAAGAACACATGAAGAACATACGAATATGAATGCATAAACATAATGAAAACATGCATAAAATAGATCTAGCCTAAGAACATAACAAGAACATAATAAGAAAAGTAAGAAGACTCACCTTGATCGGCAAGAATTATGATTGAAGATTCTTGAAGATTTGAAGAGGATTCGAGGGTTCCAGAAAGGCTTAAACTTAGAGTTTCTCCATCAGTTTTGACTCTGAAACTCACAGAATGAATTCGTTATCGATTCCTAGGGCTGGAGGCACCTATTTATAAGGGATTTGGACCAGCAGAATTGGCCGCGCGGTAAACGTCAAGACTGGCCGCGTGGCCAGTCTTTCCGGATCGCATGGTTATCAAGATATCAATGAGATCTTATCAGTTTGTTCTCGGGATTAGGTCATTATCCTGATAAAATTCGACCTATAACTGATTTCGTCCATCTAGAACTCTAGAAAGCAGTCGGATAGGTCCCTGTCAGGTTTTTCTTGCCTAAAAGGTCCTCGGAGGCTCCTAAACGTCTAGGAAGTCCTAAATCTTCAGATCGGGTACTAACAGTAGCCCCTCGGCGACGCTTCTTGTAAGGCATAGAGGATCGTCGATTAAGAAATGAACCGATCTGAAACATGAGTTCCAAATCGAGGGAGAGAAGTGAGCGGCGAACAGGTTGGTCGAACGGCTGAACCTAAGTCAGGCTACGTACGTATCCAAGTGGAATCAAGCCAGTCGTAGTTTGATACCTGTGGGGAAAGAAAGAAACGAGACGCCGTCTTTCACTGGGGATAATCAAGTATTCGTCAGACAATAAAGTTGCGTGGACCCTACTGAGGAGGAAAAGCAAAAAAGAAATGAGACATTGTCTTACCGCTAGAGATCGACAAACATCCGTGAAGCAATAAAGTCATTGCAGATGGACTCTATTGGGGAAAGGAGGGAAGTCCATATGCATGGTTCAACAATAAGTTTAAAGAATCGATAACAGAATTAGGGATGAATTCGAACTTCCTATAGAGCGCACGTAATCGCATAATAGACTGATCTTGGAGGATTAGGGCTTACGGAGGTTTCGATCTTCAATTTATAATCTTTAGGGTTTAAGGAGGTTCCGACCTTTAATTGCAAATTGATTTGGTTATTAAATTTTGGAAAATTTGAAGCCTTCTTAGGCCATTTTTGGAAAATTTGAAGCCTTCCTAGGCCATTTTGGAAAATTTGAAGCCTTCCTAGGCCATTTTTGGAAAATTTGAAGCCTTCCTAGGTCATTTTGGAAAATTTGAAGCCTTCCTAGGCCATTTTAATTTTTGGAAATTTGAAGCCTTCCTAGGCCATTTTAGTTTTTGGAATAATTCTACCACTTCTACTAGGAGTAGCCTTTTTAGTGCTAGAAGGGTTTACGGAGGTTTCCGACATTCAATTTATAATCTTTAGAGCTTAAGGAGGTTTCCAACCTTTAATTATAGATTGATTTTAAGGATTAGGGTTTACGGAGGTTTCCGACCTTTAATTATAATCTTTAGGGTTTAAGGAGGTTTCTGACCTTTAATTATAGATTGACTTTAAGGATTTAGGTTTTATGGAGGATTCTGACCTTCAATTTATAATTTTTAGGGTTTAAGGAGGTTTCCGACCTTTAATTATAGATTGACTTTAAGTGTTAGGGTTTATGGAGGATTCCGACCTTCAATTTATAATTTTTAGGGTTTAAGGAGGTTTCCGACCTTTAATTATAGATTGACTTTAAGTGTTAGGGTTTATGGAGGATTCCGACCTTCAATTAATTTTAGGGTTTAAGGAGGTTTCCGACCTTTAATTATAGATTGATTTGGAAGTTTGGAGGCTTCCGGGCGATTTGGAACTTGTTGGTGTAAGATACCTTTTGTTTAGGTTTTGAGTATTGAGAAGTTTGAGTGAAATTACCTATAGTCTAGGGTTGAGCGTTGATTGTTTTATGTTAGAGATGATTTTGGATGTAAATTTCCCAACGTTTGGGGTTAAGTGAATTTTGTAGAGATTTAGTTGTATTTCACCCATAGTTTGGGGTTTTAAATGAATCTTATGTAGATTGGAAAGAGTTTTAATTTGTAGATTACCTTAATTCGGGATTTATTTGCATTTTACTTTGATTGTAAAGATTTTGATTGTGGATTACCCAAGATATGGGGTTTATTTGTATTTTACTTTGATTGTAAATATTTTGATTGTTAATTCTTGTTGATTTGTAAGAGTTGTTATTGTGAATTACCCAAGTTCGGGATTTATGCATGTTGACGTTAGAGGATTTTGAATGTAAGTTACTTCGAATGAGAAGGTTTGATTGTTAGTTACTTCGAACGAGAAGGTTTTATTGTTAATTACTTCGAACGAGAAGGTTTGGTTTGTTAATTACCCAAGGTATGGGGTTTGGATTTGGATGGTGTTAAGTTGAGGTGCTTTATTTGAAAATTACCCAAGATATGGGGTTCGAGTGAATTAAATGTAGAATACAAGGGACTTAGTTGTAAGTTGCTTTAAGTGAGTGATTTGACTGTAATTTACCTTGAATGAAGGGTTTGATTGTTAATTACTTCGAATTGAGGAGGTTGGTTTGTTAATTACTTCAAATTAAGAAGGTTTGATTGTGAGTTACCCAAAGTTACGGGGTTTGGTTAATTGATTTTTTACTTAGGGTTTAGTGACCTTAAATTGGGGTTTTCATGAAACTTGTAGATTTCGACCCAAGTTGATTGATTTATTTTGATTTTGGTGGTTTTTAAAAAAATACAATTTTCGTGTTAAGTAATTTTTGGTCCGAAAATGTTTAATATTTGACCGATCTTGGACTTGGTTGACTTTGTTAAAAGTGCTTTTTGTGTTGTTTGACTTTAGAGTGTAATGTACATTAGTGTTTCATTGAGTAAGCTTATTTTGGATGAAGTTATATTTTTGTCCGTTAATTATCGAAATGTTTTGGACTTGTTTTGAGTTTTCCTAGGTAGACTAGGGTTTTGATTGTGAGATGTTGGGAATTTTGGGGATTTGTCCTAGCGCAACAATTTATATATGTACATGCATTATAAAGTGAATTGCTAGATTGATTGCGTACCTTTGCTGTGTATACCTGTCTGTGATTGCAGGTTGTATTGCCGCCCTTGAAGTTGAGGGGCTCGCGTAGCATTGTGCATAGCTTGTGGGAGAGGATCCCAGAGACTGTAGAGAGCAAGGTGCGGGCCACCGGCTTGGGAGCATTCTTTGAGAGCTTGTCTGGCAGGGAGAGTTGTTCAAGAGTACCGATCTGTTCATGGCACTGCAGGAGCATTTATGGGATACCACCCATACGTTCCACTTTGGTTGGGGAGAGGTTATGGTGGCTCTTCGGACCTCACGGCTCTTACTGGGTTGTGGTTCACAGGTAGCCCTAGTGCGGAGTGATGCTATCCTCCTTACCGTTGGGAGTGCATATAGACTTCAGAGTCTTATCGGATTTGATTGTGCCGATATTAGGAGCGGGTACAATGTACATCTAGGTGGTCTCAAGAGGCGGTATAAGGTGATGCTGGTGGCTCTTGAGACCCGAGGCGGTGATGTAGAGGTAACTTCCCATCTTTGCTAATGCCGGTACTACGGCGACGATTCCGCTGTTAAGATGCCTAGTGGATTTGGATGTAGTGAGCAGACTTGCTTGACGGGTTGTACTGTTCTTTAGATTGGAGTTTTTGGTCTCAGTTGGAGTCAATCGACTGCTTATACTTTGCCTTGGAGGTATGAACCGTTCTTTGTCTGTTTCTGGATTCAGTCTCTTCTTGTTGATGACCTTGTTATGTGTTGATGGGCGCCAAGTTGCAGGTGTAGGGGGGATGAGACCTCTCGGCACTACACTTAGGCTTAATTTGAAGACTCTTCTGAGGGGACCCCGTCCGAGAGACATGACGTCATGGGCAGAGCTAGACTTTGAGTTGTTTGTTGCAGGGGTAACTGAGGCGACGGGCCAGAGGAGGCTATTGCTCGGCTGCAATGGATATGTCCTTTGTTTGAGTGATAAGGAATGAGCCTAGGATGGAGTAGGTATTGTCTATTTAATTTCGGTGGGTCCTCGGTGGTCCATGACTGTTTCAATGTCTTCGTCTGACCGGGTTAGTTTGACCAAGGGCCTTGATGCTGGACAATTCATTGTAGAGGGAGCCTCGTATGATGACTTTGTTCGGACATGCCTTGGGGGTCTACGTGTTGTGATAGAGGAGAAACCACGGAGATGGGGCCGAACATGTTGAGTCGGTGGCACCGGGCCCAACAGGTCCTTCCTTTGACAGAGCTTTTGGAGTCCCTCTGTATGATCATGTAGACGGTGATGACAACCCTTAGTGGGTGCGGCATGAGGAGAGTGAGGTAGCTCTGGAGTTTCAGATCCCGGCGGGTCATGTCAGTGTATGTACCTTACACTTTCTTTTATCCCACTTATGTCTTTAGTAATCCTCTAGTTCGGACTATGTTGACACACTTGTGCTGCCTTGGTCTAGGTGACTCCTCGGACATATGAGACTATGACACGCCGTGAGGCCGGCCTACGGTCGGTGGTTCGGAGTTTACACAAGAAGTTGGCGAAGAGTCTTCGCAAGGTGGCAGAATGTGGTGGTTCTCCTCCTTTCAGTGATGACAATGGTGCTCCGGGCGGATATCCTCGGAAGAGGACTCGAGGCGATGCTAGTGGATCGGCTTCTTAGTTTCTGCATTTTGTTAGCGTAGAGCACAGACAGTAGCATAGTATATATTGATGGATGACTGTATAAACATTTCTATTATGTACTATATATAGTAGCATGCAGCACGTAGAGTACCAAGTAGCATGTAAATAACGTGTAGCACGTAGATAGTAAGTAAATTGCATATAAATAGCATGTAGACTGACTAGGAGCGCATTACACAGGCTAAGGGTACCCTAGTTGAGTTCAGAAACTGCTGCCTAAAAGAGATTTAGGGCTTTAGACCTTAGGAGGTGAGATGCGGGACCCAAAGGTGTCCTAAGATGTAGGGTAAATGGTGTGGGACCGAGTCAGTTAGGACGTCATGGAGATGAGATAAAAGACAATTTATAAATTAGTAGAGACCGAGTGTACGGGTTTTTATAAATAACGTGTCATGATAGAAAGCACTTTGAAAAGGTAACGACTTTATAAAGATGCCTTGTAATTAATTATAGTCTAATTAATTCAAGTACTTGTCCTTCGTTAGGTTTGTTGATTAGGGTAGCCCTTCGGGTGAGTGAGATTTTATCGGGTCGCCGGTGATCTTGAGTAGTCAAGCAGTTGACTTAACTTGGATTGGTGAAGCCCCAGTTTAAATGGGGGTACTTGAGAGAGGTGAACCATGTCTGACTTCGTGGAGAGTGATCCTGTTGGCGCGTCGGTAGTTGGTCCAATTCCAATGGGGTAGCCCCAGTTTGGTGAGGGTATTAGAAATAGGTCATCCATGTTGAGCTTCGATAGAGAGAGATGACTTTCTGTGAGGAGTAGCCTTGTTAGAGAGTGATCTCGTTGGAGCATCGGTAGTCAGTCCGGTTGCATTGGGGCAGCCCCAGTTTGGTGAGGGTATTAGAAAGAGGTCATCCATGTTGAGCTTCGATGGAGAGAGATGACTTTCTGTGAGGAGTAGCCTTGTTGGAGATTGATCTCATTGGAGCATCGGTAGTCAGTCCGGTTGCATTGGGGCAGCCCCAGTTTGGTGAGGGCATTAGAAAGAGGTCATCCATGTTGAGCTTTGATGGAGAGAGATGACCTTCTGCGGGGAAAGATCAGTACTCGGCCTAATTCCTTTAGGGTAGCCCTAGTTTGGTGAGGGCATAAGGTGGGGGAATGCTACCTCCTTTTAGACGCACCCTATTTTTTCTCTAGACCGCCCTTGTGGGTTTTCAATTTAGGTGGGTATATTCTTTTAGCGTCGTTTTTTTTTTTTTTTTAATTTCCAGTCGATTCGAAAATAAAGAAAAAGACAGAATTGTACAGACGACTTGCAGGAGCCTTTTGTCATGGTGAGAGGAGAGAGAGAGAGAACGAGAGAAGGAGTTCTCTCATTTAGACCTTACAGGAAGTATGTGTATAAAAGGAAGGAAGCCCCTGCTTGACAGAAAGTAAGTGTTTAGCTCTTTCCTAGATTGTAGAACAGAACACTTGTCGAGACATTTGAAAATTGTTTTATTCAGAATTGTCTTTTGATTGCTCGAGAATGGACCTCGTTGATTAGTTACGTATCTTATGGTAATGTTTTAGACAAGTAGTCTCGAAATAATAAACTCCTTGATTAATCGAGAAAGAGAATAGAAATTATGGTGTATGGGGAAGAGAGAAAAGAATGAAAGTTGGCTCGAGGTGGGTTGTATATATTTTGTGGACCGGACCAGGGAGTTGCCTACGTTCCTCTTAGTGTGAGAGGCTAAGGTCCACGTAGTTCGAGGATGATCCGGTATGATGATGATACCGGGTTTGAGTGGTGGTTACTCCGTTGTTGCTTGTTGCTTTGGACCGCTGCCGTTTGTAGTTGTTGACCGCTGCTGTCGAGTTGAGTTGAACTCTTTTGAAAACGAAGAAAAATAGAAAATAAGAAGTGAAAAGAAAGTGGGACTTTTAATTTCTATGATGATAGCCCCTTCTATTTTTCTTTGCTTTGATTTACTTCTTTGTGCACACCCTTATTTTTGCCTAGGCCACCCTTGTGGGTTTTCAACCTAGCGGGCTCTTTTTTGTGCTTTCGCTCTAATTTTTGCCTAAACCGCCCGTTGTGGGTTTCGACCTAGCGATCTTTTTTTTTTTTTTTTTTTTTACATTTCCATATTGAAACGTGGGGCAAGATGAGCCCCTATTTTGCCGCTTTCGCCTTTGGGAGGTAGAAGTCGTTTGAATAGCCCCTTGCATTTCGTTGACATCGTCAAGGAAGACAGACAGCCCCAGTGCATCGTCATGTTGAGGAAGGACAGCCTTATATGATTGTGTGGACGCTTCTTCGATGGTGAGCAGTTCTGCAGTCGTTGTCTTCTTCATGGGAAGATTGAAGTGTATATGAGGAGTATTTAGGAGGGTGCACACAGTGGGTGTACATAAGTGATATATATAGAGTGTGTACACAGTGGGTGCACACGAGGGGAATATATGGAGGGTGTACACAGTGGGTGTACACAAGGAGAGTATATATGAGGAGTGCACTCAGTGGGTGTACACAGGGAGTGTATATATTGAGGGTGCACACAGTGGGTGTACACGGGGAGTGTATATATTAAAGGTGCACACAGTGGGTGTACACGAGGGGAATATATGGAGGGTGTACACAGTGGGTGTACACATATAAGGGTAGGTATAGAGAGGACATATAGAAAAGAGAAAACAATTCGATTGATCAAAGCGTTTGTTATTTTGAGACTAATTGTTTGTTAAGTTATGTATGATGGTTTGTGGGTCCATTTACCTTTTAATGAGTTTTCATTAACAAATATATTTGAGATTAATTTGTCATATAAAGATATAGCAATCAATTGTCAATTAAGATTAATACAATTTTCAAGGAGTTGATGTATATGCAAGATTATGTCTCAAGTCTAGAGAGAAAAGAAATAAAGACACTTTATTATTAAAGACTCAAATTGACTAGTCCGAGGTGGACTTTAACAATCTAACTAATGTACGGAGTGGACCATTTTGCTAGTAAGAATAAAATACTAATGTCCAAGGTGGACTTTGACTGAAAGATTATTATTTTTATTTTTTTTAAGAAGAAGGTAGCCCCGGTGTAACTTCTTTGCTTCTACTCCCATTTGTTCCCTTGGCGGATGATGGCTCCACTATCAATGAGGATTTGGATCTCCTTTTTCAGTTGGATACAGTTCTCGGTGTTATGTCCAACGTATTGGTGATACTTGCAGTATTTGGAGGGATCCAAGTCTTGTTTTACATTGAGCGGTTTGTAGTTGAGTAGAGGAGACAACTTGCCGGCTTGAATTAGACTTTTGAAGCATTTGGCTAGCGGCATACCCAAATCATCGAACTCGCGCTCGTCTTTCTTGTCACAGACCATCTTGAAGGGTAGTTTAGGCACCGGTATTTGCTGATGAGTAGTCATAGAAGGCATTCCAACGGGGAGAGTCTGTGGTGGCCCATACATTTGAGGAGAGTATGGGTATCGAAACTAAGCATGAGGGAGAGTGCGGTTGAGGTACTCGTAGATGCCATAAATGTCGGACCGGAGATGTTCCTCGGTGTCCTTTAGAGCTTTGTACACCACCTTCTGGAAGCGGTCTGTTCGCTTGAGGAGAACAGTCTCGAAGAAGGCTTCTTGTTCATTGAGAAGAGTTCGGGAGAGAGTTGCTTGTTCCTTGAAGATAGTCTCATAGTGGGCCGCTTGCTTGTTGAGGATGGTCTCGTAGAAGGTTTCTTGCTTGTTGAGAGCGGTGTTAAGATGGACCGCTTGCTCGTTGAGGATGGCGTTGATGTGGGCTATTTGCTCATTGAGAGCGGTGTTGGGGTGGAGAGTTGTCTCGAGACTTTGGGTGGCAGCTTCGGTTGTGACTGTGATAATCCCTTTCGGTAGACATGATGCAGGATTCTGTAGTGTTTGTTGGAGAACTTAAGTCTTTGAATTAAATTAGGCTTATAATTAATGACAAGGCATTGTTATAAAATCATTTTTTATGAAAAGACTCGATCTCCGTATTTTTTAAAATGTTCTTTGAATGAAAAGACTAAAAGTTTGACTGAGCCAGTATCTGCCTACGTTCCTCTCGATGTGAGAAGCTCAGGTCACCGTAGTTTGGGTTTAGTAAAATAAGTGGGAGAGTGACCGCAAGAGGTCAGTGATTTTGAAAACCATAAGTATTAGAAGATGACCGTAGAGGTCTAAGATAAAGGGGAGATGACTCGGTCCTTGGTTAGGTATAGGTGGATGGACCCTAGGTAAGGTGGTCTTAGCCTAAGCGAGTCGGGTAAGGTTTGACATAGGTAGACCAAGAGGTGGGTCATCTAAGATCGGCTAGCTTGACTAAAGGTCAAGGTGACGGATTGACCTAGACGGGTCGAGAAGGCGGGTTGACCTAGACGGGTCAAGGTGACGGATTGACCTAGACGGGTCGAGAAGGCGGGTTGACCTAGACGGGTCAAGGTGACGGATTGACCTAGACGGGTCGAGAAGGCGGGTTGACCTAGACGGGTCAAGTGACGGGTGGACTTAGACGAAACTGCGGTAGATAATTTGAACTAGGAAGGTCAAAGGTTGACTAGGTTGACCTAAGGTAGACTAGGTTGACCTAGACGGGTCAAGGTAACGGTTTGACCTAGATGGGTCGAGGATGACGGTTTGACCTAGACGGGTCGAGATGTCGGGTTGACCTAGACGGGTCAAGGTAACGGTTTGACCTAGATGGGTCGAGGATGACGGTTTAACCTAGATGGGTCGAGATATCGGGTTGACCTAGACGGGTTGACCTAGATGGGTCTATGGTTTAACTAGAGTTGATCTAGGGTAGACTAGGTTGACCTCGACGGGTTGACCTAGACGGGTCTAAGGTTTGACTAGAGTTGACCTAGAGTAGACACACACATCATGATGAATGATTTTAGTTAATATTAGGATTACTTGTTTTGATAAGTAATCTTAACTCGATCAAATGCATGGTTTTAGAAATGAATAAGGGATTAACCTCGACCGCTTCACAAATGAAAACGGCGAGTTAGATAGCCCGGGTGCCACGAAGATAGAGCCGACAGGATCACCAAAATCTGTGCACTCAGCGGAGTATCCAGTAGGGTGTGCAGTGTGACACGGACTAGTGGTAGTGTGCCATTTGATTACGTATTTTTAGGAATGATATGCAATGCACAAGAGAAGTCTTGTAGCATAACAATTCATAGTAACAGTATTTAAGCATGAATCAAACACAATTAGAGAAGATCTAGAACATTTAAAGCATGCTATAAACACATAAAACCTGCAGGAAATCGTTAGAACCAGATTTGCAGATAAAGGGAGCCGTACGGCTTGACAGCCGGCGTACGGGGAATAGGGAGGCGTGCGGTGCTTAATTACAGAAAATACCAGAAATTGCAGAAGTGCAGTTTTTTTTTAAAGAAAAAGAGTGCGCGGGGCAGTTAGAACACACACAAAATCGTGAAGTTATGAAAGTTAGACCCTCTTAAGTTTTGAAAAAAGGTTTTTCGAAAACAAGTCCCCAGCGGAGTCACCATTGTGAATACGTGAGATGAAAATCGAGAGTCGCCACGTTGTTTTATTTGTTGTTAAAACATTGAGAAAACCATTTATGAGAATAATAGTGTTCGGGGGTCAAATTACAATAAGAGAAGAATATTCATGTTATCACTCCTATTGCCCGACAAATCGGTCTTTCTATCATGATTAATGTGTGTGTGTTAGTGTTTGAGACCGGATCCGAAGATTGCCTACATTCTTCTCATCATGAGAAGCTCAGGTCGGTGTAGTTCATTGATGAATTAGAATGGGGAGAGATGAAGCGGTATCATGCATATAGAGGGGGAAGATCAGAGTTAGAAGTAGTTCTTAGATCATATTAGGGTTTGATGAAACCCTAGGATCATCATTGGCTATGGCATGTGCACATAAATAGGGATTACAATCCTAGATCTAGCATATCATGTATGTATGAGACTTAGATCTAGCATAATAATAAGAATATCGTGAATACATATGAATGAACACATAAGCATGAAGATCGCTACCCTAGTTATGGCATTTATTATGAACTTAGGCTAAGAACATGAAGAACACATGAAGAACATACGAATATAAATGCATAAACATAATGAAAACATGCATAAAAATAGATCTAGCCTAAGAACATAAGAAGAACATAATAAGAAAAGTAAGAAGACTCACCTTGATCGGCAAGAATTATGATTGAAGCTTCTTGAAAATTCGAAGAGCCTTCGAGGGTGCCAAAAAGGCTTAAACTTAGAGTTTCTCCGTCAGTTTTGACTCTGAAACTCACAGAATGAATTCGTTATCGATTCCTGGGGCTAGAGGCACCTATTTATAGGGGATTTGGACCAGCAGAAGTGGCCGCGCGGCAAACGTCAAGACTGGCCGCGTGGTCAGTCTTTCCGGATCGCATGGTTATCTAGATATCGATTAGATCTTATCAGTTTGTTCTCGGGATTAGGTCATTATCCTGATAGAATTCTACCTATAACTGATATCGTCCATCTAGAACTCTGGAAAGCTGTCGGATAGGTCCCTGTCAGGTTTTTCTTGCCTAAAAGTTCCTCAGAGGCTCCTAAACGTCTAGGAAGTCCTAAATCTTCAGATCGGGTACTAACACCTCCCTAACACACCGTTCATTGATGTCTCCCCGTTTTACACCAATAGGCCGGTTCTTCACGCCTTTTGCTCCCACCCGAAACGAAATTGATGTTGTCGGTAGAGTACAACATCCTCCTAACCCCCATCCATCGTTTGCGAGAAGTCCTCCTCTTCTCACATGGTCCAATCGGCTTATACCACTCACCTTTGCATCGTCGGTTGCTTACGCAAGTGCCTGATGCATTCCTCCCCTTCTTTCATATTTTTCTCCATCGCCTAAATTTGCACAAAACAAATTTCTACCCTTGCGATCTTTCTCCAACCACCTTGACTGCCTCAAGATCCCTTGAACACCTCCGATCCATCTTGATCTCTGCATCTCCAAATCCCACCTCGAATCTCTGCAGATCTCATAAGAAACAAACGAACTATTCGGACTTTCTGATCTTCCGCACGATCGTTGACCTATTTAGCACATGTTTTGCTTCAACCATAAACCCTAGCAGCTCTCAAATTTACCCTGCACGTCTTCCACACGAAGAATCTGCACTGCACGAAATCTGCACGTGCGCTGCACCAAGCCTGCACGTGCATTGCACGAATTCTGCACGTGCACTGCACGAAAATCTGTTGTCTCTTTTCTTCACATTGGATCTCTCCTAGATCTCAAACCAAAGCTCTGATACCAGTTGTAGGGGAATTTGGGGTATCTCCGCATCCACTAGCCCATACTAGCAATCATTAACATGGAGAAATAAATCAACACATGAAATAATAATATGAAAGAGCAAATAACACCGATGTTTGATAACCCAGTTCATCAACACATGACTACATCTGAGGGCACTTAGCCAGGATATCATTATAATAATATATGTAAAGATTACAACTTTAGCACATGCGCTCATATAGATCCAGCATGGCTACTCTCCAATAATAATCTCTTACCTATACATTATTATCTCCCCTCCTTAAGAACATACAAATTTAGTCATGGCCGGGTTGTAGGATCGCCCCCCATGGCTCTCCTAGGCCCCCGCCCCCCCCCCCTCCTAGATGTGTGCTCTCTCTTTTGATATCCTAACTTTCTCCTACACAAAGTAAAGTACTGAATATTATGATGGTAGTCACAATATATTTATAGGGATACAAAACTTAATTCTTATCAAAACCTAATTTACCCAGAGTCCGTGACACGGAAGGAAGGAGTATAATTGTATAAAGATACTAATTACCTAAAGGAGACTTAACTCCTAAAAGGAATAGTATTCCTTTTTACCCACAAAAGTCAACTGCACATGAACTCCTCCTCACTGCAGGAATGTTACGGCCCACACCAAGCCAACTTCAAAGCCACGACTTTTCTGATGATCCGGTCGGGTCTTTATATAGGTACGGCCGGATCTCAGCTCCTTGGCTCCGTCCCGGTTTCGACTCCTCGCTCCTCCGCGGTTTTGACTTTCTCCTTGCTTTTGACTCCAATCTCAACATAGCTCAAGAACAAAGTCCATTGTTCCGAAAATATAATTTCAAATAAACAGCTGGAATATTATTCGTTTTATAATATTGCGAGATTAGAATTTAACTACTATCATTAATTCAGGATCAGGACAAGAAAGAAATTAATTCAGGATCAAGACAAGAAACAAACAAACAATGTGAAGGTAGATAATCCTCTTTATTTTTAACCATTGGTCTATACAGTCAAATTTTATTATCTTTAACATTCAAAATTTCACAAAGAAGGCCGAGATCTCATCAAACAAGCTATATCACTTTTAAGCACAACACACGCAAGAACTTAGCTATCATGGATAATTATCTTACATCTCAAGAAACCTTGTCTGTCTGCCTATGTATTTGGGCCAAATGCAAAGCAAAACGGAGCAAAAGATATATACATGCAACTTATCTGTAGCGATGGATTGAGAAAATGTCAAATTAATGATAATGTTTTACGTGGCGCATTGCTGTTTTACTTATTAATACAGCCTCAGGAGTACTAACTACTCCATAGTATATAGCTATTTGTAATAGAGAAGACGCTGACTAATTTGTAGAGAAAAAGACGGGCTGGACTACTATGGAGAAGGAGATCTAGGAAGAGAAAAGTACTGAAAGGAATGTCTGATAAATAGCTGTGTAAAGAAAGTATTATTCCTTTCTTTAATTTGCTACAATTGTCAGATCAGCATTCCATCCACAATTTATAGTCGCGCCATGTCTAAAAGAGTAATTTTCACTTTTTTTTTCTCTATATATTCATCACAAAATATAGTAAGACATGTCTTTGTATATTCACTCAACAATTTTTCTTTACTCAAATCAAACACAGAACAAAAAAAAGGGCCTTGCAGCAATGCAAGATACCATAGTCACTCTTTATGACTATTATTTGAAAGGGAAGCACACAACAAATTAACCCATACAACCCACACTAGAAAATAACATAAATGCTTTTTAAACCATTCTAAAAAAACCAATTTTTTTTTTCATTAATTCAGAACTGCACATCTTTTACGAATTTCCCCTGAAGTTCCGGTCTTAACATTAATCCGTCCCATTTTCTCCATTGACTTGGCGAATTCAGAATAGAAGTTTGAAAGTGATCCTTGAAGAATTTGGTTAATGAATCCCAATGTTCTCGAGTCTTTTGTCAAAGATGAATCAGATGTAAATAGTCCCCTCCTCTTGAGTACAAGTGTATAGTAGCTAAGATCAAATGTCGTGAAACTTCCTGGATCCATCTCAACTATTGTAGTGTTGTCACGAATTGATCTGCATTTGTTTGCTTTGAGATTCGCAGCATACTCGCTGTCTAGATCGGGGTCTTCATCACCTACCCCGGTGAAATTGTACAACCGGTTTGAAAATGATGAACATTGAGACACACCAATAGTATGAGCACCTGGAAAAAATTCGAAGGCCATTGTTCAAAATAATTCTTTGTCACAACTCACAAACCAACCTAAACTGGTACCCTATGTGTGTGGATCCGGGCATGTGTCGAGTCAGATTATTATCGTAGATGAGTATGAAAATGAGTTACATCTTTAATTGCAAGAGTTGCATTTTATAGTAACATAAACTCGACTTTTGTGCAATCAGACTGCACAGAACCAAAATATTTACGTGTGTATGTTTCTGCATGAGAGAGAGAGAGAGAGAGAGAGAGAGAGAGAGAGAGAGATTTACCTGATAAGAGAACTAAGTCTTTTAGATCAAGTCCTTGATTTGCAAAATCTCTTTGGAGGGTAGAGAAGTTACTACGTGGAGATGGGATATTGGCTAAGGCTTCTGAGGCATTAGATATACGACCATCTCTTCGTCCTGTTGGTACTTTCCAAAATGGACCTCCCTGTATGTACCACAATAAATGAAAAATAAAGTAAATTGACAATAATAGATAGTACTCATTGATTGTCCCGGTTCATATTATTGAAATTTGTCATGTATCAAGTAAAGGCCAAAATACATTTACCCCCCAAAGTATCCACCGAATCCCACTTTGCCCCCAGCGCAAATTTGTCCCACTTTGCCCCCCAAAGCTTCAATTTGTCCCACTTTCCCCCCAGCTCCAGACTTTGCACCCCAGCACTAACGAATGTTAGAAAATTTAACAGAATAGGTAACGATTGGACTATTTTGTAATGCTTATTAGTTTTTAAGGGTCAAAATGCAAAGTTTCAAATATTAAGTACTAAAAATTTATTTATTTTTCCAAATATTTAACATTATCTTAAATCATAAATAATTAATTAGTCTTGAAACTAATACTAATTTTATGCTAATTTTTTTTTTTTTAAATATGAAATTATTTTTTCTAAATAAATGAAATTTTTTTTTTTAATAAAACTAAAAATTAAGTATGTTTTTTTATTTTTTAAATAAAAATATTTAAAAAAATAAATATTTTTTTTCTAAAAAAACATTGTAAAGTTTTATTTATATTTTTAAAAAATATAAAATAAAACTTTTAAATTGTAATTTTTGTAAGAATTTTATTTAAAAAAAAAATTAAAACATTATAGCCTTTTTTTTATTTTAGAAAAATATTGTATTTTTTTGTTTGTTGAAAAAAGTACAATATTCTTTTAAATATTTTTATTTAAAAAATAAAAAAAAACAGACTTAATTTTTAGTTTTATTAAAAATAAATTTCATTTATTTAGAAAAAATAATTTCATATTTTTTTTAAAAAAAAAAAATTAGCATAAAATTAGTATTAGTTTCAAGACTTATTAATTATTTAAGATTTAAGATAATGTTAAATATTTGGAAAAATAAATAAATTTTTAGTGCTTAATATTTGAAACTTTGCATTTTGACCCTTAAAAACTAATAAGCATTACAAAATAGTCCAATCGTTACCTATTTTGTTAAATTTTCTAACATTCGTTAGTGCTGGGGTGCAAATTCTGGAGCTGGGGGGGAAAGTGGGACAAATTGAAGCTTTGGGGGGCAAAGTGGGACAAATTTGGCGCTGGGGGGCAAAGTGGGATTCGGTGGATACTTTGGGGGGGTAAATGTATTTTGGCCTCAAGTAAATATTGTTTAAGTTTCATACGGTGGCAGCGACTGTGTCTCTTGCAGCCAAAGCAATGATATCAGCACAAGAGACTACGCCAGGGCATTCTGCTTCAAGTAAACTCTTTAAACGATCAATGAATTCAAACCCTCTTAATGTCAGATTTGGTGGAGCAACTCTTTCCGTTTGGTTTCCAGTACTTGAAGTAAAGTTGAGAAGTACAGATGCATCACAACCCTGATATATCATCATTATAATCATCATCACCACCAACAACAACAATAACAACAAAAACAACAACATTAACAACAATAACGGCAACAACAACAACAAAGCCTTAGTCCCAAAACTGATTTGGAGTCTACTAGCATAAAGCGTCGTATAAAAGAGTCAGACGCTAAGGTAATGCAAGTAGAAGAATGTATGCTAATGATTGCAGGAAAAACATACCCTCACAAAACAGTCATGGAAGTGCATTCTGAGTAGGGCAGCTGGTAGAGTGGGTGCATTTGAGACATGTTTACTCACATAGTCGATTACAATCTTCTCGGCTTTAGGGCAGGTACTAGAATAGAAACCTTCTCTTAATTGAGCTTGAGCAGACACAAGAATTCCTAGGAATACCACTATTGTAATATACTCAAATCTACCCATTTTTATTATTTAGGATAAACTCTCTCTTGCTTTCTTAGCCTCTCTTAGGTGTGTTTTGACTAAGAACATGAGCGCGAATTTATAGGATTGTGTTTATCGCCTTGATTAAGGATAATTTACATGTGGTGATATACGTAATCATTTTTATGATTATTAATTGTTAGAAAATTGGAATAGTCAAGTGACATTGCTTAGTGTAGTGTAATTGACCGCATTTTTATTAAGTTTTTGATGTCTGCATAATCGTGGCCATCACACTACGTAAATAAGAAACACAGCCGAGCCAATTTCTCCAGTGCTTAAAATAGTAATTACCAAGAATAAAACTGTAAATAATACATAAGTAAATATCTCACTTTAAACAAAAATTTATATATAAAAGTAAATTTTCTTTAGAAAGTTAAATAGTTCCCGTTCATTGCATTACTAATGTTGGTTTCAGGAAAGAAATTGTAGTTCCTAAGCCATATTGCACATCACTAAAGAGAAAACTAGTCCCGCTTGTGATGAGACAAAAATAGGGATGGCAATCTATCCGAACCCGCTCCGTATCTGGGACAGTCCGCACCGCAGCGGGGCGGGTTTGGTAGTCTTTTTTCAAAATCCGACGGATTGCGGGGCGGGTTTGGTTGCACACCCCAACCCTCGGGCCCCGCCCCGTTACTAATATATGTATTAAATTACTATAAATGTGTTGTAATTGTATACTTTGGGTGTGAATGGGATGGTTGAAATTATTAGATTGGATTTAAATTTGATACAATGTTGTAATTGTATATTGTTGGGCTGTTGGACTCTTTAAAGGCTGGGCTAAAGCCCGAAAAAAATTGTGATTATGAACCATACGGGGCGTGGCGGGGCGGATACGAGTTTACTAGTTGGCGGGGCGGGGCGGGTTCGGTATAAGGGGAGTTCCTTGAGGGGCGGGTACGGTTTTGATCAAACCCGCTCCATATCCGCCCCGTTGCCATCCCTAGACACAAATTCAAAAACACTGTTTGACATCAGAATAAATATCATTATGTCCAGGATTTTTCATAATGGCGGTGTGTTGTCGTTCAGTAAATAACATTTTCACTAAGAGCAGACATATAGAATTTCAGTATATTTCATTATGTTTCGGATAACACCAAAAATAACTGATTACATAGTAAAACATTGTAAGCTTTATCCTTCCTCATACATAGATTCCCACAGCTCAAAAGACTTCAATATTGAAAGTAGGACGACCTGAACGTGGTTAAAGTAAAAGTAACAAGAAAATAAAAACTGAAAGAATCAGGTTCGGAAAATGATCAATCAACATCAGCGAGTGAAGACAGTAAAGCATTTTTTTCTTTCGCTGAACGAAAGGATTAAATATCTAGAGTAGGTAATGGATAATATATTACTCCCTCCCTCCGTCCCTGCCTAAGAGTCTGAGTTTGACTTTATTTACACGGAGATTAAAAAAAGTAAATGTTGTGAGTATGAAAAAGTAAGAGAAAGTAGGAGAGATAAAGTGGGTAGGGAGTTTTTATTGTGAGAATGACAAGTGGGTCTCATAATCCATTTTAGGTAATAAAGCAACTAAGACACTTTAGGCTGGGACAGACCAAAAAGGAAAGTAAGACACTTAGGCTGGGACGGAGGGAGTAGCATAATTTACCTACTCCAGGAAAATCAGTCTCTTTTCAATACAGCCAAATAACTAAATAATTATACCGTGATGCGGACATAATGGCGCTGACTTTTTTGGACTCGTTTGAGCGACAACGCGGTAATGGCGTAACTTTTGACTCCGAAGGAGTTACGGGACGCACATCATATCAAAACGAGCGTATTTTCGAGAGGAACAAAATTCATTGCCCCATGATGAGGCCCATAAAAAGGCCAAAAAACGCTTCTAAGGGCCTCAAACGGCCTTCTGAAGTTTTATCCCGTTTTTACAGTTTTTTTTGGACTTTTTTGTAATTTTGCATTTTTAGGGTTTATTTTCGAGTAGGTTTTTTTTTTTTCAGACTTTAAATACATTGTTCTAGGGTTTTTGAAGGCAGTTTATGCCGTTTTATTATATTGATCATTCTCTTTCAATTTTCTCGAGCGAAAATTGCCGATTGATTGCTGAATTTCTCGAGCGAAATACAGTAGTTAATCTCTATCCCATCTTCCGCTAGGTCATACCGTTGATAGACTAGCCATGTAGAATTGCGGGATAAGACAATAATGATTGATTCTAGACAAGAAGAAAGGAAACAAACATATAGCTGGCTTTATTTGTTTATTTATTCTAATCCAGGTGCATGAAGAGGACTAATTTTAAATAAGTAACAGTATAAAGTGGCTTGAATTAACAAAATGAACGTTGTAGTTTTCCGTTAGCAGCCTGGAGAGGAAGAAATTACGTTATTAAAAATCGAATAGACCTGCCTAATTTCCGGACCACTTGCATTTTGGCATGCAAATATTCTCCCATGTGAGGTAGTACGTCGCATCAGCTAGAGTTTTTTAGGTGCTATTTGAAAAAATAAATATATATAAGAAGAGGTGTTATTATAAGGTTACAAGTAGCTTGAATTAACTTGATGAACACTAAAGATTTCTGTTAGCAGCCGGAAGAGGAAAAATTGTGTTACTATAAAAGAGGACAACGAAAAAGATGTTATTATAAGGTGTTACAAAGTGGCTTGAATTAACAATGAGAACTGTGGAGATCTAAAATTAGTTTCTTGATCATGGAAAAAGAAGTGTTGAATTGAAATTGATGGAGAATACTATTGGTTTAAAGTACGCTGACGGATAACATATGAGTAAACTGCATTTCTGACATCCGTACTATTGCAAGAATATCACTTTAACCTCCGTACTATCTAAACAACAAAAGCAACTTGCGTACTATTAATAAATTAGCAAAAGTAACCAAAATTGTTAATAAAGTTAACGAACGTTAATAGGCGTTAGTAACTTAACAAGCTAAATAACTGGTTCAGCCCTACTCTATGCATTTGTTATCGTTTTCATCCAAAAACCTTTATATTTTCGTTTTAGTCGCTAGCGACATTATTGTTATTGGGTTGGGTTAATTTCAAAATCTCAATCCTTATTTAACTCAGCCATCCCTGCTTCAAAAATATTAAAAGATGAACCATCGATCTGGGTCTGAGGAAGACAAAGACGCTAAAAGAAAGTCTCCCTCTCTTCCCACACTGCGACCCTCCGCCCGTCCTTTCCCATCCTATCGCCCTTCGCTAGCTTGCCCACCGCCATGGCGTCTCCCCTCCCCTAATTTCAGGACGGTGGTTCTACTGCTCATCTCAATCGCAGCGGTAGCCATTTCCTTCCCGTCGTTCACCTCCTTCGTCAGTAGCAACCCTACTACACAACCATTTTCCTTCTCCGGTGCCGCCCCCTACGACCCCAACCCTTCATCACCCTTCTCATCCCGACTCCCTTCATCTCCCAGTTCTCGCTTTCTATTCTCGGTGAGAAACTGTCTCAAACTTCAACCTAGATCTGGAAATGGAAGAAAACCGGCGCCGCCCCCTTCGAATATGTCTTCGGCTCCCTCCTCTCCGCTGCCGCCTCAGCGAGTTGTACATAGGGTAGAAGTCGGGTTGCCGATCTGGAATTTTTTTCCTGTTTCCCTCTTCTTGACATTTCATTTCTGGGCATTTTTTTTTTGTTAGACTGGCAGTGGCATTGGAATTAGGGTGGTTGGTGATGGTATTGTGATTTGATTTTGGTTAGCTAATGGCGGAATCGCCAAATTAGCTTTGTATCTGGCGTTTTTTTTTTCTTTTGATTTTTGAATTTGAAATTTTGAGAAACTGGATCCTTTTGTTTTTGATATGATATGGCGATGGATTTTAATTTTGACCTTGGAAGGACGATGCTAATGGTGTTAATGGTGATGTTGTGGCTGCAATTTTGGTGTTGGGTTGGTAATGGAAGCGAAGGTGGTGGTGGTGATATGTCATGGTTGTGGGGCAGTAGTGCTGATGGAAGGTGGTGGTGGTTATGGTTGTGGCGGTGGTGATGGTGTGTGTTGGGGGAATGGGAGTGATATGTCATGGTTGTGGGGCGGTGGTGATGGAATGATGGTTGTGGCCATGGGTGGCAGTCAGGTGGAATAAGGGTGGAGGCGTTGTGAATTTCTAGAGAGAACGAGACCATGATGTTTAAAAAAAAGTCAAAAATGTAAATATTAAATTTGTGGTTAATTGTTAAAAAAAAAGTTTTCTAGTTAAGGGGGCAAATTGAAAATATTAATAGTTATATCCGTTAAATTTTTAACGCCCATTAACGTCCATTGACACCCATTAACGGTTTTGGTTAGTTTTGCTACTTTATCAATAGTACGCAAGTTACTTCTATTGTTTCGGTAGTACAGATGTAAATATGAAAAAACTCAATAGTACGAATGGCAAAAATGCAGTTTACTCGATAACATATACCAAGAATTCAGATATCAAATGGATGTGTATAGAAGATAAAGATTGAATATACTCAATTGCAAGTGAATTTTGTGCACGAAAAAAAACATTAGAATCATATTATAATTAATGATGAAATCCTTCAAATCTGTTCCAGCTACTAAATAGAGTTCATGAGAGGTCTAAATAATGTGACGAATAAGTAGCTAATTTTCGGTGATGCCTACAATTAGACATCACATATCAGCGTTCCTCTCGAGCAACTTTGAAACTATGGAATTGTTTGGGGATAAAAATTTGCTCTGTTTCTCTACATCCTGAAAGTCCTGAGCCATCTTGAACACATCAACTTGTCCAGCAACCTGCAACTCAACGGCAACAATAATTTGATCATTTACACGTGATTTATTTGCAGGTAAATTTATCCCTATTTTCAGGTAGCCATTGCGGAAATTGTGGGCATGATCGAACAAAGAGTGGCTTAGTTGAAGACTGAGTCAAGGAACTAGGGGGGTCATCTTAAAACTGGATAAGCCCTAACCAACTCTCCGAGATATAAGGCTCATCTATTCAGTTTTTGGTGTTAATTATTTTGTTATAAATAGCACGCACGAACAATGTACACACACACTCACGAGATAGAGCTTTTACTCTTATTCTTTGTACTCCATTAAAACTCGAAAGGCAATACTAACGAAGTTTCTTCCCCGAGGTTTTATGCCGGCGAACAAGTTGTTCAAGGGCTTTCCTCGTTAAAATTCTCGTGTTCATTTCTATCCTTAAGTTTCTTTGCAATTATATTCCATTGTGCCCAATAATCTTACTTAGAAGTTGAATTGAGAAATTTGACAAAACAATTTGGCGCCGTCTGTGGGAAACTTTGGTCTTTTAATTGTTAAAAGAACTTGAGATGTCGACAGTAATGTCCTCAGCCATGACTTCGGTTGGTGCGAGCTCAACAGTGAGCACAAACCCAGCTTCATCAACGGTGATACCTTCAACTCAGCACATCGGTGGTGTTTCACAGCCATTCAGATCCGTGATGGAGTTCCTGTTACTACAACCCAGGAAGTCACAATTGACATAGCCTCCAACTTGACCGCCATGCTGCGTGAAGTGAGGAACCAGATCCTAGTTCAGAATGATACTTCTACCATGCTGATGAATCACGTCGCCAGGTTGCAGAATGAAGTATCTTCTCTCCGTGGGGAACGCCAATGGTGCAACAGACCAGCTTCCCTAGCATCTTCGAGTCTGTTACTCCTAGTGCGCCTTCCAACCTGTACTCTCCTTACCAACCTCGGAGACTTACTTTTGAGGGAGACACTGCTGGACCCTCTGGATTTGGTGGATTCACACCGGTAGCCAGCCTGACCAATAGTACCGTTGTTAATCCTGAAGCTATTGCTCCAACCTCAACAACGTTGCTGACCCCTTCAACAGCGGCGGCAGGCGGTTTAAACCCTCTACCTGATTTCAATCATTTTAATAATTATCAATTTGCTGTTCCTAACAATGATGCAGGTAGCCTGCTTAGCCGTCAAATGCAGGAGTTGAGAGAGTTAGTCATGAACGTACCAGGGATGACCATGCCATACAACCAGGCATCTCCAACATGCTACAATGAATCACGCTTCGCTCCAACCATAGCCAACGTGGTCATACCGAAGAAGTTCAGCCCGCCTCATATGAAGCAATACGACGGAACAACAGATCCAGCTGAACATGTGGCACTATACCAGGAGAAGATGGATGTTGTCCATATTCCACCTCAATACAAGGAAGCATGCTTTTGCAGGGGTTTTGGCTCTACTCTCACAGGGGCAGCTTTGAGATGGCTCATTAGCCAACCTTTGGGTTCTATTGGATCATACGCTCAGCTTATTAACCTGTTCACTAATCAGTTTTCATGCAACAGGGTGTTTGAAAAGCTAACAAGTGATCTTTATAGGGTGGTCCAACAACCTGATGAGCTACTGAAGGACTATCTGAGCAGATTCAACAGGGAGGCAGTGAACATATCCAACCTGGACACTGTGACTGCAATTGAAGCCTTCAGGATGGGACTCAAGAAAGACTCTCCGTATTATGATGACTTGGTGATGACGCCATGCAGAAGGCTGGATGAGATCAGAACTAGAGCTTCCAAATTCATCAGGTTGGAGGAGGACAAGTTGCTCCAGGATAAAACAACCAAGAAGAATACAACACCAGACCCTCCTAGTGGCAGAGCTGATCCATCCCATTCTGGTGGCAAGATGGAAACATCTCACTCCAGATCTAATAGGGGCAAACCCTACTCTAAACCCGACTCTTCTAAAGTTCATATTGTTGATGATAATGATGAGGATGATGATTCTTCTTATCCAAGAATTGATGACTATTGTTTTTCCGTTGATATTGCAGGATTAATCAATGCCTTGGACAACCTGGGTGAGAAAGCAAGGTGGCCCAAGAAAGCTGACAAGCCTTCAATTTGGAAAGACAAGTCCAAGTGGTGCGCCTATCATGAAGATTTTGGGCATACCACGGAAAATTGTATTGCACTCAGGAAGGAGATCAGCCACTTGTTATCCAAAGGACTCCTCAAAGAGCTACTTGGCAGAAGGCGTGGACGTGTTGAAGATCGTGCGGGCGACCAAGAAAAACAACCTGAGGGTCCACCATCCCACCCACCTCCAACCAGAGTGGTCAACATGATCATTGGAGGCTCAGATATCTGTGGCACAACCTATTCGGCAGCCAAGCGTCGTGCTGCAGAGGCAAAGGAGGACAGGTCCTATTTGCCCTCAAGATCGGTCGGAAAGGACAAGGGTCAAGAAATTTCCTTTGATGAAGATGATAGGGTCACCATCCAGGATCCACATCATGATGCCTTGGTCGTAAGCTTACAAGTTGCAAACTGTTTGGTGAGGCGCATCTTGATAGATAATGGAAGTTCAGTAAATATCGTAACAACGGATGGCTTGAAAGGAATGGGCATCCCGCTTGAGAATGTGACTAAGAGTTCCTCAGTCTTGGTCGGATTCAGTGGGGAGACGAAGCATACTTTTGTAGAAATTACTTTCCCGGTCTATGTCGAATGAATTAACTCCATGGGGAAGTTCTGCGTAATAGAATGTCAGTCATCCTATAACATCATACTGGGTAGACCCTGGATTCACAATGTAAAGTCCGTACCCTCAACTTACCACCAGTGTTTCAAGTTGCCAACACCTGGGGAGTAGTCAAGGTGTCAGGAGATCAGCAAGCTGCTAAAGAATGTTACAAGGTGTCCATGAAGGCAGCCAGCAATCCCAGGCAAGCATAGCAATTACAGAGAAAGGCCCGGGATGTACTTGAAACGGCAGAGTTTGATATCAAGGAGGTGCATCTTGATCCTTCTAATCCCGATGGCAAAGTCTATATAGGTGCAGACTTACCTCCTAATGTAGAGGAGCAGATCATTCAATTTCTAAGGAGCAGAATGAAGTGCTTTGCTTGGAAGCATGAAGATATGACTGGAATCGGCAAGGATGTTATAACCCACAAGTTGAACGTGGACCCAAATGCCAAACCTGTTCACCAAAAGAGAAGGAAGTTCGCTCATGAACGTAATCAGATTATCAGGGAAGAAGTAGAGAGGTTACTAAAGTCCAAGATGATCAGAGAGGTTGAATACCCCAAGTGGTTGGCCAACGTGGTGGTTGTAGAAAAGAAGAATGGGAAGTGGCGAGTCTGTGTGGATTTTACAGACTTGAATAAAGCATGCCCTAAGGATCCTTTTCCTTTGCCTCATATTGATGCCCTGGTTGACGCGACAGCTGGACATGAGGTCTTGACATTTATGGATGCCTATTCAGGATTTCAACAAATTCAGATGGAGCCTTCGGACCAAGAATATACGGCGTTTATCACTCCAGAGGGTATATACTGCTTCATCGTCATGCCCTTTGGGTTAAGGAATGCAGGCGCAACCTATCAGAGACTGGTCAACATGATGTTCAAGGACCAGCTTGGGAAGACTGTGGAAGTGTACATTGACGACATGGTGGTGAAGTCCAAGTGTATTGAAGACCATGCCCGAGATCTAAAGGAAGCTTTTGATATCCTGGAAGCTTTCAACATGAAGCTCAACCCTTCAAAATGCAACTTTGGTGTTGAGGCAGGAAAATTCCTTGGCTACATGGTAACCAAGAGAGGCATTGAAGCAAGTCCAGAACAGATAAAGGCCATTATCAACTTGAAGTCCCCAAAGAATATTAAGGAAGTGCAAAGGCTCACAGGCAAGGTGGCAGCCCTGACCAGGTTCATCTCCAAATCATCAGACAGGTGCAGGTTGTTCTATGAAGTGTTGAGGAAAAACAAATTGTTCCAGTGGACAGAAGAGCACGAAGCAGCCTTCAACCAGCTTAAAGACTATTTAACAACGCCTCCTCTACTTTCCAAACCTGAAATCGGTGAAGCTTTGTACCTCTACCTTTCAGTATCAGAAAATGCAGTCAGTGCAGTCCTAGCAAGGGAACAAGATGGTACTCAATTTCCTGTTTATTATGTAAGTAAATCTCTTCTAGATGCCGAAACCAGGTACTCCCATCTTGAGAAACTTGTTCTTGCTTTGATAACTGCTTCAATTAAGTTGCGCCACTATTTTGAAGTTCATCCTATTATTGTGAGGACTAACTATCCTATCAGGAACGTAATGAGAAAACCTGAGATGTCAGGAAGGATGGCAAAATGGTCCGTGCAACTTAGTACCTATGATATTCAGTATGAAGCAAGGACCGCAATCAAGTCACAAGCCCTAGCTGACTTCGTAGCAGATTTCAGCCCTGACCTTCAACCTGAAGTTGAACTTGAAGTCCAGCAACTTGAAGGTTCAGGCTGTTCCAGGTTTTGGACACTTTATACAGATAGAGCATCAAATGCAAGGGGCACAGGTTTGGGCATAGTCTTGAGATCCCCCAAGGAGAACTAATTCCACAGGCTGTAGCTTGTGAATTCCAAGCTACAAATAACGAGGCTGAATATGAAGCCCTCGTCATGGGTTTGGTTACTGCTTTAAGTTTAAATGTTAAGTATCTCAATGTTTATAGTGATTCCTTGTTATTGGTTAACCATTTTAACGGGTCCTATACCGCAAAGCACAAAAGGATGTTAAGTTATCTGCAACATGTCAAATCCTTGTCGGGACAATTTGAAGAACTTACATTCCAACAAATCCCAAGGGAAGAAAATGCTGAAGCTGACGCGTTAGCCAACCTTGGATCAAGTTGCAGGAGCATGTTGAACAATTCTATACCTATAATTCACATCCTACATCCTGCAATACACCAGCCAGAAACCAACCAAGTCGATGATCAACCAGAGACATTGAACGATACCTCCAACGGAGAGACATCTTGGACACTGCCCATAATAACATTTATGCAGGATGGAACAGTGCCACAAGGTGTCAAAAATGCGAAAGCTTTTAGGATGAAGGTATCTAGATTTGTATTAATTGATAACATCCTATTTCGTAAGTCTTTTACAGGTTTGTACATGAGATGCCTGGATCAACAACAAGCTAAACAAGTTTTGAGAGAGCTGCATGAAGGTGAATGTGGCAATCATTCTACGGGCAAGTTACTATCTTCTAAGGCATTAAGAACAGGGTACTATTGGCCGACTATGCGTCAGGATGCCACCAATTACGTTCAGAAATGTGATTCTTGTCAGAGACATAGCAATATCCTGCATCAACCTGCTGAACCTCTCCACCCTATTTTATCACCGTGGCCCTTCATGCAATGGGGGATGGACATTGTTGGAAAGTTTCCTAAAGCACCTGGGAGCAAAGTGTTCATGTTAGCCATGACTGATTACTTCTCAAAATGGATAGAGGCCGAAGCTTTTGTTCAAGTTAGAGATAAAGAAGTGATTTCATTCCTAAAAAGGAACATCATCAGTAGGTTTGGTGTCCCTTCAGAAATTGTTTGTGACAATGGTTCACAATTCATCAGTAAGAAGACTCAAGATTTCTGTACAAGATGGGGAATCAAGTTGATTACTTCAACACCGGTACATCCTCAAGCCAACGGCCAAGCAGAATCCAGCAACAAGTTGATTGTGAACAATCTGAAGAAACGTCTTGATCAGAAGAAAGGAAGATGGGCCGAAGAATCGCCACTAGTGTTATGGGCAGATAGAACAACCCCAAAAAATGCAACAGGACAAACTCCTTTCTCTCTAGTTTATGGAACAGAAGCTGTTATTCCAGTAGAATTTTCCATCCCAACAGCAAGATACGGCTTAATAACTCCAGAAGACAACCAGATTATACTTGCTGAAGATCTTGATACTATTGATGAACTAAGAGATTTGGCCAAGATCAGGATGGCAGCTTATCAACAGAGAATTGCCAAGTCTTACAACAAGAATGTACGCATTAGGAGATTTCAAGTTGGAGACATGGTACTCCGAAAGGTCTTTCAGAACACAAGGGAATTGAACGCTGGAAAACTTGCAGCCAAGTGGGAAGGTCCCTACCTTGTAGATGCAGAGGCTGGTAAAGGGGCATATTGGCTCTCCACCTTGGACGGGGTTAGAATACCAAGAAGTTGGAATGCAATCCACCTTAAAGCATATTATATGTAAGTTGTAGCTTGTCCATTCCATTCCGAGAATCAGGTATGATTTAATTAAGTTTTGTTTTAGTATTTTTATTTCCAACTTATTTATTTCAAACACATACTGACTTAAGCATCGGAGGGGTGTTAGCCAAGCTAACACCCACCCCTAACATATGTTTGTTTTGTAAGGATACATGAAATTCTAACTTGGATCGATGTGATCAACATGTGGGTTCGCTAGGATTAACAACTTGAGTTGTTTAGATTCAAGGATTCCAACTTGCTCAACGAAATACTAGAAAGGGGTGTCACTGTTCACATAAGCCAGTAAGTTCATTGATGATAAATCTTATACATTTTTGATTACAAATCTGCACTCAGGATTAAAAGTTTTCACTTTTCAAAGGTTTAAAGATTGTACATCTTTCACAAGATTAAAGTGTTGGGTTTCCAAGTAACATGCGCAGCGGAATATAGCAATTAAAATTTTAAGAAACCCAAAGCCATGGATCCGTTCATATGAATAAATCAAATACAACAAGATGAATAGAGGAATAACTAACCCTTGATGGCTATGAATTTTCTCTTGATCTTTGGTGGAGAAACTTGAAGACTTGATCACGATCACAAAGCTTGAACACGAACTTTAAAGATGATGATTTTCACCCTCTAGCGGTATCCACACTTCGAACGAATATCAAAGGAACTTCTTTGATCTTGGTTGCTAGACCAATGATTGTAAAACACGCTTTCACAATTTAATAAAGAACTATATGGAATTTATTTTGTGAATTATTTTGTTCCTCAATCAATGATATCTTAGAACAAAATAAAATCTCTCTCAAACTCTTTGAGACTCACAAAAGGCACTAGTAAATATGGTCTGGCCGAATTGGGGTTTTTATACACAATTAAGACCTATTCCAAATAGGTAACTTGTGCCAAAAACCTTTCCTAATCAAATTAGGAATTTTTCTGTCGGCAAGACCAGGCGCCCGCCCGGTACCACCCGAGCGCCCGCTCATTTGGGCAGAAGGTCAAGGCCTTTTCGGCTTATTCAGGCGCCCGCCTGGTTCAACCCAAGCGCCCGCTTGGTTGACCAGGAGGCCCAGAATAATTCCAGAAATTCCCTTGAGGTCCTTCGACCCTAAATTCCAATACAGTCCTTTTATTTAAGATTCGTTCTATTGTGTGTGACCCTCTAGGATTATACTAAGTTGGCAATGGGCTCAAACATGATCCCATAAGATATGATTAGGTTCTAGCAAACCGTCATACCTACCCAAATAGCATAACTAGATACAAGTTCGCATTCCTTTAGAATATGTCACAATCCCTTTGTCCACGATGTCATTGAACACAAGTCATGGTCAAACAGTCAACTTGTCTTGTTCAATACTTTCTCGATTCCGAATATGTTGATAATTCAAATGTTGTTGATCCAATCAATCCATTTGAGTCCGGCCGAACATTTCATCAACATCATTCCTTCGAGGGGCCCAAGCTTGACATCTCTCCGTGGAGGGACAAATCCATTTAGCTTATTATTCTTCCCAACGGGAATCCGATTATGCCAATCATACCCTTTATAACTACCGTGTTAAGGTAGCGTTTAAATATGTCAAACACAATGTTCATCAAGTGGAAGACTATAATAACTTCATGTCTAAGGATTCAAATGACATAACTAATATGAGATATATGTACGACATAGACCATGACATAAATCTCATACAGCGGGTCATGTCCAGTACCTTGTTCCAAACAAGTACCCATAAATCTAACATGATCATTTAGCCTTTATACTAGTGCTTAACAAGTACTAGGGACGGGGATTATTATAAGTAAACATGAACAACAATAATAATCAAAACATCTCTTTATTGATATGAAATAAATGATAACAATTACAACGTTTATTAAACGTGTCTAGGGCACCACTACCAACAATCTCCCACTTGCCCTAGGCCCAATCTCCCATGTATCTAATACCCATGGACCTAACATGACCATCATGTTTAGCTTGTGGAAGTCCCTTTGTTAGCGGGTCCGCAACATTGTCATCAGTAGGTACTCTGCATATATTTACGTCTCCCCTATCAACGATCTCTCGAATGATATGAAAACGCCTAAGTATGTGTTTGGATTTTTGATGTGCTCTTGGTTCCTTTGCTTGAGCAATAGCACCATTATTATCGCAATAAAGGTCTATTGGATTAGCAATACTAGGAACCACTTCAAGTTCAGTTATGAACTTCTTAATCCAAACAGCTTCCTTTGCAGCATCCGATGCAGCAATATACTCAGCTTCTGTTGTAGAATCAGCGGTTGTACTTTGCTTGGAACTCTTCCAGCTTACAGCTCCACCATTTAACATAAACACAAAACCCGATTGCGATCGGCTATCATCTTTGTCGGTTGGAAGCTTGCATCCGTGTAAGCATTTACAACGAGATCACCTTCCATTCCTCCATAGACTAAAAACGAGTCTTTAGTTCTTCTCAAGTACTTAAGAATCGCTTTTACAGCTATCCAGTGATTTTCGCCAGGGTCGGATTGATATCTACTTGTCATGCTCAAAGCATAAGATACATCCGGCCTAGTACAAATCATGGCATACATGATGGACCCAATTGCTGAAGCATATGGAACATCATTCATTTTCTCACGCTCATCGTTTGTCTTAGGACATTGAGTCTTGCTTAGAGAAACTCCATGTAACATGGGCAAGGTGCCTCTCTTAGAATTTTCCATACGGAATCTTCTAATGACCTTGTCAATGTATGTACTTTGGCTTAAACCAAGTAGCCTCCTTGATCTATCTCTATAGATCTTAATGCCAAGAATATATGCGGTTTCACCCATATCTTTCATTACGAAGCACTTTCCTAACCAAGTCTTCACAGACTGAAGTGTAGGAATGTCGTTTCCAATGAGCAATATGTCATCCACATATAAAATAAGGAATAGCACTATGCTCCCACTAATCTTCTTGTATACACAAGGCTCATCTTCGTTCTTGATGAAACCAAACTCTTTGACCGATTCATCAAAACGGAGATTCCAACTCCTAGAAGCTTGCTTCAATCCATAGATAGATCTTTGCAATTTGCATACCTTAGAATCTTGTTCAAAACCTTCTGGTTGTGTCATATACATATCCTCTTGAAGTTTTCCATTCAGGAAAGCGGTTTTGACGTTCATCTGCCATATTTCATAGTCATGATATGCGGCAATGGCAAGCAAAATTCTTATAGACTTGATCATTGCTACGGGTGAAAAGGTCTCATCATAGTCAATACCATGAACTTGCCTATAACCTTTCGCTACAAGCCTAGCTTTGTAAGTATGCACCTTCCCATCCATGTCAGTCTTCTTCTTGAAGACCCATTTGCATCCTATGGTTTTTACACCTTCGGGCGCATCAATCAAATTCCAAACTTGATTGTCTTGCATGGATTGCAATTCGGATTCCATGGCTCCAAGCCACTTGTCCGAATCAGGAGAAGACATCGCCTCTTGATAGGTTGACGGTTCATCATTCTCAATGATTTCTACCTCATTACTATCCGTTACGAGAAATCCATATCTCTCGGGCTCGGATCGTAACCTACTAGATCTGCGAGATGCTTGTGTATTTTGAACAGGTTCCACAACTCCTTGTGGTTCTTGTTCTTGTTCCACTATTAGTTCAATGTTATTTTCTGGGTCTCGAATTTCTTCAAGATTTATTTTACTCCCACTGATTTCTTTGGAGAGAAACTCTTTCTCTAGAAAGACACCAGTTCGGGCAACAAACACTTTGTTGTCCTCTCGGTTGTAAAAGTAATATCCTTTAGTTTCCTTAGGATATCCCACGAAAATACATTTATCAGATTTGTGTGCTAGTTTGTCAGAGATAAGTCTCTTGACATAAACTTCGCAACCCAAATCCTCATGAAAGATAAACTAGGTTTCTTTCCACTCCACATCTCATATGGAGTCTTTGGAACCGATTTAGTTGGAACTTGATTTAGTGTGAAAGCAGCGGTTTCTAGGGCGTAACCCCAAAAGGATATTGGAAGATCAACTTGACTCATCATTGATCGAACCATGTCTAACAAAGTCCGATTCCTCCTCTCGGACACACCATTCCATTGTGGTGTTCCGGGTGGAGTCAATTGTGAAACTATTCCACAATTCTTTAGATGATCATCAAATTCTTAACTTAAGTATTCACCACCTCGATCTGATCGAAGTGCCTTTATACTTTTGCCAAGTTGTTTTTCTACTTCATTTTGAAATATTCTAAATATCTCAAATGCTTCACTTTTATGTTTCATTAGGTAAACATACCCAAATCTACTATAATCATCAGTGAAGGTTATGAAGTATTGAAATCCTCCCCTAGCATTGCTACTTAATGGTCCGCATACATCGGAATGTATCAATCCCAATAAGTCGCTTGCCCTTTCACCCAACTTGGTAAAAGGTGTCTTAGTCATTTTTCCAAGAAGACACGACTCACAAGTATCATATGACTCTAAGTCACATGAACCCAAAAGTCCGTCCCCATGGAGTTTTGAGATACGCTTCTCATTAATATGACCAAGACGGCAATGCCACAAATAAGTATGATTTACATCATTAGGTTTAGATTTCTTATTTACATGATAGACATTATTTTCATTCTTGACATCCAAGATATAAAGGCCATTAAATGAATTAGCAATACCATAAAGCACATCATTTAAATAAATAGAAAATTTCTTATTCTCAATAAGAAACTTAAAACCTTCATTATCCAAACAAGAAATTGAAATAATATTTCTGCTTAAATCCGGAACATAATAACAATTGTTCAAAACAAGAATTAATCCGGAAGGTAAAGTGACTTCATAAGTCCCTACGGCTAATGCAACAACTCTTGCTCCATTTCCCACACGTAGATCTACTTCACCTTCTTTAAGCAGTCTCCTATTCTTTAGTCCCTGCACATTTAGACAAATGTGAGAACCACATCCGGTATCCAATACCCAAGAATCAGTGGTAGAAAGGAGAATATCTATCATATAGATACCTGAAGTCGACGCAGCCTTGCTGCTCTTCTTCTTCTTTTGCTCTTCCAAGAAAGCCTTGCAATTACGTTTCCAATGACCAATTTCTTGACAATGGAAACAGATTGCATCCTTTTGTGAATCAGGTTTTGCCTCAGAAGCCTTGGCAACCTTTGCCTTGCTTATCTTGGGTTTGACAACTTTTGCCTTACCCTTGCCTTTGGCACCAGGCTTCTTCCCATCATGAACCAAGAGCACGGGAGAACCTTTCTCCACAATTTTCATCTCTGCAGTTTTGAGCATCCCATGCAACTCAGAGAGATTCTTATCCATTCCATGCATGTTATAATTCATTACAAACTGATTATAACTTTTAGGCAATGAATTAAGAATGAGATCCGTGGCTAGCTCCAATGGGATTGGATAGCCAAGTTTCTCAAGGTGCTCTACATAACCTTTCATTTTAAGAAAGTGAGGACTCACTTGTTGCCCTTCATTCATTTTACTAGTAGTGAATGCAACAATGGTCTTGTACCTCTCTTGCCTAGCTTGCTCTTGAAACATAGTTCTCAACTCCACGCCTATCTCATAGGCTTCCAAATGTTCCAAACTTTGTTGGAGTTTTGAACACATAGCAGCAAGCATGAGACAACTTACATCTCTAGAATCATTACGATGTTTCTTGTAATTGTCTCTTTCTACCCTAGGGGCAGTAGGCGGTGGTTCAGCGGGGAGAGGCCCATCGAGAATGTACAACTTATCTTCTTGCCTAAGAACAATTCTTATGCTACGGATCCAATCCATAAAGTTTGTACCATTCTCTTCGAGCTTATCCTTCTCAAGGATCGATCGCAACGACATTGATTGAGTGTTATTAGTCATTATCTACAAATATGCAAAAATTTCCAAAATTTAATAAGTACCGATTTTCATTAAAGAGATAAATAATGTATTTTTCAAACAAAATACTCCCACAAATTATATAACCTTCATATACATCCAATGTATAATATAATTTAAATGGGTTAAGATCCAACTTTAATTTAATTTCAAGTCCGCTAAGGCGGATTACACAAAATCAAATTAATTAGGTAGACAACTCTTGTCAATCATATCTCATATGACTCTTAGTTCCTTTTATGAGATTCTTTAAGAAATCAAATTTCAAAAAGCATGTTAAACCTCATCTTTGCCTAGGCCCAAAACTGTTTTGACGCCCAATTAAGTCTAACCATTTTAAAGGCACAGTTAATGTGTCCCGCTAGGGCGTGCCCACACTATCTATCTTGCTCATACATAAACAAATTTAATGCATCTCGCTAGGGCGAATCTACATTAAAATCACTCATGTACTAACAAGTGTTTTAATCATGGCATGGCAATAAAAGACTTAAAACTTTCTTTGAAGGTTCATCACATATAGCATATAACACATTTATGAGCACATAATATAAACATGTTACACATCAAGTTTAGCCACTAAATTAATCTCCATTAATTTAAGCATGATATTTATGTGTCATTAGTTTCTCTATAATTATGAGGATGAGACTATTTCAACTTTGGTTATTATCTCCAAATCAAGACAACAAGAAGTGCGGTCGAACTAAGCCATTAGGCAACCACAATCCCGCACTAATTCAAGAAACCAAGAAAGTAGTCAATGTGGCCGAAACTAAGCAATAGATGGTCTCGATGAACGTAGGCCAATTGCATTCACAATTCCACATGGATCTCCAATCATTGAATCAAGAACTTTGTTTCTCAATTTTAGCAATTATGAACTCTTCATAATTCTAACTTCGTTTTATCTTTGAGACTTTGATTGCGATCAAGTTTGGGAAACACAATCTCGATGAACGCAGATTAGCCATCCAAACCTTGAACCAATCTAGAATCACAAGACTAAAACAAATAGGAAAATCAAACCCCAAAATCCACACACAAACCAACTACCCAAAACCCATTCCAGATCAACAAGTCTGGACTGGTTCTGTTACTGGTTTTGTCGAATTTATCGAAAATTCCATATTCAGATTTTAACCAAAATCAGAACAAATCTTGACCACCGAGCGCCCGCCTGCAAAGGACCAGGCGCCCGCTTGAATGGCCAGAATAGTATAGAATTTTAAAGTTCAAAAATTTTGCCTCAAAATTATTTTTCCCCGATTATTAAAACTTTGATCCAATCAAAAATCAATAATCGAAATAATTCAGAATCCACCATAATTTTTATTGCGATTGAATCGTGCGATTAAAGTTTGAAAAACAATAAACCACATAAAATCACAAAACACATAAACATCATATAATCCAATATTCATATCATGCTTGGCACATAAACAATTTATATACACACAACATGATCCAAGTATTGAATTAATCAACATGAACGGGGCTCTGATACCACTGTTGGGTTTCCAAGTAACATGCGCAGCGGAATATAGCAATTAAAATTTTAAGAAACCCAAAGCCATGGATCCGTTCATATGATTAAATCAAATACAACAAGATGAATAGAGGAATAACTAACCCTTGATGGCTATGAATTTTCTCTTGATCTTTGGTGGAGAAACTTGAAGACTTGATCACGATCACAAAGCTTGAACACGAACTTTGAAGATGATGATTTTCACCCTCTAGCGGTATCCACACTTCGAACGAATATCAAAGGAACTTCTTTGATCTTGGTTGCTAGACCAATGATTGTAAAACACGCTTTCACAATTTAATAAAGAACTATATGGAATTTATTTTGTGAATTATTTTGTTCCTCAATCAATGATATCTTAGAACAAAATAAAATCTCTCTCAAACTCTTTGAGACTCACAAAAGGCACTAGTAAATATGGTCTGGCCGAATTGGGGTTTTTATACACAATTAAGACCTATTCCAAATAGGTAACTTGTGCCAAAAACCTTTCCTAATCAAATTAGGAATTTTTCTGTCGGCAAGACCAGGCGCCCGCCCGGTACCACCCGAGCGCCCGCTCATTTGGGCAGAAGGTCAAGGCCTTTTCGGCTTATTCAGGCGCCCGCCTGGTTCAACCCAAGCGCCCGCTTGGTTGACCAGGAGGCCCAGAATAATTCCAGAAATTCCCTTGAGGTCCTTCGACCCTAAATTCCAATACAGTCCTTTTATTTAAGATTCGTTCTATTGTGTGACCCTCTAAGATTATACTAAGTTGGCAATGGGCTTAAACATGATCCCATAAGATATGATTAGGTTCTAGCAAACCGTCATACCTACCCAAATAGCATAACTAGATACAAGTTCGCATTCCTTTAGAATATGTCACAATCCCTTTGTCCACGATGTCATTGAACACAAGTCATGGTCAAACAGTCAACTTGTCTTGTTCAATACTTTCTCGATTCCGAATATGTTGATAATTCAAATGCTGTTGATCCAATCAATCCATTTGAGTCCGGCCGAACATTTCATCAACATCATTCCTTCGAGGGGCCCAAGCTTGACATCTCTCCGTGGAGGGACAAATCCATTTAGCTTATTATTCTTCCCAACGGGAATCCGATTATGCCAATCATACCCTTTATAACTACCGTGTTAAGGTAGCGTTTAAATATGTCAAACACAATGTTCATCAAGTGGAAGACTATAATAACTTCATGTCTAAGGATTCAAATGACATAACTAATATGAGATATATGTACGACATAGACCATGACATAAATCTCATACAGCGGGTCATGTCCAGTACCTTGTTCCAAACAAGTACCCATAAATCTAACATGATCATCCCATGATCATTTAGCCTTTATACTAGTGCTTAACAAGTACTAGGGACGGGGATTATTATAAGTAAACATGAACAACAATAATAATCAAAACATCTCTTTATTGATATGAAATAAATGATAACAATTACAACGTTTATTAAACGTGCCTAGGGCACCACTACCAACATAAAGGTTCATACACCTTCGCCCGTGCGCACGTTTTTCACATTTGTGTAAGTTGTAAGGTGGCCAGTGTAACTCGTTACATATTGATTACCATCTTGCACTTAGACAACTTGTGAACTAAAGTCATTTACAGTTGGTTGTAGCATTAACATGTTACCAAGAACAAAATTTTTAAAGATTGAAACATCTTCTCATTCACAAGTACTAGTATTTACATGTTTCATTCTCCTTTTCTTAAAGGCCAACTTTAACAAGTTGCATTTACACTGTCACCTTAAATTACAAATAGCATCATAAAGAAAGTCAATCAGTACCAAAGTAAGGATCATACATCCTGAAACTGTTCAAACTAAACTTAACATCCAAAAAGTCAAACTCATGCTAGCAGCATGACATGAGTTAACTACAACTAAAACATAAAGCTTGTCCAAACTAAAACGATTACATCTTAAGATTATCTAATTGTTTACGAGGACATCCCCCTCGTTGATAAAACTAAATTACTTAAAGCCTAAAAGAAATTGTTTTAGTTACTAACGCCTTGCAGGAACAAAGAAATAACTTACCTTTAAAGCATCCGCCTTGACATCTACATTCTCGTCAACCTGCTCCGCAGCAGCATCCTGGGGCTTAGAACTAACCTCTCCAGCTTCTTCATCCTTGATCCCCTTCAGTGCAGCCTGTTCATCGTCAAGGTTCCATTCTGTATGCTTCCCAGCTTGATATTCTTCTATCATCTGAATTCTAGCTTCAAACACCATCTTGCCCGCTTCTTTGGTCAACCTTTCTTCCAAAGCCTCTAGACCCTCTCTATTCAGTCTGTTCAACTCGGCCATCCTCATTGTCCACTCCCTAACCTCTTTTTCCATGGCTACAATCTTAGAATCCTTTTCCAACAGCTTTTCCTCAGCATCTTGTTTGGCTTGCAAGGATTCCTCTGCTTTACCCCTCCAAAGTTGGACTTCATTAATCAACATGTTTGTGGCATCCAGAACCTGAAGTATTAGAATTAGGTGGATGTTGATTGAAGAACCAATTAGCATAAACGTTTAAGAAACTTACCTTCTTAGCAAGCTTTTTCTCAATAGGTTCTGAGGCATCCAACTCAATTAAATCAGCCTTTCTCTTCTTGAAAGCCACCATGTCCCCTATCATCAACTTGGGTTTAGAACTCTCAGTCTTTGGAGGTTTTGCATCTCCAATTTTTGGCTTCTTGAATCTTGCAATCAAGTTGCTAACGCCACCTAAACTCACTTGCGAAGGAGTAGCTACAACCAAGATAGTATACAGAGTTAGTAAGAGCATCTTATATCAACTTGATGGAAAAATAGAATCTTACCAGATGACATCCCTGGACCAGCTTGTAGACTTTTGCTTGAACTCTTTTCTTCTTCAACTTCACCTTGATCAGACGGAGTAACAGGACGGACAAACCTGCGCTTCTTTGGAGATAATGCACATATAGCCTCAACAATGTTCAGTGTGTCTTTTCGCCTCGGAAATAAATCATCAAGCTTCAGAACTGCAAGAATTCAAGTTGTTACATACCTAAATTAAAAGCCTATGTCATTGAAGAAAGAGAATCAATTCAACACTACCTTCATCCAACCAGTATGAATTGAACCTTCCAACCCCTTCCAGACTAGACCTCTTCACATAGAAAAACCTATTTTTCCACTTTCTATCCTTATCAGTTGACTCTGTAACCAAACTATTAGCCTTAGTCTTAACCCTAAACCCAAACCTTTTGCTCCCGTGAGATCTTAGATCATAACAGAAACCTAATTCCTCTAAATCAACCTTCAAGCCCATATCAGCACTTAACCTTTCCAGAGTTATCAAAAGCCTCCACCCAACTGGCATCAACTGGGTAAAGGCTAACCCTGTGATTTCGAAAAAGCGCCCAATACAAGGAGGAAAAGGGAATGTAAGGCCAATCAAGAAGGGATACTCTAAAAAGCCAAGCCATTCATTAGAAACATAGTCAGAGGTCATAAGAGCATTAGGTTCCAGAAATTCGGCACCTTTTGAAAAATATTTCTTCATATCTTCAACATCGGCCGGTGCGAATTCACATCTTTCATCATCGGGGTGATCTATGAACCCTAAGCAAGCAAAACCCTCAGGAATACCCTCCATCACTAAACACGAAAATATGAGAATTTGAGAAGGAAATAATAGAAACTCACCAAAAACTGACGAGGAAAACGGTGGAACCCTCAAGAAGCTTCCTTTCTGACGAAGTTGAAGAGGAGGCCCTCTTTTAAAAACCCCTAGCAGTTATAGACTCCTAGGAGGAGTTATAGCCCTATTATCTCTCTGCAACCGCCACTTTTCCTCCTATAAGCACAATAGTGGTTGCCAGCAATTTAATGTTAATTTTTTCGACTTCTTAACTTCCTTTAAAATTCAAAAAATTCAGGGGCAATTGTTTGGGGATAAAAATTTGCTCTGTTTCTCTACATCCTGAAAGTTCTGAGCCATCTTGAACACATCAACTTGTCCAGCAACCTGCAACTCAACGGCAACAATAATTTGATCATTTACACGTGATTTATTTGCAGGTAAATTTATCCCTATTTTTCAGGTAGCCATTGCGGAAATTGTGGGCATGATCGAACAAAGAGTGGCTTAGTTGAAGACTGAGTCAAGGAACTAGGGGGATCATCTTAAAACTGGATAAGCCCTAACCAACTCTCCGAGATATAAGGCTCATCTATTCAGTTTTTGGTGTTAATTATTTTGTTATAAATAGCAAGCACGAACAATGTAACACACACACTCACGAGATAGAGCTTTTACTCTTATTCTTTGTACTCCATTAAAACTCGAAAGGCAATACTAACGAAGTTTCTTCCCCGAGGTTTTATGCCGGCGAACAAGTTGTTCAAGGGCTTTCCTCGTTAAAATTCTCGTGTTCATTTCTATCCTTAAGTTTCTTTGCAATTATATTCCATTGTGCCCAATAATCTTACTTAGAAGTTGAATTGAGAAATTTGACCAAAACAGGAATGACGCTAATACTTAGCCTAAGGATAGCGCTATGGATGAATTTCGTGTACTTAAGAATGTTACACTGAACAATGTCTCAGTGTATCCGGCTATTTTACGTATGAAATAACTTTCAAAGCATTTTTGTAGAAGTTTTTTGTTTTTTTCAAAATATTTCTACTTAGAATTTTATACAGCATCATTCTTGATATGTTACCTATTATTTGTCAATATGTAATGGCTTCTATTCCTCTAATAATTACTACCTACTCAAGTAGACTAATTAATTAATTAATAATCTTTCCATCTCAATCATTTGATTCGTGAAAAAACTAAAAGAAAAAGTTTTACTTGCTAGCATCTTTTCTGAATTGAAATAATATATCATTGCCTTCTTCATAAATGACCCTATTTTTTGGAGCAACAAAATACTCCCTCTGTCCCAAAATGAACTTCTCATTTGTCATTTCTCATTGTCCCAAAAAGTTCTTCCTACTTCTATAATTTATGCTTAGAAGTGCATAGGCAACAAATGGTTAGTGAAGGAAGTATTCCCATCCTTAAAAAATTTGAATAGTCAAATGTAAAGATCATTTTGGGACGGAGGGAGTAAAAGGAAACCGTGGCTATTGTTTGGGACAAGATTTTGTACATAACTATTTTATGCATTTCTCTTAAATTTAATAACGAAGTACATACTCTATAAATGAAAGTAATAGACTTTAGGGGCATTTACCATATAGTCCCTCAACATAACCTTATTTACTTCTTAAGACAAGAAATATTTTAACTAACTATATAGTCCCTAGCTTACATCTTCCTCAACATATTACTAACTACACTACACCCTCTCAACATTTTACTTTCACCCCAACCACTATCCCCTTAGGCTATCCCTCACCACCTTCTCCAGTCAACAACTCCGGCAACCACCATTTCCGGCGACCACCAACTCCGGCGACCACTCAGGATTTTTTTTTTAGCTTCAGTGACCTTCCAGCAACCAAACAGTTGAGAACTTATCAGTATGTTCTCAGTTGTCAACTAAACTACTAATAACACGAACAATTCTGGCGACCAGCAACTCCGGCGACCACCAACTCCGGCGACCAAACAATTGAGAACTTATCAGTAAGTTCTCAGTTGTCAAATAAACCACTAAGAACACGAACAACTCCGGCGACCATCAACTCCGGCGACCAAACAGTTGAGAACTTATCAGTAAGTTCTCAGTTCTCAACTAAACCGGCAAGAAGAAGATCAAACTCCGGCGACCAACTTCGTCGACCACTAACTCCGGAGACCAAACAACTGAGAACTTATCAGTAAGTTCTCAGTTGTCAACTAAACTACTAAGAACACGGACAACTCCGGCAACCACCAACTCCGGCGACCAAACAGTTGAGAACTTATCAGTAAGTTCTCAGTTGTCAACTAAACTACTAAGAACACGAACAACTCCGGCAACCACCAACTCCGGCAACCAAACAGTTGAGAACTTATCAGTAAGTTCTCAGTTGTCAACTAAACTAGTAATACTACGATCAAACTCCGATGACCAAACAACTGAGAACTTATCACTAAGTTCTCAGTTGTCAACTAAAAACACAATCAACTCTGACGACCATTTTCGGCGACCAAACAACTGAGACCTTATTAGTAAGCTCACCTACGATTATTAACTACCATTTTGTTAAAAAAATAAATGTTTAGAAAATGTTTAATTAAAAAATAAACCCTTGATCAAGTATAAAATTAAAAAGAAAAAAAAAAATAGACATTCATGTTTGAATTGTTTGAAAAATATTTAATTTTACTCTAAATTAAAATTTTCTGGTAAAAAAATAAAATAAAATAAAAAAGTTAGACGTTAATGTGGGACGGAAGGAGTAATAGTATATCGACAATCAAATGCAAAGTTGCCAGTTTCTTATTCGATTGTTACATCTTATTCTAATGCTACATTTTACTCTTTCCGTCCCAGAATGATCTTCACGTTTGACTATTCAAACTTTTTAAAGATATGAACACTTGCTCCACTAGCCATTTTGTGTTTATGCACATTTAAGCTTAAATTGTAGAAATGAGAAAAATTTTATGGGACAATAAAAAATGACAAATGAGAAAATCATTTTAGGTCGGAGGGAGTATTTATTTTAAAAGGAAATTCTCAATCATTAATAAAAGTACAATACTAAACATTAGCTGTATCCCAATACAACCCGGGTTGACCGTTGGTTTCCCCATCACCTATTCACAAAGCCCAAAGTCCATTCCCCCATCTTATCACTTACAGTAAGTTTCATCATGTAAGTTTCATAATTTTCGTTTTATAGATTTTAGAAGACTAGGCTCCATTTTTTTCTACTTTTCAACTCTGACCGTTCAACAAATCAGAAGCTCTCTTAGCAATCGCCGGTAAATATGAAAAAGGATACCGAAAAAAAGTAAAAAATAAATCTCACTTGGTGTAAGCCTTCAAAATCGCCGGTCGACATGAGTGAGGAATCTGAAGATGGAAACAGATCTGTGCGGAAATCAGAGAAAAAAGTTGGATTGAAAGAATAATTACTCGCCGGAGTAAGAGGGAGGATGGCTGGGATCGGAGTTTGAAGAAAGAAAAGTTAGATCTAGCAGGAGGTAGGGGGTGAGGGGAGGATTGGGGTGGCCGGATCTACAGAAACCTGTTTCAGGCTCAGGGGAAGGACGGAGTGGAACGGTCGGAGACTGGGAACGGGAGTGATCGGAGGGTGAGAGTTCGTCGGAGGTTGGAGGTTGGAGAGGGTCGCCGGAGATTAGTAGGGAAGATGGTCACCAGACCGGTCGACGGAGTTTGGTCGGAGGGGAGGGGAGAAAGGTTGTCGGAGGTATGTGAAAGGAGTCGCCGGAGAGGGGAAGGTGCCGGAGAGGTGAGGGGTCACCGGAGTTGGGAGGGAAAGGTAGGAATCAGAGAGAGAGAGGGCGTAGGGAGAGAAAGAGAAATGTCAGTGTGGGTGGTGTCGAATGAGAGTAGATGTGGAGGGGAGGCGGTGCCTTTATCCAACCAAAGGACTATTTGGTTACATAAAATATTTTAAAGGATTAGGAGGTAAATCAAAAATATCTTTGTCCCAAACCGTAGATTCAAAATTATTCAGGGACTAGGAGGTAATTTTCTCTAGACTTTATTTTATAGGTTTCTTTATTATACATACGATATAAAAAGTTTGAGAATTTGTAATGAAGTTACTTATGATTTATAAGAGTAGGGGACTATACTTTGTAGACTTTTTTAGTAGACGTAATCTATGAATGATTTAAGCAATTGATACTGACCCTAAAGGAAATTGAGATGTTTGGAATAGGAACTAAAAAAATAACTCTTTGCTAACAAAAGATGCTTAGAAACTTTTGGGACTAAATGCAATTTGGTTACCTGTGCTTTACAGTCTGTTGCAATAGGTTATCCAATATGTAAATGTACAAATCCGATTCCTAGGTTCGTAAATTTGTTGCATTGTGGTATAAAAAGTAACAATTTGTTTATCTTTTAGGATAATTCATGTCATGTGCGAGTCACATGACATTTTAAGGGCAAACATGTCATTTCTCCATAGCTTTTAACTAAAACTAACAATTTTGACAAAATAATCAATTATGACGCTATATGTGAAAATTTTAACGAACTTTGTAACCGCAGTAACATCATAAACCCTAAATCTTCTTTACCTTTCTCTCATTTCGCACCACATTTGCACAAGCAGCCGCTTCTTCCCCTTCCTCAGCCATGGTTCGTCACCCTTCCCATCTTTTTTTTAACCCCACCCACCGTTTCGCCACCAACCTATCATCTCCCTCTAACACTCCCTCCTCATCTTCACATTCTGCCCGCCCCTCCCTCTTTCACCAGCCTCTTGTTTCTCCTCCTTTTTCCTCTCTTTCTTTTTCTAGATTCAAGATCATGTTACTTCTTTTGATTTTACTTTATGTGGGGTTAACACCCTAAATTTGCGGTCTTTGAATTTAGGGGTGTGAAAAATTTTGGATTTTGCTATTGTGATTTTGAGATGGGGTTTTGGATTCGGGATTTGGGGGTAAAATCTGAGATGGGGGTTTTTGGATTAAGGATTTTTTTTTGTTTGTTGGATTTGATTTCGGTTCAGTACAGGTTTCAATTTTGATGGAGGTAATAGTTTTGGTTGTGGTGGTGGTGATGGTTGGTGGTAAAGATGTTAGTAAAATTGAAGGTGTTGGCAATGGTTAACGGGGTTATAATTTCGTTAATTTTCTTGCATATAAAGACTTATTTGAATATTTTGGGTTAACTACGTTAGTGTTCGTTAAATGCAAATCTCATTCCCTAGAGAAAGGACTATAATACCCCTTAAATGTCAAGTGCGTGACACATGGGAGTGATTTTGTTAGTTTTCTAACAATCTATCCATTTTTATACCACAATGCAACAAATTTACAAACTTAAGGATTGGGGTTGTACATTTTACATACTGGATAACCAATTGCAACAAACTGTAAAATACAGGTTACAAAATTACAATTAGCCCAAAATAAAACAAAGAGGTAAAGAAGAAGAGAATAGTCGAGAACAAACAGAGAAGACAGGAGTAAAGAATAAGATTGGAAGTAGGGATGGCAATTCGCCCGAACCCGATCCGAACCCGAGGGCGATCGCCCCGAAAAAGTAGGGTTAGGATCACAGTTTTTAAAACCCGCACGGGTTCGGGTCGGGTTCGGTATTACAATCTGCCCCGACCCGACCCGACCCGACCCGAGTGTATAAGTGATATATTTTTATTTTCATATAGGACCTTCTAAGTAAAATTAAGTGTTGTTACATTTATTTTTATAGTTGTTTGTGAGTGAGGTTTTGATGAGTTAAGACTAATTTGTATAACTCATTCAAATTAAGCTTAAACATAAATTAGGCAAAATCAAATATGGGATGGGAAAATTAGATTTTATGCCACTCGGGTCGGGTCGGATCGGGTTCGGGTTTCATTAACTTCGGGTCGGGTCGGGTTCGGGTCACTCTATTTGAGGTTAGGGTCGGGTTCGGTTTTGGAGAAACCCGCCCCGAACCCGCCCCGTTGCCATCCCTAATTGGAAGAATATCTTAAACTCTCTGGGTGAGTCATCATTTATTTGTCCATAATTGATGGATGGATTTTATACTTATTTATTGGATATTCTCTACTGTTAGAGCAAAATATAATAAAGAACGATTATCAAATAAATAATCAAACACAACACAAGAATTTACGTGGTTCACCAACTTGGCTATGTCCACGGGCGGAGGGAGAATATATTACTATTCAATGACAATTACAAAAGACGATCTTCACTAATCTAGTTGCACGAATTATTTAGTCAAATAATTATGTCAACCTAAATCTAGATCTTAGATCTCTACTTGTATCACTCAAAGATGACCTGCCAAAAAATATGCTAGGGGAGGGGTTAGTATTTATAGGCATAAATACTAGAAACCCAAAAGGAGTTCGTTCGTGTGTGGATACACATAGAGGGCGTTTGTTGGGTATGCTTATTTCTTAACCCTCATACTTATGTTAGAATTGATTGATACCATCACCTATTTTATATTTTATGGACTTTAAGACCCTATGTAAGAAGTTTTATAACTTCAAATTTTAGCTTAGTCCATTTATTTGATAGGATTAGAATATAGGGCTCGGAGCGAAAATGAATGAAGATCTAAGCAAGTCTGTGGTCTCTGCGCAGGACTACTCTGCGCAGTACACCACTGCGCAGGTCTCTCCTGCGCAGTATTCTATCTTGCTCAGTTTACGATGCATTCAGATCACCTAACTTGGAAAACGCTTTGAAGATGTACGCTTATTATAGTGTTGAGGTGTACAGAAACGACAAAGCAAGCACACTCAGCAGATCCAACGGTGGAGATGCGCTCAAGAGAAATATTTCAAACAAAGAGAGCTGTCAACCTTCTAGAAGAAGCTTTTGAAATTGGTCTTCATGCTCAGTCTCCAACGGCTCTATATCACCTGCGCACCAATCATATTATGCCAGGTCATCAACCTTGATCAAAGCCCCAACGGCTATAAAGGACATCTGCTCACCAATCATATTTTGCCAGCTCATCGTCTTTGCTCAGAGCTCCAACGGCTAGTTTTAAAGCTCTCTGCTATAAATAGCCTGCTCATCTTCATTTCCAAGTTGCTAGAGTTTGTGCTTACCAATATCTTTGAAGTTTTGAAGATTGTTGCTTATATTCCCAGATTCAAGATCAACCTTCAAACCTTCATACCTTCAAACTCTTGCCCTGATCCTAAAGCCTTGTATCACCAGAATTCTTCGTGCTCTTCATCTCACAGATTCATAGAGCCCAGAATTTCTGTCACACACACACCTCTTGAAGCTTCGATCATTTAGATCCAACTTCTTGAGATACACCTGTTTAGTCTAGGATTTGTTCTTCATAGAATAGATTTTGATTCGAGTTTTGATTCATTGTAATCTTGTAAAATCTCCTCACATCAATATAAATCTCTCCATTAGAAAATCCAAGACTAACCATCTTGGTAGAGGACGTAGATCTTTCATCGATCGAACTTCTCCAAATAGCTTGTTCTTTATTCTCGCTATTTATTTACTGCTTAATCATTTCTGAATTACTGCTTTGTTTGATCTTATCAGATTGCTATTATTGCTGCTGTGTTTGTTATTGCTTATTGCCTTAGAATCCTTTTTATCCAATACTTTAAGCCAAAACTTAGCGCGTGCGTTTTTATCTCTGCGTAGCCTTTTCCTCCGCAGTAGCTGCTTAAACTTCCGCTGTGCATTTCATACTCTCACTGCGCGCTATACTTAGCTTATTTGAGAACTGTGCGCATAAGCCATTGATTTGCAAAAGGGTTTGAAAAGAATTTTAAAAACGCTATTCACCCCCCCCCCCATCTAGCATTTTTCATACCCTTGTTTCCCCTTTGGGACCAACAGTGTTGATCTCAACTCATTCAAGTTCGTGATTCTTCGATTCAAGGCGTGTTCCTGCGATCGTGATTCAAGAGCTCGAAGAACAAATCTAAATACATAAAACTAATCTTAATACATAAAAATCCTAATATAATCATATAGAAACATAGGAATTAAATAGTATCAAATCCGTCTCATCAAATTCCCCCACGCTTAGACCTTTACTCGTCCCTGAGTAAAATCTTAACTCCCCTCTAAACACCGGTCTATATAGCGTAGCCTGGAGAAAAATGATTCATAGTCTCCTATAACCCCTTCAATCAAAAATCAACAAATAAAATCGAAGTGTAGAAACTCCGTTTCCTTATAACTCCTCAAAGAAATAATAAAATTGACATTAGCTTGATACCCGTACCATAATAAACGGTATCAAAACTAAATGCCCACTCAAAAGCCAAGGGGAACTAATAATATCCTACATTTCCCTTACGCTTATCTTACACTACAATCTCCCTCATAAAAACAAAAGCTTTTGTATAATTAATAACTATGCACAAAACTTACCTCGTAACAAAACACTAACACCCCCTTATATCTCCAAGAAAAGAACGAAGATTTCTAACCTAAACTCCACTATCTGAACCTCCTACTCCAATAGTGTAAATCCTACCCGAAACTCCAAACCCCCCTTATGTCTTCTCTCCGGTGAATGTAAGATATTTTATTACTCAAACCTCACCTTTTACCTAAGCGCCCTTTCGGGTTTTCACTTAGCCATAATTTTTTATTTTTTTTTGAAAAGAAAAACTAACTATCTAGAATGAAAAATGCATACTATACAACAATTCCTTCCCCCACGCTTAAACTACACAATGTCCTCAGTGTGTAAAAGTGAATAAAAATTAAGGACAGTTTAAACGTAAGGAAATAAATGGTACCTCATTTGTGCATACTCCACATCGTTTGAGCTCGAATTGTCTTAATAAATCCCTTCTTCTTGGTAGTCATCGTGCTCAAACCTCCTTTCTTCTCAATCTCCATCGGACCACTAACCATCATCACTTCTTCCTCACCTCCAAATGCATGCTTTCGATGCTTAGGAAGATTCTTCACCTTTCTTGGTCCATGTTTTACTTCTGGTATTTTCAAATCATTATCCCCACTACAAATATTGGACACATCCTCTACCTTTGGCTCAACTGCACCCATGAAACATAAACCACGAACATCCTTAGGGTCTTTTTTGGAGTAAAAAATGTTGAGCTCCATTAAATCCCCATCAAACTTCATAGTCAATGACCCGTTCGACACATCTAACTTAGTATGAGCCGTAGACATAAATGGTCTCCCCAACAGAATGGGAGCCTTAGGATCCGTATCCCTATCTAACACTTAAAAATCACCAGGAAATATGAACTTACCAACCCGGACTAAAACATCCTCAACCTTCCCCTTAGGGTATGCATTAGATCTATCCGCCAACTGAATAACCACCCTAGTATCCTGTAAAGGTCCCAACTTGATCTTTTCATACAATGCATAAGGCATGACATTGATTGAATCACCCAAGTCAACCATGGCTATATGCTCAAAATCATCTCTCAAAGACACAGGAATAACAAACATACCCAAATCACTGCACTTCTTGGGCATCTTCTTATGATAAACTGCCGACACATGTTCTTTAACCTTCACCTTTTTCTGACTCCTCGCTTTCTGATCCCTCTTCAAAGTACATAACTCTTTAAGGAATTTGGCATATCTCGGGACAGTCTGCAACAAGTCTAAAAATGGGATGTTTACCTCAAGCCTCTTGAAAGTGTCAAATATAGCCTTGTCAGGATCCGGTTTGCGATGCTTTCTCAAGGCCTCAGGAAATGGAACATCCGGCTCGTAAACTGTGGGCTCTGGTGTAGCTTTCTCCTCCTCCTACGGGATCTTCTCAGTAGGCACAACCTCCTCAACCTTTATCTTTGGCTTGTCCGGTACAACTCTCTCCCCAATCTCCTTACCGCTGCGCAAAGTCATGGCACATGCACTCTGCTTAGGGTTTGGCTCTGCTCTAGATTGTACCTTCTCTTCCTCATTAGCCTCTAATCTCCCAACCGCATCAGCTATTTGATTAATCTGTCTCTCTAGATTACCAATAGTCGCATCGGTCTTCTGTTGATACTGCTGGAAGTTGCTATTCATCATTCTCACCGGCTATGCTAAGGAGTGAATCATATCATCTGTAGACTGTCTCGGAGGGGTATTTTGATACTGCTGCTGCTGCCCATATAGTGGTGGTCTGTACTGGTTAGCCGGGTACTACTGCTCTGTGGTGGACCCATCAACACCTGTCTCATTATCCCCTTAAGGTCCTATACATCTATCTCAAGCTTACTTGTCACACCACTACTAGAATTCGCAGCACTGACCTGTTTGAAACTCGATCTCCTGCCATGTGTCTGAGTGCTCTTAGCTAACTCATCTATAATCTCATTCGCCTCCTCAGTGGTCTTGTTCAGAATACTACCCCCACAACAAGAATCCACCAAGCGTTTATCCTGAATCGTTAACCCCCCATAAAAGTAAACAATCAACTGTTCTTCATCAAATCCATGATACGGGCTACTCCTGCATAGCTTATGGAACCTGTTATAATACTCACATAAAGTCTCATCAGCTCTCTGCTCCAAGTTACTGATATCCCTCTTCATGACATTGATCTGATACGGTGGGAAAAACTCATCTAAGAAAACCTCCTTCATCTCCTGCCAAGTAGTAATGCTGTTGGGTGGCAGATGATAATACCACGCACTAGCATCATCTTTCAGAGTGAAAGAGAATGCTCTAAGGAGGAGATGCTCAATAGGAAGTGCTGTAGGCTTCATACTCTGACAAATCTGCACAAACTGGGATATATGTTGATTCGGGTTCTCACTGGGCATACCCATGTAGTGTGGTAATTGACTCAACAAACCCGGCTTCAACTCAAATGTAACCTCAGTAGGCAGAGCAGGAAATTTGATTGCATGAGGTTACTCGCTCCAATTTGGGGCAGTTCTCTCCCTCAGTGTCTTTGATGTCTCGTTGTCCCCCATCATTTCTGCTAATAAGATTGCTTTGTACTTCATGTTTTGTTTTAATCCCTTCCTCAGAGATCTTTCAATTTTTGGATCAAGACTTACAAGCAATTCGTTAGTAGACCGGGTGTGGACCATACGAGGTACCACACTAAAAGCAGCAAATAATAAATAATAAAATTAAAATTAACTAAAAAGAAAACTAAGCTAATTAAATTAACTAAAAACAAATAAAAAGAAAAAGAACAAGAAATAAAATAAGAACGTAAACAAATAAACACCGTTCCCCGGCAACGGCGCCAAAATTTGATAGGCTAAGTCGCACACCTACAAATTAAACATGGACTAGGTTCTAAAAATATATAGCTAGAGATAAGTTCAGGATCGATCCACGAAGAACGGTTATTTGTTTACGTAATTGTCACTTGACAAGATTGGGGGAATAAATTTATTATAACTAATATCCTAAAACAATAATAAAATAATTGAGCTAAAACAATAATTAAAGAATATTTCAGATTTGATTCCGTCCCCACCTAATTATTTAACTATCATCGATATCTCTTTTCACTTTTCACTTTTCACCCTATTCACTTGATCACGAGATTTATTTCAATCTCCGTTTCTTCTTTCAAAATAGTTAATAGCAGTGACACACTCACTAGAAACCCTAATTAATAAATTAATCTAACTGGCACAGTATAGATCTCAAAATTAATTGCTTGATTGATTTAAAGAAACTAAGATAAAAAACGCTTTCTACAATTATTTCATATAGATAATTGTCTAATTTTACCCGCTTCACAATTTACCATGGCACATGCATAAATCGTAAGTATGCTACAATGAATTTCTACACTGGCACAGTCATAGAAAATTCTAGCAAAGATAAATTAACCAGAGCAATTAGATTGATCAAGTCTAAAAACCCTAGCAATAAATCTAGATTAAACACAAGTAAAATTATGAACATGAATAATTATGAAAAGAAAAATACCTCAAATTAAACAGAAAGGGGTTCAAGATTCAAACCCAAAGCTTGGATTTTAGTTCCTCATCCAAAGCTTTGAAATCTCCATGGAAAAAGAATAAAAACCTAGATCAAAAATTATGTTGAAGTCTAAAATAAAAGAAACCTAATTTTATTGCCTAGGAAAGTCCTAAATTGATAAGGAATAAAAAGGAATTAAAAATAAAACAAAAATAACCAAAAATTCAGCCTTCCAGCCGCTCCACGCGCCCCCACACTCACTCCAGCTCGCACACGCGCCAGACACCGCAGCCTTCACGCGCCAGCTCAGCCGAAAACGCACCTGCTACATGCGCTTTGCCAATCCTCTTCACGATTCGCGCGTCAGCGCACGACTCGTGCCGAATTCCGCCAGGCGTGCTCCCAAGTGCGCAAGGCGTGCAGAAGGCTTTGGCTTGTTCCAACATATTAGGCCGTTGAATGGGCCGCCCCATACCAGCTGCTGGAACTGATTTGGTTGGGCCGCCTGGTGTGATGGCCCGCTTGGACTGATTGCTGCTTATTGCTTCTTCTTTCTTGGGCCAAAGTTCACCAATCTCTTCAATTCAATACTTGATCCACTTCCCTTATTAATTTTACACTTTTGATTTTGTTTTAACATTTGAGACTTGAATAAATTACATCCATATAAATATAAAATGACAAATTTATCCTCTAATTATAATTATCCCCAAAATTACATAAAACTAATCTAAATACATAAAAATCCTAATATAATCATATAGAAACCTAGGAATTAAATAGTATCAAATCCGTCTCAACAGTCAATGGTCAACTTACAATGCCCAATACTTTTCTCGATTCCAAATAGTTGATAATACAAATGACATTGATCGTATCAATCCATTTGAGCACGGCCATGCATTTCATCAATACTATTTATCGAGGGGCCCAAGCTTGACACCTCTCACGAAGAGGGACAAATTCCATCTTGACTTATTACACATCCCTACATAGCTTCAATCATGCCAATCATATCCTTTATTATTACTTGGTTAAGGGTAGCGTTTGAATATGTCAAACATGATCTCCACTATGTGGAAGAACGTAATAATCTCAGGTCTAAGGATTCAATGGTATAACTATTTTAGAGGTTTAATTATGACATCATGACCATGACATAAACCTCATAGTTGGGTCATATCCAGTATGTGTTCACCAACACACACCCATAAGTTTAACTTGTATCCCATACACATGATCATCGAATTAAACTTATACTAGTTCTTCATAAATACTAGGGACATATATTATTATAATAAAACATGTAACAACAAATAATAATCTAAAACATCTCTTTATAAAAAAGTGATAACAAACATTGTCAAACAACGTGCCAATAACATTCCTAGGGCATATACACCAACATTACCTCAAGCACCCTTTGTCACGCCGGACAACCTTGCTCCTCCCAAGCGACCAGACGATATGCTAAGCCTAGCATTCCTTAGTGCCTCTAGACCGCCTATCTAGAGCACCGCCCCTTCTGGGCGACTAACAGTTTGTCACGCCCTAAAATTTGACATTGCACGGACCTCGAGAAGCGACGAACGAAATCGAATATCAAACAAAACTCCAAAATGAGAACTGAATTTTTCCTCTTCCTATAAACAAAACAAATTATACAATACAAAAACTCAAAGCGAGTACATCAGAGCTACTATCCTTTGACCCAAAACTCAACCTGAACAATTTCAAATATTTACAAACTCTAAAACTTTAACAGTTTTACAAAGTTATCTACACATAGTCAAAGTACATATATCAAAAATACGTAGAGTTCAACTCTATCTTCATAACTCTACAGCAAAAGCTTCAAGATCTCAGCTATACTCCACCTGAAAGGGAAATGGGGAGCGAAAAGGGTGAGCACAAATTGCCCAGTAAGAGACTTGCCAACACAACGGTGTGGCACTGTATAGAAAACCCAACCCGAAGCGATAACAACAAAGCTAAGCCCAACCACCCATAGTATAAGGAAAGAGCCAAATGAATACACCGAATCAAATTCCGAATCAATGTCAAAGTCAAATCCATTACACATGAGTTGGCCAAATGCCCAAAGTCAAAGTTGACTCTTCTTCATAGTATCACTTGCGCAAATGACACTATGACTAGGAGCCACAAATATAACAACCGGTGTTAAAGTCATCTCTTGTTGAGGAATTCAAATATCAAACACTCAATGTGTAAATGGCAGAGTAGCAAAAACGAATAACCGAATTCAAACGAGTTGATCCAATAAACGATCACGAACAACAAAGCAAACTAATCCAGTACTTCTGATTACCAAAGAATGAAAGGCTGCTAGGTTAACAAGAACCCTTACCTCAAATCCGAGCTAATCCAAAACAAAGTATTCAACGGAGCTTAACTGTCTCAATCTAACATGTCAAAGGCATAAATGGTACAAGAGTTAGTACTCATTCAAATATTAATAATTCATAACAATTTATAAGAACATTATAACAACTATGCCATTCTATGAAAATAACTACAAATATACGCTTTTAACTATCATAGATGCAAAGTACTCACGAAAATACTCAATTAATACCAAAGGATCACCAAACAGTTAATTTATATGAATTTATAATTAAATACTTAACTTGATCAATCTTAAGATGTCTAAATTTACATCAGCCCCAAAAACAACATATCTGAGATAGTTCCATAACATTTTAATACCATATAACTATTTCAATAGAAAGAGCATGAAAAATTAATAGACTTAGACTCTAAAATCAATCAATTCGGAGCTCGCATGAATTAATTATGAATTATGCAGTTTAATCTTCTTTCGAGTTTAACGCCAAAGCACTGCTTTAAAAAACAGGGATTCGGGGAACAAACTACAACTAATATGATTCTGAAACCTATTCCATTGAAAATATCTTGAAAAATTACTGAAGTTGGACTAAAAATCACCTCATTCCGATTAAAAACGAACAAGTTATGAACATTTTCAATTTAACTAATCTTCATAACAACTCAGGGACCAAGCAGGAATTTCTCGAAATACAGGGACCACATAGAAACTCAAAATCAGTCCTCCTCTTTCTCACAAACACAGAACATAGCAGCCATGATTATGAATGATTATGAAATTGCATTCTAATAAGCTCTATAATTCTCTGTTTCCATCAAAATGATTCATTCAAACACATAAACTCAAAGTAATTTCATGACCTAAATAGCAACTAAGGCAGGAACACAATTAAACCCAAATAATATTCCAAGCATTAAACCCATCATCAACGGAATTAACAATTCAATTTGTAAATAAGAGGATCCAAAATTGATTTAATAAATAGCTATTTACTTGACCAAGCATTATTATCAATTAACAAATTTTTCATTTTTACTAACAAATACTCCCTCTGTCCCTAAATGAGTGTCCATTTTTTGAGAAATCTTTGTCCCAAAATGAGTGTCTTTTTTTGAACATAACTTTGTCCCTAAATGTTTTTTTTCGAAATTTTTTTCACCGGTTTCTTTATACGTGCAAAACTAAATGTTTGGAAAAAAGATTACAAGATTATATATGAATATTTGCTACCAAATTGTACAACAAAGTTTAGATTTTCAGTATCCCTTCAAATGAAATTTGGACACTCATTTAGGGACAGAGGTAGTAACAATTACATAAATCAAAACACATGCCTACAAGCACACATGCAGCACAACAACTGAAGCTTACCAATTCCTTTGTTCTTTACTCTCTGATTTCCTTTTCTCTTTCCATATTTTGTTCTCTACTCATGGCTCTGTTCTCTTTCTCTCGTTCTTTTCTCTCTCTTTTTTTTTTTTTTTTCCCGACTTTTCTAAGCTCACAAAATTTGAAGATATGCTAGGGGGGTCGAATGAGTCATGTAAGTGGAACGAAGAAAGAAAGCAAAATTTGATCACCACCTCATCCTTTACCTTTGGCCACGTAAAATGCTAATGGGAGATAACAGTAAGCATAAAATAAATGGGGCCCACACCAAATTCTATCTACCTAAAATTGATTCATGTATTTGAGAAATCTAAAGCTTTTTTTTTTTTTTTTTTTTTTTTCAGTTAACAAAATCATACTTATGAGTTATGTTTAAAAAGTTACTCCCTCCGTCCCCAAATAAATTGTACTAATTATTAAAGTACTACATTTTAAATAATAACATAATTCATATAATGCAAATCCAGATTATTCACTAATGCACACATATAAATATTGTCAAGTATAAACAAGCAATATGGATTAATTAATTGGGCCGTCACACAGTTTTTCGTGTTTGGCGAGTTCATTCGACCGTGAACGTTGCACACCGAGATAAACTGTCCCAACTCAATTTGCGGATAGTCATCTTGTACCTCAAGATCGTCTGCCCATCTACTCATTCTTGTAAAAATTGGCTCCACTTTTTCCTCAACTATCTCGTTTTGCTCTACCCTTGGATCTAGAAGCCACTCATCCCCGCGCCGTGAGCCTTCTTCCACTATTAGAGCAAAATCACCATTGTCACTATTTTTCAAAGCAACCTCCACGAGAACATCATCACCAAGACCCATGATGATTTTTGAATGTGCCTTCTCATCCAGAAAATCCATCACTTCCTCGCTTCCTTTCCCCTCCTTGTAGAAATTACAAACTTCATCAGGTCTCGAGCCTCTCTTGCTAGAAGATTTTTGAGAATTCTTCTTCTTGCTAGAACCATTTGCTGCCTTCCGCAGCTATCCCTGTTGACTCGTTGTCTGTACTAGATCTACTTGCCATGAGGGTGCCAATAAGCATTGTTTATTCAACACGACTTCTGTCTTGATGCGTCAAACCTAGACACCCAGGTTTCTGCACGATCACTGAACATGCACATCATGATCGGTTTGCTGCACGCAAACTGCACGTGCACTACACGCGAACTGCAGGGCCTTCATCTTGATCTGCCAAAGAATAAAATACTATTCCTCCCATTGATCTTGTCGATCGATGATTCAAATCCTTGACCCATCTTCTTCTTTCTGCAACGGAATACCCGGATCTTGTCCTAACCAATTTAGCTCTGATGCCACTTGTTAGAGCAAAATACAATAAAGAACGATTATCAAATAAATAATCAAACACAACACAAGAATTTACGTGGTTCACCAACTTTTCTACGTCCACGGGCGGAGGGAGAATATATTACTATTCAATGACAATTACAAAAGACGATCTTCACTAATCTAGTTGCACGAATTATTTAGTCAAATAATTCCGTCAACCTAAATCTAGATCTTAGATCTCTACTTGTATCTCTTAAAGATGACCGGCCAAAAAATATACTAGGGTAGGGGTTAGTATTTATAGGCATATATACTAGAAAACCAAAAGGAGAAGGAATCATATTCCTTGTGTACAATGTAATTGGAATCTTATTTTCTTGTGTATAAAGTAATTCTATTCTCATTAGGAAACGGCTTTCCTAATTCTTGAACAATTCTTTGTACCAATAAAAAACCTAATTAAACCAATAAACCTTAATCCTTGTACCAAAAGGATTTCCTTTTTCCAATTCAAGTCCAAGAATTACTCAATTTGTCGCAGACATATCCTTAACCAATAGACATTGATTCAAAGGCATATTCCCAACATCTACATTTAATCTGAGCACAATCCTTTGATTTTATTATTATTTTATACAGATTTCTAATGTTTAATATGAAAAAGGAAAAGTGATGATTTGGAGCTTAGTTGGAATTTTGTTTTTGGCTATTTGGTGCTCTTCAGAAGGTTCGGAAGTTGAGGCGGTATTATGAGGCGGCATTATGAGTCAGCATATCACAATCTGAGAGCAGTGATTATTGAAGGACCTTTGAGGCCGCATGCAGAGGCCGCACATGAGTTATAAAAAGCCGCATAATGAGGAGCGAAAGTGCGAAATTATCTGTTTCTGTACGTGATTTGTTCTCTTTCTCATGTGTAAGTAGGAAACCTAGGATGGTTTTAGATAAACGTTTGTGTACGAAGTCTAGGGCTTGAGAAGTTATTATACCCCATTCAAACATCGTTTTGTATGGTTTATTTCACTCAAAAGTTATGATTTTTCAATCAATGACGAACTAATATTCGCATCTACAAATTGAAGGTAACAAGTATAAACTCTATGATCATTACTACTTAATTAAATTAAATTAATTCGTTGTTGGGTTTATAAAAGGTGTGTTCATTCTTCACCATTATTTTACATCTAATAGTCGTGAATATTATGCATGATTGACATTTAATGGGTGTGATTAAATGCATGTAAGTGGATTAATTCTATATAAGCCATCATTTTGTAATGAAATCTTGTTCAGTTGCTTACACACGATCTATAATTCATATACGTTTATGTAATCCATTGTTCTTATTTGATTATTTGTATAGTGTGTGGACTTTACAGAAAACATAACAAAAGAAGATTACTTCAATCTTAACTCGAACGTTGAACGATACAAATTGTTACATTGGTGAAAAATAATTAACATCTTTAGAGAATTTTATCATAATGGAGATACTTGTGAACTCAATTTGTAGGATTTCTCATCTAATTAAATAATTTCCAATTGTTCTGTGATTTTCTTGTAGGGGATTTGGGGGATCTCCACATCCACTAGCCCATACTAGCAGTCATCAATATGGAAAAAGTAGTTTAACACATGAATAATAATATGAAAGAAAATAACATCATGAATTTTGATAACCCAGTTCACCAACACATGGTTAAATATGGGGGCAGCAAGCCATGATATCACTAAAATAATATATGAATATCATTACAATTTTTTCACATGCAATCACTAAGATCTAAAAATGGCTTCTCTCCATGAACAATCTCTCACCTATGTATTATTATATCACCTCCCCCAAGAACACACACAACACGGTCATGGTCGGTTGTAGGATCGCCCCCAATGGCTCTCCTAGTCCTCCGACACCCTCCTTGATACTATTTTATGGCCCTCTTGATATCCTAATTTTCTCCTAACACAAAGTAAATGCTAAATATTACGGCTGTCACAAAATATTTATAGGGTTACAAAACCTAATCCTGATCAAAACCTAATTACTCGGAGTGTATCAAAGACTGAAGGAGTATTATTCTTCTCCTAAGAATAATACGTGACTAAGGAATCAATCGTTATGTTAGGAAACTAATTCCTACTAAAGAGTTGATTCCTATTCCAGTTCCAACAAAGCCACGGCACACTCTAAGTTTTTGTTGGTTCGGCCGAGGCACCTTCATAGTTCGGCCGAAACTTCAGCTGTACCGCTCCGTCCCCAATTATTCGAATCATCTCTTCATGGTTTTGACTCCTTGATCCTTGGTTTTGACTCCATTCCCAACATTTCTTGCTTTAGTTACGTTAAAAGTATATAATTCTCAAAACTAATATCTTTTATTTTAGTGTTTTCATTCCTTCATCTTGAATAAAGTTTTTATGGTTCTACACCCATGTCGCATATACTTTATGATAAGTTGGTGCATGTGTTGTTGCAAGGGTAAATTTAAGATAACATATCTTTTGGCACTGTTTTTGAGGACATGTTTTAGAGAGACAATCAAATTATTAAGCACACACACGGTCACCGTTCATTTAATCCAACATTGGTTCCTTTGAAAGATGATATCGATGAAATAGATAAAGATAAAGATCAAAACGTAGTAGAGGGCAGTACACTTAAAGAAAATCTATAGACAATACCTGAATCATCTACCACCGAGGAAGAAGATCAAAAATTTGAGATGGGGAATAATAATGCAGATCCTCCTATTGGGACGATGAATAGATATTTCGATCCAAGGATTTATGTTGCAATTTCTAGCATTACCTTGCCACCCACGGTAAGAGGTTATGAGCTAAAGGCGATCTATATCAACATGCTACCCACCTTTCATGGGATGGCTAGGGAAGATGCATTTATTAGACAGAGATAGAGAATGCGGAAGACATTTATAGGAAGAATACTGGAGCACTTTTTGTTGACCTTCCTTTGAGATTATTTGGTTATTCTCAATCATCAACTCCAATAATCAAAGGGAGCAATTAACGAATCGTTCTTCATTAAGTTTTTCAATCCGAAGGACCAAGCAGCCAAGTCAAGAAACGTTCTTGAATCCGTTCGACGTGTGGATCACAGGTAGAGGGTGCTATTATTAGCATCTAATTCCAAGGTTTCATATTTCGGTCCACAAGGGTTAGTTTCGACATATTCCTGACTTGAAGATGAACTTGATTTCCATAAGACAACTTGACGAGGAAGGTTGTGTGGTGACCTACAGTTGTGGGACATGGAAGGTAAACCATAGAGCTAGATTGGTAGCTCGAGGCGGCGTGGAAAACATGTTGTATACCACATACAACATCGGTCATTGGGGGAAACGAGGAGACATCCCAATGATGGATGGTGGTGGCTGAGATAGCCATGGTGGGAGAAATTTCACTAAACGGTATGTTGGTAGAAAATTGGGTATTGAAGCCGGCCGGCGTGGTGCCAATTTGGCCAACATAGGAGCGTGACCTAGAATAGTGATGCGGTGGGTTGCAAATAACACACATAAGTTCTAATCTTATGACTTTGTGAGTCACGTGGATTCGCGCTGTTTAGGATCGATAGTTAGCAAGCAAGTGAGCGGTGACGTGCAGGGAGGATCATTGGGAATGAAGACTCAGAGCATTGTGGAACCGGTAGTTATGTTGAAGCTTCGCTCAACTTAAACTTAGATAACTAGACAAGGGGTCGGGCACTACCAAGGTCAGTTGACCACTAACGAAAGACAGGTGTTTATTAGAGTCATTCTCTTGGGTGAGAGTGTGACGAGGTTATCACGAGAATTGGTTTAGTCTCCAGGTAGGAGATTGTTGAGTTGTGGAGTCAAAACCATGAAGAATGGAGTCGAAGTCATAGACGGAAACAATCAGCCTTGGTTCGGTCCAACCTAGCAAAACACTCGGCCGAACATATCAACTTCGGTAGTTTCTTTTCCCATAAGTTTGTGAGAGACTAGGAAAGGAATTGTTATTCTTTAGGGACTTTGTTTCCTTATTTAATAAGGAGTTTTACTCCCTCCGTCCCATAGCAATTAATTATTTTAGGTTTTGTTGTAACGAACCGGGTAAACAATTCTTGTGTTCTTCTTAGTTTATTTTTCGTTCTTGTTTTTGTTAATCTCTCCACTGATTTGGGCCGTGACTCTGATAAATTTCCCAACAACTGGCATAAGAGCTTTGGTTTATTGATCCATAGCTACGTTTGTCTATTGTCATGGAATTTGTGGGGGATTTGGAGGATGGTAACAAAGTGTTGGTCAAAAAATTTGATAGGACGGATTTCAACTTTTGGAGGACACAAATCAAGCATATTCTTTGGAATAAGGATTTGTATCTTCCATTACAAGAAAAGCCGGAGGATGTGAAGGACACATATTTCGAAATCATGGACCGTAAAGCGTTAGGGCTTGTTAGGCAAACAATGGCCAAGGATGTGGTAAAGAATGTGTTGGAGGCGAAAACTACCAGCGAGATGTTAGAGATGTTGGAGAGCATGTACGAGACACCATCGAAGGCTCATATGATGAAGAATCTATTGAACACAAGGATGGTGGAGGGCATGTCGGCAACAAAGCATATAAGTTAATTCAAGTCTAGTGCGTGTGAATACCCCGTTCCGATGCAGCGATGCATGAGAAGTTTCTTTATTATTTATCTTTTTTTTTTTTTTTTTTTATCTTTTCTATGGGACAGGATGTTCAAGTTAGGATTTAACTTATTAGAGTCGCCATGCTGTTTTATTGAGCTAAAACATTGAAAAAAAGCTAACAGAGAGGGTTCGAGGGTCAAGTTACGATAAGAGAAGAATATTACAATGATCACTCATATCGCCCGATCAGTCAGACTTTCTATCATTATTAAAATGTGTTAGTAGTGTGTTAGTGTTTTAGACCGGATCCGAGGATTGCCTACGTTCCTCTTGATATGAGAAGCTCAGGTCAGCGTAGTTCGCACATAGAGTGGAGAATAGAGAGATGAAGCGGGATCATGCATATAGTAGGGGGAGGAGAACGAATCATGCAAGATCACATCCTAGAGTGATGATTACACCATCGATATGATTGATGTGTGATAATTGTCACTCATCCTAGGAGAGTTAATGATCATGAGAGTGTTTACCTAAAGTTTAGGGTTTAGAAGTAGTTCCTGAATCTGATAAGATCATCATCGGCTATAACAATGCACATATGAAGATTAAAACCCTAATCATAGCAATATAATATGAGCTTTATATGAAACATATGAAAAACATGTTTAAGAGAAGATCGATACCCTAAACCTAGCATTTATAAATGTATAAACCCTAGATCTAGCATGCATATTATGAACACCATCATGAATGTATGAATAACATAATAAGCATAGGCATGAAATAGATCTAATCCTATGAACATGGTATGAACATCTCAAGAAATATAGTAAGCTTCACCAATCTTGGGAAGAACGAAGCCGAATCTTCTTCATAGATTCGCCGAACCTTCAGGATTGCTAGGAGAGCTTTGGCTTTGAGTTCTTTTGTCAGTTTTAACTTTGGAACTTGGGGGAGAGAGTTGTTGTTTTTGATTATGAGCTGAGGCAACCTATTTATAAGGGTTTTATGCCGAAAGATGTGGCCGCCCTGCCACACCCATATTGGCCGCCCGACCAGGTATGGAGTTTGTCGTGGTTCCCAAGGTTCTGGTCAGATTTGGACTCTGGAAAACCCTAGATAACGTTTATCTATGATCCTAATCTGATCAGACGTAAATATCTCATTATCTGTGCTTTTCAGGATATTTCGGATAAGTCCTGTGCAGTTTCTGAATACCTGTGAGCTCTTTGCGAGTTTTAGAATGTCTAATAACTCATTTTTCGGACCGGGTACTAACAGTAGCCCCTCGGCGATGCTTCTAGCAAGGCAATGGAGGGTTGTTGATTAAGAAAAGGAACCGATCTGAAACAATGAGTTCCAAATCAGGGAAGAGAGGTAAGAAAGTGACTAGGTTGGTCGAGTGGCTGAACCTTTGTCAGGCTACCTACGTATCCTAAGGGGAATCAAGCGAGTCGTAGTTCGGGCTTTGTGGGGACACAGAAATGAGACATTATCTTTTGCTGGGGAAACTATCATGTATGAAGATGATCATATATTGGGGATAGAAGAATCACTGCTAGGACTCTACTGGGGAAAGGAATAAGCGCTATAAACATGCCCGGAGACACCAGCAACTCATGCCGAAAGAGCAACACGGTATATGAAGAAGAAGAAAATCTTATGAAATGCGTGCATCAAGAAAGTATGCGAAACTCACGGGATAAGGAGATACTGAAACCTTGGATCATGGAGTTCGAAAGTGATAACGTAGACGGTATATCGGGACGTGAAAGTCTCAGGATTGTGCGGGTTATGCAAGTACTCGAAAACCTATGGGTTATAGAGACGCTAAGACCTCTGCATCACAGAATTCGACAAACGGTAACGTAGACGATATATCGGGATGAATGCATCTCGGGATCGCACGGGTTACGCCTTATTATTAGGATGTGTAACGATTTCCTTAACCTGTAAATTAATTCAATTTGGTAATTTATCTTAATTTGGGATATATAGTGGATCCCTAACCTATAAATTAACTTAATTCAGTAAATTAATTTAATTTGAGATTTATAGTGACTCCTTTACCTGTATTTTTGTATGATTTAGGATTTGTAACGGTTCCTTAACCTGCATTTTGATTTAAGTTGGTCATCACTGGGGATAATGCATTTTGGTAATTTATAGTGGTCTTCCGGACCGGAGATGGTTGAATTTGGAGTTAATTGTGGCTTTTCGGACCGAAATCCGGTTAAATATGACTAAGGGCATCAATTTTGGATTAGAAATAAGCTGGAGGGGCTAAAATGTAAATTTTGGCACCTAGAGGAATATGTAGCTGCGTGGCCAGTCTTTCTGATTGGCTGGATCTTGTTTGCAAGGATGGCCAAAAGAAACACACAAAAGAGGGATGGGATTGTACCACGTCACCCTGGAAGGACTGGCCGCGCGGATAGTCCTTCTGTTTGACATAACCTATAAACAGTCGCAGGCTGCTCTTCTTCTTCACCATTCGTCTTCATCTTCTTCGTGCATTTTTGTAAGTTTTTGCTTGAATTAAGGCTATGGCGGACCAATTCTTCTTCGGAGCGGATCAGAATCTCAAGCAAGGCCAAGACGCGGAGCCGCCTCTCAATGAGGAACAACAACAAAGGGGAAGAATGGCAGTGCGGAACTATCGACTTTGTTATAGGGCCGAGGTTCGAGTTGTATGTGGGACACCACGCAAACGTTCCACTTTAGCTGGGGAGAGGTTACTATTACTCCCACCGATTTTACTGCGATCACGGGGTTGCAGTTTACAGATGTGCCCTTACCTTCGACGAGGATCTGGCTGAGGACCCTCATCACCAAGTCGAGTTGCTTGGCATGCATCCACGGCGCGGTGTGAAGGGTCACATCTTTTAGGCTGGCCGACTAAGGACCTTGCTCGAGGCAGCTATTAGGAGCTTTGTTGAGGGAGTCAGCGACGTTGATTGCCTGGTGCGGGCTATTTTGTGGTATAGTCTGATGCAGACCGTGTTCCCTTGCGCCTGGACTTTCTGTCGGTTCTTTTTGCTGGGTGCTTTGGCCAACTTGGATCAGGCGAGCTAGGTGTCATGGGGTGGAGCCGGCTTGGCAGAGATGTACCGAGCTCTGGATGTATGCTCGAGGTCCAGTACCTCGTCTTTCGACTGCTTTCAGTTTGCTTTCGAGGTATTTTCTGACTACTCTTTTTATTCCATGTTTGTCCTTCGTTTAGAACTGTTAGACTGAAATTATGCTTTCCACAGGTGTGGGTTTTTGAGATCTTCCATATTGCCACTTTTGGCATGTATAGAGAGAAGGAGGTCCCAATGATGCGGTTCTGGGCGAAGAGGAACCGTGCTGAGGGTTGCGGTAAGGCGCGGAAGACGCCTAATTTAGATATCTTTGCGGCGAAGTTGCGGGGGCCGCTTGATGAGAATTTCCATATCTTTCCTTGGTCAAAGAGAGTTTTAGCTGGGCTTGGCCATGCTCAAGAGTTCACAGCCTCGAGGTGCTTCTTGGTGGGGCTGACTGGTGACGCCATGTATTTGGGCGAGTGGGTGTGCCGGCAGTATGGTGCGCATCCACTGATATGGGCTCCGAGTGATCCTCCTCGGAACATGTTGTATCCTGCTAGGCTTAGGGCGAGCGGAGATTATACTGTGAGGACTCTGGATAGTCTGTACCAGAGTGGTGGTGACTACGCGTGGTACGTTGAGAATGTGCTGATTAGTCTACAGGTACTGGCGAGGAGGCGGGTTGGTGGATACCCGGCTGGTTCTAGTAGGGGGCTAGGTATGCCATGGACATGCCACGTTTTTCGGACACCATCAGGGTGAGGCGCGGTGGTGCTGATATTGATTTTGACTTGACCCCGAGTGAGACTGATGAGGTGACTGGGGCCCAACTTCTTCCCCTTGGAGCCACGGTATGACATCCTTTGTCTTTTATTTTTGTCTTGCACCCACACTTTCAGATTTGTCATCTTAATTGTTTCATTTGTCTCAAGTGACTCGGGAGGCCTATATCCGCTCTGTCTGTAGGGGTAACATATTCGAGCGTCTATTCCAGAGCTTAGCTGATGCTTGTACCTGCGCCAAGATGACACAAATGGAGGTGCAAGTAAAATTAAGAATCCTGACCAGACCAACGGACAGAAAGGGAAAAGCAATTATTTTCTACCAACCTAAAACTCAAAACACACTCCAGAAAGGTTTTAATGACTCTCTAGCCCAAGATATATGGTAAAAATGAAACTGCAAGCACCATGGGAACTTATTAAAACCAAATTCATTAAACATACAAGTGTCACCTAAGGCAACTTGACAATTTCCAATTTGCACCCAGAGAAAGAGTAAGTGCTGCTAAACAAAGATTTGAGGAATTATTGAGACGATTTGGAGATCATGGCAAGGTGCTTGAACAAAAAGATATATGCCTAAAAATATTCTCATGTCTTTCCCAAGAATATCAATAGGTAGCCTTACTAATAAGAGAAGGAGTGGAATGGCAAACAATGACAGCAGAGCAATATTTTGACACCAGAGCAATATTTTGGCAAACTGGAAGCCTAAGTATGAACTGGAAGGAACAATCAAATTACCTACTATTGCATCACCTTTATCATAGCGTCGGTCCTGAATAAGACAACCATCACGAGAAAACACAACATTATGATCATCATCAACAAGTTGACCAACAGAAATTAAATTAGTGGTAAGGTTAAGAACTAAGAAAACATCTCGTAAACGAAATGACTTGGTTGGAGAAATTGGCAACGGTAAATTATTAGAACCTAGAATTTCCAATTTGTCCCCATTCACAGTAATTATTTGGCTATTTCCAGTATATGGCTTAAAAGAAGAACTCGATTGTACCCCAGTCATGTGATTGGAAGCACCAGAATCGATTATCCAAAGGGGGTTTACTGTAGGTGACAAATGAGAGTTCTTACCAGTCAAGCCAATAGCAGAGAATGCAGAACAGATGGCAGAGGAAACAGAGCTTTGTACCAATTGTCGAATTTCATCAAAGATTTATGGTATCTGACCTCCTGTGGCATTTATGCTGGATGATGATTCAACACTCAATTTGGAGTCAGCTGGTGCAACACTAGCAGCCTGATAAACACTATAGTTTCCCTTTCTTGGACTTGTGTTTTTGTTGCCCTTTTGTGCAAGTTCTGTACATTCTTTGATCAGATGACCCAATTGCTTACAATAGACACAAAAGTTTTTCTTCTTGCAGTGAGAATCAACATGCCTTAATTCCTGACATTCAAAACATTGAACCTTTGAAAAGCCCCTATGGCCTTGTCCTTGTTTCCCCGAATTTGTTTTTGCAATAAAAACCGAGTCAGCTGCTTTCTTCCCTTCAATAGTGGCCTGAGTTGTGATCCTAGTTTCCTCTCGAAGGAGTTCCCCTAGCACTAAAATAGTTGTAGGTACTGCATCACGATTTAGTATGCTGGCACAAACAACTTCATACTCTGGACGGAGCTTCATTAAAAATTGCATAACTTTCCTCTTTTCGTTAATAATTTTCATGGTTTTAAGACAACAAGCTTGGGCAACATTTTCAATGTTTACCATCTCATATTTTGTCCATAAATTCATAAAGCCAGCATAGTATTCCTGAATATTTCTCTCCCCTTGTCGATACTCAAATATATCATTCTCAATCTGAAATTTCCTAGCCAAGTTCGATTGACGATAAACCTTCTCAAGGAATTCCCACATCTCCTTTGCATTACCTAATCCCCTCATTGAGGCTCCAATATTTGTTTCCACAGAACCAATAATCCAAGAAAAAACTTTAGCATTATTCGCTTTCCATTGTTCCAATTGCATAGTCTCTGTTTCAGATGGTCTGGCTGCGTTTTCATCAATAAAACCCCACAAACTTTTTCCTTGAACATAAAACTGAAAATGAATTCGCCACAAGGGATAGTTTTTCCCATCAAAACTGACCGAGAGAATTAATGTTACTCTTTTCTAATTCCATATTGAATGCACTAAAAGAAAATAGAGCCCAAGCTGAATAAAACCCTAGTTTGGCTGACCTTAAATATTTCCCAATACAAGAGAAAATAGAACCCGAACTGTCTGACTTCGAAGAAATTGCAGCTGGTAAATGAGAAAATTGCTAAATCAAAGATTAAGACTTGATTCACTCACCTTACAAGAGATACTGCTGCTTTGCCAATCAAGATGGTCACTAATAGTTGCTTCGGATGAATGGAGCTTGATGAGGAAAAGAAACACAATTTCTTGAAGATGCGTCAAGAGCAAAAACCAGCTCTGGATACCATGTAGATCTGCATATGGAGAAGACAAGTAGAGAAACCTCACCAAATAGCTCATCAGAAGAAACCTTAGCCAGTTATCTCAATAAACTCAAGAAACATGCCTCTGAACAAAATAGCTGACCCTTTGAATGTTAACCCTTTGGAAAGAATTGACCCTCCCTTGGATATTATGAACACCCCATCTTCTGAAATTCTCTACACAAGAAGAACCAAAGCTAAAGCCTCATCAAAATCCTCTTCAATAATTCCAATTCCTTAACCTACAAGATTATCCAAAAGATTGCTCAAAGATTGTTCACCTATCGCTCTCAATCATGTTCTTGAAGTAGCCAATCCTCCTTTAAGAAGGAAAAGAAAACTATCTTGGTTGATAAAGAAGAACCTATTGATCAATCACCTCCCATCTCCCCTTAATTGTCTCCACCATCTCCATTTGAGTGTGAGCCTCAACCCTACCCTGATAAAACTGTCAATTTTGATAGTAAAATTGCAAGTGATGCCTTGAAATCTTTGAGCACTCCTCCTTCCCTCCAGTACTCAAAAAATGAACCAATTCTTAATCTCTCCCCAATTGCTGAGCCCTAAATGACTAAAGATCCTTCTGAACAAGCCTTCATGCCCACTCCTGGCCTTCAAAATATTCCTATCAAGAGCCATAAAAAAATAACGAAGGTAGAAGTCTTGGGACATTGAGGATGTTCAAGAGATGTCTCAAGTTGAAAACTATAGGAGGAATGACCAAATGGGACCATCTAAATCCATTGCAACTGAAGAGATAGTTGACCCAAATGGGCGAATCTTTTCTCCTTCAATTTGGTGTGTTGTAACTCCTACTGATAGTGGCCATATTTTTTTTTGGCTCGACAGTAAAAGTTTGATAGAAATGTCATTCATGATGGTAGATTGATTACATACTTATTTGTGTGGGGAAAACTGACATTGTTCTTTTTTTTCCATCGAAAGATGTTTAAAATATCAAATCTCCCAAAAAGGATGGAAAATGCATTGCGAACTTTGCCGCAGCTTGAAAGGGAAGCTAGACACGGAAGTGTGCCTTATGTTTTAGTGACCAAGATGTAGGACATTCAGTTATTAATGTAAAAAGTGCTAACAATTACAATGGAAAGAAAGGGGAAAATTAAAAGGAAATAAAAGAGAATTGTTTTTATTTATTAATTTATGCTAAAATATTACATGTAACAATTATGCCAAACAATTACATGAAGAAATGAAATAAAAATTAAAGTGAAATTTGGAATGTTGGGATGTAACCTTGGCCAAACTTCAATAGTGAAGTGGCCTTTTGGTTGTATCCCTTTTATGGTGATTGCATACACATTAAAGATGAAGAGTGTAATAAAAAGATTTTAACAAGGAGAGAAAATAAAGATGAGATTAAAAGTTTATAAGAGAATGAACATTGTACCTTGTGCTTGAATGGGGAAGAACCAAATTGTCTATAGTGACACTCTTTGAAAATGGATTTTATGTGTTTTAAAGTGTTTATGATTCAAGAATTCTTCCTCTCTTTCCATGGTGGAATGAAGATGTATATATAGGTGTTAGGGAAGTGTTTTTTGGTCACAAAGATGGCCCTTCCCCGGATCAAGTCAAGGCATAATGGCCTTGGGGGTTACAAATCAGAAAAGGAGGGAAATTTTGCCAAATCTGAGATTCTGGAAGCGGGAGGCGCGCGCTTCCCACCCCCCTATGGGAGGAGCACGCCTCCCACAAAGGAGGGCAAAGGCGTGCGCATCCCAGCTTCAGAAAATGCATATTTTAGCCCAAATGTTAACCCCGTTATGCAGTTAAGCCCCAAAACTAACAGAATTAGTCCAAAAACTTAACAAACATCACGAAAGTCAACGAAATAAATGAAACAAAGACTCAAGGTTGACTTTTCCACTTAGTCAAATCCAAGACTAACGAATTAAGTCAGGAACTTAACGTAAAGTAACGAAAGTTAACAAAAAGTAACAAAACTTAACAGAAAAGAGGAAGACAAAGAATGTGTATGCAATCGGGACATGAGAGGTCCAAGGCGGGTGTTTACAGAGCCCCTCGGTGACATGGATTGCGAAGAAAAATGCGTCGGCGAATGAATGACAACCGTCGAGGACATCGACAAGATAAAACAAAGACTCAATAAAACATGAATTTGAAATTTACGAAGGATAGGGGTGCGCTCCCTGTGTGAGCGGCTTTATTGGTATTGAAAGGGTATGGCGGGATCCTTTTGCTGAAGTGGGATACGTTTGATGAAGCAGGATCCATTTGCTGAAGGTGGGATCCGTTTGCTGGTGCGGGATCCGTTTGCTGGTGTAGGATCCGTTTGCTGGAGCGGGATCCGTTTGCTGAGCGGGATCCGTTGCTGATGCAGGATCCATTTGTTGATTCGGGATCCGTTTGCTGGTGCGAGATCCGTTTGCTAAGGCGGGATCCGTTTGGTGATGCGGGACCCGTTTGCTGATGCGGGACCCGTTTGCTGATGTGGGATCCGTTTGCTGAAGCGGGATCCGCTTGCTGAAGCGGGATCCGCTTGCTAAGGCGAGATCCGTTTGCTGGAGGTGGGATCCATTTGCTAAGGCGGGATCCGTTTGCTGATGCGGGATCCGTTTGATAAGGTGGGATCCGTTTGCTGATGCGGGACCCATTTGCTGATGTGGGATCCGTTTGCTGAAGCGGGATCCGTTTGCTGATGCGGGATCCATTTGCTGATGGCGGGATCCGAGGCTCCGTCTGCCTATATGTGATATTGTTGTGTTGCTTGATGGAGAGGTGGTGATTTTGCGGTTCACCATGGACCGAGTTGTTGTCATTGAACTGTAATTGTTTGACTCTGTGGGATGCAGGCCTAGTTGACGGCGGATCACTTTCTGCTGGGGATGAAGTGCCTTGAGTTGCAGATGCTGTTGACCTTGTGGTGGTACCTGTTAAGTGCGTGGTTTGCAGGTATATGTGCTTGTGACATGTATGAGATGTGAAATGGCAGTTATGAGAGAAATTGTGCTTGTGGTGTGATTTGAAGGCAGTTTTGCATGAGAGAGAATTTTTGTAAGAATGGAGAAGTGATTTTGTGTGCGGTGTGATTGAGGAAAGCCTCGGATGTATTCATACCTTCACTTACCATTGCCGTTGGATGGATTAGTGTTGTGGTGGTGGATGCCTTGATGCTTTTGATGAAGAATGTCCATGCTTTGGATGGAGAATGATGATGTTGGTGATGATGAATTGTTTTGTCCTTTGATGGAGTGTCGGTGAGATGGTATTCTGGATGGTGGGTTGGTCGTGCCAAAAGGCTGCCTACACCTTGAAAGGAATCAGACCAGCGTAGTTCAAGGATGGTGGAGAACGCTGGGGAAGAATGCTAGGAGCAAGGCAAAATAAAGCACGAACTTTTGCACATAGAAAAAGAAAAAGAAAAATCATTTTTTTTTTAGTTAGTTTGTGGGTGAACCATTTTAACCATTTTGTGTTTGGAAAGCCAACCCAAGATCAAGTCATGTTCGGTCGAAGTCCGGATTGCCTCGCTTTGAATTCTGTCGTCGTTGCCGTGGTGTCCAACGAAATTGATGTCTAGCCCCAAGATATGTGTCAATTATGGGGTTTCAAAAGACTTTCGATGCCGAGATAAGGGGTTGTTGATTGAAAATCCCCTATAATGCCCTTGATGCCAATCTTGCATAGCCCTATGATAAATCGCCTTTTGATGTTGATGAGAGCAAGCCCCAAGAGAAGATTATTAATACTAAGCTTCGGGAGATCGCTAAGCCCCAAATCATGTGTGGCTTCGAGATAGGTTTGTATTGAGAGCGGATGCCACATCGAGTAGGACTCTTGAAGGCGATCTCCTTCTTTCTCTTGCTTGGAGATGGATGGCCCTTTTTGTGGTTGATACTTAAATGGCGGAAGGTCCATGTTGAAAATGTAGTACGGTCTTTGGGAGACGTCTCGTGGGAGATGGTGATGTTGTTGCAGATGATAAGGTCTTGGTGTGATAAAGTCTCGAACAGTATGTTTGCTCGAGTCTTCTTGAGTTGAACCGACGGCGGATCCTCGGATGCAGCCTGTGCTTTTGATCTTGGAGAAGGGGTGCTGTATTGTAGAAACATTGGGATTGGCCGTAACTCTGCTTATAGAGTTAACATATTGGCATTGCCCGCTATAACTCAGCCGGGTGAGTCTAGCATATTGAATCTTTTTCCTTTCTCTAAGACTTCCTTCAGAATCTCGCTGTGAGTTCTAACAAGAATCATCAAATTCATTCATATCATTAGAGCCTTCATTTAAAACCAAGAGGCCTTTTGACTGGAAGTGTTGAGGGACAATGAAGTTTGATCCCTTTCATGGAGCCATAAGACTCCCCAAATTGCATTGCTCGGGTACCACTGCCCAAAAGCTTGTTAATTACGAAGCCCCAATATTGCCCTTTGCTTGAATTACTGTAAAGCCGTGGCCCAAAATATTTGTAGATTGCGAAGCCCCTTGAGACCTTTGGTGCCGATTGAGGAAGCTTCCAATGTTGCACATGACTCGGCCGGGACACTGAAGTGAATTTCTTCTTGCCGAGGGATCTTTTAAAACTTGATCGTAGCCCCCAAGTGACACCATTGATTAGGAGTGGAACGATAAGGGCCTATCCTTGATCGGGGGAACAAGTATGAGCATACATGACAAGAAGGTTCTTCTCGACACATCTTTCTTGAGCATATCCCTAGGGCTCATTAATTGTCAAATGAAGCAAGAGAAGTTTTCTTTCTCGATTCACATAGGCCCTAGGGTGTCATCATTTGTTGAGCAAAGAAAGAGAATTGTCCTCGTGTGGGGGAACAAATATAAGAGGACATGGCAAGAGATACCATACTTCTCGGGAGTCCTTTGGCATACTTTAGAGGTACATGCTTGTAGAAGCTTGAATTACATGTTGTTGCTCGCTGCCTAAACCAACTGACTAGCTGGGGATTATTTTGTGAAACCTCGTACCCCTTCAATGATAGGCTCGTTCTCGGACGGATCTTGGTTACCACGGGCCTTCTTTTCATGAACCCAAAAATGCACACTGCTGGAGAATGATGCCAATAACCCAAGACAACCTTTGATGGTGCCATCTCTTGTCGAACCTTTTGCAATCCCAAAGTTGACTCGGTGGGGAATTGACTTGCTGAGGAGACCCAATGTAGAACTTGTGCAGTTGTCTTCCTTAAAGGCCGGAGATCTCCATTCTCTTTCCCTTCTCTCTCTCACTCTCTCATTTTTTTTTTTATGATGCACCCTGTTTTGTTGCCTAGACCGCCCTTTCGGGTTTTCAATCTAGCGGGCATCTCTTTTGAGTCTTCTTTTTTTGACTCGATTAATGAGTAAGTGTGCATTGACTCTGGCTGAGGAGATAAGACATGTGATTTTGCGGTGAAGACCTCTTGTCACTAAAGATGAGTGACATTGACTCGACTAGGGAAGTGTCCCTAGTATTGACTTCATGTATGTATATTTTTTGAATGACTCACGAAGGCAAGTAAGTCATTAAGAGAAGAAGAGAAAGAAAGCCCCAGTTTGATTGCAAGAAACTGGGAGTATCGCAAAAGGAAGAGAAACCCCTAGACTCGACAAGGAACGGAAAGCGATTCCAAATCTAAGAAAGTTGTTCAATCTTTTGGTGATTAATTCATTGGCAAATGAATCGTACAAAGATGTCATGACAAGTTCGAGAGGAAGGCCGATCACCATAACGCGCTAGGGCTAAACATATCTTCTTTCTTGCATGAGACCGGACCCGAAGGTTGCCTATGTTCCTCCAGTGAAGAGGCTCAGGTCACCGTAGTTCTTGTTGATGCTCATCCATTCGCAGTGATGGTTGTTGCTTCATCCTTCATCGGTGGAATGATGTTGATCTTGTATTTCTTTGAGTGAGGGGGATTTTTTTTTATATCCCCTTTTGAAAACTTTGCCTCATGATCATTGCTCCACCTTTCTTTGTCTTTATTTTGTCTTCGTTGATGTCTTCGTTGTTGATGCCGTCGTCGATGTTTAGCCCCTAGGCGTTCAAGCGATGGCCTTCATTCCAAAACTTGTTTAGACACCTTTTCATCATTTTGCCAAGAATTAGATTGAACAACTTGGAAGAGTGTATGAGAACAAGAACGACTTTTATTTAATGATTGACTCAAAATTTAACATTGGACGAGAGAAAACATTAATGCACACATTAGAGGACATTTGACTCTCTTTTTTTTTTTAAATCCTATTTCTAGTAGAGAAAGAGAAACGAAGATTGTTGTCGTCATCCCCCATGTCGTTGTAGTCCTCATTGTCGTTGTAGTCTCTCCATGTCACTACATTCTTCCATGTCATTGCTTGGGAACCCTTTGTCGTTGAAGCTTGTGTCATAGGAGGACTCGGCCACTTCTCGGAGCAAATTTTCAATTCTAACCCCCGCATCATACATGCTTGAAAAATCGGAGTGAAAAGCCCCACTAAGATGAGTGCGGTAGTCCATTTTCAAACACTTCAAGAAGATGTCCATTTGTTCCTTCTTGGAAGGCCTATCAACCATCTCGGTTAGCTTGTCATTCCAACGCGATAGAGAAGTCCCAAATGATTCATCACCCATTTTCACGGTGCTCTCCAATTTCTTCCCGGGTGGGGCGGAATATGGAGTTGCCTTGATATTGTGACTTGAAGGCAAGCATAGCGACATCCCAATTGAGGAGGGTGGAAACTGGAAGACCCATATACCGATCTTTTGCGACCCCCTCGAGAGTAAGCGGGAAGCATTGTGCCATTATTTGAGGAGACATTTTCTTTGGTAGCATGGCCCAAATGTAGGAGTCGACATGAGCGTCGGGGCAAGAGTTTCCATTAAACTTGCCGATGTCGGGCATCTTAAACTTTTCGGGAAGAGCCTCCATTGTGTTCATGAGGAGAGAAGTTTGATGAAGATTGGTGCTTGGGCCCTTGTGCAAATTTAGCCCATTAAGCCTTTGGTCAATGTAGGACATGAGAGTGTTGACCAAACCGGTATCAATGCTTTGGACCTTTCTTTCATTCGTGAGCCCTTTCAATTGGTTCTTGAGTTGAGAAACTTCTTTCTTGTGGGCCGTTTTCACATGCTCGTAACGGGATCGCCATAAATCATCCTTGCGGCGAACATTCTCGGCTAGTGTATCAACTTGCCCTTTCAATGCTTCCACCATGCGGAATAACCCTTCGTTGGACACGGGAATGCCGTCGTCGTTGCCATTTGAAGCCATTGGACCTATGGAGAGAACACGGTTGATCTTAGGATGGCCCCACAAACACCTTTTGGACAAAAATTATTTCACCCACAAACAAAAGTAAAGACTCAAACCACATAAAGAAAAGACTTTTTTTTTTTATTTACAAAAGTCGGAAGGACGTGGTCATTTTTGGGGTTTCTAGAAAAATAGTGGAATCATCACAATAGTATATCGACCTTCTCGCGGTCCCATATACTCATCGGATTCCACCACGCTTGTGAATCCTACATGTGTCGGGATTAAACTAAATTAATGTAGTAAAGCATACATGCGAGACAGATTTTTATTTTCGTCCATAATAACCACTTGGGGACGGAGTTTTATTTCGTCCCATAACAACCATTTGTTTTTTTTGGAAACGGCATGTATGATTTGATGACATTAGTTTAGGAAATCTCGGTACATGAAAACCGACTTGGTCACGGAGTGTTAGACCCTAACTAGAATTGTGTGGTTGGTGCTCGGCTAAAGAGAGGCTTAAGGTCACCCCCGACATGTAGTCATGAACTACGCCACGGGCTGAGGTTTACCGCTTCGAAAGAGTCAAGGTCGAGTGGAGCTTGAAACTTTTTAGGACGGGCCTCGACGGGTTGGGGGGTTAAACTCGTGCGACTCGATAGTGAGCAATTGATAGGAATTGTGCGCGTAGTGTGAGGTCTAACAAGTGACAGAATATTTTTTTTTCAAAAGAAAAAAGAAATAAAAGCAAATAAGCACATAATTTACAACTTTTGAATCACCCGTGTGACCGATAAAAATAAACAAAATGAATAAAATCAGTTATGTGCAGGCCCGGTGCCCACACACTGTCAAAAATGCCCATTCTGTTCACTGTTCTGTTCTGGAAATTTGCCCAGACGCGCGCACTTTAAGCTGTGCGGATGGGAGCGCGCGCGCCTTAGGCACTAGAGGGAAGAGGCGCTCGCTTCTGGGCAGTACCTGCAAATTCATGGGTTCAAGGGATTGCCTTGACCCTAAATAAAAACACTTTTCCCCTGCAGAAACTGTTAGCACAATAACATAAAATTTGAAGGACGAGATGAGAGGCGGGCGATTCTGGTGGTGAAGGTGGGATGCGCGCGCCTTAGGCCAAGAAGGCCAGAGGCGCACGCGTCTCACATTTTTCCACCAGAATGCCCAGAAAACTGTAAAAAGAACACCAAAAATGAAAAACGCAAATTTAACCCTCTATAGTCCCCAGCAGAGTCGCCACTGTAGATACCCCGGGAAACCACGGCTTGGCTAGAGCGGTGAATTACCTAGGATGCCTAATTGATTTTAAGAATCGCCACCCACGTTTTAGAGGAACGCGAGAAAACCTAAGAAAATAGCCTTTTTTTATTGATTACGCGGGTCTTGCTACTTTTGGTGTTCTAATACTAAAAAGAAAAGTCCTTCAATTATTAATGTAAGAAGTGCTAACAATTACAATGGAAAGAAAGGGTAAAATTAAAAGGAAATAAAAGAGAATTGTTTTTATTTATTAATTTATGCTAAAAGATTACATGTAACAATTATGCCAAACAATTACATGAAGAAATGAAATGAAAATTAAAGTGGAATTTGGAATGTTGGGATGTAACCTTGGCCAAACTTCAATAGTGAAGTGGCCTTTTGGTTGTATCCTTTTTATGGAGATTGCATACACATTAAAGATGAAGAGTGTAATAAAAAGATTTTAACAAGAGAGAGAAAATAAAGATGAGATTAAAAGTTTATAAGAGAATGAACATTGTACCTTGTGTTTGAATGGGGAAGAACCAAATTGTCTATAGTGACCACTATTTGAAAATGGATTTTATGTGTTTTAAAGTGTTTTTGATTCAAGAATTCTTTCTCTCTTTCCATAGTGGAATGAAGAGGTATTTATAGGTGTTAGGGAAGTATTTTTTGGTCACAAAGATGGCCTTTCCCCGGATCAAGCCAAGGCATAATGGCCTTGGGGGTTACAAATCAGAAAAGGAGGGAAATTTGGCCAAATCTGAGATTCTGGAAGCGGGAGGCGCGCGCTTCCCACCCCCCCTATGGGAGGAGCACGCCTCCCACAAAGGAGGGGCAAAGGCGTGCGCATCCCAGCTTCAGAAAATTCATATTTTAGCCCAAATGTTAACCCCGTTATGCAGTTAAGCCCCAAAACTAACAGAATTAGTCCAAAAACTTAACGAACATCACGAAAGTCAACGAAATTAAATGAAACAAAGACTCAAGGTTGACTTTGCCACTTAGTCAAATCCAAGACTAACGGAGTAAGTCTGGAACTTAACGGAAAGTAACAAAAGTTAACGAAAAGTAACAAAACTTAACAGAAAAGAGGAAGACAAATAATATGTATGAAATCGAGAAATGAGAGATCCAAGGCGGGGTGTCTACACCAACCGAAGGAGCAATTTGATTATGCGGATAGTACTGGGCATTATAAGCATAATTCCCCCTCTGGTAACAAGTAGTAGCCTCGTGTCCAATTTTTTTGCATAGTTGACATGTAACAGTGTTTGGGTCAGGACTCACAAAGGGATTTGGTGGGTGTAGGGTACGGTATTGTTAGGAAAAGGAGGCCTAAAAGGCTGGGAGTTCTGGGGAAAGGGTAGGAGGCCCCTACTTTGGTTTTTGTTCCTGTTTCTATTGTTATTACGGTTGCTTCCCCCCCACCCCCCACGATTTTGTGCAGGCACAAAAAAGAACCCACTCTGATTTGAGTTACCAAAAGGGAGAGGTCCACCTTGGTTATGGGTAGGGTTGGGTGCGGCTGGAATTGGGTTTGGGACTTAGGTTTTTCGGGTTCTTTGGAGGCAGCAAGTGTAGTAAGGGAGGGATGAGTTTGGGTGGAGAACTTCTTCTGGAGAGCTTCTTCTTGGAGAAGAAGGTCCTTAAGGTCGTCAACATAGGTATCACCTTTGGAGTTCTGAGTGGTGATAAATTGTTTGTAAGAGTGACTCAATCCGCCGAGAATACGGCTACGAAGTGTTTGGGTGGAAACAGCTTCACCCGCACGAGCAAGAGAGTATGAAAGGGTTTTGGCACAAAGGACATAGTCCTGAATAGTCATGCCTAGGGAGAGATGGAGATCGTGGAGTTCCTCTTGAAGTTTCTGAATGTGAATTGTGGATGCAACGCCGAATTCTTGGCAAGGATGTCCCAAGCTTCGGGTGCCGTAGTACAAGGATTCACATGGGGTTTGGACTTCCGCTGTAACCGTTGCTTTTATCCATCCGAGTACAAACCTAGAGGTGTGAATGAAGGCTTCATAGTCTGGGTTGACTGTCTCGGGATTGGTAGCAGTAGCTAAGGTGTGGGCGGGTGGGATTTTTTCAGTAACAACTTGGGTGAGGTGGTGAATTTCAAGCATGGAAAGAAAGAGAGAGCTCCAATTCTGATAGTTCTCATTCGATACGCGAGAGTGACCCATATAAGACTGTACGTTGAATAGGGTCGGAAGGCCATGTTTGTTGTAAGGGTTAATTTTCCCAGGATCGGTGTTAGCCACGGTTTTTGAAGCATCACCCATGGATAAATAGATGTTGCTCTTGATACCATAAACGACTAGATCACCTGCAATGAGAAAAGAGTGAAGAAGAATACAGAAAGAAGAAGAAGAAAATATTCAGAAGAGAGGAGACAGTAAGAACAATCGAATGAGAAAAGAGGAAAACCAACTTGACTACTTTGGTTTCCTAAGGCTTGTTATTATATACAGCAATTACAACCTATTTTTATGGAATGATAAATATTGCCTCCTAATCTATTCTAATCAATACTGATTCTACTCCTAATTATAGCTGTTAGTTGCATAACTAATTACAAGAGATATATTAGAATATGTACAAGGTGATATACTGAGATATACGGTTTGACCATATCTTGAGATATTTGGAGATCTCGCACATGGTCATTGACGCGGGAAAATGAACCTCTTTATGTTTTTAAGATTCATTGCCCGTGGAGTGGCCATTTGTTACAAGAACAATCAAAAAAAAAAGATTGGTTTGGATGACGTTTTCCAAAGTAATAAAGAGACCAGAATTCTGGGTCAATTTCAAGGTCAATCTGGTAATTATCTATAACATTTTAGCCAACATATAGTATATCATTGGAAAGCTATATGAGTATACTTTATGTGGCATTTTACGGATCATCATTTGGATTTTTTTGGAATTAGTTATGATTTAATTACTGAAGGGCAGTCATAAGGACAGATTCATCCGAATTTTGTCTTACTTCAAGAGCTTCATTTATTCTTTGGATGTATCTCTATCTTATCAACATGTAATTAGTTTTTATGTTTATCCTTTAAGTATTTTTAGTATTCCTAGACTTGAGGGATGTTCCAAGTTAAGTATAAATAGCCTTATAGTGCAATTGTAATGGATAGTGAGTTGAGTTATATAAAATTATTGAGTCCTTGTGACTTGTTTAAGAAGATGGACTTCTTCTTGTTCTATCTTATCCCTTAGGTTTGGGTTCCTTTGGGTGGTGATTTGGCTCATATTCTTAGGTGGATTCCTTTGAATATCGAGTTAGTTAACCCTTTGTTTGTTCACTCGTGTTTCCTCCGATGTCTTCTCTACTTTTCCGACATCAAAGTGGTACCAGAGCTGAGGTTGGTATGCTTCCGCAATATTAACAAGACCGGGATGTTATGGTGGAAGATCTTAGGAGACAAGTGTTACAACTCAAGCATCGTCTTGCATGCTACGAGACTTTGGAACATGATGAATCGCGTCATGATTCAAAGATGATGATTTCAATAGATCGTGAGAAGATTTCCCTTTCCAATCACACTTTTGACAAGGTGTCGACTGAAGAGGCTTCTCATCGATTTAACTATCTATTGAACGTTACTTTCCAGAAAGTTTATGATGAAGAGATTTTTGAAAATCTTGCATGGCCATTTTCATATTCAACAAGCGAAGAAGCAATTGTCGATTGGAATAAACTCCAATCTATGATGAAGATTCGATTTGCAATGAAGAACTTGAAGAGCCCGTCAATGTTTCTAGAGACAATTGCATGGAGGTAAATGTTTCTCTATTTTCAAATTTTTGGGTTCTTGATACCAAAATCTTGAAGCATGATTTATTTCCCTTTTCGCAACACAATCATGACACTATTGTGCATATGCAACGTAAGATTGATGTTGGAATAATTATTCGTCACTACAAAATTCGAGGACGAATTTTCTCCAACCAAGGGAGAATGACGCGGGAAAATGAACCTCTTTATGTTTTTAAGATTCATTGCCCGTGGAGTGGCCATTTGTTACAAGAACTATCAAAAAAAGATTGGTTTGGATGACGTTTTCCAAAGTAATAAAGAGACCAGAATTCTGGGTCAATTTCAAGGTCAATCTGGTAATTATCTATAACGTTTTAGCCAACATATAATATATCATTGGAAAGCTATATGAGTCTACTTATGTGGCATTTTACGGATCATCATTTGGATTTTTTTGAAATTAGTTATGATTTAATTACTGAAGGGCAGTCATAAGGACAGATTAATCCGAATTTTGTCTTACTTCAAGAGCTTCATTTATTCTTTGGATGTATCTCTATCTTATCAACATGTAATTAGTTTTTATGTTATCCTTTAAGTATTTTTAGTATTCCTAGACTTGGAGGGATGTTCCAAGTTAAGTATAAATAGCCTTATAGTGCAATTGTAATGGATAGTGAGTTGAGTTATATAAAATTATTGAGTCCTTGTGACTTGTTAAGAAGATGGACTTCTTCTTGTTATATCTTATCCCTTAGGTTGGGTTCCTTTGGGTGGTGATTTGGCTCATATTATTAGGTGGATTCCTTTGAATATCGAGTTAGTTAACCCTTTGTTTGTTCACTTGTGTTTCCTCCAATGTCTTCTCTACTTTTCCGGCATCAGTCATCCCTTATGAATCATTTCTTTGCTTTCACCTGGATATGTACGTACTCATCCACATTCAATGTTCGTGACTTAATCCCGTATTATGGAGAGAAGGATATGAACTCTGAGATGAGATCTTCCCATCCAGAGAGGGTGATCCAGTGCAGATTTTCAGCTTTAGCAACCATCCATGCTCATGGCTTAGCTTTCTCTTAAAAAATGCCATTTGATGCAAGGTTTGCGGCATTAGAAAGACAATTTATTTATATTTCCAGCCATATCTTAAACTCATTAAGACTCTAAGTATTCAAAGAGTTGTCTTTTCAAAGTGGCGTCTAGAAACATTAAGTGGTGCTCAATATTTTGAACCGATTCATGGTTTTCCAATACATGTTCATGCCTTCCATGGATGTGAGACTAAAAACACCTCAGTTAGTTGTTGATAAAGGCAGATTGTATTTGGTTGAGCGTTTGATAATAAGAACTGAGATGATAGTTCCCTTGAGATGATCGAGATGCTTCCATTGTCAACCTTTACAAGGTCACACAGAAAGAGGTGAACAAAGATTTGTTGTCCCCCATGAACACAATTAGGAAGTAGACTGTTGCAAGCTAGAGATGCAAACATGTAAGATTTTTTTTTTTTTTTATATATATAATGAACAAATATTGGACACCATACATGGATAGATTAAGGAAGTAGAGACTAAAGATGAAAAGAGAGGGCTTTTCATCGAATGTCTATTGTTGTAGATAATATGAATAAGATTTACGAAGTAAAGAGTCACTAGAAATGACAACATAAACATGCCCATAAGTCTACACATGTAAGGCTTATCTGACAATTTTGCTAGGGGACGCCTTGTGACATATTATCCATAAATATAATTTTTTTTTTAAGCGAAAAGGCAATGCCCCCTATATTTTATTGAAAATAAAAAGGTACAAAGAGGTGATGGAGGACTAAGCCAGAACCATCACAAAAGAAAAAGAATAAATAAGAGGAAAACCATAAAAATAAAATAAAATAAAAAATAAAAGGTCAAACAAATTGCCTTTTATTATTCCAAGGCATTTTAGGCTTGAGATTTTTTGCTTTAGCTTTCGATTCAGATTTTCCTCGTTTCCCTTAACCTTTTGAAAGCCATCTTCTTCATCGTAATAATCTTCAAAATTATCGCAGTCAGCCATTGCAGCCCACGGATCAACATGAACTCCTCTAACTATACCCCCATAAGTGCGAGCTTCTTGATATGCCGAAGGAGAAGTAGCAGAAATACCGCCTTCCGGTTCAGAATCGCATTTTTCCCGAAGAGTAAGAGCTTCTTTTAGGTTTTTTGGGTTTATAAATTCGGGATTAAAGTATTTAGGATTTGGCGTACGAGCAGTGGAGGGACGTAAGTTAGGAGCTGATGAATCTTGAATTTGTCTAACCTTTTCCCGAACGAGATTTAGTGCTTCTCTTATCCAAAGCAGAGAGCAGGAGCGTCATAGGGATGGATGGTGAGGCAGTAGACTCATTTTGAATGGCCAAAGTCCCCATCTGCGCTCCAAGCGCAGCAGTAGCTACCAGAGTTTCATTGCCTGTATTTATATCAACAATAGTTGTGTCGTCCAAGCCTACCAATTCTTCACCTTGAGTGTCAAACGTCTCATTAGGGGTATCTATATCTTTTGGCTCAGAGGCAACAACATCTTGGAAAATTACTTCGTTGTTGTCTTCACACACAGCAGTAGACACTTTAGCAGGATTATCAAGATTACCAACCCCATTGTTTTCTGTCTGCACCATAGAAACTGGGGATCAACCGAGTCATTGGTCTTTTTTGCCACATACACTTGTTTACCTTGTCCTTATTCTGTACCATGCTATCAACAATCTTTGATGTGTCGTTCCTTGTTTAACCTCATGATTTTTGGGATGTAAGTAATAACAAGATGACATATCATGTCCCAACTTATAACAATGCTTACAATAGTAAGGCAGATTATGAAACTCAAGGGCTTGATAAAAACTAGAAAACTCATCCCCACAATCAATAAAAACTATAGAAGGGAGCTTCTTCAAGAGATCGACTTGAACTAGTACTCTGGCAGCACTCGGCCTAGAAATCGACCGTAGCTTGATCGATAGCAAGTGGTACGCCAAAGATTTGAGCAATGGAAAACAGGCAGACTTTACTAAACATGTGGATTGGAAGCCCAGGTAAACTAACCCACGCGGGATATAACGAGGACTCCTTTTCAGGATGCCAAGACGGCGTCCATCGAAATACACGCATCGGAAATCGACCTAGCTGGCAAACTTCTTTGGACCAAAGGCGATTAAAATCACCTTCATGAATCACTCTAATCAATATATGTTTTGAATCCACATGACCCAAATTAAATTCAGCCTTTAGCCCAAAGTTTAAAAAATATTTTCTAGTATTCTCCATATTGGGACGGCCATGAGAGAACTTACCGATAAGAGTATACTTGAAAGGCTGCGCCAATGAATTGATCATGTCTTTAGAGAATTTAAGGGCCGGCTCACCTTTGTGCAATGACATTGGAACCAATTGTAGAGGCGGAGTAGATGTAATATGCGGATCTTTAAAGAATGAAGCAAAGGATTTTGCCTTTGTAGGGGTTGTTGGCGGCTGTGAAATAGTCGGATTGGGGTTTGATGTAGTAGGCGCAAGATCGGAGGAGCCAGGATTCATTGGTGGAGGCACATGGCCCGGGGAAGACGAGGCCATCAGGCCTGAAGCCAAGAACGGCAGCAAACCCTAGTGTCGCCCTAGAAGAAAGAGAGTTTTTTTGATAGCGTTACAGAGATACATCCATCAGCTTGTTTATCGTTTATTATCCATAAATATCATAGCGTAGTTTATTATATTTTTACACAGCAACGCTTGTTTCACTTAACCCTTTAAAACTACAGAAAAACAGAAAATTTGGGAGTTGCACTTCTTCATGCAAGAGATCCCACATTCATTTTTAGGTGTATACTTCGGTAGGGGACAGAATACACAAAAAAAAAAAAAAAAGGCCATAAAACAACAAAAGTAGGAAACACACGCCAATTTAAAAATAGTGCAGAAGGTCAACACACTCTTAACCATTAACAACTGCGCAATTTTTCCTGATTTCGCCAAAAGTTCCTGTCTTCACATCAATCTTGCCCATTCTCTCCATGGACTTGCCAAATTCATCATAGAAATTCTGCAGTGAACCTTGAAGAAGTTGGTTGATGATTGTTAAAGATCTGAGTTCTTTGTCAAAGCTGAATCCGATTGAAATAGACCTCTTCTCTTGAGTACAAGTCTATAGTAGCTAAGATCAAATGTCTTGAAACTGCCTGGATCCATCTCAAGAACTGTGGTGGTGTCATTAAGACTTTGCATTTGTTTGCTCTAAGATTAGCAGCATATTCGCTGTCTAAATCCGGGTCTTCATCACCCACACCAGTGAAATTGTATAGTCGATTTGAGACTGATGGTCCACAGGATGAGACACCAATGGTGTGAGCACCTACAAATGTTTGAAGTAAAGTTAGGAAACGAGCATCATCTGTTTTAGTTGAGTTATCTGCATGTCTAAATATTAACTTACCTGATAATAAGACTAGGTCTTTTACATTTAGTCCCCTATTAGCAAAATCTGTTTGGAGTGTAGAGAAGTTACTAAATGGAGATGGAATGAGGTTTAAGGCTTCTGTGAGATTAGATATCAGCCCGTCCCTTCGTCCCGTGGCTACTTTCCAAGATGGGCCCCCCTGTAGTATGAGTTCAATCATTTAAACTGAACAAGGAGGCATTGAAACTTGTTTATGCTATCCATCCCAAAATTGAATACCCAATATTTTTTTTCAAATTTACTCTTTATCAAGAGAAAAAAAAATAAAAAATTGGACAATCATTTTGGGACGGAGGTAGAAATTGATTATATGCTTACAGTGGCAACAATGGAGTCCCGTGCAGCCAGAGCAATGGTATCAGCACAAGATACAATGCCAGGCATTCCGCTTCAAGTAGGCTCTTTATTCTATCAATAAAATCAAACCCTCTAAGAGTTAGATTTGGGATAGCAAATTTTCGGTTTGGTTGCCTGTGCTTGATGTGATATTGAGAAGTACTGATCCATCGCACCCCTGATTAAATCAAATTGTATCATAGAAGCCAAATAACAAAGTGAAACCCAAGAAGAAGCAAAAATATAATTTGATCATAAATAAAATACATTAGTAATAGGAAGTTAAAGACGGAGATACAGACCCTCACGAAGCAATCATGGAAGAGCATTCGTATTAAGGCGGCTGGTAATGTGGGAGCATTATGGATATGTTTGTTAACATAGTCCTGCACAATCTCTTCGGCTTTCGGGCAACTCTTAGAATAGAAGCCCAATTTTAACTGAGCTTGAACTGAGCCGAAAAGCCCAAGAACAACAAAAATAACAAAGCCAATGTACCCAAATCTACCCATTTTCTTTTACTGAGCAAAAGAAAAGTTCACTCTCTGTCTCTCCTTATTCCTTACTATCAAGCTTCTATATTGCTTATGAAAAATCCAAAGGAATGTGAGCCAATTTATAGAAATTATGTTGTAGGCAAAATACCTACTCGCAAAGGAGAAAGATACTTTATTTTTTCATATAGTTAAGGCTAACTAACATGTGCTACAAATGCAGTACATCATCATTTTACTCAACTTTATTTCTTAAAAATTAGTGTTTGGTTAAGGCTGTGCTTGGAAGGACTTGTTAAGTGACATTCCTTCGTTTTGTATTTTAACTGACACCATTATCTATTATTATGTTGTCTGCAGACCCCAGCCTATATCTAGTGGCATTCCCTTTAAAATTTAAGATAATCTAACTTTCTCAAATTATCGTCAAAGTTCGTTCATGTTGACCATCAAAGTCGACCTGTTTTATGCTGATTTCTGCGTATCCAAAGCAACTGAGACAAAACATGCATATAGCAGCCTGCCTAAATAATGAAATAAATCAAAATTGAAATTGAGAATAGTACTATGGATTAGTTCACCTGCTCCTTGAAAAATATATGTGATCTCCCAACAGCTAAAGTGTCTATAATATACATGATCATGAATCCATGCTTCATACAGCCAGCTCATGTCATGAGATCACAAACTAGTTGGCGATGCTAAGACAGGAGGATGAAACCAAAATGATGGAAGATAATATCTTTTCCCACTTGAAGATAACGTTGTCATAAATAATAGTCCACTGTCGAGGTACTAAAGCTGATTCTGAAAGAGCTCAACAAACTTGTACGAGGTTTTTTCTGTATTGGCCACCTTCCAGCCATAGCTTATTTCCTCTAATGATCTATGATCTATGAATAATATTATATAAATGTTAGATAAACATACCTATAGAGGAAAAAGTTGTTTCTCTAGTTTGAAGTTTCAACCAGCTAACTGTTGGAGTAGAGATCCTAAAGGAAACGAAGAGAAGGAAAAACGGATTGCAAGGCGAGCGGGCGCCCGGTGCTGACCAAGCGGGCGCTCCAGTGGGCAGTGAAATCGTGATTTTCTGAAATTTAATTCAGGCGGGCGCTTGCCTCACCCCAAGCGGGCGCTTGGTAGCCCGATGTGAATTCGGGGAATTGCAGTTTTGACGGGTTTTCTCTTATGTTTAGGTTTAGGACTTATTCTAGGTTTGCTATATAAACCAATGTTCCGCCCCATAACTCATTATAACTCAGATTTACATATTATAGTGCAAGATCCTGGCTTGGTAGTGCCCCCAGACGTAGTCAAACATATTGACGAAATGGGTAAACAATTTCTTGTGTTCCTTTGTCTTTTGCTTTGGTTCTTTATTTCTTGTGCTTATTTGTGTGCTATTATTTTCTTGCGATTTGCTTGGGTGTTTGGAGGGCTTTTCCACAACAACTGGCATAAGAGCTCTGGTTGGATTATCAGGGGTTTATCAAGCAATCAAGAATGGGCAAGGATAAACAAGCGGTGGAGAAATTTGATGGTTCTGACTATGGATTTTGGAGGATGCAAATAGAGGATCTCTTGTATGCTAAAGAGATCTATAAGCCTCTAACGGGAGTCAAAACCGGAAAGCGAAAAACAGGAAGATTGTAATCTTATGGATAGGAAAGCCCTAGGGGTGGTTAGATCTACTTTGTCAAAGTGGATCACGAAAATACCAAGAAGGCGAAAACTACCAAGGAGCTATTGGATTATCTTACTGAGAGATTTGAAACTCCATCTGCTGCAAACAAGGTTGATTTGATACGCAAGATGGGTAGTCTCAAGATGCAAGGGGAGGATCCTTAGCTAAACACATCGATGAGTTTATGGAGGTTATAGACTCATTGGCTGCATTGGAGATTACGTTTGATGATGAGGTTCATGCGTGTTTGTTGCTGGCGTCTTTACCAGGGAGTTGGAGCGGAACGGTGACAACGTTAAATGCTTCAGCAGGTAAAAACAAATTGAAGTATGATGATGTTAAGGACTTTCTTTTGGGCGAAGAAAATCGTATAAAGAAGTTGGGGACACCATCTACATCGGGTACGGCTTTAGCTACTACTAGCAGGGGAAGGCTGAGTACTAGCAACAAAGGGAGAACTGAGTCAAAGGAAAACATAGGGGGTGGTGAGTACAGGCCTAGGAGAACAAGAATGTACCAAGGGTAGCCAAGGGATCGGTACAGTGCTATCATTGTAAGGAGTTAGGACACTACAATAAGGACTGTCCCATGCGAGGGAACAGAGTGGCGAATGTGGCAGTCGAAGGTGAAGATGTACTGGTTCTTAGTGTTAGTAGTGCGCTAGAATCATGGGTGCTGGATTCGGGGGCATCGTTCCACTCATACGGACATGCAGAGGAGTTGGAAATTTATACTTCCGGTGATTTCAGAAAGGTCTATCTGGCGGATGGCGAGCCTTTGGAAATCAAGGGGAAGGGGGATGTCAGAATAGGAGCATCGGACGGGAATGTCTAACATCTACACGGGGTCAGACACATTCCGGGTTTGCAAAAGAACCTGTTATCAGTTGGGCAGCTGGATGAAGAAGGTTACAAGGTAACTTTTGGCTGCAGGAACTGGGTTATTACCAAGGAGGATTCGGAGATCGCTCGGGGTAATAAAGAGGGGACTTTGTATATGGCAAACAGCACCAAGGATAGTATCGCGGTGGCGTCAGCCAAAGGTGATACGGATTTGTGGCACTGTCGATTGGGTCACATGAGTGAGAAGGGATAAAAGTACTTTGATCAAAGGAAGACTACGGGTTTGAAGACAGTCGACGTGGGGATCTGCGAAGATTGTGTGTTTGGAAAATAGGCGAGTGTAGATACCCCGGGAAACCACGGCTTGGCTAGAGCGGTGAATTATCCTAGGATGTCTAACTTGTTTTTAGAGTCGTCACCTATGTTTTGAGGAACATAAGAAAAACCTATTGATAATAGCCTAAGTTTGATTACGAAAACAGAGATTCTTTGTTTTGAGGTTCGGGGGTTAGATTACGAGATGGGAAGTACCGAAACACCCATCTTGCCCAACTAAAGTTGGTCTTGCTTGATCAAAATCTACATGAATGATAATATTCTTCTTTCTTCTCTTAAATCATAAAAGGGGGTTTAAAATAGAGTTTGGAATGTAGGAGATAACTCCTTAACCAACCTCAATGAGATGAGGTGATCATTAGAGTCATGTCACAAAATGATTTGGGTGATTGCACTTTGATAAAACAAAAAGAAAGAGAAAAGAGATGAAGTCGAGAAGAGGAAGGAAATGGATTTTTACCTAGTCTTCGAGAGACTTCAAACACATCTTGATGAATGCCTTTGGAAATGCCTTGAAGGTAAGAATTTTGGCTTCTTTGTTGAAAATGTAAGATTTTTGAGTAAAAGATCCAAGGTCCAAGGTCTAAAGTTTTCGGTTCTTGAAAATGGAGGTAAAGGGAGGTTTTTATAGGTGAAAGAGGGATGTTTTTGGTGCCAAAACTCAGTCACCAAGAAATTCTTCCCGGGCAAAATCCTGTAAATTGAGCAAGGGAGAGAATCCTGGCCAGAAATCTGTAACTGACGCCCAGAGGCGCGCGCTTCCTGCTTTGGGGGAGGGAGGCGCGCGCGTCTAGCTCCTCCTGTCGAGGCGCGCGACTCAGAGAAGGCAATTTTGATAGAATGACTAGAAAGTCAGCCCTATTATTCAGTTTAGTCCCTGAACTTAACGAAGTCAGTCAAGAAATTAACGGAAGTGACAGACACTAACGAGAAACACTTTAAAATGGGGAGAAACACAAGATCAAATGTGCAATCGGGGTGAGCGGTCCAAGGCGGGGTGTCTAAAGAGCCCCTCGGCGACGTGGATTGCAAAGCAAAACGTGTCGACAAAAGTTAAAAAAACACCCGCCGAAGATATCACCAAGAAAATGCAAAGACTCGATGAAAGCAGGAATTTGAAATTATGAGAGGTAGTGGTGCGCTCCCTGTGTGAGCGGCTTTTGTTGATAGAGGGGTGGCATGATTCGTTAGGTGAGCCTGTAGACACCCCGCCGTGGACCTCTCACTTTGATTGCATACAAAGTATTTTTATAAAACTCATTTTCGTTAATTTCTGTTACTTCGGTTAAGTTCCTAACCGATTCCGTTAGTTTTGGACTAAACTGCATAACAGAGTTAATTTTTAGAGTCATTTCTGTCATTCTGTCATTTTTACCCGCCGGCGCGCTTCCGGTACTGTCAGTGAGCCGCGCGCGCGTCCCGCCCCAAAAGCCGTACTCGCGCGCTTCCCATTTTGGCAGTAACGGATGCACCTTATTTCCCTCTTCTTTTCTTATTTGCAACATCTCTTTCTTGACACAAAAGACCTCTTTTCTCATCCACATTCATCCCCCTTTTCTCATTAACTCCCAATCCCAAATTCTAAGCATTTTCCCAAAAACTAATATTTCTTTCATTTATTATTTGATTTCTTTTATTTTATTATTCTTTTTATTCATTTATCTTATTTGTGATTGGCCCATTCCATTTCACATGGATGACCAATTCCCCTCCATCATTTCCCTCTCTTTTTTACCTATAAAAACCATCATCTTCTACCTTAGAAGGGACTCTTTTTTACACTCTTTTTACACTCTTTGGACCTTAATCTCACATTTTCACTACACCTACACTATACACGATTCTCTACACAAATTCTCCAACAAGAGTTTCTATACAACAAATTGTTCTACAACAATTTCATTACAACAACAACACTTTCAAGTCAAGGTTCCAAGTCCTCTTTCTCAAGGTACAACTCCATTTTCTTCCTTGTTTTTTTCTTTTCTTGATGTTGCAATCCCCATTAATGTGGACATGACCAACATGACTACTTCACATATTGAAGTTAGTTAAGGTTATCTCCT